>CM017796.1:22312500-22912500 GCA_008121215.1 Drosophila athabasca | reverse complement strand
GGGAATACTTTTTCGCCCACTTCGAATACTCTGTTCTGTCTTGAGGGGTTATTCCTGCTTAGACTGGTGTTCTGTGCCTTGTCGATTTTTGCTTTAATCGCCAGTTTAAGTTCGTCGTTGTTCGCGCGAATCGCCTCTATAGGCCTCTGGTCTATGACCGAGTGTAGTGTCCTGTTGTACTCTACTGTGGCTCGCATGATTAACTCTACGGTGTCATCGATTGTTTTGTCGATTCTGATACACCTTGCGATCTCTGCCAAGGTGCTGTGGAATCTTTCCACCTGGCCGTTGGAGCTACTATGCAGAGGTGGAGCGTTGACCACATCGATGCCATACTGATTTTTCAGCAAGGAGGTAATTGTCTCCGAATTGAAAGAGGGTTCGCTGTCGCAATATATGGTTTTAGTGTTCGGGTAAAAGTTTACCAACTGTATGATTGGGGCTCTTACTTCTACTATGGCCCTAGAAGATATGGGCTGTACGATTGCGAATTTTGAGAACTTGTCAATACAAGTCAAAAAAAATTTCTTGTCTGTGGAGAAAATGTCGATATGCAGCATTTCTCCCGCGTACGACGGAATTGGTGTAACTCCCAATTCTTGTCTTTTGGGATGTCTGTCATATTTCGCTCTGGTACAAACTTTGCAGTTTATGACCACTTCATTTGCAATTTTGGTCATTTTTGGGAAATAGTAATCCCGAAGGACCTGTTTCACATTCTCTTGGGCAGCCCTGTGGGCGCGATTGTGTTCGGCTGTAATTATTTCAACTTGTTCGCTTGCATCCGTGATGTCATTCACGAAGTGTTTGCAATGCCAGAATTTGGTTGCCGGGAACTCCATCACTAGGGCGTGTTGGAGAGTGGCTAAGGTCGGAAGGTCGCAGTGTATTGCGTTCACGACGTTGGAATTAACCACCTCCTTTACGGACTCAATTAGGGAATCTTTGTTGTTAAAATGAATTATGTGGCGAGTTTTGCTGCCGAAAATAATAAAATTCCTCTGTAGAGGTTGACTTGCTTCTTCCAGAATTATTTGATTTCTGAAGCAGTTTAGGGGTTTGTCGGTTGTCTCCACTGTGTAGGACAGCGAGAGCTCGCTGTGCACAGTGGCAACGTCTGATTGAGGTTCGTCAATCAGGTTATTTATATTCTGTCGGGACAAGGCATCGGCCACGAAGTTCTCTTTCCCTGGTTTGTAGAACACTTTGGCGTTGTGCTCCTCTATAAAGGCTTTCCACCGTTTGATTTTTATATTGGTGTTTCTATCAGACACCGCGAAGGATAATGGTTGGTGGTCGGTAAAGATCCTTATTTTCTTAGTGCCATACAAGTAGTTTTTCAGTTTCCCTAAAGCCCAAACTATAGCTAGCAACTCCCTCTCGTTTGTAGCGTAATTAAGTTCGCAATCTTTTAGTGTGCGCGATATCATGGTGATCGGTCTGCCATTTTGTGATAGCACCGCCCCAATGCCGCTTGCCGAAGCATCGGTGAGTATGACATCTTCCGATGCCAAGATGTTTCGCAGACGGTCAAATGCGTTGCGTTGTGCTTCGTCAAACTCAACCGCAACTTTCTTTGACATGTGTTTACTGACCGTACCATTTTCTCCCTTGAGTATGGTGGTTAGTGGTCGTGCGATTGCCGCGAAGTCTTTGACAAAACTTCTATAATAGCTTGCAAGGCCAAGGAAGGACCTGAGGCTGAAGAGGGTTTTTGGCTCGGTGTATTCTTTTATTGCTTTTACTTTTTCTGGGTCGGTCTTTGCTCCGCCCCTGGTGACTATGAAACCTAAGAATTCTACACTTTCTTTGAAGAATTTGGTCTTTTCTTTGGCCACTCTCATGTTTGATTCGCACAAGCATTTGAGCACTGTATCGATGTCTCTGACATGGTCATCTTCGTTTTCGGAAAAAATTATTACATCGTCCACGTAGACGTAACACGTTTTCCCAATCTGTTCTCGTAGCACATCGTCAATGGCCCTTTGGAAAATGCTTCCCGCATTTTTCAGTCCAAAAGGTAGGCGACAGAACTCGTATTTTCCTCCGTTTATTGAGAACGAGGTTTTTTCGCGATCTTTTTCGGCCAAGTATATCTGGTGGTACCCCGATTTTAAGTCCAGGGTAGTAAAAAATTTTGCCTTTCCCAAATTTGCTAGGATCATGGGTATGCTTGGTATGGGGTATCGATCGGCGATGGTTCGCTTATTCAGTTTTCTGAAGTCGATTACCAGCCGCTTTTTTCTGTTTCCATCTGCGTCAGATTTCTTTCTGTCTACAACCCATATTGGGCTGTTGTATGGCGACCTCGAAGGCCTGATTATACCGTCCTTCAGCAGTTCTTTGATTTCTTTGTTCACAAAGTCAGCTGCTCCCATAGGGTAAGGGTATAATTTGGAGTAGACTGGTTCGTCTTTCTCCGTTCGGATGGTGGCGATGACTGAGGTGTTAAAGGGAAGGGCCTCGTTAGAGGTCGAAAAGGCTTTAATTCTCTTCAGTATCATCTTTTTAAATTCGGCTTTTACCGAACTTGGAACCACCAGGTCATCGACTTTGGTGAAATTTACATTGTCACAGTCGTGGAACCTAAGCTGTTCAGTTACGTTTCCGTATTTGATTGTGCTGTTTCTCAGATTCAATGCCGCTCACGCTTGCGTTAGCAAATCGGAACCTATAATGGCGTCAAATGTACTTAGTGTGTCTAACACAAAGAATGGGGCGTTTAGCCCAAAGATGCGCATTAGGCATTTGCTTTTTATTTCACTGGAGCCGTGTATGGAACTCACAGTAAAAGGGGTGTCGACAGGGGTTACGTTCTTCAGCTCCTTTACGGGCTTAACGTAATTTTTTGCCGCACCGGTGTCGATTAGTATCTTTAGTGGTCTGCCAGCCAACTGTCGCTCGACGAACGGCAATTGGGAGCGCTCCCTAAAAAATTCAACAGATCGTTGCCGCCGGTCGAGTCGCTTTCTTCGTCGATCTCGGCAACTGCAGCTTCGGCTGCATTTGCATATTCCTGCTCCTCTCGGTTAGAGGCTTGTTGGGGAATGTGATTTATTCGCTGCCGTCTTTGTCCAGATACACGTTCTGACGTGTTTCGCCTTTTCTGAGCTTCGCCCTGTTTGACGTCATCTTGTGGCTTCCCCCAATTGGTCTGCTGCCTAAACCTAGACGTCGATGGATCAACGTCCATAGGCTGCACCTGGCTTTGTACTGGGGATTCTTTGTCTGCTCTGGTTTTGTCTTCCTACGAAATACGGATTTCTTTCTTGGTTCCTTCCCTGTCTAGCCTGAGGACGGTTACCCTGCCTGTTACCGTCGCTTGATTGGTTTTTGTCTTCGAATACTTTTGCGTACGTTGCCGCAAATGCGCTTCTTTCGATGCTATTCTCAGCCTCGCGTGCTCGCGCTAAGGCAGATGGCAAATCCTTGGGCTGTGCCGGGAGAACCAACATTTTCAGTGGCCTCTTGAGGCCCGATATGAAGGCGTGCAAGGCTTCGTTCCTTAATTCCTCATTGAAAATGACTGCTGCCTGTTCATTGTGGGTCATGACCACCTTGTTGGTGACGAGTGTGAGTCTCCTCTCGACCTCGTCATAATATTCCATCAGGTCGGATTCACCCTGCCTAACCAGTTCTAAGTTCTGACGCAGCACCCGTAGGGATGTTTTGTCTGCGTACGTGCAATCCAGCCTGGCTATGATTGCGTCAAAATTGAGCACCGTGTTGTGTGACGTGAGCAGTGCTCGCGCTGTTTCGCAGATTTTATTTTTTAAAATGGCTACGGCTTCATAATGTGTCTGACTACCTTTGTAGTTCTTGAAAACTTCGTATGAATCTATGGCTGCTTGTCGCCAGGACACATAATCCTCGTGATTGCCGTCGAACATTGGCATGGATTTCACAATATCTAATTTCACTTCACATTTTATATTGGGGTCGATGGTCGCTCTTCTATAAACCTCTACCTCAGGGGCCTCTAACTTTAAGGCACTAACTTCATCTGTTAACCTTTTGATTTGTTGATCAAACGCTTTTTTTAAATGGTTCTCTACGCCTACTACTAATTCTTGTACTTGATTGGCATCCATCTCAATCTGATTATGCGTCGGAACTTGGGGGCGAAATCCTAACTCTTCGCTATCGTCACTATCGCAGGCAATATTTGGATCTCTATATTCCCAGCTCATGGGAAATCAGAACAAAAGCAACAAATCGATAAGCAGATTTTAAAACACAAACTTGTACAAACACTTCCTTCAAGGTCTACATAAAATGCACTTCAATCAGTTCAATTAAAAATTTTATTTTTTTATTGGTATTGTGTGGCCCGCTCTCGCGATGCCTATTACTATCTTTGTTTTTTTTTTTCTTTTAGTATCACTTTTGAAGTCTTCTTTTTCTTCGAACAGTCACTTACATGTTTTTCGTTGGGACGTGGATTCTTTTCCTTAAGATAATATAAATCCGGTTGGGCGCCAATTATAATTAAGTGGTGTGCCTCGCGGCGGTGTCCCTCGTGTTGGACGGGGACAGGCGGCTGAAGCTGAGGGGCGCTGCTCTCCCGATCGCGTTGGCGGGGGGCGACGGCTGCTGTGGTGGGCCGGCGTCAGTCTGCTGCACGCAGAGGGGTGGCGGTGGCAGTGCGTTGTTGCTCCGTTGCAGGAGGGGTACGTGTCGGCCGGTCGGCGACTCCGCTGCTTCTTATTAGAAGATTATGGTGGATTCCTTTTTGCTGGCCTTGTGGCTCGGCAAAGTAAACCAATGATATTTTAACGGCTTAAGCCGGAGTAGTATTTATTGGAGCCAAGTGCTCGGAATCAATGTTCATACAAAACAGAAAACTAATATCTAGAAACATAGCCGGCGAGCCGGCCCCACACATATTCGAAAAGTGCTGACCATGCAACAGATTCAAAAGTCAGGCGATCGCTGGTAGCCAATGGTGTTGGGGCGCAGCCCACTTCAGCGACATTTGCTGCATCAGCACTCTGAGTGCAGAAGTTGACCCAAGAATGTTAGGATGAATCCAAACATAATAGAGTCACCCGAGAATGTTAGGGTGGTGCCAAACATATTAGGGTGGCCCGAGAATGTTACTTGTTAACTTACATATGTATATTGGCAAATCGAATCGGTTTTGTTGTTTTTGAAATTTTCGGTTTTGGTGTACAAGCCCAAACAGAAGCTCATGAGCTTTCGGAGCTTCTTCAAAGCTCATGCTATGATAGTATACAATGGGAAGCATTACACGCATGTGGCTTAAGTCTATGAGCACCACTGTATATATATAAAATTCTCGTGCCACAATTCTCGTTCCCGTACTCCTCCGAAACGGCTAAACCGATTCTCATGAAATTTTGTGAGCATATTGAGTAGGTCTGAGAATAGGCCAACATCTATTTTTCATACCCCTTAGTGATAAGGGTTGTCAAACCCAACACATTTTCTTTTAATTTTAGTATTTTACAATTAATGCTGTCAAGTTTTTGACATTACCGCAAAAATATTGATCTTAAAATTTTTTCATAAAACTAATATTTTTGCTATAATTTTATAAATTCAAACGAATCATTTCAAAACTGCGGCAAAGTTGTTTAAATGTTAAATGCGTTTATGCAGTGAAGCCAGTGGAGAAGTACCCCTGAAGCAAGGACAATATAAACACTAAGATGTCCAGCGCTCATACAATTCTGTTGTGTAGGGAGGGTTGTTTTTAAGAAGAGAGCTATCTCGCTCGCACGAACTCCAGTGCGCTCGCAAATCTAAAAATAGAATGAGCTTGCTTGGATAAGTACACACGGAACGTAAGTACGTATGTGTGTGTGTACGCGTGCTGAGCTGCCGAAATTGCCAGCAAAATACTTTTGAGAAGATTTCTCGAGACACAAATTTATTTGCTGAGTTTCGCTTATTGACGCGACGAACTAATACCCTATAGACAATTAATATAATTTGATGTTATATCTGATATACATTTTGCGTTTGTATATATTTTCATTCTTTCATTATATTCGTTTATAGTACATTAAACAAAATTAGCATATAAAGGATATACAAAATATACAATTTTTTATATTTTGGGCATGCGTCATCGGAAAATCATAATCTCCATTCAATTCTAAAGTAATGGGTATTTTCTTCGACAGCGGCGTCGTCAACAACCAATACAAACAAGCAGCCATACAAATATGCACACATACAGTTAAAGCTCAGCCTCACGTACAGAACGTGTGAAACTAAAGCGCTCTCTGTCTCTCCGTCTATCTGTCTCTCTCTAATTCACGCTGGAATTTTTGAAAGTTCCAGCCAGTCAGGAATTGTGCTCAAAATTTTGTATGGCGCGGCACATCTTAGTGTTTATATTGTCTTTGCCTGAAGTGTGTAAACAGTTTGCAGGGAAATCAGTTTTAAATTTAAAGCGATTCTTAAAATACTAATACTAAAATACGTTTCCCGATCATATCACATCAGATCTTATTGACCAAATCGTGTGATTGATACGTTGGCTGAGCAACCTCCGCTTCTTTCCTGAGGGCGAAAACTTCTGGATGGAATAAGCTACATATGTATATTGCTCCATCATCGTTCACAGCGCTCCATGCCTATTTCACGCATATACCACATCCCTACACACTTACAATAAGTTAGTTATTTTTTGTCTGCACTAGAAATTACTTAGAAATAAGTTATATGGCAAAACAACGATTGCCGGGACAGCTAGTATTTTAATATTATTATAATAAACCAGGGACCGTAATCATTATAAGTTATATTTTAAAAATCACGTCATAATGATTATATAATGATTTTTAGGATTTTCCTCACGGATAATGATTAATTTTGATTAATTTTATAATAATCATAAATAATTATTATTTTTGATCAAAAAAAAAAAAACTCAAAAATAATGATTATCAATGATTTTTATTTTTTTCGCTTAAAATAAAACTCAACAATAGCTTACGGCTTCCATGTACCACTTTCCGCCGATGTGATTACATACTCTTGATCTGCGATTTAATGACTTTCATATGATACACCAAATGTCCTTCAAGGACGACTTTTAAGGATTCAACTATTTTGAGTCCAGAACAGCTAGAGGAAGTTTGTCCACGGTCACTAAGTCGATGCAGGCATTTTTGGCTTCGTTTTTGCCCATCGTTACTGAGAATTTAATTTTTTTCTCCTCAACTTGTCCGCTTTCACTTTCTTCCACTTCTGCCTCATATTCATTTTTGTGTTTTGCATCTAAATGCCGCCTTAAATTGCACACATAATTTCCCGATAAATTTAATTTGCAAATATTGCATTGTGAGACATTTTTTTCCACGTCGAATGTGAAAAAATTGCGCGGAGTAAGATTTCGCTTGCGACCCATTTCGAAACGCGACAAGAATGATCTTAAAATGTAAGTATTAATGCATTTCTACTCTCGACTTAAGATAAGCATTTTAAAAATAGATAACAACGTTCCCCCTCGTTTATAATTTTGGTCTGTCTCATAATCATCATCTGATTCGTATTTTTGAGTGTATTCGTCAATTTCCATGCGCGACTGTCCGCTGCCGTTGTTGAGGGGGCTGGCTGTAGGCTCGGGTGTCATTCTGTCGGTCTCGATTCAAGTCTTCTCTGAATTCTTGGTACAATTGCCTGTGCTGGTAAAATGTTATCTGTCTCGATTGAGCGTTTCGTTGAAGTTGGACTTGGGAATTGTTATTGTTATTAGTTTGGTTCGGTGCTGAATATTTGAATGGACTAAAGGGTTGAAGTTTTCTTGATTCGAATGGGTGTTTCTGTTATAATTAATGTTGATATTTGGGTTCAGGCAATTAGTGCTTAGTTTTGGACGATTATCCACTTTCTGGGAAGTGGAGTCTTCGTATAAACTTTCTTGTTGTGCGACTTGTTTTAATTTTTGAATGGTTGAAATGTCATGCCTTGCTAAGGTCATGAATATCGGTAAGTTTACGTTAGATTGTATTTTGTTTAGTATTTGCCATTGCTTGAGTATAGACTGTAGAATTTGTTGAATATTATACTAGTACTCTTATCTTCTGGTTCCTTGCAGAACGTAGATAACCTTTTAATGGTGTAGAATACAGGCAGCGCATCAGTTCCTCCAGTGGGGTCTGCGTATTATACTCGTTGATGAGGGCCTCCTTCAGATCAGTTCATTGATTGTGGCATCCTTCTTGGGATATTTACCCGGCATCTCTTCTGATCTGTAGCTTGATGCCACCAAATATCACTGCTTTTTGTTGGGCGTTGTCCGTAGTGTACAATTGAAACAAATAACACTACTCGACAAAATTCAACTTTTTCCTTCTGCTGTCGCCAAATGACTCTTTCTGATAGATTTGGAGATTTACATTTTTTTTTTAAATATGGTTTTTTTTTATGGTTTAGTGTTTTTTTGGAATTTTTTTAAAAATTTGGTATTTTTCTTTAAAGGTAGTGCTTCTAATTTTTACATAACTTAAATTTTTTATAACTGGTTGTATTGAACTTTGCAGTTCTGAAAATCTAACGAATGCAGCTATAAATGCGACCCAAACACTTTGTAGCTGCAGCTTAACGTATGAAAGATATTAGGCTTTCAAAGTCAAATTTCATAATTTTTTGCGGTATTTTTTCCCAAGTTTGTTTTTCTGTTTTTTCTGAGTTTTTCTGAGTTTTAAAAGTCAAAAAGTTCCAGCAGCCATCATTCAATAACTTAGTTGCTTAATATCATAAAGTTTATCTATTTACCGTTGACTCTACCACTGACGTTTGCATTTTAATTAAATCGTCTAGTTTATGCTAGATTTCTAATAAATTTTCATATTACCTTACAAAATGTTCCTATCTTTGGCGTTCATTATCCCAAACAATATATAATAAAGTGAGCCCTTGCACTGAAATGGTGCTTGTTTCTTTCTTTTGTTATCCTGAGTCATAAAAAGTTTATTATATCCTCTAGATCTGCAATTTGTCTGTTAATGTTATATAAAATATTTTTGCATTGAACTTTAAAAGTGTAGAGTTTACCGCCCACAACTCTCATTTTCCCAACTAATTCATTTTCCCTTTCTTATCATTTGAAAATTCGGGTCCACATTATTATCAACAATTAGATCCCAAGATGAGGCGACTATTTCTACGTCTCCCATTTTCTGTTCTGTTCATTTTTTCAATTTACCACTTCTTTGTTCCTCTGGCAGCTATTTTTGCATTTGATACTTGGCAAAATAACATAAGCATTTACATTATTGCCATAAGTTCTAGCTTGGGTATTTGAGGTCTACCGCGAGTACTTCCGGTTTTTTGAAGGCTTTTCTGAGTTTTTTTCCTAAGACTCAATACCAGCTAATGGACAGACTTTAGTTTAATGGTGACTACTCAAACTCTATAGTCCCTACTTGTCCTGTCCTGTCCCTATTTCTTCTAATTTTCCCAATGGCCATCTAGCTGAATGACAGTTTTCATCTTTTATTAATGCTATGTATATAAATATAATATAATAATATAATATAAGCTTCCATTTATTTTTTGTTGCAGAGTGTGGAATAATACTCATCTTTCCATTTAATCTAGAATTCTCTCTTCATTTTTTTAATTAATTTCCACCCATCCAGATTCCCAATTCTTTCACCTGATATTGTTTCAATGGGGCCAAATATTGGACTTCCAATTATAAAATTACCTGGTGTGAATGCATCCAAATCGTCAATATCATTTGTAGCTGTATACAGTGGTCGTGAATTCAGTACAGGTTTAATTTGATATAAAAGGGATGCCATTTCCTCATAAGCTAAATTATTTCAAGCGATATTTCAACGATTTCACCCCAGCTTTCCAAATACCTCCAGAGTAAGATCCTGCCGAGGGATAAAGTGCCACTCGATATTGTCGTTAAGGGCTTTCTGGTATTTTTCGTCTAATTTGCGCGAAGCTTCCACACAATTGGTTCCATTCTCCCCGATCGGCCGAAAAATTATCTCGAATAAATAATACACGGCGCAGGAATAAAATTGCGATTGCGATGTTATTGCCATCATTACCGATCCCTGAGCGCAGCTTTTCTTCGCTCGGCAAACATAGATAACGTCGAACATAGATAAACGAAGAGAAGAGCGAGCTTTGAAGGAGAGTTTAGCAGGGCAAGCAAGTGCAAGAATTTACAAAAACAATTTTTGCGGCTGACGGCCAATAAATAGCTGCTATTTGGCAAGCCGCTATTCGGTGGGGATCTACCCCGAACAACCGGAAAAGACTTTTGCACATTTTCCTCTTCCTGAAAAAAATCTCCTAAGTGCAGCTAGAAAGGCATCTGAAGTTAGATCACTAACAACTTGTCCATCGATTCTTACAAACGATACCTTAAACGACACACAATTAATGTGTCTATATTAAACCAAAAATGCATGCCTAGAAATATATATTAATATCAAATTTTATCTAATTTTCCGGAGTCTTTCCTTTATCAGATTGTCACAGATTTTCACACCTTATCCTGACTTTATAGGCCTCTAGTGGATAATGTTAAACACACAATTTGTCAAGCCCCGTCCAATATGCAATAAACACAATGTATGTATTCACATTTTTATACCCGGTACTCGAAGAGTATAGGGGCATATTAGATTTGTGGTGATAACGGATGTGTGTACCGCCCAGAAGGAAGCATTTCCGACCCCATAAAGTATATATATTCTTGATCAGCATCAATAGCCGAGTCGATATAGCCATGTCAGTCTGTCCGTCCGTCCGTCTGTCCGTCTGTCCGTCTTCATTAGCGCCTATATCTCAGAGACTATTAAAGCTAGAGCAACCAAATTTTGTATCCAGTCTCCTGTGTTATCACACTACTTCAAGTGTATTTCAAAATTTCGCCCGCCCACTTCCGCCCCCACAAAGGACGAAAGTCTGTGGAATACACAATTTTGAAGATACAAGAAAACTAAATACGCAGAATCATAGAAAATTACCATTTTTATCAGAGTGTTGAATCTGAATCAGATCGAATAATTAATATAGCCACAATGAAGAAAACCATTTCGAAAGTATTCGTTCCCTCTCGCTCTCTCTCACATGCGACCCGGTGTACTTTGCCTATTCGTCTAAATGAGCGCCTAGATCACAGAGACTATAGGAGCTAGAGCAACCAAACTTTCTATCCAAGCTCCTGTGATATCACTTCAATACAAATTTATTTCAAAATTTTGACACGCCCCGTTCCGCCCCCACAAAGGACGAAAATATGTGGAATCCACAATTTTTAAGATAAGAGAAAATCAAAAACGCATAATCATGGAAAATAGCCGTATCTACCAGATTGCCAAATCTAGATTATGTCGAACTACTATTACACTACTCGACAAAATTCAACTTTTTTTTTCCGCTGTGGCCAAAAATGACTTTTTCTGATAGATTTGGAGATTTAAAATTTTTTAAAGAATTATGGTTTTTTTTTATGGAGTAGTTTTTTTTTTAGAATTTTTAAAAAATGTGGTGTTTTTTGTCATAGGTAGTGCTTCTATTTTTCACATTACTTAATTTTCCTGCAACTGGTTGTATTGAACTTTGCAGTTAACGCTGACAAATGCAGCTATAAATCCGACTCAGACACTTTGTAGCTGCAACTTAACGTCTGGAAGATATTAAGCTTCCAAAATTAAATTTCATAATTTTTTTCGGTATTTTTCCCCCGAAATTTTGACTTTAAAAACTCAGGAAAAGTATAACTACATATTTGAGACGTACAAGTGTTTGCGACAGAGAGAGAGGGAATGAGTCAGCGCTTGGCAGGCGTTGCGTAGCCACTGAAATTTAATTTGTTTCTTCTGGCCATAATATTGATTCGACCTGATACATATTCGGCAATCTGGTAGATATGTTCCATGATTCACCGTTTTTGGTTTTCTCGTACCTTAAAAATTGTGGATTCCACAGATTTTCGTCCTTTGTGGGGGCGGAAGGAGGCGTGGCCAAATTTTGAAACAAACTCGTGCTGGTTTGATATCACAGGAGCTTGGTTAGAAAGTTTGGTTGCTCTAGCTCTTATAGTCTCTGAGAACTAGGCGTCAAAAAATACGAATGGGCAAAGCAGATGGGGCCGCGTGTGAGAGAGAGCGAGAGGGAACGATGACTTTCGAAATGGTTTTCTTCATTGTAGCTATAATAATGATCCGATCTGATCCAGATTCAACACTCTGATAGAAATGATCATTCGCTATAATTCTGTGTTTTTAGTTTTCTCGTATCTTCAACATTGCGTACGCCACAGACTTTCGTCCTTTGTGTGGGCGGAAAGGGGCGGGGCGAAATTTTGAATTACATTTGGAGTAGTGTGATCAAACAGGAGACTGGATACAGAACTTGGTTGCTCTAGCTTTAATAGTCTCTGAGATATAGGCGCAAATGAAGACGGACGGACGGACGGGCGGACGGACAGGCAGACATGGCTATATCGACTCGGCTATTGATGCTGATCAAGAATATATATACTTTATGGGGTCGGAAACGCCTCCTTCTGGGCGTTACACACAACCGTTATCCCCACAAATCTAATATACCCTTAAACTCTTCGAGTACCGGGTATAACAGATAACTTTTAATATATAAAAATCTAGCATAGCATGTCAACCTAATTTTATAAAATTTTCCTTTTGGGCCAAATTTAATTCGTCCCTTTTGCGAACATATAATAAATTACATAAATCATAAGATCACATATATTCTGACTGAGTACCGGGTATAAATTAGAGCCGCGGCCTTTTCCGCGGCTCACAACGCTCCCTCTCGTTTTTATTTGATTTGAGTAAGCTGGGGAACGCGTCAACTAGTGTCCCTTGCCTGCGGGGCATCCATTCTTTCGATTGAGCCCATTTAAAAAATCGTGGAACTTAGAATAGAGCATTATTTGCGCGAAGGCACCAAAAGCATCCGCACGATTGCACAGTTCAAAAAACTTGGTGAGCGTAGTTTTGTTGGACTTAAAGCACGATCAAGTGCTGTACCGTTCGTGAAACATACTCGCTGGCCGTTTTCAAGATGGACAGCTAAATGTATAACTGCTGGCCAATTTGGTAATTCGTAATTTCATCATTTTGATTCAACGGAGGAGAATTTACATTAGTATTTTTAATTCTAAATACTTTAATATGAGCATTGAATTTTTTGCTCAGCAGAGGTGAATATATACCACCCAACGATTGTCCATGTCGATGTCTGCGTTATTGATAGTTTTAATGAACGATTGTCCGCAATTTTCGGAATTTCTTCGACGATATATTGTATATCCGTCAACATGTGTGACCGTATCGTTTGTGAAATCTTTAGGAAAACACTTTTTCATATTCCGTCTACCATGCAAGGTGATGAAAAATTCAGATTTCCGCACGGACCATGAATCATTTTTATAGTAACTATATCAAATAATAATTGATCAGTGGATGGATCTGAAATCTCTAAAGAAATCAAACTTTCGATGTCTTCGGCACGTATATTGTCCACGAACCAAATTAAAATGTGAACACTCAATGTGTCACTCAACTGAATACATCCAACAACGTGTGGGGCCAAATACATGCAATTTTGTAAAAAAGCAGATTGAAGGCATTAATTTAATGGATGTGTGTAACGCCCAAAAGGAAACGTTTCCGACCCCATAAAGTTATATTCTTGATCAGCATCAATAGCTGAGTCGATATAGCCATGCCAGTCCGTCTGTCTGTCCGTCTTCATGAGCGCCTAGATCTCAGAGACTATGAAAGCTATAGCAACTAAATTTTGTTGCCAGACTCCTGTGTTATCACACTACTACAAGTATATTTCAGAATTTCGCCCCGCCTCCTTTAAATTTTTAAAGATACGGGAAAACTAATATAGAAGAATCATAGAGGATGACCATTTCTATCAGAGTGTTGAATCTGGATAAGATCGGATCATCAACATAGCCACAATGAAGAAAACCATTTCGAAAGTCATCGTTCCCTCTCGCTTTCTCTCACACACGACCCTGTCTGTTTTGCCTATTCGTCCAAATGAGCGCCTAGTTCTCAGAGACTTTAAGAGCTAGAGCAACCAAACTTTCTATCGAAGCTCCTGTGATATCAATTCAGCACAAGTTTATTTCAAAAATTTGCCCCGCCCCCACAAAGAACGAAAATCTGTGCAATCCACAATTTTTAAGATACAAGAAAACTAAAAACGCAGAGTCATGGGAAAATGTAGAAGCTGATGTAAAAAGTATATGTAAACAAAAATGGAAACAGCTAACTTTTAATATATAAAAATCTAGCATAGGGTTCGACCTAATTTTTTTAAATGTTCCATTTTGGCCAAAATTTAATTCGTCCCTTACATAAATCGTTAGATCACATATATTCTGACTGAGTGCCGGGTAGAAAGTACAACGTTCCCCCTCGTTTTTAAATTTGAGCGGATGATAATGCGTGCATTCCTTTTCCAAAGTACCAATAACCACTTTAGAATGAGCATACTGGAATGCTAGTCGAAGAAATAAATTTGATGCATACATATGTATGCTCGATGAACTAGTTGGCGTAATTAGTCAATTCCTCTACGTCTGTCGACTATGTTTATGTTTTTTTGTTGTTTAAAGTTTAACAATGTTCAGTTAAACTGTAAGGGGAAAATTACATGACATCTGATTATTCGAAGGGACTAAGGCAAATACTCTGACCCGGTGGGGCTGATTACACTAGTCAACACATTTCCTATTAAATCTATTTAAATTAAGTTTTCAATTTTGACCTAAATAGAACTAGTATCAAAGGAAAACAGATAGAACGAGGGGGAACGTTGTGAGCCGCGGCTCTACTTTATACCCGATACTCAGTCAGTATATAGATATGTACACATGTATGTATATGAGCTTCTTATTTATATAATTTATTATATTTTCGCAAAAGAGACGAATTAAATTGTGGCCAAAAAATAACATTTCAAACCCTATGGGAGATTTGTATATATTAGATGTTATTTGTTTCAATTTTTATTTACTTATGATTTTTACATCTGCTTCTACATTTCTACATTTACATATATGTATAACTACATATACGAGACACGGAACTGTGTGCGAGAGAGCGAGTGAATGAGTAAGCGCTTGAAAGGTGTTCGGTAGCCACTGAAATTCAAATTGTTCCTTCTGGCTATGATAATGATCCGACCTGATCCAGATTTTTCAATCTGGTAGATACGGTTATTTCCCATGATTCTGCGTTTTTGGTCTTAGGTTAGGTTAGGTCACCCCGGACGGCCCTCAACGGGGCCTCTCATAGGCCAGAATGGCCCTTAGTTATCCGGATTTCGTATGGACCTTTACGAAGGTGTTTCTGAGGTTTTGAAGTCCCCCAGAATCGAGGTGTTTTTGGCAAAGGCATGCAGTTTCCCTGGCAACCTGGAGGCATCGTCCAGTGATTCCAGCATCGGTGCGCCCAGGTATCTTCCCCATGCCTTTGAGAGAACGGACAGCGGCAGATAAGATGTTCCAGCATTTTGACAGCTGCAGATGTCGCTGTTGGTGATGTTATGCCTGTTTGCATGCGACGCAGCCAGGCAGTGGCCTGTTAGTATACCCACTAGCAGTCTGCAATCCTTCCGTGGAAGGTGCAGCAGATAGTGGCGGAGCTTATCATTGCGTTCCTTGCACATGATTTTCGAGATTCTGCAGGTTGTGGTGTTCTTCCACCTGCTGTCTGTCTTCATTTTGGCCTGCTTCTCCAGGTTCTAAGGGAGACAGGCACGCTTTCGGTTCTTTTGTTTACCAGCCTGACGCCTTCTTTAGCCAGAACGTCCACCGCTTGGTTTCCTTCGATGCCCTGGTGGCTGGGATTCGAATAGATCTGCACTGACTTAGTCGTGCTTAGTGAGTCTAGTGCCTCCTTGCTTGCCAGGACACTTCTGGAACTGACCGCGGACGACTGCATGGATTTTATCGCCGCTTTGCTGTCAACGAATATGTTAACCGCATTGTGTGGTCGCTCCCCCAAGGCACGTTTGGGGGATCATGTAGTCGGTTGAACTGATCATGTCCATCTCAATTGAACTATGCCCGAATCTTTGGGGAGACATGTTCCCCGACGCAATCAAGCGCTGTGCTGCCTTGCCTGCAGTCAGCCTAGCGTAGATGTCGAGGGGGTCGATTCCGAGTATAGTTTCGAGTGCTTTGGTTGGCGTTGACCTCAGCGCTCCTGTTATACAGAGCAGAGCCCGCCGCTGGGTTCGTTCCATTAGCTTGTGATACGTCTTCTTTTCAGTAGCTTGCCACCACACTAGGACTCCATACAACAGAGTTGGTCGCACTACCGAGATGCAGATCCAATGTATCAGAGCAGGCGACAGGCCCCATGTGCTACTAAGCATCTTCTTGGATGCATAAAGTGCAATGGTGGCCTTTTTCACCCGCTCTACTACATTGGGTCTCCATGCCAGCTTGCGGTCCAGTACTATGCCGAGGTATTTGACCTATGCTTTAGGGGTTAGCCTTGTTTGATTGACTTTCGGGGGGATCCATGCTGGTACCTTGTATCTCTTGGTGAAGAGGATGAGGTCCGTTTTGTCCGCGTTGATACTGAGTCCTACTCCATCTGCCCACTCACATATCTCCCTGAGTGTTCGTTCCATTATGGAGCTGAGAGTCGACGAACATACACCCGTGATAAGTACGCTTATGTCGTCCACATAAGCTGTTATTTTTGGGGCTTTCCTTTCGAATCTCTTGATGAGGTTGTCGACCACCAGGTTCCACAGGAGGGGTGACAGGACTCCACCCTGGGGTGTGCCCCTGTGTGCACCTCTGACCATGAAGCCGGTGCCCCACTCTGATTGCACCCGTCTACAACTTAGAAGGTTTTTTATCCAGAGGTTGATTGCTGGGTGAGTGCTGGTTGCTCCTAGGCAGTCCATTATGGCTTCTGTAGCGACGTTATTAAATGCTCCGCATATATCTACGAATACTCCTAGTGCATATTTCTTAGTGTTGAGGGCTTTCTCGACAGTGGCTACTAGCGAGTGTAGTGCTGTTTCCACCGATTTTTCCTTGGTGTAGGCGTGCTGGTTGGTTGACATCAGTCCCCCTACTTCGGTTCTGATGTGTAGATCCAGCAGCTTTTCTAATGTTTTCAGTAGGAAAGAGGTTAAGCTTATCGGTCTTTAATCCTTGGAACTCACATGGCTGCACTTTCCTGCTTTTGGGAGGAAGACAACTCTAGAGGCTCTCCATGGGATCGGGATATAGCCTGTTCTTAGCATGCTGCGTATATTGCAAGAAGCCATGGGGTGATCACCTCTTTGGTCACTTGCATCATGGCTGGGAATATTCCGTCCAGTCCAGGTGCCTTTATGCCCGTGAAGGAATCTATAGCCCATTGGATTTTCTTTGGGGTTATCAGGTCTGTTGGGGGTGTTTGTTCCTCAGTTGCTAGGTCCCAATGCGTTTCGGCATCGGTAGCCTCGGTGCATTATGGGAAGTGGGCTTCCATTAGTGCCGTCAGGGCTTCTTTGCTGCGCTCCGACCACTGTCTGTTGTCTAGTTTGAGCTGACTTTGTACTGTGGGTTTCTTTGACAGCAGCTTCCTCAGTCTAGCCGTTTCAGGCACTTTCTCAATGTTGGAGCAGAAGTTCCTCCATGAGCTGCGTCGTGCCTTACGTATTTCCTTCTTGTACTTCCTTAGTAGCGTCTTGTATTCCTCGTTGATGTTCTCATCGTTCGCTAGTTTAGCGAGCTTGAAAAATTCCATGAGGTTATTTCTTTGTAGAGAGAGGTCCCGATTCCACCAGAGTGGTTTGGACTTCGTTCTTGTTCTAGAGGGTGGGCATGCTGTGTGGTATGCCTCTAGCAGTTCCGTAGATAGGGTCTCTAGGGACTTCTCTATGTCCTCCGCGGATTTCACTGAACCCGGGCTCGCGAGTTTTGAAGTGACTGTCTTTCTAAACTTCTCCCAGTTTGTGTTTCGGGGGTTTCTATAGACTTTCACTTTCGAAGTGTATTCAAATTCGCACTTGAATTGAATGTACCTATGGTCTAAGAAGGAAGGTCTTTCAAGGACCCTCCATCCAGATATGTAGGTACTCTTTCCCGTTACGAGAGTTAGATCTAGCACGTTTGACGAGGTAGGACCCACGTAGGTGTATTCCTCTCCCACCTTTGCTACATCTATGTTATTTGTTAATATAAAGTCTAAGAGTGACTCACCTCGGTCGTTAATGTCAGGGCTTTCCGACTGTGGTGGGCATTAGCGTCCGTGCCAACGATCAGTTGGTAGTCTTTGGAGTCGGCTTCTTCCACCAGACTCCCTTGTTCTTCTGGCAGTGCAGACCTGTCGTGTGCGATGTAGCAGGAGGCTACCAGAAGGCGCTTCTCCTCACTTTCCAGCATAACTACTGTCAGGTCGTCTGTGCTGTAATGAGACATAAGGTATGCGTGGATTCCTTTTCGTACTAGTACGACAGTTCTATTCCTGCTTACCGGTGTTGGGTAGAATGAGCTGTAATTTGAGAACTTTAGTCCGGCCACCGAATTTCCTGATGCAATCCAGGGCTCCTGGACCAAGGCTATGTCAGCGGGCCCTTGCTCTATGGCAATGTGGAGCTCCGCTGATGCTGTCTTGCTCTTATGCAAGTTGAGCTGCAGCACACTCAGTGTCATGAGCAGCTGGCTCCCCTGCACTCGACGGGTTGACTACCAAGGTCAGGTCACCGTCCTCTTCCTCCATTGTTTCGTCGAGCACCAGACCCTGGGCAGCCTCTACATTGGTGTCCAGACCGAGGTCCTTCTCCACTTCGCCTGCCTGCAGGGTGTGAGCGTCTTTGTCGCCGGGCTGACGCTTTTTGAGGCGCAGGCAGACACTCCCCATGCCCCACGCCATTTTCCCGTATTTAGGGAACAGTAGGTCTTCCGCTGCTTTGTTGATCTGGAGGATCACATGCTGGCCCCCGTCGTTGGGTAGTGGGCTACCAGAGTACCTGCGCCTTTGGTATGGACGGGATTAGCTCCCTGTCCACCACTTCCAGCTTGGCCCCCTCCCACATTGCTTCCAGTTGTCAGACCGTTTGCGTCAGCCACTTCAGCGTCGGGTCGTCCTTACACTTTAGGATTTTGACCCCATTCAGCCACCCAGCACCATCGAAGGTGGGCATGGGAGCTGTTGGGTTCTCTTCCATCCGTGTAAAAAGGGAGTCTACCAGCCGCGCGTGGACCAATTTCCACTACGCCGCTGTCATCCTCCCATTCTCATCACGTCGCTCGATGAGAGCTACGATCAGGTGTCCCTTGGACACATCACTGATCCCCTGATTTGCCGGTTTGGGTGGAGGTTCCGCTCTCTTGGGCCCGCGTTGCCGTAGCAAGCAACTCTTCCACCTTGTTGGCATGCTCACTCGTCGGTGCCTTCATCTGTGGCACCTGCGCGTAGTACTTACGGCCCTCCTCTACCTTCAGCTCGGCCCAAGCTAGCTTGCCGCCGCCTTGCCTTGCAGCCTGCCTACTATTTTGAGGGCCGCCTTGCATTGGGCTTTGGCCTTCATCCCCTCCCTCGAACGCTTTGGCCCTTCCCTGCGCGGGGAGCTGGTGCCTGGTTCCGGTGAACGGAGAAGGCTCTCTTCCTCCGTGTTGCTGATCGAAATCACGCTCTCCAGATCCGTGTCTGTTTCGACAGCGGCATCCGTGCGGTTCAGCTTGGAGTGAGGGGGTTTCTTGGCAGTCGTTGTACAGCTGACGTGGCCTGCTCCCGCCACGTCAGAGGTGTGACCGCTGGCGACACGCAGAGAGGATTGCTCCTCCCCGTGCCCGCCGGTGGTAGCAGTCACGCATTCCACCGACGTTTGGGCTGACATCCCAGCCCGTGGTGTTTCCTTCTTGCCCTCCATACTTGGCCCTAAGGTCCGTATTAGTTGTTATTTTTCGGGGGAACCACCCCCTAGCGTTTTAATCCTACCCGCCAGGCACCTCTAGCCATGGCCCTGACCCCGCTCTCCCGACTCGAGGCCGAGAAGACGCTGGGCCATTGCCTTAGCTAGACACTGCATTGCCTCGGACGGAGCAAGCGACAGTGCATTACCCTTGTCCGGGATAATGCAGTGCCCATTGCCCAGCCGGAACCCTCGTGGAGGGTTCAGCAAGAGGATTTTCGCCAGCCGTTTTTTGTTTTATCGTATCTTAAAATTTTTATATTCCACAGATTTTCGTTCTTCGGGGCCCCGAAAGGGGACGTGACAAAATTTTGAAATATACTTACTTGTATTGAAGTGATATAACAGGAGCTTAGATAGAAAGTTTGGTTTATCTAGCTCTTATTGTCTCTGAGAACTAGGTGCTCATTTGCACAATGTACACAGGATGACGTGTGAGAGAGAGCGGGAGGGAACGATGCCTTTCGAAATGGTTTTCTTCATTGTGGCTATATCAATAATCCGATCTGATCCAGATTGAACACTCTGACAGTGTTACAACACTTGCAACAGTCTGATATCTCAGGAGTCTGGATATAAAGATGGACGGACAGACAGACACGGCTATATCGACTCGGCTATTGATGCTGATTAAGAATATATATTTGTACTTTATGGGGTCGGAAACGCTTCTTTCTGGGTGTTACACACATCCACTATCACCACAAATCTAATATACTCTTCGAGTACCGGGTATTATTATGTAAAATATCGTACAATTCTCTTTTTTCACCTCACCAATTATGTGGATATCGGTGCTGCAAATGCCGGGGAAAAACGAGGCGAAACGTTGTGAGCCGCGGTAAGGGCTGTGACTCTACTTTTTACCTGGTATATCTGGTATATCTATGTGAAGTTACGATTTATGTAATTTATACAATATATTTTATATGTCATTTTGTATCGCTGTTAGCAAATCTTTACATCTTTTTTCTCTACATCTCCGTACACATCTTTTTATATCTACGTCTTCTCGTGGAAGGGCGTGCGAGATGGAGAATGAGTAATCGCGTGGAAGGCGTTGCGTAGCCACTGAAATTAATTTGTTCATTTTTTATATTCTAAATTTTTGAAGTAGGTGTCCTGTTTGTCAGGTGTCCTTGCCATTAAAGCCACCTCCTTTGGTCGACGTGGATCAGTTTGAGCTCAAATATCATTTGCAAAACGTTGCTGCACCTCTGATGCTATCTCAACATCATTTTTAAGTTGATCCTGAAGCTCGTTTTATAATACCACGATTTATTTGCAGGAAACAAAATAAACAATTGGAATAAATTTAGATTGTGTTGAATAAGTCGTTTTTATAATTTTACTGCATTTTTTACCGTTAGGTGAAATTACTAAATGACCGTTGAAAAAGTGTGATTTGGGAAAATGTTTGTTTTGAATTATATGATATCAAACCATTTAGTATGTAGGGTAGAGTGGGGTCGAATAGGTCAGTTGTTTTTGGCGAGCTCGGGCGATGGTGTTTTTGTACTGATTTTGACATATAAGCACTTGTTGGAAATTTTATACATCTGGCAAAATTTTGGTAATAATAATCTTATGTGGGGCTAAATATTTTTGAAGCTAAACCTAAAAAGGCAAAGGTACTTTTTTCGATGTTTTTAAAATCTAGGGGTACGATAGGTCACTATAGTCGAGGTTAAAATAAACAATTTACCCGCCTAGAAAATCAGCGGTTCAACTTTTATTTAAATAGTATAAATACTGCAGATTATTTAAAAATTAATAGCACACATAATAAATGGTACTGATATCATTCAGGTAAGAAAATGAGGAAGTGGCGAATGATATGAAAAAACATGAAAGCGCGGAAGAGTATGTTAAAAAACAGGGTTTTTTTTAACAGCTGCGTCTGTGTTTGTGCTTGCAAATAACTGGAAGTTGTGCATTCCTGCTCATGTGGTTGCTTAGCTACGGGATGGCCACGTTTCCGCTTCGGAGCATTTTTTTGTATGCCTTTTCCTTTATATTTTCTTCACTTCGTTTTGGCGTTTTTCGCACATAAATACGGACAATTTTCCTGTCTAAATAGTTTAATTCTATATTATAGTAGTAACATATAGTGCCCCCAACTGCCCCTATTGTACTATCCCTCAAGCGTACGTTTCATGTTGATGTCCGCGTTTTTTTTTTTAAACAAAAAATATTGAAAAAGAAACACAAAACTTGTGCTCAGAATCCGTTTTTACGGAAGAAAAAACTCACTTGAAGATGTTGTACATTGATTAAATGTACTTTACTGAGGGCGAAAGACAATTCGATTTCGAAGAAAAACACACAAAATCCAGCCAAAATGAAAATCGGCAGCGTATCATGAATCTAATTCATGCTAAATGTATGTACATACATTTGTATAATATACATATGTACATGTATGGATAGCTTAAAAATGTACTCTAGTTGCTTTTTTTAATTACAAAAGACCTAATTTTATTTAGAATACGGTATTTATTTGTATGTTCTTAAATGGATGTCGCTTTTGTATACATTTCGTTCAGTTATAAAGTAATTTATCTAATAGCAGTTTACAGTTGAAATCGAGCAATCTTTTTTCCGTTCTCATAAATGGAAAGACTGTTTCCATCGGTAGTATCTCCTGAAACAGATCCATTTTTCTGTCTATTGATGTTGCCAAGACTATGCCAAGTGCTTTATTACATGCTAATTACAGCTTAAAAAAAAAGAGTGATTGTAATGTTTATAATTTACACTTGTGTAACTACATTATTAATAATAATTAATATTACACACGGATTTTGTAGTAACTTCCCTGGGCATTTCTATTTTTTGTGATCTACGCAGCCCCGAGTCCAGCACTTATAAATTTATAGGAAAGTATTTTAACCGTTTTTCCATTAAAAAACTCATCTGACCTTTGAAACTTCTGTAAACAATTTTTTTTTCAAAATGTGCGACCCTATTTATCCAACTCCTGCAACTTTATTCCGTTAAAAATTATGCACCTATGTATCTGCACTTGTGCAATCAAATTCAGTGTAATTCGATTAATTTCTTTAGGTCTAGGTCATGCTGAGATGCTTTTTATATAATAAATCGTCCCAAAAATGAAATATAAAGAAAACCAGTAAATGTAGTCAATTCAATAAAAAAAACCTTAGAAATACGCTCTACACCCAGACTGACAGCATATGTATGGGCCTATTAATCACCGGTGGTTCGGCACCGGTGGCGCAGCTTGAGTGCAGATTGAAGCGGCTGCACAACAGATTGCTATATATGTTTGTATTGATATATATTTCAATATATATATATATGTGAACATATCACCGAGCTCCGTAGGTCCCTCACTTCCCGAGGAATTCCATGTTGGCGGAGAGTGCTACTTTTTTGGCTGGGGGCTGTTCAGCAGACGTCTGTGGATAGATGCAAGGATTAAGGTAGTGATAAGAAATGTTTTTACTGAAGCAACACTGGAGTAGACCTACCACGGTGGAGATGTCGCGTTTGGCGTTGGTCAAACCTGTGTTTACTACCGCATTTGTTCCAGCAGCATCTGCGTCACATATTGAACTGTGATTGGGTGTGGATAACTCTTCGCTGTCGGGCTCTTTATGGTCAACCGATATTGGCGCGGGTGGAGTGTTAACACTAGACAGTGACGAGGATGAGGGACCAACGCCGGTACTGGTGCTGCTGGCGGCCATATCGTTACTCGAGTTAGTAGCTGTATCGGACTCATCCATAATTGTGATTGTAGCAGACTTGTTACCGGTGGCATCAGCAACGAGGCTACTGTTTGAATTAACAACCGCGGCGGGTATTGCAATGGCAGTGACAACTGCTGTATCACTGTTGTCACTTTTTGCTGAAGCTGTTACCAGTTCGGGCTTCTCCTCCTTTTTAGCCTGTAAGTCCTTATCGGGGCTAAGTGCGTTGTTACTGGCATCGGTAAGCGGCTTGCTGATTGAACCTGAATTGGCTCTGGCTGCCGTGTCGCCTGCATTGGCTGCTGGTGCTGATCCATCATCTACCTGTTCGTTTTGATCCTCAGCACCAGACTCTTCAGACTTTCCAGCCTCATACTCTTTCACGATCTGGTCAAGATTGTATCGGCGCCGATTATTCAAGTAGAAGGTACGGACATGCGCTTCGGTCTTAGTGGGCACAAGTTTAGCTATCATCTGCGGTTTCAATAACGGCATATCGAGATGAGTTTGAATTTCCGTGAATGAAAGAAATCGTACTCACCGGATAGTTCTTTCCATAGTCGCGCAAGACCAGAAGCGCCACCTTGATCTCATCCGGAGTCCAACGAGCCGAAGTACGCGGCTGCGCAGTGGGCCCTTCCGAAGTCGCTACTGCTGACTTGGATACAACATCGTCCACATTAATGGCATCGCATTCTTTATCCAACAGCTCCATAAGCTGCCTATTTTTTTGTATCTGCAATGGGTCAGGGTGCAGGGGGCATTCAATTGAAAATTGTCATTGGGTCTAATGTGTACAATAGTGAGTATATCTATGTGCGTGTAGGTGAATGTGAAAGAAGTGATATGAAAATCTGTAGTTACACTCAATCCGTCCCATTCTTAAAGGATGACCATGGTCAATGTGCCGTTTAAAAGCATAGACATTTAACACAAGAACGGAATCCCTATTGGAGCGTACTCACACGTTTGATGTACATTAATGTACAAAGACGATACGCCGAATAAAGAATTTCGACCACATTTGAAAGATGATTTTTATATTTCTAATGATATCATTATTGTGCGCAAAGTATATTAGATTATCAAGTTGAGCTTACTAAAGAAAATACAAATCAGTCTAATCAATAACGTTGAAAAAAGTTGCTTGATTTTTTCCTTGTTCCAATTTTAGCTTAATTTAACTTTCTATGTCTAGATAAAATACTAAATTATATGAGGAAAAACTTTTTTAAATGGTTTTCTTTACCAAAGTCAAAATTAAATTTACATTATTTTGGTACTTAGTTCTGTGTAGCAAAACATGTGGAAGCAAGCATCAGGGGTCAGGAATGGGAGAGGGAGAGTTTAGCACATTTCTTACTTCAGCCATTAAAGCGCTGATCTTGCGATCACGTTCAGCTAAATACACGCTGGGGTTCTTGCAGGTGGCGAGGGCAGTGATATCGTCGTGATTGATGTACATGCCCCTGGGAGGTTTGCGCTTGGACCGATCGGCAGCCACAGTGGCGGCGCTGTTGTGAGTAGAACGTCTGGGTACATTACTCTCGGGACCAGAGATTGGACGAAGATTACCCGTGCGTCTATCATGGTAAAGAATTGAACCGTGAAAGATTCGGGCAGAACACGATTAATGTGTGAGTATGTATATCGGAAGAGGACCATTGTTGTCATAAACAATATTCAATTGAATGCAATATTTTATGAGGAGAAGGGAGAGAAGAGAGAGAGAGAGAGAGAGAGAGGGAGGAGAGAGATAAAAAACTTAGCATTATCTTGATAGTTGGTAAAACTTATAGCGGATATTATATATACATATATAGTACAGTACATGCTATCCATAGCATAATATCTACCTCCAATGCGTATGACAACTTTTACACATGCGCCCCAATGGCGAATCGTATAGAACGTGGCAAACCACATTGCACGTCTTGCAAAAACCGCCCACAACCACGCGTCGCGGCGAATTGTCGTCGGTGATGATATCGCCGCAAATGTTGCCGTTTCCATTGTTGCTGTTGATGCCATTGGTTGCACCTTCGGTAGGCAGACCATAGCCTATCATATCATCGTTTAGCGCGTTTGAGGTGTAGATGTACAATTGATCCGCGTCCAAGTCGTTGCTGTTGTTGCTGCTGTTGCTTCCTCCATTATTGTTGTCGCAATTATTGTTGTTGCTGATGCAGCTGCTGCTAGTACTATTACTGTTGTTGATTGTACCATTGTTGTTATGGCCCGTCTGCTGGCGCACAGACCAGGAAAAGATTTGATTCATTCCGAATTTAATGCAATGCATTCACAGTGCAGTAGCAACGATTGTTTCGATTGTTTGTTAAAATTTAAATTTGAGATCGAATAATTTAATGGGTACCACACGTTATTATCAATAATTTTAATTAATTTTTTTTTTCAAATATTTTGTTGAAATTTTGTCGGGTTTTTGTTTGAGTAATTTCGAGTTGATTTTGGATTGTGAGGTGTTTTTATTGTGTTGGATTTATTGACAGTAAATGCAAAGAAAAGAGAAAAAACGGATTTGGTTGTTGCTTTAGTTCAGTTGGTAACACTTAACAAGTACAAGGTTGTAATTGAATTTTTTGTTGTGGGCAGATTGCTGATTGGTTTGTTGGTTTCTTATTTCTTTATTAACAGTCCAAACGATTCTGTGGTATCCCCCGGCTTGTATCGCTTTACCCACCCAAACCCTTTCAAAAAATATCTACATGAGTTTATTGTTCCTCAATCTCCCGATGATTATTCCAAATAATGGACAATGAGGTGCTATAATTGTACTAATTTTCCGACAACGAAGCTCGTGTATGTATTGGTGTGTGTATCTACGTGTGAACCAATAGATGATTGTGAATCTTTCTCGCCTCCCTTTCTTTCTTTCTCTCTCTCTCTCTCTCTTTGGTGTTCTCTGCGAATGAGGGAAGGGGCGTCTTTAACACTGTCTTTTACTTAAGAGTAGAACATTCCCAATTTCCACCTAGATAAGTAAAGTTTAATTTGAATAAATACTACAAAGGATTACATTGAGTACCGAGTAATCTTCACAGTGGATTAAAAAGGGAATACAATAGCGAACTCATTATGACATATATCCATAAAAATTGGCAGTTCTACATATTTGTATGTATGTATTTATGTAAATATGTACATGTAACATTTATGTTTTGGTCTCTGTGTGATCAATTGCGAAAGCGTAGAATTAGAGGGCAAACGGACATGAAGAAAATGCCAACGAATCTCTATAAATAGGAAACACGTATAAAATGTTGGTTTTTGGGATTTTTTTTAATCTTTTTAATAACAAGACACGTAACTTATAAGGGATAAGCATTAGCTGTGGTGATCCACAGGTATTGTGATCTGCATTTGTTGGGTATTTTTCCTACCTTTCTATAACTCTCAATATATAGTATACACATGTATTTATGTACATATATATGTACATGTATATGCATATAATGTTTATACATATGTACGAGTATGTAATATTAGCGTAAGGTGTAATTTTCAAAGGTCTCAAAATGTTCTTTTTGGCTTAAAGTAGATAGCTGAAAAGTTATAGCCCGACTCGACGTTTAGAGATGCAGACTTGTCCTGAAAATGGAAAATACGATTTTTGACCTATTTTTCTTATGGCAGCAATACTATATATCGCCCTAATCGGAGTTAATTTTTTATTTTTTAGAATATTTAGAGATATGTACAGCTGTGAAAGAAATAATAGCACCACCACCACAAAAAATTTTTAAATAGTTGCTAAACTCACATTTTTAACTTTAAGGAAACTCTAAGCACATTTTTAGAAATGGAAGACTCTTATAAACATATGAATATAAAAAAAATCGTCTTCCTTTTTAACGTTTTTAAGTTATTTAAGAAAATTCCTTGAAAGTGATCAAATTAGGCGAAAAAAATAATAGCACCACTTTTCAAAAATTGAGTTAAAAACAAAATAATGACCAAAAAGTAACGAATTCTTTAGTTAACTATTTTTAACTATTATTACTAAATCTATATTTATCATTTAACATTTAGTACAATGTCCTTTTTTGGCAATAACAGCTGCGTAGCGTCTTGGCATGGAATCAATCAAGTCCTGGCATCGTTTTAGGACCAGGACCCTTTAATTTATACCCAAAGTGATCCGATAGTGGCTGGCTTGGAAGTAGCAACCGCCTTCTTAACGTAGGACCACAGATTTTTGATAGGATCAGGTCAGGTCACTGAGCAGGCCACTCCAAAACGTTCACACAGTTTGCCCTGAGCCATTCCTTTGCTTTCTTGCTGGTGTGTTTGGGGTCATAAACCTGTTAAAAGACCCATACGAACGGACTTTCATATTCTGCAAAGGGTAGCATTACTGTCTCCACGATATTCACCTACACGTGCTAATCCATGATGGTTTTTATCCAACCTAGTGTACCTACATCATAGTGGAAAAAGTAGGCCCATACCATTACACTATACCCTCCATACTTATCGGTTTTTGTGGTGTACTAAAGTTTGTATTCTACTTTCCTTGGACCTCCAACGTATGATCGAGATCCTTTTCCACCAAACATAGCCACTTTGGACTCATCTGACCATAGAATATTCGTCCATTGTTGGGATGTCCGATTTGCTTGAACACTGCCTAGCCTCATGTTTTAGTAATACGTGTCGCGTTTAAAAGTGGTATCTTTCTTGGGCTGCAGACTTTTATATTATGTTGGCTAAGATATGTACTAACTTTTTGATCCATCGCATTTATTTTAAGCTCTTCTTTAAGCTCGGTAGCTGACCTAAAGGGAACCTTCTTTCTCTGACGAATCCGTCTATTGCCATGAAGAGGGGCCATAAATCGTTTTCGTCCGCGTGTTTCAGCCTTTTCTTCATAGTTTAAGACGTTTTTAATCATTTTATTGAAATATCATACCAATCGACCAACTTTTCTGTAAGTTTTTCCGTTTAATATCAGTTTTTTGGTCAGATCTCTCATCTCCGCAGTGCAGTGCTTTCCACGTCCCATTGTAATGATTATTATTAACTTTTATGACAGAAACAATGAAATCTTAGTCAAAACTAATGAATACGTGCCTTTTACAAAGACAATTTTGAGAAATATAGAAGCTTCACTAAGAAAAGTGCTAGTGGTGCTATTTTTTTTTTCGCCATTTTTTGGACATTTTTTCTTAAAATCCCAAAAAAAAATATATAGACAGAAATTTAAAGAACGGATACGCAGTTTTTGTTTATGGGGAATACTAAGCAATATAAAAAAAATCAAACTTTAAAGAAATCGTCACATGATTCGCATTTTTTTCTATCACGAACAAAATGTATAGTAGTGGTGCTATTATTTCTTTCGCAACTGTATGTTGGCAATCCCGCTGCGAAATTTTAGATGGATATTATAACAATAAATAGTTAGGTTTCTACAATCTTTATCTTTAAAAATTATGGAATCGAAACCAAAAATAACAATTTTAGACCCTAAGACCTTAACTTCCAACAAATTTTGTTTCGTCCGAACTAATAAGCCGAACCCTCTATAAATATTATTACTAATTGGTGTATGTATACACACATATGTATACATATCTATTTCTTTCAAACTATACTAACATATGTATGTAGATTAATTGTAACTTTTATATTTAGCTTTTTTGTTTGTTTTATACTCAAGTAATTTATATTGTTCAATGTCTTTATATAATTTAATAATTCATGTAAAATAATTTACAAATCTGATTATCATTATAAAAAAAAATTTGTACTGAACAAATAATTTTTATTTTTTTTCTTAGACTAGTGTAACACTGATCTTTTGATTTAGTATGTGTAAAATCATAGTTTCTCAATCAAATCAGGTCAACTCTGCAAATTTTTCAACTTGCATTTTTGTACGAGTAGGAAGAATTATTAATGTATGTAAGTCTTGTAGATGCTGGTCAATGTATTGATTTTGGCATTAGTATTAGTATGTGTGTGTGTGTGCACTCAGTTAAATTTTTATGAGATGTATGCAGCCACGGCGATCATCTGAAAGAATAATGAACCATACTTTGTAACGAAGTATACCGCATAGCTGAGTTTGAGAAGCTGAGAATCGCAGAAGATACAGGCCCAACTAATATACATACAAGTACTTTCACTTTGTTTGAAGAATAGTTTGAATAGGATTATCAATACAAGTATCCATAAAAACTAATCGGGTGAATCTCCTGCGTTCACAAGTAGTCATTGGTTAAGACTTCACCCTTAAGGTTCATGTTCGGTTCGTTGAAAGATATGTTTAAGAATAGAATATATGTACCTAATAATGCTGATCCCCAAATATATTAGAAGAGTGAAAAAAACGATAGAAAAAAAAGTATGAAAATTACGTAAGTCGCAGCTATAAAATATGTACATATGTAATCATCGAAACACAAATAGATCGAACAATTAATCGAAACTTACAAATTACAAATTAAGAACATTTCAATTGTCTTATAAAAGATTTTTATTTCTTTAAAAAAATTGCAATTTGACTGGGATTGCATTACATACATATGTACATTTATACACACAGAAATTGTTGTGTTTTTGGTCGTACATAATTTTGGCTTGGTGCCGTCATCTTTAGCTTGCGCATGAGTGCATACATATGTTTGTGTGTTGTATGAGTAGATGAGTGGAGCGTTTATATCTGTTTGAGAGCTCTTGTACATATGTATGGATATGAGATAGAAGGGAAAGGGTCTTTACACTAATATCTTTAGACGAAAGGTAGCTTTCTACCTAATAATTACCTTGTCATCGTTATCAGACTCCTCATTGCTGCCTACTTCACTGCCGTTCTCGGAGCCATCCTTGACAGAAACTTTTATGGTCTTTTCCTGTCGATCCATGGCGCTGCTACGATGACGCGTCTTCTTCCAGGAGTAATAGTATTTAACCAAACTTGCGATTGATTTGTCTGGTAGCTGTTCGATGAGTTATGGGGAAACTAAATTAAGCTCACATCTCATTGCGGCAGAGATTACTTACCATTTGACGTATGCGATGGAAGCTTTTTCCATGAAACTGAAACGCCTGCTCAAATAAGACTTTGTCTTCAATGGTCCATTCATCAGGAAATGGTGTAAAGTTTGCCAAATCCATTACGGCCCGCTCCAAGTCGTGTTTGTGCCAGAAGAGCATACCCAGAGCCTGTTCACCGTTGTATCCGTACTTCTCTTTCGCCACTGAAATGTATTCCTCGACTATTGTCGAGATTTCATATGAATTGACTAAGCAACAGAACATAAATAGGGGGATGGCATAACACCACCCCATTCAAAAAAAATCTATAAATTTATCGAGCGTACAAGTATAGAGGTGAATCGGTCAAATGTTGATGCAAAGAATCTTTTGGATTGGGTTATGTCACCAAGCTTACTATCAAACGTACGTTTTAGGTCTGGTATCTCCTTTGTTGGCGACCAGACCAAGAGGGCGCGTTCATTCATTTGTTCTGGGCGGCGTTCTACTTCGGCGACAAGTGGTGGACAAACCGCCTGATAGTCGCGTCCTACGCGAATTTTTTCTGTAACGAATTGTTTAGCATGAGAAGAGAAAGAGGAGCAAGGATCTGATTTACCTTCATACTCAGATTGTTTGGTCTTTGATTTGCCGTTACGCTTTGTTGCTAGGATTTTGCAGAAAAGAGAAAAAACAGTTCACTTGCTGAATTACTCACTCGTTAGGATAACTGCATCTACTTACAGTTGTCGTCGTCTGAGCTCTCCGGCGTGCCCGCACCCGGTACGGTCGTTGAAGCCTTCTCATTGGATGTGGGATTGGTGGGATTACCACCACCGCTGACAACTATGTTTGCATTAGAGGCGACACCACCAGTTGTATTCGTGTTGGGGCTGGGTCCACGCGACCGACGTCCGTTTCGCACCACATCAGTCGTGTTGCGCTCAGCCAACACCATTTTGTCCCGTATGAGCTGGGCGCGTTTATTAACCTTCTCCAGTGTGCTAATTTAAACGAATATTGCCGTCTCAAACAGTAATACTATGATATCGAACACTATGAGTGCAATAAAAAAGGAAAAAGCTATGCGTTAATATCCTGCTTATGTACATATTTTCACTGCAACATTCTGGATTACCCAGGGAGAAAATATATGTGTTAAACGAAAACTCTTCAACGTTTGCAACGCATTCATCGAGGGTGTGCGTACTTTGCCTAAAACAACCGCAACAATGTTCTGTCAAACAGACATGTATTAAACTACATGTACGTGTGTGCATTGGTGAGAGCTCGCACAAATGGCTAAACTAGCAGAAGTTCAGGTACATTGGATTTAGGGGAAATATTTAGTTTGTAATTTCCAGGAGGGGATAACTTACCTTTCAGGCTGACTGACCGCGGCGACTGACCCGAACAATTGTTAACCCGCGCTAGAGTGCTGCACAAAAGAAATCGACGCTCACTTTCGCTATCTCTTACGTATCTTTTGAATTTGTAGTCGCAGAACACAGAATGCTACAACTCATAGAACCACTGTGGATAAACTATTTTTTTTTAAATTCGAGTCATTGGGACGCTTAACAAAACACTACAAAAACTACGGGGTTGTTTCGCGCAGGTAACCGAAAGCAAAACTGAAATGCGGAAAAAAAATCTCTCGCGTACTTCTCTGGCTGGTTTAAGTTCAGCGCACTTTGACTCATACAACCGTAGCGTAACTTTGTCTGTCGGTAGATCTGGTTTTTTGCTTAGCGTTGGTAGCCTGTGTTGCAATTTACGCCTAACTTTACAATATGTAAATATAATTCAACATATCTTTAAATTGGAGTTTATTAAACAAATCAGTTGGAAAACTGCAGAAACGCACGAATTTAATTTAAACTAAGGCTGATAAAACCATGGTTGTAAAGGATACTTTTATACTATCGATATGAATGTTTCGATGTATCAACTACGGGGAGTCGCTGTACAAGTAAATAATGCTCATATTCCACTACACATAAACGATAAGTCACTGTTTTACCTATTTACACTAGGGTTGGGCTATGTTATGGAGTCTTGGGCGAAAAGGTAATTTTTACATATGATAAGTATAGCGGCCCAGTGGTGGCAAAAAGTTGCGTTTCAGTTGCGTTTCTTCGAATTTCAGAATTGTCAGCACCTTTCTGCTTATTTTGAAAACTATCACCACTAGTAGCAACAAAAACTAACAGATCGAAAATCAAATTTCAGCACGTAAAAATTTTGTCTGAGGGAATAAGAGCATGCAAACAAAAAAAATTTTTTTTAATTCTTTTAACTAATTGAAACATTATATTAACCATTTTAATAATTTTGTTGATTGTTTTGTTTGAATTTTGTTGTTGTTATCAGCTCTCAAACTCAAGAACTCCACTTTTTGCAGGTGTAAACACAAAATCTGAGCTATTGAGACTATCGATGTCGATATAAAACTGTCGATAGGTAACTCGTGTGTGTGTGTAATGCCTATTTACACTACAGTGAGTTAATAGCCTTTTTATTGCCTTTTTACACTACGTTTGAGTTATTGAGTTTCGGGAAAAACTCGAGTTTCGTTTACATGGGGAAGCATAGGGGACCTAGAGGTGGCAAAAAAGTTGAGTTTTGGTTGCGTTTAGTTGAGTTTGTCCGATTTTCCGAATATTTCAACCCTGATCTGCCTGTGGTGGAATTATCACCACTAGTTAAAACAAAAATTGGCCACTCAAAATTTAAATTTTGGCGCATAAACAAAACAAACAAGATACATACATAGCTAAAACCAATACTTTAAACCAATTTTATTATTAAAAACCATATAAACAATGTGGTCGATTTCTAAAATTCGGTCGGGAAAACTTAGCCAAACGCTAAATTGAATTAATATAAATTAAATTATTATAAACAATTGCCAATTTAAAAAATTTTAATTTTTGTACATATAAATGTATGTAACGTACATATACATATAGCCAAAATTCAACATATTTGTAATTGCAGCCGTGCAATTTCCCTGCGGAAATTTTCCTTAAAAAATGGATTCCAAGGTTATTCGCAATGTCCAAATGCGTTTCTTGGAAATTTGATCCAAATACTCCACAGTTGCTGCAGACATCGTCGCCAACTCCATACATTGCAGCGTCGCTATCGGCTCTTGCTCTGCCACATAGAGCATCATTAATTCTTGGGTATTCATATTAATAAAATTAAATAAAACAAATTTTCGGAGACAAGCACGTGCCAGCAGCCGAAACTCAATAACTCATTAACTCAACTTTGGCATAGTGTAAATCCAAATTCTGAGTTATTGAGTTACCTATCGATAAATGTGGTAACTTAGGTGCCGTTTACACTGAGGCTGCGTCTTGATTCTTTGCGTCTTCCCAGAAACGCAGTTTTTTTTACATAGGTTTAGCATAGGGCCCTAGTGATGGCAAAAAGTTGCGTCGTTTTCCGACGCAACTGCGTTTTGGTATTTCTGTGGTATTTCTGTGCGCATAACAGCAATTTTCGTACTTTTCTGCCTAATCAGCGAAACTATCACCACTAATAACAACAAAAAACAGCAGATTCAAATTTAAATTATGCCGCGTAAAATTTTTAACTGAGTAAAAAGGGGCAAAAAATCATGTAATGGTTAGAACAAATTGTTTAAACTAATTTTATTTTTAAAAAAAGCATTTCAACAATATAGTTGATTTTAAATTTTTTGCTGCAAATGTCTTTGAATCCTTTCACTGTTTCCGTGATCTTCTCAGGCTTGCAGATACTTGTCAGCGAGTTGAGCAACTACCTCGCGACAAAACTGCAGTAATATGAGGCAGACAAAAGCCCTTGGCACACCAAATAGACTCCCGTGCGATATTCCGCACGCGATCCTATGCAATAAAGGGCTATGGCTATTCTCTTCTCCAGAGGGATTGTCAGTCGAAAAGGAGTTTTTTTCTTTTTGAGATTGGGCAACAGTCCAACGAGAATGTTGAAGTATTCCTTTCCATGCAGAAATTTTCCTTAAAAAAGGCATCGGAGTTCTCCACAACATCTTCCTCCCAAAATCAACCATATCGTGGCTATTGCAATGAAGAATACATTATTTAATTGAAAAGAGAGAACATTGTCTGCTCTTTACCTACAAGAGTCCAAACGCAAGGAGGACGTTGCAGTTGCAAGACGAATTGCAACTTTTCTGAGGATAGCCCAGACACTTCCATGCACTTCAACAGATTCGCTTCATTTTGCGCCACCGCAGATAAAAGAATTAGCTTTTTTTCTGACATATTTTGTTGATTTTCAGACATTATTTCTTTTGTTTACAAATTTTTCTTCCTCTTCCCAAGACGCAAAGACGCAACTACGCTGTAGTGTAAACGGCAAACCTGCTTCTCTGCGTCTTCTCCGATATCGATAGGTAACGCACCAAGTGTAAAAAGCCTATCACTGTAGTGTAAAAAGGCTATTATTCAAGCCACCAAGTAAACAAGCCGATATATCCTGGAAAAGTATTTCATGGTATTTGTGGTATTTTTTACAGTCCCTAGAGTTTTAATCAGAGCTCGCAAATAACTGTTGACACTTTTTCGTTGTCTGCAAATAAGTGTCTTTCACTCACACAATAAAAAATACTCAGACAGAAACTGTTTTTGTCGCGTCTGGCTTAGCTCGCTCGCGCTCTGAGCGAGACAGTTATTTCTGATTTCATTTCGCTCAAGTCATTCACTGATCGTTTGCTTGAGTTAAATGAAGCAAATTGTCTTTTGCGTATGTATGGGTAAACACACGCGATTGTTGCCTCATTTACATTAAAATGTATGTATGTATGCATGTATGTATGCATGTATGTATTTACATGCACACGAAGGCAAAGATCATTTCTGTTGAGTTTTTTAGTCAAATTGTCTTTTGCTGAGGGTCTTTGTGAGAGCGAAAATCGTATTACTCTTTACGCGACACTCATTTGAGAGCGTCACACGAATGAGTCAATGCAAAGCGTCTGACCAAAACCGGTTCAAAGCAAAACAAAGAGAGCCGCTCAGAGCGAGATCGTGTCTGCAAAATCTTTTCGGTTATGTTACGAAGCTGAGCATATAAGAAAAAAGTGTCAACAGTTATTTGCGAGCTCTGGTTTTAATAGACATGCAGCTAAAACTGAGGTTGTGTGCGTGAAAATGTGTATTTAAATACAACAAGACCAGATGATGACAAAATAAGTAAAGGATTACAAGAAAACAAATTAAAGATTGGGGCAGCTTTGTGACGAAGAAATTAAGAAACTTATGGTGTCGAGAAGAGTGAGTTGATTTGGAATTTGGCGGATCGGAAACATTTTGATTCAATAGCAATAAAAGGCACATGGGATTCAGTGGCTGCTAAGATGCATAGAGACGGTCAGTAAAATGTAAATGAATCGGCCCTTGCTATTTCGTTCCCCCAGATATGGATTTACTCAATGTTTTCGCCTTTTTGTGCGACTGTTGTCCTCCTCCTCCGCCACGTAAAGAACCGTAAATGCTATATATAATTTATAAAGTCATTCCTATTTTGTGATTCAATTCTTAACTTCCTCCAAAATTTATAAACTTAAACAAACCACAGCTGACAGTGCAGTGTTACCGCAGGGCATGCACAGTTGGTCACAATCGACCGCCAGTTTTTGTATATTGCACGTTTTGCTTGAAAACGTATTTTCCGATCTGAATACTAGGTTATTTATAGCCTGTTCAAGCTACAGTGAATTACCTATCGATAAATGAGTTAACTCAATAACTCAGAACTGGTGTCTACACTATGCCAAAGTTGAGTTATTGAGTTTCGGCTGCTGGCACGTGCTTGTGTACATAAATTTGGTTAACTTAATTTTTTGAATATGAACGAGCAAGAATTAATTATAGTTTATGTGGCAGAGAAAGATAATATAATAGATTATAATAGCCGCGATATGGATCTTTTTGGGACGTTGTGAATAACCTTAAGAGCCATTTTTGCACGGCTGCAATTGCAAATATGTTTTATTACGTTTATATGTACATATGTATGTATACATATGTACTGTAAGCACATTTGAAATGCAAATGCTGTACTTCAATTAATTACCATGGTTTTTATTTACCAAAATTAAAATTGTTTTAATGGGCAATAGCTTATAATAATGTCATTGCCGTAACTCAATAACTCAACCGTAGTGTAAACTGGCTAATATATTTACTCCTTCAAAGCCTATTAACATTGCCGCATCATTGTCGAAGGTGCGGAAAAATGATGCGAGGCGTAAAATGATGCGGCGCATGGTGTAGCCCCGCATCATTTTGTCAGCTTTTCGGAGTACGGCCTGCTAGTGTAAACAAACGAATTGAGTAAGAAAAAGAGAGCACACGCATTTTTATTGAAATCAAAAAATATTACCAAAATAATGAGCGATTTATATTTAAATGTAGAAAAAGGTAAATTTGGGAGTTTCACTGCGAGCAGTGATGCTCGGTGCTTATGGAGATTGTTAAGGAGGAGTCCGATGTATGTGAAGCTATCGTTGGCTCCACCGTACAAAAATTACGTCCTGCTGACTTTAATTTTCAAGTGTCATTATTCAGTGCATCCCAAAAGGTTTATGTGGACCCTTGCAAGTGTTTGTGTTATTATTTTGTTGTTTGCAATCAGACTTATTTAAATTTAAATGTTTAGGAACGGTTTAACCGCTCAACTTTTTTTACCGATGGCCCATCGATACCCCGAATAATTGCAATAACTTTGAAAATACTACACAGAATGCGGCAACACTTGCCGATGATGCGCCGCATCATCCACAGGGCTCTTTTAGGCATAATTTTCGCATGTTGTTGCAAGTGCCAGCAAACAGAATCAGGGTTGATATTCGTATGAAACCGATACAAAAATGCTTAATGCAAAATGTTTTTGCTAGGGACATTTGTAAAGTAGTACTCAGATCGACAATCAAACACGCCGACATGTGCTGGAAAAATATATCATGTTATTTGCGGTATTTTTCTCAGAAACTAGATTTTTAAATCAAGCCTAGTAATCAGATCCGAAAACACGTTTGCAAGCAAAACGTCCGATGTAAAAATACTGGCTGCTGAGTGTGACCAGATGTGCATGCCCTGCGGTAACACTGTATAGAAATAAATCCGTTAAAAATTCAAATTTTGTATCAAAGCAAGTAGGAATGTATTATTTGTGGGCGCTGTTGCGCCGGAGAACGATAATACACAGATAAAGCACAGCAATTTTGGATAAATCCATTTTTGCTGAACAGAAATGCAATCAATTATTTGTTATTCCCTATTAATTCCTTAATTTTCATAATAATTTCATCTTCTCGAGAGCTTTTATTAACTTCATTATGTCGTAGTCGCAAAACTCTCCTTATAGCTTATTTGATTTCTTTGGGTTTTTCTTTGAAATAACTATTACTAGTTTCACAGCTTTATTTAAAAAAAAAATGGTTTATTATTTTATATTATAATACTTTAAAAACATTTTTTGATCAAGGTGGCCAGCTTTATAGCTTGTTCACATTACGGTGAGTTGTTGAGTTTCGGGCAAAACGCGAGTTTTTGTTACATATGGTTGCGTTTGTCCGATTTTCCGAATATATCAACCCTGTTCGCCTATCGTGGGCACTATAACCAATAGCTACAACAAAAACTAACAACTCAAAATTAAAATTTTGGCGCGTAAAAATTATGGCTGAGGAAAAAGGGGCAAGTATACATACAATCGTTAAAAAAAAAATTTTTTTAAACTAATTTGATCATTAAATTATTTTTACAATGTGGTATATTTCTAAACTTCTGTTGGAAACACACAGCCAAACTTAATGACTCGAGTTTTGCAGTGTGAACGGCACTTCTGAGTTATTGAGTTAAGTAAACTATCGATAGATAACTCAATGTAGTGTAAATATTCTATTATACAGACATCAGCACGGGCATTTAATATCGATATCATGTACGGTGTTTATTCTGATTTTCTAGTTAATCGACAGATTCGCCAGTTTTCCGCAAGGTGGCGACTAAACTGACAGACAAACGAGTGATTATTTATCTGTAAACGAAGAAGCAAGTGAAAATATATTAAGCAACGCAATGGCTGCTAGATTCATACAGAAAATTGTAAGAATGTGTGTAAATTTTATTGAACACTTTTCTAAGAAAATGATTTCTCTAAACGAAACATTGCTTCGAAGTTTTCTCCTGGACATCCCCTTTTGTACAACCTCACATTGGGGTGTTTAGAACTGACAATTGATTATGTTCTTGGTTAATGTCTACAAATAATGAAAATAAACTTATTTTATTTTTCGTTCGGGTGACGTTTAAAACACTTCCACCCAATACAACCACAACACATGACACAAAACATTTCCAGCTCAATCAATTGGGTCTGCCTGCTGCGCGTGATCCGGCAGCAGTGTCAGCGTCAACGGTCTTTATTGATACAACACTTAAAGCCAAGGTTCGTTTATACAAAAGTGAATCCGAATCAGAATCAGTCCTATCTTCGTCAAAAATTAAAATGTCTATGCCGTTTGGTTTATTATGACGAAATTAAAAATAGCAAGATCCGCCTTTACATAACCAGCTAGCGTTCTTTCGCTCGTTGCGTGGCCGAGACTTGCTGGTGGGGGTTTTTACACAATTGCGTAGATCGAGTTGCAATTGATAACCATTTGATATTGGAACTATCAGCGCAATTTAGTATCCAAAAATTGTACCATTTTTCCTCAACATTGCCTCTGCTGCTATCTAACCTCAACTTTACGTTGCCTGCAGCAGCAAGGCTGTGTAGAGTGTACGAAGATGAATAGCGAGTACCCTCGGAGACAGAGGCTGCAGATATCTTTGTATTTTTTTCTCTGCAAAATTTCTTATGTAATCTATCCGTGCATATATGTATCTATGTATACATATAAATTAATTAATTAATTAATAAAATAATTAGACACTTTTAGGTCTTTGTTACTTGGTTTTTATAACCGTTCTTACCAGTATATTCAAATTGCTTTTCCAGTCAATTTGTCGCGAATTCGTGCGAACTCGCTTAATGTATGAGTGCATTAAAAACGATTTGTTATTTGCAGGTCAACACAACTCCGTCTGCCAGTCGTGCCTACTCATCTGGATCTAAAAAGGTTACACTGATACCCGGGGATGGCATTGGTCCTGAGATTTCAGCAGCCGTTCAGAAAATATTCGCTGCTGCGAATGTGCCCATTGAATGGGAAGCTGTCGACGTGACCCCCGTGCGTGTAAGTATCACCTGTGTCTCAAAAGATTACGTAACAAAATCGGCATTTTCATAGCCGGTACTCGAGGAGCATAGAGTGTATTAGATTTGCGGTAAAAATGACGATGAAGTGATTGTGTTCGTTTCGTCATATATTGTTGCAAATAAAAAAAAGGACGTACAGCGTAGACTGAGGCGCCAGAATTTCAAAATGATCAGAATGTTACTTTTTCGTAATCCGCCAAAGACATCTTCAACTATTAAAAAATTGACATCTCCCTTGTTTATTTTGCGCACAGTTTTTTACTCCATATTTTACCTAAAAGTACGTCTTGCTGCGCCTTTATATTTGTCGTACGATTTTGGGACCGAGACGAGCTGAAAAGCAGCCTAAAATAGGTAGGCAGCAAGCGGCGGTCAGAGACGAAGGATAGCCTAAACGAAAATTGAAGCCCCGTGCGCGCCCTCTGTCTGTGGGGCGTAATATAAAACCACGCCATAGAACAGCTTCTTGGTCCCTCATGCAACATCTTGGTATTGTATAGTGTATACGTACGTGTTTACTACGTGTTTACTACGTACTACAGCCATGCCTGTCTGTCCGTCTTCATGAGCTCCTAGATCTCAGAGACTATAAGAACTAGAGCAACCAATCCAGACTCCTGTGATATTACAATTTTACAAGTGTATTTCAAAATTTCGCTCATCGGTCTTTACCGCGGCTCACAACCCCCTCGTTATATATTCGATTATATATAATTTCTTTTAATGAATTTGAACAGGGCCCAGATGGAAAATTCGGCATTCCACAAGCTGCCATCGATTCGGTGAACACGAACAAGATAGGCTTGAAGGGTCCACTGATGACTCCCGTGGGAAAGGGACATCGATCGCTTAACTTGGCCCTGCGAAAGGAGTTCAACCTCTATGCCAATGTGCGTCCTTGCCGCAGTCTTGAGGGCTATAAAACACTTTACGATGATGTTGACGTAGTTACTATCCGCGAGAACACCGAAGGCGAGTACTCGGGCATTGAACACGAGATCGTCGATGGTGTCGTTCAGAGCATTAAGCTGATCACTGAGGAGGCCTCTAAGCGCGTGGCAGAGTATGCCTTCCAATATGCCAAGAACAATAATCGGAAGAAGGTAACCGTCGTGCACAAGGCGAACATTATGTAAGTAGATCCTATCCGATCTTATTCCTTCAGTAGATGTACATATATTGCAGCGTCGGCACTGACTGAATAATCTAATTTTATTTTCAGGCGGATGTCTGATGGTTTGTTTCTGCGATGTGTTCGTGACATGGCCCAGAAGTTCCCGGATATCCAGTTCGAGGAGCGATATTTGGACACGGTGTGCTTGAACATGGTTCAGAATCCTGGAAAATACGACGTACTGGTAAGTTTAAACCTTTCAGTACTATGTACATTTTGTATTAATGCCGTTCGCTTTCAGGTCATGCCCAATCTGTATGGTGATATTCTATCCGATATGTGCGCGGGTCTAGTTGGCGGTCTCGGCCTGACGCCCTCTGGTAACATGGGTCTGAATGGCGCGCTCTTTGAGTCTGTACACGGTACCGCTCCCGACATTGCCGGCAAGGATTTGGCAAACCCCACTGCTCTGCTTCTTTCGGCAGTCATGATGCTGCGCCACATGGAGCTTAACTCATACGCCGATAAGATCGAGCGCGCTGCTTTTGAAACTATCAAAGAGGGGAAATACTTGACCGGAGATCTCGGCGGTCGCGCTAAGTGCTCTGAGTTCACAAATGAAATCTGCGGTAAACTGTAGATTTCACTCCACAAACACGTCAACAAAATTAGTAACGAGAACAGAAAAAATTGCCCCAAAAATGTGCAGATGGATGTAGATGGATCCAGTATGAAAAAGCTATGAAACACTCGCTCCCCAAACCAAAAAATTTGTTGCAAGAACAATACGTGCATAACTTCGCCGCAGGTTTCTTATTTTAAACTTTCTCAAATTTTGCCAAATTGTCTTTCCTCAACTACCAAGCAAATGAAAAAGAAGGAAAAGCTACCTAAAGTATTTTATGTTCGAATACTTATGTATATTATTTAATTTGCTCAAACTATAATTGCAAGCGTTAAAATTCGATAGTATACTCCATTTTTTTTGCGTTATGTAGTTTATTTGTGTCGTCTCTCAACCGCCAACAGAAACTCTATTGTTTATATAATTAATATGCAACAAGTTAATTTTAATTATTTATTGAAAATTAAAAAAGCCTTTTGTGTTAAGATAAACCTTCACCACAAAGTAAAAGGCAGATTTTTTGTGGAGCTTAGTGAAAAGTATAAAGCAAGACAAGTTTACAGTTGAGTAAAACGGTTACAATAATTTGATCATTAACAACACAAAAAATACAAAAAGTGAAAAGCATACAAAACTAAGGAAAAACACAAAAGGAATTAAACAAAATGATAATAAAGCTAACTGTAATGAAAAAGCACCAAGCTATTTTCAAAAATCAATAAAATAAAAACTAAAACCCGTTACCTGGCGTCACTATTTAAAATGCGTCTTGGAAAGCTGTAATCAATCAGTAGATCAATTCCACAAGCTTTTACTTTAGTTTTCGGACTATTTCTTACGCACTCGGGGGTATTGTGTATTCTTTACCTACATAGGTAGGAAAAAACCATACTTGGCGATAAAGTTGTCCATCTCTTGCCTCGTTTTGTAATAACGCAAATGTTTTATAATTTAGAAACCACTCTGGCGATGAGCTGTCTGCTGCGCTGTCGTATAAATCGCGACTCGTTAACAGAACCGATCGCGGACATGCAGGAGAGAAAGATAGATTTTAAACTAATATTCGAGAAAAATAAGAACAAAATTAATTTTTATACCCGGTACTCGAAGAGTATAGGGGTATATTAGATTTGTGGGGATAACGGTTGTGTGTAACGCCCAGAAGGAAGCATTTCCGACCCCATAAAGTATATATATTCTTGATCAGCATCAATAGCCGAGTCGATATAGCCATGTCTGTCTGTCCGTCTGTCCGTCTGTCCGTCCGTCCGTCCGTCCGTCTGTCCGTCTTCATTTGCGCCTATATCTCAGAGACTATTAAAGCTAGAGCAACCAAGTTTTGTATCCAGTCTCCTGTGTGATCACACTACTCCAAATGTAATTCAAAATTTCGCCCCGCCCCTTTCCGCCCCCACAAAGGACGAAAGTCTGTGGCACACACAATTTTGAAGATACAAGAAAACTAAATACGCAGAATCATAGAGAAAGACCATTTCTATCAGAGTGTTGAATCTGGATCAGATCGGATCATTATTATAGCTACAATGAAGAAAACCATTTCGAAAGTCATCATTCCCTCTCGCTCTCTCTCACACGCGACCCCATCCACTTTGCCCATTCGTATTTTGTGTCGCCTAGTTCTCAGAGACTATAAAAGCTTGAGCAACCAAACTTTCTATCCAAGCTCCTGTGATACCAAACCAGCACGAGTTTGTTTTAAAATTTTGCCACGCCCCTTTCCGCCCCCACAAAAGACGAAAATCTGTGGAATCCACAATTTTTAAGATAAATGAAAACCAAAAACGTAGAATCATGGGAAATTACCATATCTACCAGATTGCCGAATATGGATCAGGTCGGATCAATGTTATGGCCAGAAGAAACAAATTAAATTTCAGTGACTACGCAACGCGTGCCAAGCGCTGACTCATGCCCTCTCTCTCTCTGTCCGGAACACTTATACGTCTCAAATATGTAGTTATACATGTCATGTAGAAATTTAGAAGCAGATGTAAAAATCATATGCAAACAAAATCGGAAACATGTATTATATAATATTCCAAAAATGTACTTCATTTTTTGAAATATTTTTTTTTGACCATTTTTTTTTTTAATCTGTCCCTTTTGCGAACATATAAGAAATTGCATAAATCGCAAGCTCATATATGTATGTACATATGTACATACTGACTGAGTACCGGGTATAAGGTAGAGCCGCGGTCTTTGCCGCGGCTCACAACGTTCCCCCTCGTTAAAATTGGCGCTGTTTACAAAACACAGCTGAATCATGAGAGTGCCCAAGCACGCTTAAGGTTTTGGCCACACTATTTTAGTTACGTTCCAATAGCATATTCCTGTCAGTAATTTTCCGCAGAGCTGGATACAGGCCTTATATTAAATCATATATCCCAAATTATAATATCTGCGATATGGATCTTTTTGGGACGTTGCGAATAACCTTGGAAGTATTTTTTGTATATGTTTATGTATGTTTATTTTATATGTATGTACATATACATATGTACAATACATATGTAAGCACATTTGCACTACAAATGCTGTACATACTTCAATTAATTACCATGGTTTTTATTCACCAAAATTAAAATTTGCTTAATTGGCAATTGTTTATAATGATGTAATAGTCAATTGATTGATTTAATGATAAAATTTGTTTAAAGAATTGGTTTTAACGATTGTATGTATATTTGCACCTTTTTCCCCAGCCATGCTAATTTTTGTTGTAATTAGTGGAGAAATATTCGGAAAACCGGAAAAACTCAACTAAACGCAGCCAACACTGAACTTTTTACCCACTCTAGGTCCCCTATGCAAATTAAATTATAGCGGTGGCGGATTGTGTTTTTAAAAAGTATCTTTTATTTTATTTCACAACACGTGTTAGAGTTTAACAAGACTTATAACAGTTGGTGAGGTTTGTTTTACATTTGGATAAGGATCGGATAAGGATCGGCGCGTACTTGCGAGTTTCGGATTAAAGTAAAACTGTTCTGGTTTGGTTCTGGATCAAGACTGCATTAACTATTTGCATCTCCAAAATCATGAAACCCTTTTTGGTTCTCTTTTGAGAACAATTTTCTTATAAACAAAAGATTGACTCGGTTGTTCAATTGTTTATGAAAGCTGGGTGTGGGCTGAGAGTGTTTTTCAATTTAGGCGGGTGTGAGAAAAGTTCGATTTCTAATTAAGTGGATTTTAAGTTAAGTGCGAGCCAAAGGCAAAGATTGAGTTTGGATCTGGCAAAGCCAAAGATTGTTTACAAATTGTAAGGGGCAAAGATTGAGATTGAATCTGGGGAAGCCAAGATATTGAATCTGAGGAAGCCAACGATTGTTTATAAATCATATAAGAAGCTAATGGAATTGGTTACGTTAACTTGCACAGTGGTTGCGCCCATAGGCCAAAAATCGAAAAGTCCATCTCTAACTATTTTGACAAAATGTACACAAATTGTCTCGTAAATGTACATACTTCTTGATGGCAAACCGGTTCTTTCTGGATTTGCAACGTTACTTTCTAAAAATAGCATTAAAATCACGAACACGTGTTCATTTTCGCATAGCTGCAGCGTTTAGTAAGCTTTTTACACATCAAACTCCCGATTCAAAGTGGTCAGACGTCAGCTTAAGCGTTCCAAATTAAATTCTTTAGCATGAATTTTAAAGTTGAAGATATTAACTTTAAATTCTAATATAAATAATTACCCAACTAGTGAAATTAGTTTATTCGATTTAGTCTTTTTTATGTATAGGTGGAGTTTTAGTTGTGATCCCACAAAATTCCACAATTGAATTGTATGTCATTGTGTCTGGCTTTTAAGGTAATAAATATGTTAAGTTTAGCTGCAGAAATTTGCAGATGTGTGCGTTAAAGTAAATAAATCGACAACGCGTTACGTTTTTGAAGGTCAGCTTTGCACTGCAAAACATCTGTTTGGCGTATTGTGCTGTTGTTTTTTGCTCTGTCTTCGTCGTTTGTAGTTGTGTATGACTTTGCAAAATCATTTATTCTTTTATTAATTAATTATTTTTATTTGAAATGGTTTTTCATATGAATTTGATTTTGGCAGACAATTTGTATAAGTGTGTGTTTGCACGCCAATATATCTTGGTGCACAGAAAATGGAACCGATGCAGAAAAAATTAAAGACATTGATTGAAATTGTACACAGAGAAATTGAAAAGAACGGCTACATTACCGAGCTGGATGATCTACCAAATCGTATTGCGTACATATGTAAAAGAATTGTTACCTTTTGGCAAAAGTACAGTCGCATGAAATCGTCAGTGGTTCAGTATCAAAGTGTTTGGCTGAATGAGAAGGATGGGATTTCATTGCGCTGTGCCCACAAGATGTCTCCTTCTATTCAAAGTGCAGCTGATCGCGGAAGGCCGAAAAAAAATTTCATCGAGTCTTCTAAAAGGACAAAACGACGAAGAATTGCTGAGCCATCGAAAACCGATGAATCTATGGCTTCTGCCCTACGTCCCTGCAACTCATCTCATCCAGTGATTTCCGAACTAAGTGCCGATGAAGTATTATCAATTCTCGTGGAGACAAATTTAAGCAAACATCAATATTTGATAATACGTACTTTTATGAATAGTTAAACGTCTTAAAATGTATTATCAAGCTACGAAAAACTTCCGGCAGCCAAAGCATTAAGCTATCCTGAGAACATCAGTGTCAGTAAATCGCAAGCTGAAGTTGAGCTGCAGAGCTTGGTAGATCATACGGCATCACGAATAATACAACTTCAAGTAGATGTTCTTGACTCCATTGGCGATTACAACTTTATTTTAATTAGAAAATGGGGCTTTGATGGCAGCTCTGGGCAATCCGAATATAAGCAAAAAACAGCGACAAATAATGTTGTCGATGAGAGTTTATTTGTAACTTCATATGCATTTTATTTTTTTAGAGCTGATTGGTCATATGGCGACTGTATGATATAGTTGTCTGATTACAATGAAATTCGGTAGGGCTATATATATTCATACCATACACATACATACATACACATACATATAAGTTTGGCTGAGATACCTCAAGGTGTTCTCGAGTTATGGAGTTTTATAAATTTTGTTATCAATTTACGAGGGCGGTAGGGCGCGTGGCAAAAATTTGAAACAAACACCATTTGCGTGGACCATATACGGACTTTCATTCCAAATTTCAATTTTTGGCCGCTTGCTCTATACAAGGCTGACCACTGTGCTATGCTTCCCCATGTAAACGAAACTCGAGTTTTGGCCGAAACTCAATGACTCAACCGTAGTGTAAACAGGCTATTAGTGTTTTGTTGTATACATTTTAAATATAACTGAAATACTTATTAAATTAAAAACGTATAAAAAATATACTAAATATTTTTTAACTTTCGTGGAATAGAACTCGGAAGTATCTCAGAGAGTCAACGCGGAACCACATACATGTGATAGCTATATTATATACCTTGGTCTAAATCTGCGAAAATCTGCATTTTGGAAACGTAAGCCAAAAAACTTGGGATACCTCGCGTTAAAAACACGAGGCAATTTGGATGAAGCGTGTGTGTTATTAATTGATAACATTGCTAAATTTTGTATTACTTATAAGTACTACCTGACTATATTGTATATCTCTTTAAGAAATGTTGAATTGTTTAATTTCCAAATACCTGCTTGGAAAAGGTATGAGGAGGCAGGTAAATATAATTTATTTTGTTTTTTTGACCTAAATCATTGGAAACGGGCTATACCAATTTTGCTTTCTTAACTAGCTAACTCAAAATATATGGTATATAGTTCAAAATATTAAAATTGATGGCGACAGTTATTTCTTCACTTCACAAGAGACAACACTACAAGAGATTTTCCGATTGAATATTATTTTTCAATATAATTCACGAAATTTTTATATAAAAGCGCAATAATTGATTTAAAAAGTTCACAGATTTTTGAAGTTTTTCGTGCTTCTGAAAATATAAATGGATTCGAAGGGGCATTTCTTAAAGAGATTAGCGTACTCGAAAACGCTAGTAAGGAGCTTAAGATAAAAATTAAATTCATTCACGCTAACATGAAGCGAAAATGGAACTTGGTCTATACAACTATGTCGTTTTTCACAAACAAGCATGAAAATTGGTAAGAGGAATATACAACAGTCGGAAATTCAGAAGAGGAAGAAGACAAGAAGACAAGCCGAGGAAGAGAAAGGCCGCAAAAAAATATGGAAGAGTGTTCAGCTGTTACAAGGAATCATAAGCTTACGGATGCTACGGAAAGCTTTACAGTAGAACATCTGTCAGAAGCACAATCATTCAAGTATTTGAAGAAACAAGAGAGGACAAAAGCGACAATTACGAAAACTGCTGGCGATATGCACAGCTTTACGGCTGAATAGGATCAAGGAAAGTTTTCCAACGCCACCAAACTCACTAGAAATTAAGTACACTGCCAAAGAATCATTTTATGGACCTGGGATTGACTAAGGAGAAATACGAATATGGAATTTCTCCGTGGCATTGCTCGGATTAAAAGTTGACTGCCCAAACCACGGATACTGATATACGAATGATGAAAATACTTCGGGGAGATTTTTTGAAAATGATAAAATTACATCTTTGATAACATTAGTCAACACGACATGTCCGCTGTCGCCCAAAATGACATTTTCTGATAGGTTTGGAGATTTAAAATTTTTTAAGGAATTATGGTTTTTTTTTGTCTAGGTTTAGTTTTTTTTAAAGAATTTTTTAAAAATTTGGTATTTTTTTTCAGATGTAGTGCTTTTATTTTTCAAATAACTTAAATTTTTTATAGCTGGTTATATTGAACTTTGCAGTTCTGAAAGGAAAAATACCAAATTTTTTAAAAAATAAAAAAAAACGAGGTGGAACGTTGTGAGCCGCGGCAAAGTCCGCGGCTCTACCTTATACCCGGTACTCAGTCAGTATATACATACATACATACATTTATGAGCCTACGATTTATGAAATTAATTAATTAATTAATTTTTGGGAAAAAAATAATATTTAAAATAAAAAATGAAGTCAAACCATTTTTGGAAATTTTATACATGTTCCCATTTTTGTTTACCTATGATTTTTACATCTGCTTCTACATTTCTACATGACATGTATAACTACGTATTTGAGACGTGGAAGTGTTTGCGAGAGAGAGAAGGAATGAGTAAGCGCTTGGCAGGCGTTGCGTAGCCACTAAAATTTAATTTGTTTCTTCTGTCAATAATAATGATCCCACCTGATCCAGATTCGGCAATCTAATAGATACAGTAATTTCCCATGATTCTGCGTTTTTGGTTTACTTTTATATTAAAAATTGTGGATTCCACAGATTTTCGTTCTTTGAGGGGGCGGAAAAGGGCGTGGCAAAATTTTGAAATACACTTGTGCTTTGTGGTTTGATATCACAGGAGCTTGGATAGAAAGTTTGGTTGCTCTAGCTCTTATAGTCTCTGAGAACTAGGCGTCACAAAATTCGAATGGGCAAAGCAGATGGGGTCGCGTGTGAGAGAGAGCGAGAAGGAACGATGACTTTCGAAATGGTTTTCTTCATTGTAGCTATAATAATGATCCGATCTGATCCAGATTCAACACTCTGATAGAAATGATCATTCGCTATAATTCTGTGTTTTAAGTTTTTTCGTATCTTCAACATTGTGTACGCCACAGACTTTCGTCCTTTGTGGAGGCGGAGGGGGCGAGGCGAAATTTTGAAATACATTTGGAGTAGTGTGATCACAGAGGAGACTGGATACAAAACTTGGTTGCTCTAGCTCTCATAGTCTCTGAGATATAGGCGCAAATGAAGACGGTCGGACGGACAGACGGACGGACGGACGGACGGACAGACAGACATGGCTATATCGACTCGGCTATTGATGCTGATCAAGAATATATATACTTTATGGGGTCGGACACGCTTCCTTCTGGGCGTTACACACAACCGTTATCCCCACAAATCTAATATACCCTTAAACTCTTCGAGTACCGGGTATAAAAACTGGATTCACAGTTCATGAGCAAGTAAGAGTTCATGACAATTCCCGAAATATAATTGAATTTGACGCAGTTGAAAATTTATTGACTATTTAAAAAAAAATTGTTCAGCCAAACCTAACCACGGGGATACATTGCGCCATACCATTATATCCTATCCAAAAATTACTTAAGGAAAATTAACTTAAGTTATGTGAAAAATAAAAGCACTACCTATGACAAAAAATACCAAATTTTTTAAAAATTCTTAAAAAAAACTACTTCATGAAAAAAAAAACATTCTTTAAAAATGTTTAAACATCCAAATCTATCAGAAAAAGTCATTTTTGGCGACAGCGGAAAAGTCGTGTCGACTAGTGTTCTTATTCACAACGAAGTAATTTAACCATTTTTTATGCTGATCCCAGGCATAGTACTTACAATGTACAGGTAAAAGTGGTGCATTCCACTTTAACAGAAAGTGGAACGATGCATTACGGAGGAGCTAAACTTAACAAGCTATACAAAGGTAATAATGAGAGCACCGCAAAAATATAAACTCACAATACATTCAACAATTAATCAAATGCCTTATGACATCTTATTTAATAAAATCGAACATGGAGATATTCCTTTACTAATTAAAGCAGCTCGAGGTACACAAGAAGGATAGTAGAGGAAAAGACTATAAAGTACGAGAAGTAATATATGAGAAAAAATTCGGGGAAAGAAACCAACTTCAACCTCGATACAAAAAAGAAGTGGTTACGGAAAGTCAAGAGAGCAAAATTATAATCAATAACAGAAACCGAATAATACATAAAGACAATATTAAATCCATTAATTCAGATGATGAATGGAAAATTCAGCTTGTTAAAATTAATGATTTCAGAGTTAGACCCAAGGAAAAATAGAAAGGGAATTAATGAGTTGGGTACCGTGTGGAAATGGGTAGCAAGCACCCCTGATCATCTTACATTTATAACCAGCATAGATTCTTATTCACAACGAAGTAATTTAACCATTTTTTATGCTGATCCCAGGCATAGTACTTCCAATGGACAGGTAATGGTGATGATTTTACGAAGGTTCAGAATAAAGTATATGAATTTATTGAAAATAATAATAAAAAATTTATAAAGAGTTCAAAACTTTTTAAAGAAATTGAAATGCTATCAAAAACGGTAAAAAGTTACATATATTCAGTGAAGAGACAATACTTAGAAAAAATCGCTTGAAATTAATTTGATCTGCTGAACTTGGTTGATACCATAACCCTTTCAAAAATAAACATTCTTAATAAAAAAATTTTAGATAAACATGAAACAGATGAAATTTACAAGCACGAAAAAGAGCCTGTTGAATTAACAGATTTACTTGACATAGCAACTTTCAAAATAATACGAAATGCAGACTTAATAGTTATTAATATTAAGTACCCCCAAATTATTCCATGCTATTTCATGCCTGCCGTCAAATCCTGAATTGCCTCCACTCGATTTGCCACGAAAACTTGAAATTTGGCTGGCTCTTCCCGTATCCAAGATAATGCTGTTGATGAATCTGACCAGCAGTAAAACTGACCTGTAAAAATTCCAATATCCTTCAAATTATTCATGATTTCGCAAGCAAATAGGCTCCACTTAATTCTAGCTTAGGAATCGATAAGGTTCTCAGTGGCGCCACTCGAGACTTTGAGCACAAAATATTGCTCGACAACTGCCCTTCCCTGAACACCTCATATATGCAAGCGCCATATGCTTCTATGCTGGCGTCACAAAATCCGTGAAGTTCGATGACCGTAGCAGAAGGATGAACCACGCGAGGAAAAGATTTCCGCGTGATACTTGACAAACTGTTTCTCAAGTCCATCCAAGATGAATGCAACGCTGAGGGTAAGCTTTCATCCCAATCCAAATTTTCTCTCCAAAGCTGCTGAGGGATGATTTTGCACCTGACAATAACAGGATTTATCAAACCATGAGGGTCGTAGAAACGAGCAGTCGTACACAAAATCGATAGCTTAGAGGGCTTTGAATTTGTGCCCAGCGCAGGCAAGAAAAAAAGCAGCTGATCTGATGCAGGGTCCCATGCTAAGCCAAGAGTTTTCGTTATATCACTTCCTTCATGAAACCTTAAGAATTTCTCTCTGTCATCTTCAGGCGTTCCCTTAAGTACTTCCTGATGACTAGAGCACCATTTCCCAAGTTTAAAACGAGGAGAACGTTGTGAGCCGCGGCAAAGGCCGCGGCTCTACCTTATACCCGGTACTCAGTCAGTATATACATACATGTATGAGCTTACGATTTATGCAATTTATTATATGTTCGCAAAAGGGACAAATTAAATTTTGGGCAAAAAATAATATTTCAAAAATTGAAGTCAAACCATTTTAGGAATATTTATACATGTTTCCAATTTTGTTTGCATATGATTTGTATACTGCTTCTACATTTCTACATGTATAACTACATATTTGAGACGTAAAAGTGTTTGCGACAGAGAGAGAGGGAATGAGTCAGCGCTTGGCAGGCGTTGCTTATAGAGCTGGGAAAACATCGATAGTTGAGATATTCGATATTCTCGAGGTTTTTAACCAAAAATTCGATACTATCGATGCTGGATACAGGCTGTCGCCGGTCGATAGTCGATAGCGATAGGCGGATTTAGTATATTTAGTATTTAGTCTAGTATGTAGAAATGTATGGATTTTGAGCTATGTACGGGCATATTTTAGACGCCACGATTTGGCGCCATAGTTTTAAGCTTCTTTTCATTGTCGCGTGGTGGAAGCAGGAGGACATACTGCGGTAAGAACAGTTGTATGAACATTGTATGAGAGGTTATAATTAAGCATTCTTTTGGACAGAATAAAACGGGCTTACCGAAACACGTTGCTTTGCTTAAAAATACGGGCCGTTAAAGGCAACTCCACGGGACCACCGACATGATCTTTTATTCGCAGTCCTAGGCAAGACGACTGCAAGGGCAATATTTCCACTGGAGCACAGGCAGGTAGCCACCTCCAGTTAGAGAGTTGCCAGGAACGCGGACAGCGTTGAGATTGGACAGGCCGCAGGCAGCGACCTAGAGCAGACGCAGACGGCGTCGATTGGACGAGCCGCAGACAGCGACTCAAAGTAAACGCAGGCAGCGTTGATTAGCAAAGTCTGGGCAGAATAGAAGGATGCAACATTCCCCCAGACGGAGTGCCCGATTGATCGAGGGGCGAGTGACGCCTACAACAACAAGTGCGACGCCACAACCTGGAAGTAGTGGTGCAGCAAACATGCTGCCGGCACCGAATGTAACAGCCACGTCGGCCACGCTGAGTCACAGCCAGGCCGCTTCCGAGTCTGGAAGTATTACGACCACAGCTGGAGTATCAGTACCAGGACAGAGCAATCCATCTTCAATGCTGGATCTCTTGGAGAGAATTGCAGCGTTGGAAAGGGAGCTGGAAGGGGTAAGAGCCCGCAATGATGTGAGCAGTGCAGCAGTTGTACAGCCGCCATTTTCGAGTGGTCCGCCATTGTCATTGAGTGGCGATCCGCTCACACATAACGGGGTCGGAGTGAACAATACAGCATGTTGGCAGCCGCCATTTTATAACGGACCGGCACTGCTTACAAGTAGCAGTTGTGTGACGCCATTTTGCGCCACTAGTACCGCGCAGACAGCGCAGGGAATTATGCCACCGGGTGTCGGCATCTACAACGTCATAACACCGACACCACAAGCTGGATCCTACGCGTGGAATACACCGAATGGAAGCAGTGGAAACTATATGCCACGCAAGCTTCCCGATTTGCCAGTATTTGGAGGTCAGCCCGAGGATTGGCCGATCTTCCTTTGTGCATATACTGAGACAACTCAAGCGTACAACTGTACGGATCTGGAGAATAACCAGCGCTTGCTGAAGGCGCTGAAGGATGAAGCTCGTGAGACCGTCAAGTCGCTACTGATCCATCCAAGTAACGTCAGTGCTGGCATGCTGCGACGATTACGCCTTTCCCAACCATTGCCCATTTTAGTGCATGGCTGACAGAGTACGCCAATGTGGTGTGCACGATCACGGATGTTGATGGGAAGGAACCAAGACGTCGATTGCTACATGCAAGCATCGACCAAGACCGAGACGAGCAGACACACAGCCGTCTCAGAGGTTGTCCAATCTGTGGAGGACAACATGCAGTTAAGGACTGCAGAGATTTCAACGGAGCTTCACTACCAGACAGGTGGAGGCATGTGAGGAGGCATCGACTATGCTTTGCATGCTTACAGAGCGGGCACATGACTAGATCCTGCAATTCGCATGGTGAGTGTCAATTCAACGGATGCCGGAAGAGGCATAACCGTCTTCTACATGGCGCGGACAGCGAACACAGAAGGTCGTCGCAGCAAGGCGATGACAGAAGATACAGGCAGCGAAACCAGCAGTCAGCAGTTTCTACACAAAGCCTGGACAGAGGTGCACCGCAGGCAGCGGATGCGCCCATTGAGAGGATTTTAAATTGTGTCGACGCAAAACGAGGTCGCCTTCTGTTCCGTATACTGCCAGTAACGCTGTACGGAGCAGGCCGACGGGTGGATACGTACGCACTCCTGGATGAAGGTTCATCCGTCACGATGATCGACGACGATGTTAGGAAAGATCTGGGCGTGCAAGGTGAGCGTCGACATCTGGATATTCAGTGGTTTGGAGGTAGATCCACCAGGGAACCTACCAACGTGGTAAACCTGCAAATTAGTGGAGCAGGCAACCCTATACGCCACGCATTGCGAAACGTGTATGCCATTTCGAACCTGAGCCTGCCGATGCAGACTCTAGACCGACAAGATGTCCAAGGCGTGCATAAGGGTGCGCGCCTGCCAATGAGGCCCTACAGTAACGCGGTGCCGAAATTGCTCATTGGCCTGGATCATGGACACTTGGGATTTCCACTTAAGACAAGGCGGTTTGCCAGACAGGGACCGTATGCGGCCGCAACCGAGCTGGGCTGGGTTGTCTTTGGGCCGGTAAGTGGACAGTTAACTACGCCTTCACCGAGGTCTTGCCTCCTAGCCGTATCATTGGATGACACTATGCAAAAGATGGTGGAAGACTACTTTGATGTCGAAAACTTTGGTGTGAAGCTCGCGCAACCAGTTGCAGGCAGCGACGACGTGCGGGCCCAGAAGATACTCGAAGATACCACGGTGAAATTGGGCCAGCGTTTCCAGACAGGATTACTATGGAAGAAGGACAACATTGTGCTGCCACGAAGCTATGATATGGCGTACAAGCGGTTGGTCAACGTCGAGAAGAAGATGAAGCGCAACGGGAAGTTCGCGCAGGAATACGCAAGGATCATCAGTGATTACGTATCTAAGGGATACGCTCGACGGTTGAAGCCTAACGAGGTCGCAGAGAAAAGCGACAGGCTTTGGTATCTGCCACATTTTGGAGTCGAAAACCCGAACAAGCCGGGCAAGATTCGACTGGTCTTTGACGCTGCAGCCAAAGTTGGAGGAACATCACTAAACTCGGCGTTGGCCAAAGGGCCTCAACATTATAAACCCTTGCCAGTGGTTCTCTTCCATTTTAGAGAAGGTGCCGTCGGAGTCTGCGGTGACATCAAGGAGATGTTCCATCAAGTTCTAATCCGACCCGAAGATAGATGTTCTCAGCGTTTTCTGTGGAGAGATGGCGACGATAAAAGGGATCCTGACATCTACGAGATGATTGTTATGACATTTGGAGCAGCCTGCTCGCCAAGCGCCGCGCATTACGTGAAGACTGTGAATGCTGAACAGTTTCGGCATACGGATCCAAGAGCAGTTAAGGCCATCATCGATTGTCATTATGTGGATGACTATGTGGACAGCTTTGCTACCGAGAGCGAAGCCATCAGCGTATCTACCCGAGTGAAGGATATACACGCGAACGCTGGATTTGAGTTATGCCGGTTCTCATCCAGCTCACCTATTGTGGAGACTGCATTGGGCCCCCAGGACGAGGTGCGAGCGTCGGATGGGGTGAGTCAGCACAGAAGATTTTGGGAATGTGTTGGCAAGCAGCCACGGATGACTTCAGGTTTGATGTAAAGTTTCATCGAGTTCCAAGCAGCGTATTGAATGGCAGTCGAGTCCCTACCAAGAGGGAGTATTTGAGCTTGGTCATGTCAACGTTCGATCTTTTGGGGTTCTTGTGTTGCCTCATGATAACAGCGAAGTTGCTGCTACGAGAGATTTGGAGGCAGAAGATCCAGTGGGATGAACCACTACCAGATGAGCTATACAGAGCCTTTATGAACTGGCGCAAACAAATGGATGCCGTGGAACAGTTCCGATGTCCTCGCCATTACTTTGGGCGTGGACGCGTGCGAGACTTAGAGATGCACGTCTTCGTGGACGCAAGTCAGTCTGCATTCGCGGCAGTGGCCTACTGGAGGGTCACCTATGAAGATGACGACGTGTTGGTGAGCTTCGTATGTGGTAAAACGAAGTGCGCGCCGATGAGAACAATGTCAATCCCACGGTTGGAGCTGCAGGCAGCAGTTCTTGGAACCAGACTGATGGACACTGTTAAAAAGGAACACAGTGTGGCCATCAGGGACATCGTGTTATGGACAGACTCCAAGACAGTGCTTAAATGGATTGGCAGCACCCACCGCCGGTATAAGCAATTTGTCGGCAATCGGGTGGCGGAGGTCTTGGAGTCGACAAAGGTATCCCAATGGAGATGGGTGCCAACAGCCGACAATGCGGCGGATGAAGGAACGCGTTCACAATGCCACGTGGACCTCGGTCAGAAGTCACGTTGGCTGGGTGGACCAGCATTTTTGAGGCAGCCAGCGGGCAGCTGGCCACAGCCTGAATACGGATATGAACGAGATCCGGATGGTAACGACGATGAGGAGATGCCAAGTGAGTTTTCGTTGGTTGGAGCGAACGACTTTTGCATTTCATTTCAGAGATTCTCGAGCTATACTCGGCTACTCAGAACTACGGCCTGGGTGTTAAGGTTCACGCGCTGGTGCCGTGGACAAAGAAGCGATCTCGAGAAGTACGGTCTCACTGCAGCAGAGTGTGAGGCCGCGGAGAACCTGTTGGTTAGACAGGCACAACGTGAGGCGTTTCCAAGCGAGATGCGGTCGACAGAAGATTGCAAGATGGTCGCCAATGGAAGCGACATTCGAGGTCTGGCGCCATACATTGATGACCATGGAATTCTGCGAGCCTACGGCAGAATTGATGCCGCATTGTGTATACCATACAGTGCGAGGAGGCCTATAATCCTGTCACACAGGCACAGTCTTACGGAAATGATTGTGCAGCATTTCCACGCCAAGATGAAGCATCAGAATGTGGATGCTACGATTACGGAGATCCGGACGAGGTTTTGGATTACGAAGCTGAGACGTGTACTACGGAAGGTGATCTCAGCATGCAACATGTGCAAGTTGCTACGGGTGAAGCCAGCGCCACCAATAATGGGACCCCTGCCAGGGGATCGTCTGGAAGCCAATGGTTGGCCTTTCAAGAATACTGGACTGGATTACTTTGGACCACTGTTGGTGACAGTTTCGCGCCACAAGGAGAAGCGATGGGTCGCCCTGTTCACGTGCTTAACGACCAGGGCGATACATCTGGAATTAGCGCATGACCTGTCGACGGACTCCTGTATAATTGCGATACGGAATTTCGTCTGCCGTCGAGGGCCAGTACATAGACTGCGCAGCGACAACGGCAAGAACTTCGTAGGAGCTGACAGGGAAGCCAGACGATTTGGCGATGTATTCGAGATGGAAAGGATTCAGGATGAGCTCTCAGGCAAAGGCATCGAGTGGGTATTCAATTGCCCCGTGAATCCATCTGAAGGAGGAGTCTGGGAACGAATGGTGCAGTGCGTCAAGAGGGTCCTGCGCCACACATTGAAGGAGGTGGCGCCGAGGGATCACGTACTGGTGAGCTTCCTGATCGAGGCGGAGAACATCGTAAACTCGCGTCCACTTACCCATTTGCCGGTGGATGCGGACCAGGAAGCCCCCTTGACGCCAAATGATCTGCTCAGAGGAGTAGCTAACCTGCCGGACACGCCTGGCGAAGATGTGGAGCTGCCCAAGGAGTGCGCTACACGCAAGCAGTGGCGTATAGCGCGACTAATGAGGGACCGTTTCTGGAAGAGGTGGACTTTGGAGTACCTGCCTACACTTCTGCGCCGAGAGAAATGGTGCAGGAGAACGGAGCCGGTTCGCCAGGGTGATGTGGTTTTCGTCTGCGATCCAGCCCTGCCCCGAAGAGAGTGGCGTAAGGGCATCGTGGAGGAAGTCTACAAAGGAGTTGATGGAGTCGTCAGACGCGCAAGTGTACGCGTGAATGACAGCGGCCTATCCAGGACTATGATTCGACCCGTCTCCAAACTTGCGGTTTTGGATTTGAGTGAAGCGGTTCTTCACGGGGTCGGGGATGTCGCCGGTCGATAGTCGATAGCGATAGGCGGATTTAGTATATTTAGTATTTAGTCTAGTATGTAGAAATGTATGGATTTTGAGCTATGTACGGGCATATTTTAGACGCCACGATTTGGCGCCATAGTTTTAAGCTTCTTTTCATTATCGCGTGGTGGAAGCAGGAGGACATACTGCGGTAAGAACAGTTGTATGAACATTGTATGAGAGGTTATAATTAAGCATTCTTTTGGACAGAATAAAACGGGCTTACCGAAACACGTTGCTTTGCTTAAAAATACGGGCCGTTAAAGGCAACTCCACGGGACCACCGACACAGGCCTTTACAATGAATATCCATAAGTGATGTGAAAAACTAATTTTTTAGTTACTATCGTTTACCATCGTTTACTATCGAAGTCAAAACATCGATAGTGTAAATCTGACACAAAAATTCGATGTATCGATTGTGTAGTGAGTGGTCGACCCAGCTCTAGTTGCGTAGCCACTGAAATTTAATTTGTTTCTTCTGGCCATAATATTGTTTCGACCTGATCCATATTCGCCAATCTGGTAGATATGGTAATTTTCCATGATTCTGCGTTTTTGGTTTTCATTTATCTTTAAAATTGTGGATTCTACAGAATTTCGTCTATTGTCGGGGCGGAACGGGGCGTGGAAAAATTTTGAAATACTCTTGTGCTGGTTTGATATCACAGAAGTTTGGATAGAAAGTTTGGTTGCTCTAGCTCTTATAGTCTCTGAGATCTAGGCGCTCATTTGGACGAATAGGTAAAGCAGACAGGGTCGCGTGTGAGAGAGAACGAGAGGGAACGATGACTTTCGAAATGGTTTTCTTCATTGTAGCTATAATAATGATCCGATCTGATCCAGATCCAGATTCATTTCTGATAGAAATGGTCTTTCCCTATGATTCTGCGTTTTTAGTTTTCTCGTATCTTCAAAATTGTGCATGCCACAGACTTTCGTTCTTTGTGGGGGCGGTAGGGGGCGGGGCGAAATTTTGAAATACACTTTGAGTAGTGTGATAACATAGGAGACTGAATACAAAACTTGGTTACTCTAGCTTTAATAGTCTATGAGATATAGGCGCAAATGAAGACGGACGGACAGACGGACGGACAGACAGACATGGCTATATCGACTCAGCTATTGATGCTGATCAAGAATATATATACTTTATGGGGTCGGAAACGCTTCCTTCTGGGCGTTACACAACCGTTATCCCCACAAATCTAATATACCCCTTACTCTTCGAGTACCGGGTATAATTACCGCAAGCCAGTATAGCGGAGGTTTGGTGCATCTTTTCCACGACCTCAGCGACAGAGCTGCCGCCTGAGATGAGATCATCCACGTAAAACTTCTGTTGCAGAACAGCTGAGCCAAGAGGGTAGGACTCACCCTCGTCAATGGCCAGCTGGAGCATTGCGCGAACTGCTAAAAATGATGCAGCCCTAGTGCCATATGTGACGCTGTCTAATGTGTAGACCTGAATCTCGGACTGGATAGAATCTCGCCACAGAATGCACTGATAGTAATTGTCAGGTGAAGACACTCGTACGCAGCGGTACATTTTACAAATGTCTCCCCAGTGAGAGCGACGTGATATGTGCGAAAACGAATTAGTATGCTGAACAATGCAGGCTGAATAACAGGGCCTGCAATCATCGCATCATTTAGGGAACATCTAGTTGATGTAGTTGCGGCACCATCGTACTATCCTCCTTCAGTACACAGTGATGAGGCAAGAAATATTTGCAGGGACAACGAGAATCAGTATTGACTGGGGACATATGCTTCAAATCAATATACTCGAGTACCGCTCCTTGAGTGTAGAATCACGATCCAACTTTCGCTCCAAGCTGATAAATCGTCGATGCGCCTGAGTGTAAGATTCCCCTAAGCGATCAGCATTATCCTTTAACGGGAGACAAACTGAATACTCCCCTGATTGCAAACGTGAGAAGTGGACTAAGAAATGCGCTTCACAATCTAATTCTTTCCTGGTGTTCGAAACGGCGTCCGCACAAGTCTCGACCTCCCAAAACATACGGAGAGTTTTATCCAACCTTGAATCCATGTTAGCTTTCGACTCTGGAGAATTGTGCGTTGCTAAGAGCGCCGAGCGTGCTACCCTTTGTCCAGCGCCAGATACGATTGATACTTACGCAGAGGATATCATAGAAAATGCTAGCACCAATGAGGAGATCCACTCGCTGAGGGTTGAATAATGCAGGATCGGCAAGTTGAATATTGGATTGAATATTCTAATAGGCAACATTGACTGCCAGACTTGGTTGACAATCGGTAATCGTGGGGGCTATAAGAGCAGTAAGCGTAGTTGCATGCATAAAAATGTTTGCGGTGGATCCTTCTGTAGCCACGCTGGTATCGCCGAGCCCAGAGACAAGTGCAGACGATTGAGTTCTCCTAAGCTGAAACTGATGGACGAACCTGTATGTGATCCTGAATCTAGTATGGCACGACAAGGAACTAAAACGCCGGACCGATTTTTCACGAGAACCACAGCGGTAGCCAGAAGCAGAACATAGGATTGAAGACCTTGGGCAGCAAGGGAGGTAGAAGCAGGGGAAGGTGAACTGCTAACAGAATCCTGAGTGGCAGAAATATCTTCTGGTTAGAGCGTTAGATGGAGCTAGATCTGGGGAGCCTTGAGTTGTGGATTGCAGAGTCTCGAAATGCAACAAACTATGATGCCTGCCACCGCATACTCGACATTTTCCACTATTGTATGCACGAGTCCGATTCCCCGTTTTCAGGCAATTGAAACAGAGGGAAAGCTTCTTCACTTCTTTGTGGTGCAGCAACGGTGACAAATCCCCGAATATCTTGCAGGAATATATACCATGTCCAGCTAATTGGCAAAAAATGCATCCAGACGAGTCGATGGAAGAATTGGAGGCAACAAAAGTTTTCTTTAAATGCGTAGAATTATGGTTTTTTCCCACCTGAGCGCTACTAGCGGGTGCCGCTGTAGCGTATTCCAAATTGTCCATTTTCTGGCACTGCTTCTCCAAGTATTCATAGAACTCCATTGCTGTAAGTATAGCATCCGACGACAGGTGTTCTTCCCATTTCATTTGCGTCTTAGCGTCCAACTTCTGCAGCAGCATGTTGGTTATCATGCAATTGGATATCTCCAAATCCATTCCCAATGTCTGCAAAGCACGCATATGCAAATTGACTGCATCCGAAAACTCCCGAAGCCTTTTAGGAGATGGCGAATCCACTCTCTTGAGCCCAAGAATCTTCTTGATGTGTGCCTGAAAACAAGTCGTTTGTTACTAAAACGTTTATTGAGTATATCCAGGGCCACACGATAATTGGCACTGGAGAGTTCCAAAGACCAAACCGAATGCAAAGCCACATCAGAGAGGCTAGAGCGAAGGTGCTGGAACTTCTCGATGTCGCTGAAATCCGCATCCGCGTCGATGATCGAATTGAACATCGCCATAAAGTCCGAATATTCGACGTATCCACCGGAAACTAGAGTATTTTTAGCTCAGGAAGTCGCTGCTTGTGAGCCATGACGATGGTACTGTGTCCAGAATGGTTTGGTAGGGTAGTCGAATTGGCAGCAGCGCGTGAGTGGCCTAGCTCGAGAGCAGCCAGTAGCTCAGCCTTTAACGCTATGAACAGCGTATCAAAATTGTTGCGCATCTCACTCCCAATCTCGTCTTGATTAGGCGCTTCCAGTTCATTAAGGGCCTTATTAAATTCCTGTCGAATTTCTGCCAGCATGTCGATGCGAACGTCGATTTCCGTGGCGGTCAAATTATCGATCTTATCGCCTGCGAATGATTCGCCAAGCCCGCTTTTTCGATCATATAAAGACTGAACTTTCCGATTATAAAGACTCAGCCTGTTATTAGCCGTCACAATATTTTCGCCCGCGCCTGTGTTTGGATCGCTCTCCATGTTTAACGGTGTGAAATGCAACGAAACAACGGAGAATAGATAACCGTTTAAGCGACGGCGTACAGAATCGAGAAAGAGAGAGTGAAGACACGAAAAGTCAAAACCGCGGCTGCAGTTGTGCAGAGAATGAGAGATTCAACGGTTAAACTAACGGAATCTCAGACGACGGCACTCTCACTGAATTTGCAGATAAACCGCCCTTTATTCTGCACCAAATGTTGGTTGTTTGGTTTTGAACTGCACAAAACCGAATATGTTCAATTTATATGTTTTTACACGGAACGCGATAAGCCAATGTCTTTAATCACGTCGGGGTCACCAATGTTTGAGATGCCAAGCTTTTTTGGCACCTATTTTTTGTCCAAAATAATAACTCGAATTGTTTTAAATTAATAATGTTTATTTATACTGGCGGCTGCTATCGGAAGCCGATTGCTTGCTTTTAGCCCAGCCAGATAAATGTACAGAACGAGATCAAATGCAACCAATGCGCAGAGAGATTAGCAGATTACTAAATTGGCACCGTCGGCTAAGCAAAGCTAGAGCCGAAGCGGTGGCTGCCGAGCGCCCTTTACAGAGGGAGAGCGCAGCAGCGCTGCCGAACGTTGGCGTTTACAGTGCATTGAATATTCTACATTTAGTTTAGGCCTATTGTTTAGCGGCTGGCCCGAACAGCATTTAAGAAAGTTTTAAAGAGGTATTTCTTTTTGTTGTTAAACCCCTTTCAAGCTATTAGTCGTTTTTAATTCTTATTTAATAATAAAACGAAAGCTGGTTGGATATGGGCACAATTTATTTGTACATATGTATGTAAATTATGATTACGTGGTGTGCCTCGCGGCGGTGTCCCTCGTGTTGGACGGGGACAGGCGGCTGAAGCTGAGGGGCGCTGCTCTCCCGATCGCGTTGGCGGGGGACGACGGCTGCTGTGGTGGGCCGGCGTCAGTCTGCTGCACGCAGAGGGGTGGCGGCGGCAGAGCGGTTGTTGCTCCGTTGCAGGAGGGGTGCGTGTCGGCCGGTCGGCGACTCCGCTGCTTCTTATTAGAAGATTATGGTGGAAGGGAACTACCTTCCTTTTTGCTGGCCTTGTGGCTCGGCAAAGTAAAACAATGATATTTTAACGGCTTAAGCCGGAGTAGTATTTATTGGAGCCAAGTGCTCGGAATCAATGTTCATACAAAACTGAAAACTAATATCTAGAAACATAGCCGGCGAGCCGGCCACACATATTCGAAAAGTGCTGACCATGCAACAGATTCAAAAGTCAGGCGATCGCTGGTAGCCAATGGTGTTGGGGCGCAGCCCACTTCAGCGACATTTGCTGCATCAGCACTCTGAGTGCAGAAGTTGACCCAAGAATGTTAGGATGAATCCAAACATAATAGAGTCACCCGAGAATGTTAGGGTGGTGCCAAACATATTAGGGTGGCCCGAGAATGTTACTTGTTAACTATTCCCCCCTTAAGTTATCGCCGTCCTCGGCGGTACGCATCTCGCCGATGACCTTTTGTTTTTTAGCCGCTTCGCTTCTCCGACTCCAATACTGACGGAGGAGAATGAACCCGAACAACATAAAGCTGACCGCCACTCCTGCAGCGAACCAGGTCTTAGGGGATCCACCGGATGCTACGTCGTTTCTGAGCTCTTGTATGGGTTGTAGGTTACGCTCATTCATTCGTTGTAGTAGCGGTAGGCTGATGTGGTCGGATGTGGTCGTGTCCCGTTATGTTTAGCAGGGGCGAGGCCGCTTATGGCTGGAACCTTGCTCACAGTTTTCTTGAGGTTCAAGTATAAGGTTTTGTTTATCGTGACTCTGCTCTCGAAGGTGATAAGGAGGGCCCTTTTTGTTGTCATCATTGCCGGCTGTTCGTTGATGATGATTATTCCCTCATCCACCCGTGTGATGGATTCCGGGTGTCTGGGCTGTGTACGGCATGAAGCTGGGCCGCCTGCGTGCACTTCGCGCGCACACGAATCGTGCGCTGCCCTCTTGCAGAATGTTGCGGAGCTCGTTGTGGCGCATTCGGTGACGGCCAGTACCCCTTCGTCGCATTCTGCTACGATGTTGTCATTCATTTGTAGAACGGTGTTGTTGTGCGCCACGGGAAAAATGAGGACCTTCTTACAAATAGTCTTAACTCAAGGATAATCGATTAAAATATTAATAATGTTACTGGATTGGAAAACCTTAATGTTGGATACCCCCATTAAGCTAACTATGGGGACCTCTGTGAGCTGTTCGATGAAAATGGACTTCAAATCATTATGGTCAAGAATTATAGGATTTATTATATTAGACTTCGTGAAAGTGATGGTGAGCATGAGGTTCTGAATTTCTGAGATTAGCATCCTGTTTCTTGCCAAAAGTGTTTCATACAGATGTTCTGTGTCTACTAGGTTACTTTTTTTCTCTTTGAGTATTTTGTTGACTGTGCTCGTTAGCAAATTAATTTGGTTCTGAATTAATTAATACATGTCTGTTATTTGATCCCATGAGCTGCGCTTCGGTTACTTTAATTCTTTACTCTTTATTCTAATTCTCTTTATTCTCTCGAAGTTCAACGCGTCCGGGGTACCTGCCACTACTGATGAACTACTGTTCCTAAAAAGTTTAGGCTTCTAGCCATCCTATGGTGTATTGTTAAAGTGGACCATGAGTTTCGGGCGTGTTCTATATCTACTTTTAGTAACTTTCGCATGTGCGAATGGGGAAATAACTCGGACATTTTGGTGGTATCGTCTAGGATGTTTATGAATTCGGACAAATTGGTTGAGTGCCTCACGTAATTACGCTGTTCCCATACCATCACGCTCCCATCCAGTATGGGAATATAGTTTGCGTGGGAAAAAATCGGTGATTCGCGTATTCGTCGTGGGGAAGAGTATGAGGATTACTCCGAGCAACGTGCGGGTATAGGACGGCTAGATCTGCAATGGCTGCTGTTATGGTTTTCCGATTATCTTAAGTTGTCCTTGTGGACCACCCTCCCCCTAATTAAAACAGACGTTCCTAGGTCTGCTTGTACGCGTTCTTCTGCGTACAGTGGAGTTAGTTTGTTTCCTAACCTCTTGTTTTTCTTTGGGAATACTTTTTCGCCCACTTCGAATAATTTGTTCTAACTTGAGGGGTTAGACTGGTGCTCTTAGACTGCTTAGACTGGTGTTCTGTGCGTTGTCGATTTTTGCTTTAATCGCCAGTTTAACTTCGTCGTTGTTCCCGTGAATCGGAACCTCTGGTCTATGACGGAATGTAGTGTCTTGTTATACTCGAGTGTGGCTCGCATGATAAACTCTACGGTGTCATCGATTTTTTTTGTCGATTTTGATACACTTTGCGATCTCTGCTATGGTGCTATGAAATCTTTCCACCTGACCGTTGGAGCTACAATGCAGAGGCAGTGGCGTTGACCACAACGATGCCGTACTGATTTTTCAGCAAGGAGGTAATTGTCTCGGAATTGAACGAGGCTTCGTTGTCGCAATATATGGTTTTATATATATATATGGTTTTGGTGTTCGGGTAAAAGTTTACCAACTATATAATGGGGGCTCGTACTTCTACTATGGCCCTAGAAGATATGGGCTGTACGATTGCAAATTTTGAGAACTTGTCGATACAAGTCAAAAAAAGTTTCTTGTCTATGGAGAAAATGTCGATATGCAGCATTTCTCTCGCGTACGACGGAACTGGTGTAACTCCCAAATCTTGTCTTTTGGGATGTATGTCATATTTCGCTCTGGTAAAAACTTTGCAGTTTATTTCCACTTTATTAGCAATTTTGGTCATTTTTGAGAAATAGTAATCCCGAAGGAACTGTTTCACGTTTTCTTGGGCATCCCTGTGGGCGCTTTTGTGTTGGGCTGTAATTATCTCAACTTGTTCGCTTGCATCCGTGATGTCATTCACGAAGTGTTTGCAATGCCAGAATTTGGTTGCCGGGAACTCCATCACTAGGGCGTGTTGGAGAGTGGCTAAGGTCGGAAGGTCGCAGTGTATTGCGTTCACGACGTTGGAATTAACCACCTCCTTTACGGACTCAATTAGGGAATCTTTGTTGTTAAAATGAATTATGTGGCGAGTTTTGCTGCCGAAAATAATAAAATTCCTCTGTAGAGGTTGACTTGCTTCTTCCAGAATTATTTGATTTCTGAAGCAGTTTAGGGGTTTGTCGGTTGTCTCCACTGTGTAGGACAGCGAGAGCTCGCTGTGCACAGTGGCAACGTCTGATTGAGGTTCGTCAATCAGGTTATTTATATTCTGTCGGGACAAGGCATCGGCCACGAAGTTCTCTTTCCCTGGTTTGTAGAACACTTTGGCGTTGTGCTCCTCTATAAAGGCTTTCCACCATTTGATTTTTGTATTGGTGTTTCTATCAGACACCGCGAAGGATAACGGTTGGTGGTCGGTAAAGATCCTTATTTCCTTAGTGCCATACAAGTAGTTTTGCAGTTTCCCTAAAGCCCAAACTATAGCTAGCAACTCCCTCTCGTTTGTAGCGTAATTAAGTTCGCAATCTTTTAGTGTGCGCGATATCATGGTGATCGGTCTGCCATTTTGTGATAGCACCGCCCCAATGCCGCTTGCCGAAGCATCGGTGGTTAAATCGAATAGTAGTTTAAAGTCTGGGTATGTGAGTATGACATCTTCCGATGCCAAGATGTTTCGCAGACGGTCAAATGCGTTGCGTTGTGCTTCGTCAAACTCAACCGCAACTTTCTTTGACATGTGTTTACTGACCGTACCATTTTCTCCCTTGAGTATGGTGGTTAGTGGTCGTGCGATTGCCGCGAAGTCTTTGACAAAACTTCTATAATAGCTTGCAAGGCCAAGGAAGGACCTGAGGCTGAAGAGGGTTTTTGGCTCGGTGTATTCTTTTATTGCTTTTACTTTTTCTGGGTCGGTCTTTGCTCCGCCCCTGGTGACTATGAAACCTAAGAATTCTTCACTTTCTTTGAAGAATTTGGTCTTTTCTTTGGCCACTCTCATGTTTGCTTCGCACAAGCACTTGAGCACTGTATCGATGTCTCTGACATGGTCATCTTCGTTTTCGGAAAAAATTATTACATCGTCCACGTAGACGTAACACGTTTTCCCAATCTGTTCTCGTAGCACATCGTCAATGGCCCTTTGGAAAATGCTTCCCGCATTTTTCAGTCCAAAAGGTAGGCGACAGAACTCGTATTTTCCTCCGTTTATTGAGAACGAGGTTTTTTCGCGATCTTTTTCGGCCAAGTATATCTGGTGGTACCCCGATTTTAAGTCCAGGGTAGTAAAAAATTTGCCTTTCCCAAATTTGCTACGATCATGGGTATGCTTGGTATGGGGTATCGATCGGCGATGGTTCGCTCATTCAGTTTTCTGAAGTCGATTACCAGCCGCTTTTTATACCCGGTACTCGAAGAGTATAGGGGTATATTAGATTTGTGGGGATAACGGTTGTGTGTAACGCCCAGAAGGAAGCGTTTCCGACCCCATAAAGTATATATATTCTTGATCAGCATCAATAGCCGAGTCGATATAGCCATGTCTGTCTGTCCGTCCGTCCGTCTGTCCGTCCGTCCGTCTGTCCGTCCGTCCGTCCGTCTGTCCGTCCGTCCGTCTTCATTTGCGCCTATATCTCAGAGACTATTAAAGCTAGAGCAACCAAGTTTTGTATCCAGTCTCCTGTGTGATCACACTACTCCAAATGTATTTTAAAATTTCGCCCCGCCCCCTTCCACCCGCACAAAGGACGAAAGTCTGTGGCGTACACAATTTTAAAGATACGAGAAAACTAAAAACGCAGAATCATAGAGAATGACCATTTCTATCAGAGTGTTGAATCTGGATCAGATCGAATAATTATTATAGCTGCAATGAAGAAAACCATTTCGAAAGTCATCGTTCCCTCTCGCTCTCTCTCACACGCGGCCCCATCTGTTTTGCCCATTCGTATTTTTTGACGCCTAGTTCTCAGAGACTATAAGAGCTAGAGCAACCAAACTTTCTGTTCAAACTTCTGTCATATCGAACCAGCACAAGTGTATTTAAAAATTTTGCCACGCCCCTTTCCGCCCCCACAAAGAACGAAAATCTGTGAAATCCACAATTTTTAAGATAAATGAAAACCAAAAACGCAGAATCATGGAAAATTATCATATCTACCAGATTACCGAATATGGATCAGGTCGGATCAATATTATGGCCAGAAGAAACAAATTAAATTTCAGTGGCTACGCAACGCCTGCCAAGCGCCTCTCTCTCTGTCACAAACACTTGTACGTCTCAAATATGTAGTTATAAATGTAGAAATATAGAAGCAGATGTAAAAAGCATATGCAAACAAAATTGGAAACATGTATAAATATTCCAAAAATGGTTTGACTTCAATTTTTGAAATATTATTTTTTTCCCAAAATTTAATTCGTTCCTTTTGAGACCATATAATAAATTGTATAAATCGTAGGCTCTTATATGTATGTATGTATGTATATACTGACTGAGTACCGGGTATAAAGTAGAGCCGCGGCCTTTGCCGCGGCTCACAACGTTCCCCGTCGTTTCTGTTTCCGTCTGCGTCAGATTTCTTTCTGTCTACAACCCATATTGGGCTAACCCCTGTGGCGACCTCGAAGGCCTGATTACACCGTCCTTCAGCAGTTCTTTGATTTCTTTGTTCACAAAGTCAGCTGCTCCCATAGGGTAAGGGTATAATTTGGAGTAGACTGGTTCGTCTTTCTCCGTTCGGATGGTGGCGATGACTGAGGTGTTAAAGGGAAGGGCCTCGTTAGAGGTCGAAAAGGCTTTAATTCTCTTCAGTATCATCTTTTTAAATTCGGCTTTTACCGAACTTGGAACCACCAGGTCATCGACTTTGGTGAAATTTACATTGTCACAGTCGTGGAACCTAAGCTGTTCAGTTACGTTTCCGTATTTGATTGTGCTGTTTCTCAGATTCAATGCCGCTCACGCTTGCGTTAGCAAATCGGAACCTATAATGGCGTCAAATGTACTTAGTGTGTCTAACACAAAGAATGGGGCGTTTAGCCCAAAGATGCGCATTAGGCATTTGCTTTTTATTTCACTGGAGCCGTGTATGGAACTCACAGTAAAAGGGGTGTCGACAGGGGTTACGTTCTTCAGCTCCTTTACGGGCTTAACGTAATTTTTTGCCGCACCGGTGTCGATTAGTATCTTTAGTGGTCTGCCAGCCAACTGTCGCTCGACGAACGGCAATTGGGAGCGCTCCCTAAAAAATTCAACAGATCGTTGCCGCCGGTCGAGTCGCTTTCTTCGTCGATCTCGGCAACTGCAGCTTCGGCTGCATTTGCATATTCCTGCTCCTCTCGGTTAGAGGCTTGTTGGGGAATGTGATTTATTCGCTGCCGTCTTTGTCCAGATACACGTTCTGACGTGTTTCGCCTTTTCTGAGCTTCGCCCTGTTTGACGTCATCTTGTGGCTTCCCCCAATTGGTCTGCTGCCTAAACCTAGACGTCGATGGATCAACGTCCATAGGCTGCACCTGGCTTTGTACTGGGGATTCATTGTCGGACTGGGGCCACGGGTTACCGTGTTGCGGCCTGCTCTGGTTTTGTCTTCCTACGAAATACGGATTTCTTTCTTGGTTCCTTCCCTGTCTAGCCTGAGGACGGTTACCCTGCCTGTTACCGTCGCTTGATTGGTTTTTGTCTTCGAATACTTTTGCGTACGTTGCCGCAAATGCGCTTCTTTCGATGCTATTCTCAGCCTCGCGTGCTAGCGCTAAGGCAGATGGCAAATCCTTGGGCTGTGCCGGGAGAACCAACATTTTCAGTGGCCTCTTGAGGCCCGATATGAAGGCGTGCAAGGCATCGTTCCTTAATTCCTCATTGAAAATGACTGCTGCCTGTTCATTGTGGGTCATGACCACCTTGTTGGTGACGAGTGTGAGTCTCCTCTCGACCTCGTCATAATATTCCATCAGGTCGGATTCACCCTGCCTAACCAGTTCTAAGTTCTGACGCAGCACCCGTAGGGATGTTTTGTCTGCGTACGTGCAATCCAGCCTGGCTATGATTGCGTCAAAATTGAGCACCGTGTTGTGTGACGTGAGCAGTGCTCGCGCTGTTACGCAGATTTTATTTTTATACCCGGTACTCGAAGAGTTTAAGGGTATATTAGATTTGTGGGGATAACGGTTGTGTGTAACGCCCAGAAGGAAGCGTTTCCGACCCCATAAAGTATATACATTCTTGATCAGCATCAATAGCCGAGTCGATATAGCCATGTCTGTCTGTCCGTCCGTCCGTCTGTCCGTCCTCATTAGCGCCTATATCTCAGAGACTATTAAAGCTAAAGCAACCAAATTTTGTATCCAGTCTCCTGTGTTATCACACTACTCAAAGTGTATTTCAAAACTTCGCCCCGCCCCCTTCAGCCCCCACAAAGGACGAAAGTCTGTGGCATACACAATTTTGAATATACGGAAAAACTAAAAACGCAGAATCATAGAAAATGACTATTTCTATCGGAGTGTTGAATCTGGATCAGATCGGATCATTATTATAGCTACAATGAAGAAAACCATTTCGAAAGTCATCGTTCCCTCTCGCTCTCTCTCACACGCGACCCCATCTGCTTTGCCCATTCGAATTTTGTGACGCCTAGTTCTCAGAGACTATAAGAGCTAGAGCAACCAAACTTTCTATCCAAGCTCCTGTGATATCAAACCAGCACAAGTGTATTTCAAAATTTTGCCACGCCCCTTTCCGCTTCCACAAAAGACGAAAATCTGTGGAATCCACAATTTTTAAGAAAAATGAAAACCAAAAATGCAGAATCATGGAAAATTACCATATCTACCAGATTGCCGAATATGGATCAGGTCGGATCAATATTATGGCCAGAAGAAACAAATTAAATTTCAGTGGCTACGCAACGCCTGCCAAGCGCTGACTCATTCCCTCTCTCTCTGTCGCAAACACTTGTAAGTCTCAAATATGTAGTTATACATGTCATGTAGAAATTTAGAAGCAGATGTAAAAAGCATATGCAAACAAAATTGAAAACATGTATAATATTCCAAAAATGATTTGACGTCATTTTTTGAAATATTATTTTTTGCCCAAAATTTAATTTGTCCCTTTTGCGAACATATAATAAATTGCATAAATCGCAAGCTTATATATATATGTACATATGTGTATATTGACTGAGTACCGGGTATAAGGTAGAGCCGCGGCCTTTGCCGCGGCTCACAACGTTCCCCCTCGTTATTGGTTTGATTTGTCTATAAAGCTTTAAATTTTTAATTTTGTGCCACATTTCTTTTGGAGAGGATGGATTAGATAGTTCGTCAAGTAGAGTATTCATATTTTGTTTTCTCATTTGATATAAGTAATTATTTAGAGTTTTGTTTGCTTTAACGTATTCATTGGCATCTGAAATAAGTTTAGTCTTGAAATATTTTTGTCTTTTAGCATTTCTCAGTCTGAAAAGCCTTTCACATGACTCGTCCCAATATTTTTTGGAGATATACTTGTTGTTAGGCGATAATTTTATTGTATTTTTGGATAATATGTTCTTAGAGGAGTGGTTTAAAGCTTCTAAAGGTCAGATTTTAATTTTAGAAAAATCATCGGCTACTTTTTTATGTAATATTTTATAATTAGATTTAGGAATGATATTAGAAATTTCAACGACTATGGGGAAAGGGTTACTGTTCGAAATTTTGCTGTTTTGCACAGACCAATTTATATTTTGATTGGATCTGTTTACAAAAGTTATGTCTAATGCAGAAAAGTAGTTAGGATTTGATGAATACGTTGGAGATCCATTATTTAAGCAGCAAAAACTTGAATTCAGAATATTTCTTTCCAAACAGTTACCTCTTGCGTTCTGACGTGCATTTCCCCATATGGAAGATTTGGCATTAAGATCACCACCTATCAACGTGAAACCATTTAACAAAGAAACTGCAGAAAAAAGATCCTCGCATCCTGATTCAAAAGTATTTAAATCAATGTTTGGAGGACAGTAAATACTAAAAATATTCATGTTAAGAGATAGATTCTCCGTACTTAATCCGACAACTTCTAAACTAGAATTACATTTCAATATCTTAAAACGAATATCCTTTCTAATATAAATACCAACTCCTCCGTAACCATCCTCCCGTTCCTTACCGATAAAGTTGTAATTTAATAGGCTGCACATTGCGTTATTTTTCACCCAAATTTCCGACAAGATTGCAACATCAATATTATTCTGAACTAAGAATATTTATAGTAATTGTTTGTTATTATTAGAAGTTAAACTTTGAATATTATACTGTAATAATTTCATTTGAAATATTTAAAGGAAAGTTCTAGAAAATAAGAAAACAAAAACAAAAAAAAACAGAAAAAAAAAAGAAAAAATGAACTAAAAGGAAAGTGTAAGAATAAGTAGAAAAAATAAAAATAAAATTAATAAATATAAATATATTAAAGAAAAAAAAAAGAAAAATTAAAATTAATTAATAATTTTATTTAGATCAATTGTGCAATTTGTTTGCGCTATTTCGGAGTTCATTCTTTCTAGGAATTTTCTGGTTTCTACGTTAATACTATAGTTTTTGGTATCTGTAAGGAAATGAGAGATATTGAAAGAAATTTTGTTAAGTCTTTGTTCTGCTAAATTTTCTGTTGTCTGAGGCTGGGTACTATAAATGGAGTGTGAGGGGATGAACCGTTCACTTGATACGTATTCATGTTCCTTCAATGCGTTTTGCCACTCTTTTATTGTGTTACGAGCATTGGCATTTTCAGTGTTTTGATTTTTAGTATTTTTCACGATTTTGTTATATGGTTTGTAAATATGAATTGTTTCTGCTGTAGATGACATGTTGTTTTGAAGTTCTATATTATTATTTGACGATTTCTGCCAAAAAGGACGAGGGAAAGCTTCGTGGTCAAAAGAATTAAACGAGTCTGTTTTGCCAAACAGAGCCGGATATCTGGCTTTGACTTCCAATCTAGTTAAGTTTTCTACTGTCATGCATTTTTGGATAGCATATGCTTTTTTCCTCGCAGGGCACGAAACGAAGGTAGCAACATGATTTTCCTTACAATTAACACAAATAAGCTCGGTACAGACAACCTCTTTTGAATGGCTATGCAAACATTTAAAACACTTTTGCTCTGCCTGCTTGCAGTGTTGAGCAAAATGACCAAATCTGTAGCACCTATAACATTGGCTAAAGGGAACAAAGTGAATAACAGGAACTTTTGTGTATAAAAAGGAAATTTCAGATGGTATTTGTGCACCCCTAAACAAGAGCTTGACTCTTGAGGTGGGTATCATTATTTCTTTGTTATTTTTATCTCTCGTTTTAATTCTGATGAATTTTTCAATGGGCACTGGAGAATCAATATATTCTGCCAGCATTTCGTCTGAGATCGATGTCGGAATATTAAAGATTAAACCCGTTTTAAAAACAAAATGAGGAAAAATTTTTGGTTCATATCCATGTGTCTTCAAATTACAAATCATAAAATTATTTGCACTCGATGAATTTTTAAATTCAATTTTGCATCTGCCAAAACCTATCTTTGATACAGTCACCACACCATCAACCTTTAATTTCATCAACAAACAGCTAAGCTCAATGGGATTAATCGGGAATCTTTTTGATTCAATTGCATTTTCAATTTCATTTTCTTTTCCTCTTATTTTGTCTACATAAACTATGTAGGGTCCCTTATGCCTGTCATCGTACTCAATTTTTTCATCCTTCTTTGTTGATTCTTCATTTGCTTTCTTCTCTATATTCGTGTTTTTTCCAGAACTTTCTGTCACTACTGCCGCCATCTTTTTTTCTTCATACATAACCTTAGAATTTTTTTTTGCTACAAACAATTTTTTTCCAGAATCCGTTTTTAAATCCGGCGTTTCTGTTTCCATCCTTTCTGTTTCTTCATATTCACTGCTGTCTTCACTAACAACAACACGTTTTCCTCTATTATTGGATAGTCTTGCTTTTTTCGCTGTTGTATGTTTTGAATCCGAGGCCAGGAGAGTCTCCTTGGCCAAGGAGGCCATTTTTTGTTTGGGTTTGTACTTTATATTAAAATTTTAATTTTTTGCACACCGAAATGAAAAATGTTCTTTATAAAATATTCGTTATTTGTCTCGAAATATAAAATAACACTGAATATTTTTTTTATATTTGAAAATTTTTTTTTTTTTGCATGTCAGTCTGAATACTTTGAAGGTTCGATGTCAACTGATAGACAGAGCTTGGTCTAGCTCCCCAATGCTCAAGGGACCTATGCGCCGGTTTCCCTTGTTACACGTGTTGTGCTTGAATCGCAGAATGTAGGCAATGACTCTTACAGCTTGAGTAAACGTAGAAAACCTCTCCATAACTGAGAGTTCCTGGACAGCATGGTGTACGTGAATTTTATCCGATTTGGCTTCCAACGCGGGGTCAGCCAAGGAGATCTCCGACACCTGTTTGGATGGCCACGAGGACTTATCGTGCAGGAGCCAGCCTGGTCCCTTCCACCACAATTTGAAATCCTTCAGCTCCTCTGGGGCGAGTCCTCTCGTCGCACAGTCTGCTGGGTTCTCTGTCGTGCTCACGTGACCCCATTCACTTGGTGTAGAATGGTCCAATATAAAGGCAACTCTGTTGGCGACGAATGTTTTCCACCTATTAACGTCACCCTGCAACCAATGCAGGACAATCGTAGCATCGGTCCAATAAAATGTTTTAATAGAAGCGACGATAGCCGCTGAGATGCCACTATCCACTTCACGAGCTTTATGGCTAATACCGCACCGCTTAGCTCTGTACGCGGGATGGTCAAAGGCTTAGAGGGAGTGACCTTTGCTTTGGCCATAAGCAGGGATGCGAAACATGACCCGTCGACATGTTCCACTCGGAGATACACGGCCGCTGCATATGCTGTCGAGGACCCATCACAGAACGCATGTAGTTGCATCGACGCAACAGATTCCGGTGAGTAATGGATCCATCGACCAATGCTGATATCGCCGATCCTCTGCAAGCAGTCTCGAAATGCCCTCCATCGCTCTGCGAGAGGTTCGGGAACTGCTTGGTTACCTCCTTCAGGATCAGCTTCCCCGAGATGATGACAGGCGCGATTAACCCTAGCGGGTCAAAGAGCCTGGCGATGCTGGATAAGATCGTCCTTTTGGTTGAACTTTCTGTTAATTCAAATTTAATTTTGATCTTAAAACAGTCCTTGTTGGGGAGCCAGTACATCCCTAAAGCCTTTATGGGATCACTGTTATCCCAGCTCAATAGCGTCTGATTGCAGCGATGCTTTGCCGGGATCGATCGCAATAGCCTCGAATCGTTGCTGGACCATTTGCGCAATTCTATGCAGGCGGATTTTATAGACGCCTCAACTTGAGCCCTTTTTAGGGCTCTTCAGCCTTCGGGAACGAACCTCGTTCATCTTGAGCCAATTGATGAATGACTCTGATAGCCGTGTATGGCGCCGAGGCTGTTCCAAACGTCAGCGTCGACAATGCGTACGTGTTGATGACTCATCCTCCGCCGCCATAAAATCCGCTGAAATTGCGCGTCGTCAGGGTGAACGTCAATGCAACGATACATTTTTTGTATATCCGCTGTGAATACATAGCGATGTTTCCGTCAATTCAGGATCACCGAAGACATGTCGTTTTGAAGCGTAGGTCCTGTGCAAAGTATATCGTTCAAGGAGCGTCCATTGCTAGTTCTGGCAGAAGCATTGAAAACGATACGTTGCTTTGTGAACATATTCTCCTCCTTAAAGACGGCGTGGTGTGAACAGTTCTTCTTCACGGGGACATATCCCGGGGGACTTTAGGGTGCACTAGGAGAATTTCCACTTATTCTGACACAAAAAAAAGTGGGTTTAGTTTTAATTATTTATTACCGGCACAACTAGCTCGGTCAAAAGCGAGATTAAGAAGAAATACAAAAATTATATTCTTGATGATCCCACTCTTGCGGCAGCACTGCTCAAGCAGCGGGCCAACGTTCTGCACCGTCAGCGCCTCGTACAGACCATCAGCTCCTTAGCGGATGTTTATGCAATAGCGAAATATGATGCCCCCAGCCACTCGAGTGCAGGCCAACGGCTCCCAAGCAGATGCTCGTGCGACAATGTGTTCGCTGTCCCCACCACTCGAGTGCGGCATCACCACTCTTCCGTTTTGGAATTCTGCTGAAACCCTGCAGCTGGTGGGGAGTGTTAACTTACACACATCTGTTTTCCCATTTCATGAAATTATGTCTTGAAATGGGCCTAGCATAAACACAGTAATAGATAATATAATTATACCAAAAGTAGAACACCTTTAAATGTTAGGATTAATCTTTAATGAAAAGCACAAATGGAATGAAAACGTCAACACCATAATAAAATCATTAAACGGTAGATTAAACATATTAAAAGGCTTAAGTAGTCAAAATCTTAAATGTAATACAAACTCACTCATTAATATCACAAAATCCATAGTTTTATCAAATATAGACTACCGCCTCTGCGTTTACGGCAAAACAAGCAAAACAAACATACAAAAACTATCCACCCCCTACCATTCTTCCATTAGACTAGCACTAATCAACATCCTCGCGGATGCTGGACCCCCCGATCTCAGCACAAGATTTGAATGGAGCACAGGCACCATGAAATTTCAACAAAAACTCAACAATACTTTAACTGGCACAATACCAAAAAGACGTAACCACAAACGAGACGTACAGGCAAGTCTTCAATAGCATACGATGCGACTTCCCAACATGGAAACTCCTGTTGACCAACGGCTCGAAAACAGAAAATGTAACATCCTTTAGCGTACTCACTGGAAATATTTTGACAGTCGCTATTACACCTCCACACGCATCAATTTTCACAGCAGAAGCTATTCTTGCTGCGACGAAAATAGCAAGTATAGCCAAAAGATCCAAACACGTTATATGCACTGATTCACTGTCCACAATTTTCGCTGTTAGGACCATCAATAATAATGAAGCCAGTAGTAGAATTAGGGATCTTATCTTCACAAACCCCAAAAAAATCAACCTCATGTGGACACCAGGACATGCAGGAATCAAAGGGAACGAATCAAGGGATGCAGCAGCGAGACTTGCAAAAATATCTCCACTAAAACTAGACAATAAATTTAACAAGAAAGACATAAAAAACATTGTCAATACATTGGGGTGTGTCCGTTCCCATGGTACTGCGGTTTCGCTTTACTTCCCCGGACGGAGGGGAGATCTTCGGGTAGCGAGTTTAGCCAGCCTGGCTTCGTTCCAGCAGGCGCAGTCCCTTGACGACGGATGCTGCCATATCGGCGACGGACTTCCAAGCATACTCGTCGGCTAACATCCGCTCGATGAGACTGTCCGCGCTTACTCTTGGGCTCGTCTCTCGTAGCCTTGCTCGCTCTTGTGAGAAGCGGGGGCAGTGAAAGAAAACGCGCTCTGCATCGTGCCGCGTCAGCAGTTTACTTAGATTGGGGTCCATCTGGCCTCCTCTTTTTTGCAGCCATTGGCTTATCTGGGGGATCCACCTATATACACCTTTCTTTTACAGCTTGGTCCCAGCGTCATTGCGACCGGGTTATGCTTTACTTCGCTTTACTCGCTGACTACCAGACGCTCAGCGTCTGCATGTGCTCCTGCAGTCTCTACTGTACGTAGGTACCCTCATTGCCGGTGACCACAAGGCTGATCCGTACAGCATTATGGATGTGACCACCCCGGCGATGAGCTGTCTGCTGCGCTGCCGTGGTTCCCCTATGTTGGCCATCATTCGGCTTAGGGCCGCCGTTGCTGTGGCTGCCTTCGCGTTGACGTATTCTAGGTGGGCCTTTAAAGACAGCCTCTGGTCCAGCACTATCCCTAGGTATTTTAGCGCAGGCTTGGTCGCAGCCTCCTGTGCGCGCCGATGTCCTTCACCACAGCCAGATGGTCGCTATGCGTGTATGCGTTCAGCATTTGCCACTTCAAGGGTCGTACGAGCTCCGGACTTTCGAATGTAAGATCGATGATCGACTTTCAACCTGCTTTGCTGTACGTTGGGGTGCTTTACGTGTTGAGGAGGCAGACGTTTAGGCTCTCAAACTCATCCAGGAGCGCTGTTCCACGAGAAGTGCTCCTGTTGCTGCCCCAAGTCGTGGCACAGGCGTTGAAATCGCCCGCTATTATAAACAACGACCTGTTGACGATGTTGCTGATGACCCCCTCGTACTCCTGTAGAGTACATTTCGGCGGTATGTAGCAGCTGTATATATATGTACTCGTATATTCCGTCGTGCTTTGCTCGCACATATCCCAATTTGGAAGCTCTGTGCATGAGGCACCTTGGTGGGTACTGGTTGTGATTGTGCCATGTCCTCTGCACTTGAATTAGGCGTCTCTTGCCACGGGACGCGTGGATCTGCAGCTGGCTGCAGTGTGCCCATAGGCCATGCACTTGAAGCACTGAGTTGTGGCGATCCGGCGTCAGATGCGGCACACCAACCAGCAAACTCGTCTATGTCGAGGACTTCGACCGCGATTGTCTCGTGCATGGCCTTCAAGGATGTCATGCATGGATGTCATTCCTGTTTGGCCCTCTGTAGCTGTAGACCCGCGGTATTGGTCCCGGTGTCATCTGCGTCGCCTTTGGCTGGGCACCGAGCTTCGCAGAGTGCGAGTCGGCGTTGGCCAGCCTGGGTGGAGGTCCTGCGGCGTGGCATTGGCATACACCTGACGCTGTCTTTTCCTCCGCTGGCGCCTTCAACTGGGACCTGACCTTCAACTGCAACTCGTAATGGACTTGTAGAAATAAGACAGTTAACATCGAAGCAACGGACGCGGCTCTACTTTTTCATCCAGTACTCAGTCAGCGTATGTGTGCGATGCGTTTGAGCATATGATTAATGGAACCAGTTATCTTTTTTCCCTCCGATACAAGGTACATATGTCGTGCACACGCACGAAGGTCCCACACACACTTGACGTATTCTAGGTGGGCCTTTAAAGACAGCCTCTGGTCCAGCACTATCCCTAGGTATTTTAGCGCAGGCTTGGTCGCAGCCTCCTGTGCGCGCCGATGTCCTTCACCACAGCCAGATGGTCGCTATGCGTGTATGCGTTCAGCATTTGCCACTTCAAGGGTCGTACGAGCTCCGGACTTTCGAATGTAAGATCGATGATCGACTTTCAACCTGCTTTGCTGTACGTTGGGGTGCTTTACGTGTTGAGGAGGCAGACGTTTAGGCTCTCAAACTCATCCAGGAGCGCTGTTCCACGAGAAGTGCTCCTGTTGCTGCCCCAAGTCGTGGCACAGGCGTTGAAATCGCCCGCTATTATAAACAACGACCTGTTGACGATGTTGCTGATGACCCCCTCGTACTCCTGTAGAGTACATTTCGGCGGTATGTAGCAGCTGTATATATATGTACTCGTATATTCCGTCGTGCTTTGCTCGCACATATCCCAATTTGGAAGCTCTGTGCATGAGGCACCTTGGTGGGTACTGGTTGTGATTGTGCCATGTCCTCTGCACTTGAATTAGGCGTCTCTTGCCACGGGACGCGTGGATCTGCAGCTGGCTGCAGTGTGCCCATAGGCCATGCACTTGAAGCACTGAGTTGTGGCGATCCGGCGTCAGATGCGGCACACCAACCAGCAAACTCGTCTATGTCGAGGACTTCGACCGCGATTGTCTCGTGCATGGCCTTCAAGGATGTCATGCATGGATGTCATTCCTGTTTGGCCCTCTGTAGCTGTAGACCCGCGGTATTGGTCCCGGTGTCATCTGCGTCGCCTTTGGCTGGGCACCGAGCTTCGCAGAGTGCGAGTCGGCGTTGGCCAGCCTGGGTGGAGGTCCTGCGGCGTGGCATTGGCATACACCTGACGCTGTCTTTTCCTCCGCTGGCGCCTTCAACTGGGACCTGACCTTCAACTGCAACTCCTGCATTCTCGCCACCTAATATTGCGCCTATCTCCTCTACATATGTATGTCCAGTACGCTGGTCCTGGTTCTCTTCGTTGGCGTAGGGCTGTTTGCTGCTGCTTGGCGTAATACTTGCTTCGTCGGCCAAGTGAGCCACCGGCGTAGCAAGCTTGCGGGGAATGTTTCCTGAGGCCTCCAGAATTCGTGCCCCGGCCACGGGATTTCTCCGCGCGGGTGGATGTCCAGCTCATGGGCTTCCACCTGGAGTAGTTTTGTTGTTAAGAGACATTTCCTTTCCATAGGAGTTTTGTACCTTTTGCCAGGTTGGTTGCATTTTATACCACCTGCCATGTTATATAACTGCCGATCAATATGATACAGACGCAGACCATGTAGCCGCCCATTGTGGGTCAAACGCTACGTGGATTTTACGTTGGAGTGTGTGTGGTGCGCTAGTTGGGGGCATGTATCCCCCGGGGGCGATCTAGCTCCTTGGCAGGGGTAGCAGCACCTGGGTGTATACAGAAGTTCGCTGGGCGATCGCGAGTCGACTTCCATAGCAGGCAGCTTCTGTAACCGTGCGATACGTGCTTGGGGCTCGTAGCGCACCTGGCGGTTGGCTTGCAGATTGCTCCGTTGTCTAACACTACTCGCTACTCAGCAGCTAGCTGCCATGACGAATGCAGTTGCAGTGCGAGAGTGGAGCCGGCAAAAATTGACATACATTTACAAAAAATTTGGAAGTGCCCCTGGCCTTGGTCATCGATGTGCATCCCAAGCATCTGGGGCCTATAAAAGCGGGGGCCTATAGAGCTATTTAATGATGCAGGCTTCAGATCTAGCGCTGTAAGTAGGTTGATCAAAGATAGATAAATAGTAAGATGAGTATCGCCAATACATTTCAATGTTGTATGCAGCGAAGTTTTATGAAATCCGCGCCGTCTCACTGACACGAAGTCGAGCGAACGTACAGCTATAAAAATATAATGAGCTTGCTTGTGTAAGTCCGCACAAAACTGAAAGTACCTATTTCTGTGTACGTGGGCAAAGCACCCAATTTCGCATGCCGAAAAAATGTCTATGAGATATTCAGCCACAAATTTATTTACTGAGTGTTGCTTATTGACGAGACAGACAATTATTTTAATGTGACATACATTATGCATTTATACATACATATGTATGTACATTCGTTCAAAGTACATTAAAGAAAATTAGCATATAAAGGATTTACAAAATATTCCTTTTTATAGCCGGTACTCGAAGAGTATAGGGGAACATTAGATTTTTGGTGATAGTGGATGTGTGTAACACCCAGAAGGAAGCGTTTCCAACCCCATAAAGTATATATATTCTTGATCAGCATCAAAAGCCGGATCGTTATAGCCATGTCTGTCTATCCGTCTGTCGGTCCGTCCGTCTGTTCATCCGTCTTAAGGAGCGCCTAGATCTCAGAGACTATAAAAGCTAGAGCAACCAAGTTTTGCATCTAGTCTCCTATGTTATCACACTACTACAAGTGTATTTCAAAATTTCGCCCCACCCCCTTCCGCCCAAAGGACAAAAATCTGTGGCATACACAATTTTGAAGATACGAGAAAACCAAAAACGCAGAACCATGGGAAATGACCACATCTAACAGATTGCCGAACCTGGATCAGGTCGGAACATTATTGTAGTCAGACTGAACAAATCTATTAGCAGTGACTATGCTCATTCTCTCTCTCACACACACTTGATCGTGCGTGTGCACGACATATGTACCTTGTATCGGAGGGAAAAAAGATAACTGGTTCCATTAATCATATGCTCAAACGCATCGCACACATACGCTGACTGAGTACTGGATGAAAAAGTAGAGCCGCGTCCGTTGCTTCGATGTTAACTGTCTTATTTCTACAAGTCCATTACGAATTATTTACCAAGGGTAATACTTATAGAACTCTAATGGAAAAACGTTCCTAATATGGATCTACAGTGGATATATGGATTATGCTGACTTTATTTAGTGCGTTGCCTGGTCAAAGCAATATGCTTCGCGGTATTTATTTTATACATTCATTTGGCTTAGAAAACGACGTATGCGACGTAATAAAATATAAATTTTGCTTGAAGTTTATATGCGTACTTGTCTATCTTCTAACTATCATCTCATATGCCCTATGTGCTGTTTTATTTTTGCATGTTGATGCATGGATCTGCAATAATGTATCAAATATATATCTTAGTTACTTGCTAGTTTAATATTTTTTTGCACATACATATACATTTGCAATGTAAATGGGAGAACGTTTTCAAGGCTAAAATCTTAGGTTAGGGAACTATTCCATGCGTGCTCATACAGATACATAAAGAGTGTATGTAAAACGTCACATCACAATTTTATCGATTCTTTATGTTGAATTAAGCTAATAAAAGGTTACAAAGTTAAAAATAAAAACAATTGTAAGAATGAACAAAAAAAGAAAACGAATAGGGGAGAGTTAAACCAATATCTTCCCAATATATAACCTACTGAAAGGGAGCGAATCGCATTATTTCCGTGATGGGGGCAGTCACGCGGGGAGCTATAGCCGGATTCGTGACTGTGATTGGGAGCTCTAGGGAGGTGGGTACGCCGCTGGTGTTTGTGACGCCGATGACGGCCAAACTGTCCTCCAGGTTAACCTCACCCAGGGGAGAGACGCAGCTCAGCTGCACAGCGCTCGGATTTTCCAGCGTTGACATAATAGGCGTCTGGTTAAGAAGCGCATTTGTTTCGTTGGTGCGGGCCGTGATGGGTGGCGTGAGGTGTGCAGCCGCTGGCGGCAGTACGTGAGACACGAACACGACGCCGTCGGGCTCGTCGTCACCAACGTCTATGAGGCCAGCAGTGGAGGTTCGTGTCTCTATATGTAGCACACTAGCGTTGGATGCGTTGATATAATCGATTTCGTTGACTACTTGGCTGTCTGCAAGTGCTTCGGCCAGCAGGTCCGTGGCGGGGACTGTCATTGCTGCTGTTCCACCGACTTCCTCCTCGTCTAATGTCATGTCTTCTACATTGACCAGCTGCAAATCGCGCTCCTGCAGGTACGCCTGGGCTGCTTGAAGTATATCGCGTGCATGGAGCACGGCCCTGACACCGCTGGCATCAGTCTCAGTCACGTTTAGTTCGATGCAAGAATCTGGCTGTTCGGCAATGCTGAAAAGTACTGAAGGGTCCAGTTCCAGGCGATGACCGTTGACATTTAGCTGCAATACGTTAGACTGTAGTTGATCCTCGTGCAGTGACAACTCCTCGTCCACATTGAGTGTACCACCAAAGCTGGCCACTTGGCTTAGGGGCGTCATGATACCCAGTATTTCCACTTGTTTGTTATCGCTTGTGGTCTCTTCTGAGTGACTATTAACGATTTGCGAAGACGGCTCCGCTGAAACTTGCTGCTCCGGTGAGTTGAACTGCTCGTCTCTGTTTTGCTCAAAGTCCACGCTCATCTCCGTTTCCATGTCCGCTGGATCCACTACCTGAGCGACAGCCTGGCCACCACGGAAGTCAATGTCCGCAAAAACAGCTGACATCGGATGTCCATCTGCAAGTCGCGGTGGCTCACGCAACGCTTCTCGCGGCACCGGCACCAGGTGGTTCTTCTCGCTGTCCAGGTACAACGCCACGTTGTTCAACGGCATGAAGTTGTTGTTGGCCAGAGAGCAGAGCATAAATGTATGGTTATATCCCGGTATAGGACGAGTCATCACAGCGCAGATGCGTCCAGCGCACAACTGAGGCGGCTGCAATAAGCAATAATAACATTCTGAACTATTGACTGTTAAGGTGAATAAGATATTTAGATGCACTAAAGACTATTCTAAAGACTATAGTCGACGTTCCGACTTCTCAAAAACCGAGTACTTACAAAATAAAAACGAGCGAGAATGTTGTGAGTCGCATCTAGGACCGCGAATCTACATTTATACCCGATACTCAGTCAGTATAGTTCCCCTCCACCAGTGAGCGCACACTGCACCGGATAATCCGGTAGATACAGTCATTCTCCCTAATTCTGAATTTTTTGTTTTCTCGTATCTTAAAAATTGCGGATGCCACAGATTTTCGTCCTTTATTGGGGCGTGGTAAAATTTTGAAATACACTTTTATTGCAGCAGTTTAACGAGAAGATGTAGATATGTAAAGATGTTGATGTAGAGATAATAGATGTAAAAAACAAATGTAAACATTTGCGAACAGCGACACAAAACGACATATATAAATAAATCGTAAGCTCACATACATATATACTGACTGAGTACCGGGTATAAAATAATAGTATCACAACTGTCCGCCTGCTTTTTTTTAAGTGCTCCTATTCCCTCAACAAATTTTGTTTTTTAATGGCTACGTGACACCATAGGTAATTTTAAAATGTTTTTTTATAGGCTTCCGATTAAAAGTGTGCAGTTCATCATGAACACTGTCTGAAATAACCGCCTCACAGGACTCGCCATATCTCCCCCAGTTTTTAATATTTTGTAATCTTTTCACATTGTTTGTGCAAAGTAAAATAATTATATTTTTGTCAGGGATCACAAATAAGAGTTATGCATGCATACATTAAAAAAAATCAATACCGAAAAAAGGGTCCTAGGTGTAAGAAACAAATATAGCTTAAATATTTTTTGAAGAGGTTTCTTGAATTATGATAGAATTTTACTACTAATTTTTTTTTACAAAAATTATTTTATTACACTTGTTTTTAATTTTTATAATAATAATCAGAAAAAAAAATCATTTTGCAACTTTTAAAATAAAAATTGAAAATAAAGTTTTTTTGATTTTTATTATAAAAATTGAACATAAAATTTATTTCCTATTTTTATAAGAATCAAAAACAAAAATTAAATGAAAATATCTTTTAAGTGTGGAGGTGTCTGACAAAAAGTGTCAATACCTTTCTTTTGGTATTTCATACATATGTCTTTAGGGGACAAATTCCATAAGAAAAAGGACGCCTGAATTCTGCCTGCTACACATATCTTGGTGGAAAGCGCATTTTCTTCCCTAAAATAATTATTATCGCACTTACGGTGCAATTTTTTATCAGAATCATTACAAAAATTAATGTTCCCAAAACTAAATAAATAGAAAAAATGTTAATTATATTTTCCTTTTTTATTGGGTCTTTTAAGAACTGTACGGTTTTCTAAGGGATAAGCTATAGTAAGGTGGTGCAACGTTTTAATGTCGAAAGATAGTCGAAGCCCTCTCTATCCATGAGTGCCCACGCAACGAAAAGAACGAGCGTTAATTCTAGGTTAGTGGAACTCACCGAAAAAAAGTCTTGGTTTGCCAATCGACGTCAACACAGCAATTGCGGTCGGCCGCGCTTAAGCCCGACATGCATTAACTTCCCCAAAAATTAAAGATTTTGTGTAAATAACCTACATACGAATTTGATTTGTATTAAATATATAATAGCAATGCACCAGTCTTGCATTACAAAATTAAGCCTAATGGTTTTACAACAAGGACTATGATATAAGAAAAGAAAGGTATTGAAGTGCCGATCACAAATATATGTCACTTTTCGTCAGACATCTCCCCGCTCAAAAGATAATTAAACTGAATTTTTATTTTTGATTTTTATTATAAAAGTCAGAAATAACTCTTATTTTCTATTTTTATAATAAAAATCAGAAATAAGTTTTATTTTCAATTTTTATTTTAAAAGTTGCAAAATGATTTTTATATACAGCTGCGTCCACAATAATAGTAGTGCTGATATGGACTTTACATATTTCTCACTTTTTCCGAAAAGCTGTAACAATCGAATTAATTTATTTACCTCAGCAACTAACACAGTATTGCCAAAGACAATATAAAGACTAAGATGTGTAACACTCATACAAAATGGAATGAGCTTGCATGTGTACGTACGAACAGAACTGCAGGTACACATGTGTGCGTACGTGTTCAGAGCTGCCCAAATTTCGGGACAAACAGATTTCTGAGATTTCTTGATCCACAAATTTATTCTCTGAGTTTTGCTTATTGACGCGACGCACTAATACCCTATAGACAATTAATATAAATTGATGTCATATCTGATATACATTTTGCATTTGTAAGGTATCGTGGCGTGTAAGGTATGGTGGCGGACTTGTCAAATGATTTTTAATAAAAAAGAAGTGAAAACAAATGAATAAATTTGTATAGGATGTGTTTTAACAGTGCCAGAGTGAAGATTTTTATACCCGGTACTCGAAGAGTATAGGGGTATATTAGATTTGTGGTGATAACGGATGTGTGTAACGCCCAGAAGGAAGCGTTTCCGACCCCATAAAGTATATATATTCTTGATCAGCATCAATAGCCGAGTCGATATAGCCATGTCTGTCTGTCCGTCCGTCCGTCCGTCTGTCCGTCTTCATTAGCGCCTAGATCTCAGAGACTATTAAAGCTAGAGCAACCAATTTTTGTATCCAGTCTCCTCTGTTATTACACTACTCCAAGTGTATTTCAAAATTTCGCCCCGCCCCTTTCCGCCCGCACAAAGGACGAAAATCTGTGGCATACACAATTTTAAAGATTCGAGGAAACTAAAAACGCAGAATCATAGAGGATAACTATTTCTATCAGAGTGTTGAATTTTGATCAGATCTGATTAATAATATAGCCACAATGAAGAAAACCATTTCGAAAAGCATCGTTCCCTCTCGCTCTCTCTCACACGCGAACCCGTCTGCTTTGCCTATTCGTCTAAATGAGCGCCTAGATCTCAGAGACTAAAAGAGCTAGAGCAACCAAACTTCCTATCCCAGCTCCTGTGATATCAATTCAGTACAAGTTTATTTCAAAATTTTGCCACGCCCCTTTCCGCCCCCACAAAGGACGAAAATCTGTGAAATCCACAATTTTTAAGATAAATGAAAACCAAAAACGCAGAACCATAGAAAATTACCATATCTACCAGACTGCCGAATCTGGATCAGGTCGGATCAATATTATGGCCAGAAGAAACAAATTAAATTTCAGTGGCTACGCAACGCCTGCCAAGCGCTTACTCATTCCCTCTATCTCTCGCAAACACTTGTATATGTATATTACAATATGTAGTTATACATGTAGAAAGGTAGAAGCAGATGTAAAAATCATATGCAAACAAAAATGGAAACATGTATAAAAATTCAAAAATGGTTTGACTTCATTATTTGAAATATTATTTTTTGTCCAAAATTTAATTCGTCCTTTTTGCGAACATATAATAAATAGCGTAAGTCGTAAGCTCATATATGTATGTATATACTGACTGAGTACCGGGTATAAGGTATAGCCGCGGCCTGTGCCGCGGCTCATAACGTTCCCCCTCGTTTGAAACTTGAGTCAGGTAAGTATTCGGAACGTATATTTAGGCCTTTGCCAACCGTTTTTGATATTTTACATTTTTTTTATTTGCGAAGTATGACAGTGACAACGTCAAATTTCCACCAATAGCTTGTAAGGTATGATGGCGGACTTTTTGTAAGGTATAGTGGCGGATCAATTTTTAGCACGAGTTTCAATTGTCTTTGCCTTTTTGTGTACAGAAGTGTATAAGTTAACACATGCATTTTGGGCACCGGGTATTTAAAGCTTTAAAGCTTATTCAGCGGACTATGTCCACTATTCAGCGGAGAAGGCCCACTAACTTCGTCGCCACCGAGGGACCATAACAAGCAGCATAGGCGAGATGTTCTAGTTAGTACTTATCATCTAAAGAAACAGCACATAATAAACAAGTAAGCTCCGGCTATAGCCGTAACCATCTAACTTATCTAACTGTTGAGTTGATCATCCACTAACAACATAGCCCATTTCGAGGAGGAGAGAGCGAGAAGGCAGATGTCTTACCCCGAGCTTGGAAGGCGCTCTCTTCTCTTCACTACTTGTATTCTACTTCGCATATCGTCATATACCTTATGACATAACGGTCGTGCCGTTATCTCGACTCCAGCCAAAAAATCAAATCGTGGTCGAAAGCCGATGAAGTCCAGTATTTTGACATCGCCGGAAAATGTGCCCGTGACACATTCAAAACATGATGCCAAAATTAAACGAGGGGGAACGTTGTGAGCCGCGGCAAAGGCCGCAAAAGGCCAAAAAAAAATGAAGTCAAATCATTTTTGGAATATTATACATGTTTTCAATTTTGTTTGCATATGCTTTTTACAACTGCTTCTAAATTTCTACATGACATGTATAACTACATATTTGAGACGTACAAGTGTTTGCGACAGAGAGAGAGGGAATGAGTCAGCGCTTGGCAGGCGTTGCGTAGCCACTGAAATTTAATTTGTTTCTTCTGGCCATAATATTGATCCGACCTGATCCATATTCGGTAATCTGGTAGATATGATAATTTTCCATGATTCTGCGTTTTTGGTTTTCATTTATCTTAAAAATTGTGGATTTCACAGATTTTCGTTCTTTGTGGGGGCGGAAAGGGGCGTGGCAAAATTTTTAAATACACTTGTGCTGGTTCGATATCACAGGAGCTTGGATAGAAAGTTTGGTTGCTCTAGCTCTTATATTCTCTGAGATCTAGGCGCTCATTTAGACGAATAGGCAAAACAGACAGGGTCGCGTGTGAGAGAGAGCGAGAGGGAATGATGACTTTCGAAATGGTTTTCTTCATTGTAGCTATAATAATAATCCGATCTGATCCAGATTCAACACTCTGATAGAAATGGTCATTCTCTATGATTCTGCGTATTTATTTTTCTTGTATCTTCAAAATTGTGCATGCCACAGACTTTCGTCGTTTGTGGGGCGGAAAGGGGCGGGGCGAAATTTTAAAATACATTTGGAGTGGATCACACTATCACAGAGAAGACTGGATACAAAACTTGGTTGCTCTAGCTTAAATGGTCTCTGAGATATAGGCGCAAATGAAGACGGACAGACGGACTGACGGACGGACAGACAGACATGGCTATATCGACTCGGCTATTGATGCTGATCAAGAATATATATACTTTATGGGGTCGGAAACGCTTCCTTCTGGGCGTTACACACAACCGTTATCCCCACAAATCTAATATACCCTTAAACTCTTCGAGTACCGGGTATAAAAATTTGAAAAGGAAAAAGTCGATTCGACTAAAAAAACGTCAGCCGAAAAGAATGAAACGACAGCTGGAAAGGAAAAAATTGCGTCTAAAAGAAGAGCAACATCGGAGGAATCCACATGCAAAAGATTGAAGCTCGAAAAAGAAGAAGAAGAATCTGATCGAGAATTTTAACATAAGTTCTTTCGTGTTTTGTTATTTTTCAATTTTTAAAATTTTCCATTTAGGCCAAAATTTAAATCGTCCCTTTTGCGAACATATAATAAATTACATAAATCATAAAATCGCATATATTCTAATTGAGTACCGGGTATAAAGTACAGCCGCGTCCTTTGCCGCGGCTCACAACGTTCCCCCTCGTTTCCATTACTGTATTTATTTTTTTTTTTATTACCCATTGCTTTATAATTTATTGGAGAGTATGATTTTATGATGACGCTTGCCCAAAATACAAAAAATTATTTCCCATTGTTTAAATAAATATTTTCACATCTACACAATGTTTTTGTTGAAAACACCAATCCGCCACCATACCTTACAATTTTCAAAAATGCAAAAAATCAGTGGTTTGCGCGATGAGCTGCAAAATTGCATTACATTTAAATTTAAGCCACTGCTTCTGACAGAAATATGCTCAATAGACGTCAGCAACGGCCTGCTTTTGAAATTTTAAAAAATATTTATTTTTAAAAGAGGGAATTGCAAAAATCAAAGTGTCCGCCACTACACCTTACACTCCGCTACATTAAACAAAATCAGCATATGAAGGATATACAAAATATACAATTTTTTGTATTTTGGGCAAGCGTCATCATAAAATCATACTCTCCAATAAATTATAAAGCAATGGGTAATAAAAAAAAAAAAATAAATACAGTAATGGAAACGAGGGGGAACGTTGTGAGCCGCGGCAAAGGACGCGGCTGTACTTTATACCCGGTACTCAATTAGAATATATGCGATTTTATGATTTATGTAATTTATTATATGTTCGCAAAAGGGACGATTTAAATTTTGGCCTAAATGGAAAATTTTAAAAATTAGGTCGAACATTATGCTAGATTTTTATATACTAAAAGTTATCTGTTTCCATTTTTGTTTACATATAATTTTTACGTCAGCTTCTACATTTCTACATGACATGTAGAACTACTCATACGAGACGTGTAAGTGTGTGTGAGAGAGAGAGGGAATGAGTCAGAGCGTGGCAGGCGTTGCGTAGCCACTGAAATTTAATTTGTTCTTTCTGGCTATAATAGTAGTTCGATCTGATCCAGATTCGGCAACCTGTAGATACGGTTATTTTCCATGACTATGCGTTTTTGGTTTTCTTTTATCTTAAAAATTGTGGATTCCACAGATTTTCGTCCTTTGTGGGGGCGGAAGGGGGCGGGGCGAAATTTTGAAATACACTTGGGGTAGTGTGATAACACAGGAGACTGGATACAAAATTTGGTTGCTCTAGCTTGAACAGTCTCTGAAATATAGGCGATAATGAAGACGGACAGATAGACGGATTCTTTCATATATTCTTTCAGTGGCTACGCAACGCCTGCCAAGCGCTTACTTATTCCCTCTCTCTCTCGCAAACACTTTTACGTCTCGAATATCTACCCTGCAGTACTGGCGGTGGCGATTGCCCATGCCGAACTACCCACTTGGGTGGTTCGTACATAGGTACCTTCCGAAGTAACCCTTTGGTAGGCGAACGCCGAACCACTCAAAGAATAGAAAATAATTTATCTCTGTATACTCTACAACCCACCGCGTACAACCCATCGTACTAGTTCGGTGGGCTGCAGCGTTTCACCAGTAGACGAAAGAAATGAAAAAAAAAACGAAGAGAGCAGGTAGCCTAAAATGATGCTGCGCTGCTGTGTTTTCTGTTTTCTTTTATGCTTTCAGACATTCCATTGCTGGAATATTCTATTGCTTTGCTTTTGGCTTCAGTTAGTGACGAAACGCGTGTTCAAGTGCGACAAGTAAAAGTGAATTACAGATTACACTAGTCGACACGACTTTTCCGCTGTCGCCAAAAATGACTTTTTCTGATAGATTTGGATGTTTAAAATTTTTTGAAGAATGTTTTTTTTTTTTCATGGAGTAGTTTTTTTTTAAAGAATTTTTAAAAAATTTGGTGTTTTTTGTCATAGGTAGTGCTTCTATTTTTCACATAACTTAAGTTTCCTACAACTGGTTGTATTGAACTTTGCAGTTAAAAGCTGACAAATGCAGCTATAAATCCGACTCAGACACTTTGTAGCTGCAACTTAACGTCTGGAAGATATTAAGCTTCCAAATTGAAATTTCATAATTTTTTTCGGTATTTTTCCCCGAAATTTTGACTTTGAAAGCTCAGGAAAAGTCGAAAAAAAAATATTTGAATGCCTTGATTTTTGGTTTTAGATAGACACATTAATTAGGCGTCGTTTAAGGTATCGCTTATAAAAATATAAAAATAAACGGCTAAGTTATAACCGTTTGACCAAAACTTCATAAATTTTTAAAAAATTCTTTAAAAAAAAACTACTCCATGAAAAAAAAACCATAATTCTTTAAAAAAATTTAAATCTCCAAATCTATCAGAAAAAGTCATTTTTGGCCACAGCGGAAAAAAAAAGTTTAATTTTGTCGAGTAGTGTTATTATACAATAAAGTCAGTAAACCAAAGGTAAGACAAAGCCAACTTAACATAACTTTACAATGTACAGCAGCTCAAGAAGAAACTAAAGAAGAAATATGCAGAAAAAGTGTCGTCCGGTGAAAAATAAAAATTTGAGGACAGCCAAATGAAAAATGTAGAGGAATTGGGAATTGCCGTGTTTAGAAATGGAAGTTCTGTAGTGTTGCTTGGTAAGCTGATTCGTTTTTTTTGTTTTAATTTTTCCGCCTATTACTTATATTAATATTTTATATTTATAGATGCAATAACTGTAGAGGCAAGGACTGGGTTATCTCAACTGCAAAACTAAAAAAAAAAATATTTTAAAGATACAAATAATAATATTAATTTAAATGGCAACAACCCAAACAACCCTAAAAAAAATTAGCTACACAAACATTTATGAAACAAATGAAGTTATGTACTGAAAATTTTTAAAATTGTTTTCCTTGTTTTATTTAACCACCAGATGGGTACCCATTTGGCAACCCACCTGGCGGGTACCCATATCGTCACCACCAGAAGACCACCCAAATCACTAGTACGCGGTAAACGAAGTGGTGTCACTGGTCCCCATGTCCTATGAATTTGCGGGTAAAAATGGAAATGAAGTAAAGCATTGCGTAGGGTTTGTCGGCGAACCAGCGGTAGTCTGTTAGGGGTTGGCGATATCACCACCGCCGAACTAGTACGCAGTAATGCAGGGTAGTTATACATGTACATGTAGAAATTTAGAAGCAGATGTAAAAATCATATGTAAACAAAAATGGAAACATGTATAAAAATTCCAAAAATGGTTTGACACCATATTTTGAAATATTATTGTTTGCCCAAAATTTAATTCGTCTCTTTTGCGAACACATAATAAATTGCATAAATCGTAAGCTCATGTATGGATGTATATACTGACTGAGTACCAGGTATAAAGAAGAGCCGCGGCCTTTGCTCACAACGTTCCCCCTCGTTTTAAATAATACTTGAATGGTTTATTTCACAGTTTAAAGCTTTTATAGTCTCCTTTTTGATCAATTGGCGTCGGTATCATGCGGCCGGGCAAGCCCTATAGTGCCCAAAAGCTTGAACTAATTAGAGGGCTCATTTCAGAAGGAGAGTAATATCTCGAGGTGAAAAATATCATTTGTTGTTCAGTTAATACTATCAGAAATTACATTAAATAAGAAACCCAAAGTAAAAGCGGCGATCGGTGAAGTTATTCGCCCAAACATCAGTCGATCGACTACTACGACAGAAAAGGTACGACGCTTTCGCTCTTTTTGCAGCTTTACAAACTTTTTTTAATTTGGAAACTCTTTTTTAAACCATTAGAAGAAGCCTTAAAGATTATTATTTAAAAGTAAAAAATTCCAAAAAAAAAACATGTTTACTGGCAAAAAAAACATGAAGTCACAAGGTTCAAGTTTTCCAGATTTACATAAATTGACCATTGGAAAGTGGATAAGTATTTTTTTTGTCGGAGTCCAAAAGTGTGTTTTTTTTTGTGGCTGTAAATCTTGTTAGTATCTAAGACGACCACAGCTATACATTTTCCCCAAAATAAACTTGCAAAACTTTAAAATACGGCGGGTCTTCAATAATGGTGGGGCGAGTTTTTCATGCTACAATATTTCGACAGTATACGTGCTAAAAATATAATCGCTCGTCATTTATAGGTTTTTTTTCCTTATGTCTCATAGGACATGCATATGTTTTGGGGTCCAGGAGGACACCCACAAATTTCTCAAAGAGTAATTCACTGCCCATTGAGTAAAGTCAATGGAATGGGCGAATCGGTCAACCGATCTTAATCCAATTGATAATTTATTGTAAAATTTTAACTTTGGGACGCTTTACAAAGGTCCTGGAACTCAATTTTCATAGAGAAATGCCACAATTGGGGTAGCTGCATGCCAAAGCTCTGTACAGCCGTTATAGAAATCGAAGGCTACTTAACGAAATATGAAAGTGTACTGCACATATCGATGTTTTTTGTCGGATATAAAGGATACTCTCAGAAAATATTGTTCGACTGTAATCTCTTTTGTTATCTCTTTTGTTCGACGAGGGTGATGCATTGTCTCTTGCCCCGTCCGAGGTAATGCAGTGTCTAGCTAAGGCAATGACCCGGCGTCTTCTCGATCTCGAGTCGGAAGAGCTAAGTCAGGGCCATGGCTAGAGGTGCCTGGCTGCCAGGTATAAAACGCCGGGGGTGGTCGCCCCGAAAAATAATATCCACTATGGACCTTCGGGCCAAACATGGAGGGCAAAAAGGAGAAACAACGGGCTGGGATGTCAGCCCAATCGTCGGTGGAATGCGAGACTGCTACCACCGGCGGGCACGGGGAGGAGCAATCCCCTCTGCGTGTCGCCCGCGGTCACACCTCTGACGTGACGGGAGCAGGCCACGCCAGCTATAGCACGACTGCCAAAATACCCCCTCACTCCAGTTGCAGGGATGCCGCTGTCGAAGCAGACACGGATCTGGAGAGCGTGCTCTCAATCAGCAACACGGAGGAAGAGATCCTTCTCCGCTCGCCGGAACCAGGTACCAGCTCCCCTCGTAGGGAAGGGCCGAAGTGTTCCAGGGAGGGGATGAAGACTCTGTCGCAGTACAAGGCAGCCCTCAAGATCCTGAGCCAGCTCCAGAGTAAAGCCGACATCTCCGAGGAGGAGAAAGCCATGCTAACCTGGGCCGAACAGCGTGTGGAGGAAGGCAGACGACTCTTCTCACACATGCCCCAAAAATATGCCAACAAGGTGGAGGAAATGCTGGCCAACATGAGGCAACGCTCAGTCGAGAGTGCCAGCAAGGACACTTCGGCGAGCAAGCGGCAACGCGGGCCCAAGGGCGCAGCCTCCCACCGAAAGTGGCAAACCCCCCCAAAAAACACCCGAAGTCGAAGACAATGAGTGACGCGGCCAAACGACATCTGATCGTGGCGCTCATTGACCGCAGCAACGAGAAATAGGAGATGACGACAGCGCAGTGGAAGTTGGTACACGCGCGGCTTGTGGACGCACTATTTGCAAGGATGGAGGAGGACCCCACAGCTCCCATGCCCACCTTTGATGGTGCTGGGTGGCTGAATGGGGTAAAGATCCTCAAGTGCAACGACGACCCAACGCGTAGGTGGCTGATGTAAACTGTCTGCCAACTGGACGCGATGTGGGAGGGGGCCAAGCTGGAGGTGGTAGACAGGGAGCTAATTCCGTCTATACCAAAGGCGAAGGTACTCTTCCCCATCGCGGTTCAAGGAGACAGAGCGCTGAGGCTCCTACAGCGACAGAATCCCGAGATTCCCACGGAGAATTGGAAGGTGCTACATACTGGAAGCCCGTTACCCAATGAGGGGGGCCAGTGTGTGATTCTCCAAATTAACAAGGAGGCGGAGGACCTCCTGTACCCTAGATTTGGAAAGATGGCGTGCGGCATGGGCAGCATATGCCTGCGTCTGAAGAAACGCCACCCTGGGGATACAGACGCGCACACCCTGCAGGCAGGCGAGGTGGAGAAAGACTTGTGTATGGAAACCATCATGGAGGCCGCCCAGGGGCTTGCGCTTCACTATAACTCTTTTTACACAACATCGGTAAGCAGGAACAGAACCATCGTACTTGTACGAAAGGGAATCCATGCTCACCTTATGTCTCATTACAGCTCAGATGATCTAACAGTGGTGATGCTGGAAAGCGAGGAGAAGCGCCTCTTAGTATCCTCCTGCTATATGGCACACGACAGGCCCGCACCACCTGAAGAGCTAAGGAGTACGGACGCAAATGCCCACCACAGTGTGTGGGGAAGTCCCCGATATCAATGACCGAGGTGAGTCACTCCTATACTTTATACTATCAACTAATATAGAAGTAGCAAACGTGGGGGATGAATACACCTACGTAGGTCCCACCCCATCAAACGTGCTACATCTTACTCTCGTAACGGGAAAGAGTACCGCGGTATCTGAATGGGGAGTCCTCGAAAGACCATCCTTCTCAGATCACTGGTACATTCAGTTCATTTACTAATTTAAACATACTTCGAAGGTAACAGTCTATAGGAACCACTGGAACGCAAACTGGGAAAAGTTCAGAAAGACGGTTACCTCGAAGCTCGCGAATCCGGGTTCAGTGAAATCTGCGGGAGAAATCCCTTGAGTCTCTATCCAAGGATCTACTAGATGGCTACCGCGCAGCATGCCCACCCTCAAGTACGAAAAAGAGGAACAAGCCACTCTGGTGGAACAGGGACCTCTCCCTCCTAAGAAACAACCTCCGAGAATTCTTCAAGCTCGTCAAACAAGCGAACGAAGAGTTCATAAACGAGGAATACAGGAATCTACTCAGGAATTATAAGAAAGAAATACGCAAGGCACAACGCAGCTCGTGGAGGAACTTCTGCTCCAACATCGAGAAGGTGCCTGAAACGCCAAGACTCAGGAAGCTGATTTCAAAGTAGCCTTGCATACAGAGTCAGCTCAAGCTCAACAACGGACAATGGTCAGAGAGCAGCGAAGAAGCCCTGACAGCACTAATGGAGGCTCACTCCCCGGGATGCACCGAGGTCACTGATGCAGCAACGCAACAGGACCTAGCAACAGAGGAACAAACCCTCCCCACAGGCCTAATAACCCACAAGAAAATCCAATGGGCTATAGATTCCTTCACGGGCATAAAAGCACCACCTCCTCGGTTGCAGTCGGGTTCAATCAGAATGGGGCACCGCTTTCATGGCCAAGGGGCACACCTCAAGGTGGAGTCCTGTCGACCTCCTGTGGAATCTGGTGGTCGACGACCTAATCAAGAGATTCAAAAGGAAGGCCCCAAAAATAACAGCCTATGCAGATGACATAAGCATACTTATTACGGGAGTATGTCCATCGACCCTCAGCTCCATAATGGAACGTACACTCAGGAAGATACATATGTGAGTGGGCAGACGAAGTAGGATTCAGTATCAACGCGTCTTGTCCGCGTAGTACCAAGAAGAACAAGGTAACAAACAAGGTTAACCCCAAAAACACATTTCAAATACCTCGGCACAATATTGGATAGCAAACTGGATTGGAGACCCAATGTAGTGGAAAGGGTGAAGAAGGCCACCAGGTGGAGGCGCACAACCAACTGCAGAATCTCGAAAATCATGTGCAAAGACCGCAGCGAAAAACTTAGCCACTATTTGCTGCACCTTCCACGGAAGGACTGTTAGTGGGGATATTGACAGATCACTGACGGGCTGCATCACATGCAGCCAGACTAAACTTCACCAACGGAAACAGCTGTAAGAAATGTGATGAGCTCGGGGCTATTGAAACCCTGGAACATCTTATCTGCCCGGCTCTCTCACGGGCAAGAAGATACCTGGGCGCACCGACGCTGGCATCACTAGAAGATGCCTCCAAGAGGACGCCAAAGGAACTACTAGCCTTCGCCAAAAAAAACTCAATTCTATGTGACTTCGAAAGGTAAAGGTTCATAACCATCCGGATATCTAAGGGCCATACTGGCCTATGGGAGGCCCCCATGAGGGCCGTCCGGTTTAACCTAACCTAACCTCTTTTGAAAAAATGCACTAATATTATTTTGAACGGATAATTTGCTAAGTTATTCACATTTAAATTTTTTATTTTGTAATATCTGGTGGAAATATCTTACGTCCGGTTTAACCTAACCTAACCTCTTTTGAAAAAATGCACTAATATTATTTTGAACGGGTAATTTGCTAAGATATTCACATTTAAATGTTTTATTTTGTAATATCTGGTGGAAATATCTTACGTTGTTATCTATTATTAAAATCTATAGTAAGCTAGATTACCATAACAATTAACCAACTTCCGGGGAAGCTCTCCTAAGTCTTGACATTGAGGAAACATGAAAATTTGTACTACTATTATTTTAGACGCAGCTGTATGTAAATATGTTATGTTATGTTGCTATGTGTACTTGTGTGTATATGTAAGTACATTCAGTTCAAGGGCGAATTTTAACATACTACGAAGATGACGGGGTCTACAGAAATCACCTGAATACAAACTGGGTAAAGTTTAAAAAGGTAGTTACGTCGATCCTCACGATCGTGAGCTCAGTGGAGCTCAGGACATCTTGGAGAAGTTTCTACTAGGGTATTGCGAAAGTTCCTGTCAAAGCCAAAGCAGCACCGTACAGAGTCATGATAGATGACGAAAAGTAGACGAAGGGTAACGAAGAAGCTCACCTCCCAGGATGCCTTCATGCCACAGATCCTAAAACAGCTCCAGGACGTAGGAATCGAGGAGCAATGCCCGCCAATAGAACTGTACTTCGTTGGAGCGCGTAATGATTACACAAGATCGTCATGTCACATACCGTGAGATTGAGGCATTCTTGGGCATTAGTATGACGTCGATCAATCAAATTTTCCATGATAACGTCGCGTTAAAAAATATTTGTTCGTTTGGATTCCACACAATTGATACATCAGTTAAAAAGGGACCCAAGTCGATTAGTGTATGAAAATGACAAAAAAAAAGATCTGGGTGCTTTATAAGCCGTGTAGGTTAACGCCAACAACCTAACACTGAGCACTGCGAAGTTGCACGAAGACAGTTCCATCTCGGGCGCTGCATACACCCAGCGGCAAAAAAAAAAAGCCGCACTCCGAAATTTCATGAATTTTTGACTTCTCTAGCGTGGGATATCCCGAAATGTTATTCGATTCGTCTAATTTTGTGAGTGAGTCCCTGTGAATGTGTTTTTCTTTTTGCGTGCGTTTCCTGTCGTCTCAGTTTCTGGAAACATTTTTTGCAAAACATTTTACTTAGGAGTCTTTAAGAAGTATGCCTAAAGGAAACCAGATGACGGTGACTGAAAAGTCAAAAATTATTGCCTCGGCTGAACGAAATGTCTCCATTCGAAAAATAGCGGATCGAACTAAGTTCAATGAAAGCTCAGTGCAACGATTTTTGAAAAAAATTTCGTGAGACTGGACAAGTGGAGAGGACAAAAGGATCGGGAAGAAAAAAGTGTAAAAGTGCAAGGGAAAATCGGATTATTAAGAAAACGAACCGACATGATCGATTCAAAAATGCTGTAGAGATAGCTTCTGAAGTGCAGCAATGATTTGCCAAAGAAATTTCAGCTATAACTATACAGCGTCGTCAAAAGGAGATGGGATTAATGGCAAGGACACCTGCCAAAAAGCCACTTCTTAATAGTCGAATGAAGAAAGCACGCGTAAATTGGGCTAAAGAAAAAGCAAATTGGGGTTATGAGTGGTCACGAATCATATTCTCGGATGAGTCAAAATTTAACCTCATTAGACCCGATGGTTCCCGCACAGTTCGCCGCAGAAAAGGGTAACGCTATTCCGAAAATTGCTGCATTGCCAGAGTGAAGCATTATCCTTATATTATTATATGGGGATGCATATCTAAATATAAAACAGAATCCCTAATAATTATTAAGGGTATGGAGAATTCAAAAAAGTATGAAGTGGAGTTATTCGTAGTGGAGTTGTGTCCAGTATGGAATCATTTAGTGAGAGAGAAGATCCCATCTTTCAGGACGATTCTGTACCTTGCCATCGAGCGCGCTCTGTAAGAGATTCTCTGACGTTTTATTATTTTTAAAAATGTAGTCAACTAGTTTCACCTATTTTTTACAGACAGGTTAACATTTTGAAGGCGGAATTGGGCATAAAGTCCCTAGATTGGTCAGGTAACAGCCCCGACCTCAATTCGATAGAGAACGTCTGGGCCCTTATGACTGCCAAAATGAGAAAGCGGAAGCCCAAAACAATGGTTGAGTTAGGGGAGGTTAAAGAAAAAGTTTGGTTTGAGGAGATAACGGAGGAATATTTGAGGGCTTTGTAATAAAAGCCAAGGGAGGTACCACCAACCATTAATTAATATATAATTTGAAAACAAAAATTCTGAAATATGTTTGTTTATTATTAGACTATAGAAAATAAAATATCCTATTGGAAAAAAATTTTGTTTTTCTGAAAAAAATCGATTTTATAATTTTACTAAATTTTGTTCCTGTGTTTCGTCAAAATACTAAATGACCGTTCAGAAAAGTGTGATTGAAAAAAATATTTATTTTTAATTATATGAATATGATATAAAAAAACCTAGTATGCACTTTTGTTAGAAATTGATTTATTGACTCAAAAAATGAAAACTTTTAGTATCGAATAACATTTGGCCCCACGCTAGAGAAGTCAAAAATGCATGAAATTTCGGAGTGAGATTTTTTTTGGTCGCTGGGTGTAAGTGCACCATGTGCTCAAGGCATTAGCTGGGCGGTAATGCACCATGTGCTCAAGGCATTACTACAGAGAAGAAACAGCCTTGCACGATGTTTAGGATCGGCCGAGTTCGAAAATAGGTTCTTAGCTTTTCGATTTAATGTGTGTAAAACCTAGAGGGAAGCGTTTTCGATCCCAAAAAATTTATATATTCTTGATCAGCATCAATAGACGAGTCGATAAAGCCATGTCTGTCTGTCCGCCCGTTTTCATGAGCGCCTAGATCTGAGACAGCAGGAGCAAGCAAATTTTGTATTCAGACTCCTGTGATATCAGACTGTTACAAGTGTAATTTTAAATTTCGCCCCGCCCCCTTCCCCCCTCACAAAGAATGAAAATCTGTGGAATCCACAATTTTTAAGATACGAGATACTGTGTCTATCAGATTGCCAAATCTGGATTACATCAGCTCAAAATTTAAAATTTTTTCAGAGGTAATGATTCTTTTTTTTCGCATAATTTAAGTATCTTCTATTTGGTTATATTGAACTTTGCAATTCTAAAAAGCTGACAAACGAAGCTATAAATAGGTCCCAGGCAGCTTTGTAGCTTCAGCTTACTGTCTGGAAATTATTAGGCTTTCAAATTTGAAAATATTTGCGCTATTTTTTCCGAAATTTTTACTTTAAAAAATCAGGAAAAATCGGTAAACAAATATTTCTTGGGCTAAATGGGCACATTAATAAGGAGTCGTTTAAGGTATCATTTGTAAGAATCGCCGTTTGGCTGTTGCAGCTGTATGACCAAATCTTCGTATGCCAAATTTTACCAGCTTAAAAAAAACGAGGGGGAACGTTGTGAGCCGCGGCAAAGGCCGCGGCTCTACCTTATACCCGGTACTCAGTCAGTATACACATACATATATGAGCTTACGACTTACGCTATTTATTATATGTTCGCAAAAAGGACGAATTAAATTTTGGACAAAAAATAATATTTTAAAATAATGAAGTCAAACCATTTTTTGAATTTTTATACATGTTTCCATTTTTGTTTGCATATGCTTTTTACATCTGCTTCTAAATTTCTACATGACATGTATTACTACATATTTGAGACGTACAAGTGTTTGCGACAGAGAGAGAGGGAATGAGTCAGCGCTTGGCAGGCGTTGCGTAGCCACTGAAATTTAATTTGTTTCTTCTGGCCATAATATTGATCCGACCTGATCCATATTCGGCAATCTGGTAGATATGGTAATTTTCCATGATTCTGCGTTTCTGGTTTTCATTTATCTTAAAAATTGTGGATTTCACAGATTTTCGTTCTTTGTGGGGGCGGAAAGGGGCGTGGCAAAATTTTTAAATACACTTGTGCTGGTTCGATATCACAGGAGCTTGGATAGAAAGTTTGGTTGCTCTAGCTCTTATGGTCTCTGAGATCTAGGCGCTCATTTAGACGAATAGGCAAAACAGACAGGGTCGCGTGTGAGAGAGAGCGAGAGGGAATGATGACTTTCGAAATGGTTTTCTTCATTGTAGCTATAATAATAATCCGATCTGATCCAGATTCAACACTCTGATAGAAATGGTCATTCTCTATGATTCTGCGTTTTTGGTTTTCTCGTACCTTAAAAATTGTGGATTCCACAGGTTTTCGTCCTTTGTGGGGGCGGAAGGAGGCGTGGCAAAATTTTGAAACAAACTCGTGCTGGTTTGATATCACAGGAGCTTGGATAGAAAGTTTGGTTGCTCTAGCTCTTATAGTCTCTTAGAACTAGGCGTCAAAAAATTCGAATGGGCAAAGCAGACAGGGTCGCGTGTGAGAGAGAGCGAGAGGGAACGATGATTTTCGAAATGGTTTTCTTCATTGCAGCTATAATAATGATCCGATCTGATCCAGATTCAACACTCTGATAGAAATGGTCATTCGCTATGATTCTGCGTATTTATTTTTCTTGTATCTTCAAAATTGTGTACGCCATAGACTTTCGTCCTTTGTGCGGGCGGAAAGGGGCGGGGCGAAATTTTGAAATACATTTGGAGTAGTGTGATCACACAGGAGACTGGATACAAAACTTGGTTGCTCTAGCTTTAATAGTCTCTGAGATATAGGCGCAAATGAAGACGGACAGACGGACAGACGGACGGACGGACAGACGGACAGACAGACATGGCTATATCGACTCGGCTATTGATGCTGATCAAGAATATATATACTTTATGGGGTCGGAAACGCTTCCTTCTGGGCGTTACACACAACCGTTATCCCCACAAATCTAATATACCCTTAAACTCTTCGAGTACCGGGTATAAAAACCATCGCTGGAAAAATCACACTTTTTGAACAAATCATAGCAAAATATTACTGTCATGATTGTTTATTATTACTGTCATATTATTGTTTTATTAAAAAAGTTTAGAAAAATATTTCTGACCAATCTTGAACGTTTTGAAATACACTTTGAGTAGTGTAATAACACAGGAGACTGAATACAAAACTTTGTTACTCTAGCTTTAATAGTCTATGAGATATAGGCGCAAATGAAGACGGACGGACAGACGGACAGACGGACGGACGGACGGACAGACAGACATGGCTATATCGACTCGGCTATTGATGCTGATCAAGAATATATATACTTTATGGGGTCAGAAACGCTTCCTTCTGGACGTTACACACAACCGTTATCCCCACAAATCTAATATACCCCTATACTCTTCGAGTACCGGGTATAAAAACTGCGTTTCTGGGAAGACGCAAAGAATCAAGACGCAGCCTCAGTGTAAACAGCACCTTAGATAGACACATTTATTAGGCGTCGTTTAAGGTATCGTTTGTAAGAATCAATAAATAAACGGCTAAGTTACAACCGTTCGACCAAACTTTCATATGATTTATAGCTGCATTTGTCAGATTTTCAAAACTGCAAATACAACTAGTTCTAGGAAACTTCAGTTATGTGAAAAATAGAAGCACTACCTCTGAAAAAAAAATACCAAATTTTTAAAAAATTCTTTAAAAAACGAGAGGGAACGTTGTGAGCCGCGGCAAAGGCCGCGGCTCTACCTTATACCCGGTACTCAGTCTGTATACACATATGTATGTACATACATATATGAGCTGCGATTTATGCAATTTATTATATGTTCGCAAAAGGGACAAAATAAATTTTGGGCAAAAAATAATATTTCAAAAAATGAAGTCAAATCATTTTTGGAATATTATACATGTTTCTAATTTTGTTTGCATATGCTTTTTACATCTGCTTCTACATTTCTACATGTATAACTACATATTTGAGACGTACAAGTGTTTGCGACAGAGAGAGAGGCGCTTGGCAGGCGTTGCGTAGCCACTGAAATTTAATTTGTTTCTTCCGTCTATAATATTGATCCGACCTGATCCATATTCGGCAATCTAGTAGATATGGTAATTTTCCTTGATTCTGCGTTTTTGGTTTTCTTGTATCTTCAAAATTGTGCATGCCACAGACTTTCGTCCTTTGTGGGGGCGGAAAGGGGCGGGGCGAAATTTTAAAATACATTTGGAGTAGTGTGATCACAGAGAAGACTGGATACAAAACTTGGTTGCTCTAGCTTAAATGGTCTCTGAGATATAGGCGCAAATGAAGACGGACAGACGGACGGACAGACAGACATGGCTATATCGACTCGGCTATTGATGCTGATCAAGAATATATATACTTTATGGGGTCGGAAACGCTTCCTTCTGGGCGTTACACACAACCGTTATCCCCACAAATCTAATATACCCTTAAACTCTTCGAGTACCGGGTATAAAAAACTAAACCATAAAAAGTTCCTAATTATTACAAAAGTCTGGATACAAAATTTGGTTGCTCTAGATCTTATAGTCTCTGAGATCTAGGCGCTCATGAAGGACAGACAGATATGGCTATTTAGAATATACATATGGGCAATTCTCTCATGTCGAATGCGAAATTCGTACGCATTCAAAGTCAAAACAAAACATGCGCCAAGACTTTATTTCATTTTGACAAAAGGTAAAACTTATAGCTCTTGATTTGCACTATATATGGGTGATAAGGTAGATTTTGGGCAGTTGTTCGTTTTCAAGATAATTACAAAAACCCAAGGCATTCGCACGCGACTCAGACAGAAGTCACTTTTACGACTACCAGTTCAAACACTGATTTCATCCAAACGTCAACGAATATTTTGATGCAATTAATTTAACGATGTTATGCATTAATATTTCTTTATAGAGCTTTTAGTTTGTTTTAAAAATACTCGGTAGTTTTTTTTTTATTTAATTTTAAGCGCTGTCGCACCCGACATGTCCCACGGGACAAAAATTCCTGGGGTCTGAAATGCTTCCTTCTGGGTGTTACACAGATCCACAAATCACAATCTTCGTGTGCTGGATATAAGCATTTAACTTTTGTTTCGGAATAGCTCTTATTAATTATTTTTAAAATATAAATCAATAATAACACTAGTCAACACGACATTTCCGCTGTCGCCTAAAATTACTTTTTCTGATAGATTTGGAGATTCTTAAAGAATTTTTTTTTTTCTGGTTTAGTTTTTTTTTAAAAGAATTTTTTAAAAATTTGGTACTATTTTTCAGAGGTATTGCTTCTATTTTTCACATAACTTAAGTTTCCTATAACTGGTTGTATTGAACTTTGCAGTTCTGAAAAGCTTTTTTGGTCAAACGGCTGCAGCTTGGCCGTTTCTCCATCGATTTTTATAAACGATGCCTTAAACGACGCCTAAATAATGTGTCTATCTAAAACTAAAAATGTTAGATATAAAATATTTTTTTTTCGACTTTTCCTGAGTTTTCAGTCAAAATTTCGGGGAAAAATACCGAAAAAAATTATAAATTTTAAAGCTTAATATATTCCAGACGAAAAGCTGCAGCTACAAAGTGTCCGGGTCGGATTTATAGCTGCATTTGTCAGCTTTTTTTTTAACAATTATATTCAATTATAATTTTTCATTTTGTTAATAAGAAATAAAAATAACGACAAGGGCTCTACTTTATACCCGGTACTCAGTCATATGAGGGCAGTCCGAAAAGTTTCCAGCCTGACACTAAAAACGAGCTCCTACGTTAACTAAACTTTGATATTGTGAATAGGCACATCGGTAATTTAGTTATTGTTGAACAATCGATTAGCTGAGTCGGTATTAGTGCTCTTGTAAAAACGGAAAAAGTTGAATATCGTGCGGTCATAAGATATTTATTTTTGAAGGGCAATACGCCTACGCAAATCCAAACTGAGATGGACACTGTCTATGGGGACTCTTCCCCATCATTTCCAACTGTAAAGTTCTGGGCTGCTGAATTCAAGCGTGGACGTACGAGTTTAGAAGATGAGACACGTCCGGGACGCCCATAAACTGCGAGCACTGACGAAAACATCGCCAAAATTCACCAAATTGTTCTGGACGATCGCCGAGTCAAAGTAAGAGAGATAGATAATATCACCAATATCACCGCGTTTGCCATATTTTTAACAACGAATTTTACATGAAAAAGCTCTCGGCCCGTTGGGTGCCACTATTGCTCACGTTAGATCAAACGCAAGTATCTCTTGGCGATGTTTACGAGTAATAAATCAAAGTTTTTTCGCCGACTCATAACGGTGAATGATGCATGGATACACCATATACGCCAGAAACAAAATCCCAATCAAAAAAGTGGATTGCAAAGGGGTATCCGCCAGTCTACTACGAGTCTACTACGCATCGCTTTTGGATGAGCTAATGACGGAAATTGCGAATAAACTGCCCCACTTGCAAAAGAAAAAATGTTGTTTCACCAGAATAATGCACCTTCCCATACATCAGCAGTTGCAATGGCAAAAATCCTTGATTTACGCTTTGAATCGCTTCAGCACCCTCCTTACTCTCCAGACCTAGCTTCAACTGACTTCTTTTTATTTCCTAAGTTAAAAGTTGCGCTTGGCGGACAGACATTTTTGTTAAATGAGGAGGCTATAACTTTTGTAAACAGCCATTTTGAGGAGCAGGACGCCGATTATTTTTTGGAGGGGCTGAAGAGGTCGGACCATCGCTGGGAGAAATTTATTGACTTAGAAGGAGGCTATGTTGAAAAATAAAATATAAAAAAAATTTTAAAGCTGTTGTATCATTGTCAGGCTGGAAACTTTTCGGACCGCCCTCGTATGTGAGTTAATGATTTATGTGAGTCGTACAATGTATTTTATATGTCGTTTTGAATCTCTATTCGTAAAACAAAAAAATTAGATTTTTGAGAAAAAAAAATTTTTCAAAACATCGATTGAACCAATTGGGAGATTTTTATTGTATATTAGATTTAATCTGTTTCTATTTTTCTTTAAATTTTTTTTTACATCTGTCTCTTTTTTTCTGTTCCTACACTAACAACATACGACATACATACAACAAACGCGTCATTAAAAGAATACGGGCACAGCTCAATTGGACGTGACATGATCAGATCATCTGACTACATGATCCCTTTAACTTTCCTCGATGAAAAAACAACCTCATACATGGGACATAAAGACTGGAAAACGGTCGGGACCAGACGCAATAACACAACGTACATATACACAGATGGCTCTCATATGAAAGGTGGTCTACGGAATAAATATACTTCTTAAAAACTTATAAAGGATTGGTTTGTTTCTCAAAAAAAAAGATCATTAAACTAAGTGAGCAATATAAAAGGTTAACGAAAAACACTAAAAGTTTTATTCGAAATGTGCTAGTTTTCAAGAGAATCCTTAAATCAAAATGTATTCACTTTAGTATTCATTTTAATAATTTTACGTAAAAATGCATTCTAGGTTTTTGGTCAGAATATAAATTTTGTGTGTTATTACGTTTAATATATGAATATTGAAGAGTATATGAATGTAGGAAACGAAGGAAAGAGAGAGACACGAAGCGGTCGTAGTTTTGTCCCGTAGTCTGCATAGAGCGGCCATCGGCTCTGAGAGAGCCGATAGAGAGAGCGAAAGATCAGTCGGTACTCAGCTCTCTATCCAACCACACATCAGACGTGCACGCGGTTAATTAGGAATAAACCTCATCACGAATGTAAAACTTGGAGCTAAGCTACACTAAGTTCAACATACTTAATCAATTAATGTTAATCATTGCCATCAACTAACTTAAACTACCACATGAATTAGTTTAATTTTTTACCCCCTGTGTTTTACAGCTATTTTTAGAGGCTAATATTTTGTATCTACTAGATTTTCAGATTTTTTAAGGTCTATATCGTTACGTCACACTTTTAAATTTCAGATAAAGTTTTGAGTCTCTGCTTTCATATAAAAACGTTCATGATATTCTAAAGATTTTCGATAGGATTAAAACCAGAATCATTTCCCGGCCTGTCCAATTTCCCAATTTCCACCATTATTAAAAATTATTTTAGAATAAAAACGAGGGGGAACGTTGTGAGCTGCGGCCTTTGCCTTATACCCGGTACTCAGTCAGTATATGTATACATACATACATACATACATATATGAGCTTGCGATTTATGCAATTTATTATATGTTCGCAAAAGGGACAAATTAAATTTTGGGCAAAAAATAATATTTCAAAAAATGAAGTCAAATCATTTTTGGAATATTATACATGTTTCTAATTTTGTTTGCATATGCTTTTTACATCTGCTTCTACATTTCTACATGTATAACTACATATTTGAGACGTACAAGTGTTTGCGACAGAGAGAGAGGGAATGAGTCAGCGCTTGGCAGGCGTTGCGTAGCCACTGAAATTTAATTTGTTTCTTCTGTCCATAATATTGTTTCGACCTGATCCATATTCGGCAATCTAGTAGATATGGTAATTTTCCTTGATTCTGCGTTTTTGGTTTTCTTGTATCTTAAAATTGTGGATTCCACAGATTTTCGTCCTTTGTTGGGGCGGAAAGGGGCGTGGCAAAATTTTGAAACAAACTCGTGCTGGTTTGATATCACAGGAGCTTGGATAGAAAGTTTGGTTGCTCTAGCTCTTATAGTCTCTTAGAACTAGGCGTCAAGAAATACGAATGGGCAAAGCAGATAGGGTCGCGTGTGAGAGAGAGCGAGAGGGAATGATGACTTCGAAATGGTTTTCTTCATTGTAGCTATAATAATGATCCGATCTGATCCAGATTCAACACTCTGATAGAAATAGTCATTTTCTATGATTCTGCGGTTAGTTTTCCCTTATCTTCAAAATTGTGTATGCCACAGACTTTCGTCCTTTGTGGGGGCGGAAGGGGCGGGGCGAAATTTTGAAATACACTTTGAGTAGTGTAATAACACAGGAGACTGAATACAAAACTTTGTTACTCTAGCTTTAATAGTCTATGAGATATAGGCGCAAATGAAGACGGACGGACAGACGGACAGACGGACGGACAGACAGACATGGCTATATCGACTCGGCTATTGATGCTGATCAAGAATATATATACTTTATGGGGTCAGAAACGCTTCCTTCTGGACGTTACACACAACCGTTATCCCCACAAATCTAATATACCCCTATACTCTTCGAGTACCGGGTATAAAAACTGCGTTTCTGGGAAGACGCAAAGAATCAAGACGCAGCCTCAGTGTAAACAGCACCTTAGATAGACACATTTATTAGGCGTCGTTTAAGGTATCGTTTTTAAGAATCAATAAATAAACGGCTAAGTTACAACCGTTCGACCAAACTTTCATATGATTTATAGCTGCATTTGTCAGATTTTCAAAACTGCAAATACAACTAGTTCTAGGAAACTTCAGTTATGTGAAAAATAGAAGCACTACCTCTGAGAAAAAAATACCAAATTTTTAAAAAATTCTTTAAAAAACGAGAGGGAACGTTGTGAGCCGCGGCAAAGGCCGCGGCTCTACCTTATACCCGGTACTCAGTCAGTATACACATATGTATGTACATACATATATGAGCTGCGATTTATGCAATTTATTATATGTTCGCAAAAGGGACAAAATAAATTTTGGGCAAAAAATAATATTTCAAAAAATGAAGTCAAATCATTTTTGGAATATTATACATGTTTCTAATTTTGTTTGCATATGCTTTTTACATCTGCTTCTACATTTCTACATGTATAACTACATATTTGAGACGTACAAGTGTTTGCGACAGAGAGAGAGGCGCTTGGCAGGCGTTGCGTAGCCACTGAAATTTAATTTGTTTCTTCCGTCTATAATATTGATCCGACCTGATCCATATTCGGCAATCTGGTAGATATGGGAATTTTCCATGATTCTGCGTTTTTGGTTTTCATTTATCTTAAAAATTGTGGATTCCACAGATTTTCGTCCTTTGTGGGGGCGGAAAGGGGCGTGGCAAAATTTTGAAACAAACTCGTGCTGGTTTGATATCACAGGAGTTTGGATAGAAAGTTTGGTTGCTCTAGCTCTTATAGTCTCTGAGAACTAGGCGTCAAGAAATACGAATGGGCAAAGCAGATGGGGTCGCGTGTGAGATAGAGCGAGAGGGAATGATGACTTTCGAAATGGTTTTCTTCATTGTAGCTATAATAATGATCCGATCTGATCCAGATTCAACACTCTGATAGAAATGGTCATTCGCTATGATTCTGCGTATTTATTTTTCTTGTATCTTCAAAATTGTGTACGCCATAGACTTTCGTCCTTTGTGCGGGCGGAAAGGGGCGGGGCGAAATTTTGAAATACATTTGGAGTAGTGTGATCACACAGGAGACTGGATACAAAACTTGGTTGCTCTAGCTTTAATAGTCTCTGAGATATAGGCGCAAATGAAGACGGACAGACGGACAGACGGACAGACGGACGGACGGACAGACGGACAGACAGACATGGCTATATCGACTCGGCTATTGATGCTGATCAAGAATATATATACTTTATGGGGTCGGAAACGCTTCCTTCTGGGCGTTACACACAACCGTTATCCCCACAAATCTAATATACCCTTAAACTCTTCGAGTACCGGGTATAAAAACCATCGCTGGAAAAATCACACTTTTTGAACAAATCATAGCAAAATATTACTGTCATGATTGTTTATTATTACTGTCATATTATTGTTTTATTAAAAAAGTTTAGGAAAATATTTCTGACCAATCTTGAACGTTGGAAAGGAGCAGAACCGTCCTAGAAGGCGAGGGCATCATTAGACGGTATGAGGTTTTCCTCTGTAATATTTTTCGATGTGACCTCGTAAACCGTCAATTATTCCAGATACCCAACTCTATAATAAAAACATACCCAGACAATCCTGCTGCCTCCTTACAACACCGTTCGTTTTAGGCACTCATTTTTATAGCGTTTTCCTACTTTCCGACGATCTTTCGCCATACGTTCCCAACTAAACAGATGTATGTTAAATCCATTCAAAACATTTCGTTTTTCCAATAATTTTCCGTTCAAGTTTCATTAAGTTTGAAGCATTGGCGCTTTTTCTGGAGAATTTTTAGTGCCAAAAGCCGTTAAGCCCTGTCTTCCTGTCTTTCGAAGACGTCGACGTAAAGTTATAATATCGATACCTACTGAATAAACTTCCTTCTTATAACTTGTGACCTTTCGAACCGATTTTTGATGCTCAAGTGTCTATGAATACGATCCTACTTTGAAGGTCCTATGCGGTGGCCTTTCTCTTACTTCCTGAGGCGATTGGTGTTTTTACCGAAACACGTATTTCGAAATTCTTTCTAACATTGTTTAATGAAGACAAACTTATCCTAAGGTTGGTGCTAATAGTGCCAAAACTAATATTATCTGACTTGAAAGCCAATATGCCTGCCTTTTCGGCTTCAGTAATATTCAAAAATGGTTCATTGTTATATTTCTTGTTTTAACTTCTTGCTTTTTTATAGGAAAAAAAGACGTTAAACAACAGCAAATGAATGAGTCTATACAAAGAAAATATTTCCCGACTGACTTCTAAAATTTGTTATCAGGATAAAGTGCAATTAATTCAAAGATTTTTGCCGACAAACCGACTATGTCTGTTCTCGGTTTCTCAAATAGTTGACACTGTAATTGCTTTTTGCAACCAAAAACCTTCAAACCGTTATTGTGCCATTTTTCTTCAGAAAAGACGAAACAATCGATTCCAATTCCAGTACACCCGAAGTAACCATAATTGGAGTTTTTGAAACGGACTCTTTGACACCTGGAACAAAGATCGCAAACCTTTTCGCTTCTTTTTTCAGCTCTAATTTTGAGCCATGCACGACGTGGCATGATTCGGATGTCCTTGACTCCATACCTTCGGTGGTCAATATTGGCACACTTGATATATTGGAGGCGGACATCTTGGAGGCAGTTGCTGACTTCAACAATTCTAGTAAAACCGACAGTGATGGTATTTCCGCCTTCCTGATTCGCAATTGTGATGATGCTTTTTGTGAACTGCTGAAAATTGTTTTCATAAAATCCTTGTTAACGGGTCGGTTTATTGGTAAGTTGAAAGCTGACACAGTCACTCCTGTTTTTAAGAAAGGTTCTAAGAATTGTATCTCTAATTACACTAATCGACAAAATTCAACTTTTTTTTTCCGCTGCTCTAATTTTGAGCCATGCACGACGTGGCATGATTCGGATGTCCTTGACTCCATACCTTCGGTGGTCAATATTGGCACACTTGATATATTGGAGGCGGACATCTTGGAGGCAGTTGCTGACTTCAACAATTCTAGTAAAACCGACAGTGATGGTATTTCCGCCTTCCTGATTCGCAATTGTGATGATGCTTTTTGTGAACTGCTGAAAATTGTTTTCATAAAATCCTTGTTAACGGGTCGGTTTATTGGTAAGTTGAAAGCTGACACAGTCACTCCTGTTTTTAAGAAAGGTTCTAAGAATTGTATCTCTAATTACACTAATCGACAAAATTCAACTTTTTTTTTCCGCTGCGGCCAAAAATGACTTTTTCTGATAGATTTGGAGATTTAAAATTTTTTAAAGAATTATGGTTTTTTTTTTTATGGAGTAGTTTTTTTTTTTTAATTTTTAACAAATTTTGTATTTTTTGTCATAGGTAGTGCTTCTATTTTTCACATAACTTAAATTTCCTACAACTGGTTGTATTGACTTTTTCTGATAGATTTGGAGATTTAAATTTTTTTAAAGAATTATGGTTTTTTTTTTTATGGAGTAGTTTTTTTTTTTAATTTTTAACAAATTTTGTATTTTTTGTCATAGGTAGTGCTTCTATTTTTCACATAACTTAAATTTCCTACAACTGGTTGTATTGAACTTTGCAGTTAAAAAAAGCCGACAAATGCAGCTATAAATCAGCAGCTATATGACAAAAAAAAACAAATTTTTTTAAAAATTCTTTAAAAAAAAACTACTTCATGAAAAAAAAAAACATTCCTTAAAAATTTGTATACATCCAAATCTATCAGAAAAAGTCATTTTTGGCGACAGCGGAAAAGTCGTGTCGACTAGTGTTATAGACCAATTGCCAAACTCAGCAATATCTCAAAGCTTTTTGAGCGTATCATTGCCAAAAAGATTACTTTTCTCATGAAGTCGTATCTGAAGTATCTGGAGCAGCGAGAGTATGTTGTATTGGTCAATGGAAAGCTGTCGGATCCATATTTGGCTTCTTCCGGACTTCCAGAGGGCAGTGCTCTTGGTCCGTTGCTGTTCTCTATTTTTATCAATGACATGTCTCAGCATTCAAACTTCTGAGTATTTGCTTTACGCTGATGATCTCCAAATTTTTCGCTCTGTCAAATCATTAGGCGACAGTATCCTTCTTCAGCATGACCTGGATGGAGTTGCTCGTTGGTGCACACTTAACTTGCTCCCCCTCAACATTAGCAAATTTTATTTGGTTTCGTATGGCAAGTGTACATTTAATGTTAAACCTCGTATTCAATAGCCTTCCACTCTTAAATCTTGTTTAATTCAAAATTTCTGTTTGTTGAGCATTTGAACTACATTTTGCAGAAAGCTTATGCTTTGTTTGGCTTTGTTACGCGCAAGTCATCCCAGTTCAGGGATCCATATACGAGCCTAAGTCTTTATTCTTTCCTTGTGCGCTCGCGCCTTGCATATGCTTCAGTGGTTTGGAACCGTACTGGGGTTGGTCAGATTGCGCGTATCGAGAGATTGCAGAGGAAGTTTTTGAAGTTTGCACTCCAGCCTTTGCAGTTTACAATCCCATTGCCATTCTATGAGTGCAGATGTCGCCTCGTGCATTTCTCCTCTCTCAAGGATTGTACGACCATTGCGGCTCAGATACTTATTTTTGACGTGTTAGTGGGTAATATTGATTGCCCTGACCTGCTTAGTAGGATTGGCTTCAATACGCCTGCCAGGACCCTTAGGGACCATGCACTCTTTGCTATTGATCTCCACCGGAGCAACTACGGAAGTGACGAGCCAATATGTAGGGCTCTTCACCAGTTTAATGCGCTGCCAACTGGAATGCGGTTCGACTTTTGCCAGGGGAAAGCAGACGATTGCTCCCGGATTTTTTCCTGTTTCATTGTTAATTGTTTTTGTTTGATTTCTTTTTATTGTTTAAGATAGATGTAAGTTAGTTTAGCCAGTTATTCGTTGGCGAATAAATAAATAAAGATAGTTAGAGATCCATCTGAGGAGATTGGGCGCCCTAGAAGGTGAAGTTTTTGTGCTAGGAGACATTGGTTTACAGAGCCGAGCATTTTACTAAGATCGGTGTAAAAAACATCTGTCTGTAAATAACCTTGAAAACCTTTAATGATGAAGGAGGTAAACTCCAATAAATTAGTAGTAGTTGATCTCCGCCTTATAAATCCATGTTGAGCCGCAGATATAAGTGATCTACATAGGTGGTGCAGGTGCGGAGTTAAAATTTTCTCAAACACTTTAGGAATAGCGGATAACTTAGATATACCTCCATAGTTCTTTGTGTCAGACTTGCTACCTTTCATATGGAGAGGAATTATAAATGACTACTTCCATGTCGGGGGGAAGCATGAAAAATTTATGGACAAGGTGAATAGTTTGAGGCCCACACAGAGACTCGGCACAGTACCTGAGTATACAGCCGGGAACTCCGTCAGGACCCGATAAAAACACCGGCTTAACTATTCGGAGATCATGAAGCAACGAGCTTTAATTTATCAAAGAACTGAAAATGCTGTTTGACTTCGGTAAATCTATGGGTACAGCTGACCAGAGTAGCTTTCCTTCGAATAGGTAGTTTGAAATAAACGGGCAAAAAGATCAGCCATCGCCTGATCATTATTTGTCGACGTATTCAGGAATGATAGCGAGGATGGGTGAGCGGACGTTGTACGCTTACCGTTTACGAAGCTTTAGAACTATTTAGGGCCCTGAGAAAAACGTATCCTGCATCGAGATAGGTAGTTCTTATAGCACTGAGCGTTAAGAACTGTAAAGTTTGACCGAGCCATTATATAGCGAGAGAGAGAAGGAGAGCCAGCTTGTTAAAATTTTTTATAAAGACACTTACGTTATCTAGACTCTCTTGCTGTTCCTTTGGATCACACGACGTCTCGACGGTGTCGTGGCGGATGTCGCTCGCTACGTTGTCGCTTCCTACATTACGCGAGCGTCGACGCTGGCGTCGCTGCCCAAACTGCAACAGCGGCATGGGCAACGAGCTCGAGCGACGGCGTTGCGATGCGTCACGAAGGTCTTCCAGCTGTTGGTGGGCTTTGGCAACATCGTCGTCGCAAAATATATGGGCATAGCTCAGGGCCCCACCCTTGAACGTAGTGGTAGTTACTGATGAATTGACACGGGAAAAGCTACCAAGGCGCCGGGCGCGGACCGACAGCTCCGAGGGCACGACCGACAGCTCCGAGGGCACTACCAGCTCCCCTGAAGGGCGCTGGCGCTGAGGCTCAAGCAACGAGTTCACCGATTCTAGAAGATTCATTTCTATTTGAGAGTCCAGCTTGGATTGCTTTTCCACTTCAGACTCTTCTGCCTCCATATCTGGGGGAGGTGACTCCTGTTCTGCTTCGTTTTCCTCAGGTGTTTCTACTTGCATATCTGGAGATACTGACTTAAGTTGCACTTCTCCATCTGTATCTAAAGACGAATCGCCTGGGGATTGTATTACTTGGCTCCAGCGTTCCCGTGCCCTTCGGCATTTTTCGACACTAAGTCCGCTAACCAGATCAGCCTCGTATTGGCGCAGTAGTTCTTGCTCTCTCTTTTTCAAAAGCAGCTCCCGTTTTTGGGGGACGAAAGACACTGTCTCTCGCGAATCTACTATTGTTGAAGCTACCAATTTTGTCTCTTGCTCAGACCCCAGCTCTTGTCTTAACTCAGGATCTATCTCCTCTTTTTGCTCTGGCTCAGACTCCAGATCCTGCTCTTGTTCAGATTCAAGCTCCTGCTCAGATTCGAACTCTTGCTCTGGGCTAAGCTCTTGTGGTTCCTCTCCGTGCTCTTCGTCTGGCACTTGCTCGCTAATATGATTGGCCGTCAGTTGGCATTTAATTTCATGAGGAATGATTTGTTCTTCGACTTCCGAATCCTGCTCATCTGTGTCTCTTGACTGTTCGTCCTCGACGGCCACCTCCTCGTGGTTTGACTTTTGAGGCGGGCTGTCATTGCTATCTGAAGAATGTAGGCTGCCGAAAGGAAGGCGATCATAAAGATTGGGCAGGCGTATGTCCTCCAGGATTAGCACACCCCCTCTTTGCACAGGCTGTGTGGCATCCACAATTGCTGCATTAATAAGACCTGCTCCCGAAGCAGTTCGTTGCAGCTCCCGTGCCTCCTCCGCAGAGATCACAGCAATATTTGAGGCAATCGAGCAGCTCGTGCTGGAGCTAAGCAGGGGGGATGCAACTCCACTTGTGTTTAATATGGAGTTGGATACATTATTGCTGTTTCTGCTACAGATGTTAAGTTCTTGGGCCGTTGTTTTGGACTTAAGCTTATATCGAGCCTTTAGCTTAGAGCTTCGCTGCTGTCTACGAGATAAATCCGTCCTGGATTTACTCCGATGACATTTGTTGTTGCTGCTTTCTCTGCTATTGTTACTACTGCTGCTTCTGCTTCTGCTGCTGCTGTTACTTGTACTGCTGGTGTACCCGCTATTGAGAAGTAGGGGAGAGGCTCCTCCCCTGTTGTCAAAATTAAGAGAAGCGCCGCTGCTGCCGACACCCTCTTCCTCGTCACTGGATACAGAAGTTGGAGGACTTTCATCTTTCGGCACTACCTGTATCGATATGTTGCGCGACTTAAAAATGCGCTTCTGCCGTTCCTTGATGGGTAAGCTGAGTTGATCGGCCTCAAGCTCTGTTTCATCTTGTTCGGGCTCAGCGTAGCTTTGCAAATTTTCCTGATCAGCGATCGGTTTAATAGCTCGATTAGTCTGAGCGACTGCGGCGGCGGCGGCGGCGGCTGCCAATTGCAATTCATTGTCGAAGCCCTTGAATAATTCATCATTGCAAGTATTGACTTTGGATCTGGTTCGTTCTGCCGACGCTTGTCCCGGCTGGTGAAACTTAACGGCTTCCTTTGAAAAAACTGGCGACACAAGCCATTCTTCTATACCCACAGTGCCTTTGTTATTAGCATCATGCCGATTAGTACGACGTCTGTAGCTCAACCTATTTTTTCCATCCTGTTTTTGCAGGTCCTCCTCCTCCTCAAAGTCGAAGCATGATGAGGAATTGTTGTGGGCCTTGCAGTTGTCATTTCCATTGTTTCTGTCGCGCGTTAGAGCCTCGTCCTCAATAAAAACGACACTCTCGTTGGAGCTGGCATCGCTATCCTGAATAATGATTGGTTCGTCGCCCGTTTCCATCTTTCTGTCCACATCGAACTCCTGGAGCACAAAGTCCCTCCGGTCCTTCTTTGGTATGTTGCGTATTCTCTTCTTGGAAGCAAGCCCTTTATTCTGTTCCGGTACCTTTCCCTGAGCTTTTTCAATAGTTACATTGGGATCGATTGAGCCATCGAAGGGCTCCTCACATTCATCGTCGCACCACTCGGCCATCAGACTTAGCTGAAGCTCCAAAGAGGCCGCAGTGGGGGTTTGCGGCTGCGAATAATTTGCTTTCGGTGTCTGCGCTCGTGCTGGTGTTGGTGTAATTGGTAATGGCGATGATGAGTCTTGAGCGATACATTTATTCGCGAGTGGTGAAGCAGCAAACTGCAATTCATCATGTGTGTTTCCGGAACTACTGGCAACGTTTTCAGAGCTCTTTTTTTTTCTGGTTGCTATAGAAGAGTTCTTGATTTTCGAGACTGCTCTCCTTCTGCGTTTCGCTTTTGGTGCACTACATTCAAATGAGATAGGATCTCGTACTTGGACTGGAACGGTTGTTGTCATTAAAGTCTTCCCCGTCTGGCTGGCCCGCTTGGTCACGACCAATGGCTGCTCAGCGATACTCGTGGCCACGGTGCGGCGTCTTTCAAAAGCTATACCACGACCGGCACTGCGCCGCGGAATCATTTGCGGCGGTGGCAAAGCTGGAGATGGGTTTCTTCCTTCGGTTAAAGAAAAGCCCTGTTGCCGACGGGTCATGGAGCGTGTGAGGCGGCGCTGTTTGGCCGGAGGCTGCTCAGGGGCAGGCATCGTGGCGCGTAACCTATTCAAGCGCTGATTACGAGCGTTCCGTCGGGTCTGGCTACTGTGACGCAGGGAAATATCCTGGGGCGAGGACGCCCTGGAGTTGCTATTGTTGTGGGCTATCGGTTGTACCATACGCTCAATGCTTTCCATCGTGATCTGGGCTATAGAGGCCACTCTTCGCTGTGCCTCATCGCCGAGCGAGGCGTCCACCACAATCGAGACGTGGCGCGAGTGGCAACGGAAGTGGTTACTACTGTCCTGACTACGCCTTCTAAAAAGTGGGGAAGAATCGAGTTCATTAGTGGTGTTGGCGCGTCTGCCTGCTCTTGTCTGCCTGCTAGGGCTGTGACTAAGACTGGTGCTACTGGCGTTTTGGCTGCTGTTGCTGCTAGTGCTGCTGTATTTGCTGGATGACTCCAGGTGCCCGCGACGGTGGATGAGGAGAACATTCATACTGCTGGTGCGGAAACTACACGTACTGCACTCGTAGCTGGCCTCTGTAAAACGCTCGGGGACTGGATCAGCCGCGCGCGCAATGTCCATAATACGGAAAGTGGACTCCTGCATAGGAAAGGCATTAGAAATTATGTTGCGACGCTCCCAACCTACTTACTTGCTTAGGCGTCGATGACGGCCCGTTGGAGCTCCGAGTACTGCTGCTCTGGCTATTACTGCTGCTAGAGAGGAGCGCCTTGATAAGGCTGTCTGGTCGTGAAGTGGCGTGTGCACTTAACCGTTGATGATGGTTACGGGACTCTGCCAACGCGACATCATCATTAAACTTGACCCTCATTTCCGTGCTTATTGCTTCGGCTTTTCCTGCAAATAAAATAGAGTAGCAGTTATACATGATTACATGTACTCGAAGAGTTCAAGGGTGCATTAATATATATATAAAGTTCTTGATCAGCATCTATAGCCAAGTCGATATAGCCATTACTGTCTGTCCGTCTTCATGTGTGCTTAGGTCCTAGAGATTAGAAAAGCTAGAACAACCACACTTTTATTCAGTCTAGTATTTTTGTGATATCTATTAGCACTAATAGAATTATAGCAATAATGAGCAAATCAACTTCTTGCGCGTTGTAAATATCTAACAGAAGTTGTAATACATCTCAAGGGTGTAAAATAAAAGCGCATTCTCGATTACAAAAAGAAAACGAGCAGGAACGGGTACTTTTATACTCGGTACTTAGTCAATATTTACGTAAGCTATACGAGTCCCGACCACTACTAATTCGTATGGCAAGCTTTTTCACCCGTATGCAATGTTTAACAGACGATATTTTCAATACTAAAGTAGATAATACATGCAAACCTATTTTTTTGTTTAAGATCATTTAATTGTCTTAATTTTAGAAAACAAATTTTTTTTGTACTTCAACTACAACAACAACATTAATAATTTGACCAGTATTAATTCGTACGGTGCGTTAAATATTTACTATTTGATTAAACATGTAATTCTTTTTAAATAATAATATTGGGTAACATCGCCTTTTGCCTTTACAAGACATCTACAACACTTTGGCATAGATTTTAATAAATTCTGGCATTCTGGAGTCCCACATCTACACCACCCCTATCCACACCATTATGTTTGCTGGGAACTTAACTGTCCTTTTAAGGCAGTCTTTATGGTACGCTTCAGTTTTGTTACGAATAACTCTCCTTCGCGCATCACCAACACTCACATCAAATTTAGCTTTATCGCTAAAAATGATGAAGTTCCATTACCTTTGAGTCCAAGACATCCGTTCCCGAGACCATTGTAAACGCTTCTTCTTTTGGCGAAGCGTAAGCAATGGTTTTTCCTTGGGCTAAGAGTAATTAAAAATATTGAGTATGTAACATAGATAATCCTTATACATACTTTATATAACTTATATCCAAAATCTCGCATTTGCAGGCGAGTCTACTCACGCTTAACACTTTTTCCGATTGTATCAGACCATCGTGATGCTAAATTTCTCGGAAACTGAATTGTCCTTCCCCCTATCCTACCTTATCTGGCACAAACTGGGCTTGATACTCAGATCACCTAGAAAAAGATTTCAAGGGAGGCGACGACCCGTCTCGTAAAAATATTTACTGACACCTGCAGTGACGCGCCCAATAAATCCTGCTCCTCTGGAAAAAGGAAAGAGACCTGAATCGTGGACTCCAAAACTTGGGGAACTCCGCAAAGCCTCGCGGAGACTCTTCCATAGAGCTAAAACTCTAAATGTTAAATGTTACTAGAAAAGTTCTGCAGCAAAATCGAGAGTAGCTCGAATCTTCGCGCTTGCCCTCTCGATACCATACCCACCCTGGGCGACCTGAAGAAGACTGATCCGTCCTGGATAACGTCTATTAATTTTTCGCTAAACCTTCTCTTAAACACCCACTTCCCAGGCCGTAATGTAAATAAAGCCATATACAACGCGCCCACTTCTATTGTCTCAAGTTCCATCCCGACCCTGCTAGGAAAAGATTTTTAGGGCAATAAAAAGCTTCAAACCCTACAGGTCTGCAAAAACAGATTGGGTCATCCCAGCCCAACTGATCCATGCTGGACAAAGAGTGACTTATTAGCTCAAAAGGATCTACGGAGGAATTTGCCCCCACGGATACGTCCTAGGCCAAAGTCGTTTTTATTTTCAAGGCCGACAAGCCCAGAGATTCGACTTGGCGGAATAATTGTTAATTGTTAACAAACTAAGCCGAGTTCAACGCATGATCTGAGCTACAGTGGCTCAAAGCCAAAACCATGCAGTGTCAAATAAAAAGTTTAAGGTGGTACAGATTTTAAACTAGAGGAAAAACAAAAAATGTTTGAACGCCAATTTGTTGTATGTTTTATCACATTTAAAAAGTTAACTTTATTTGCTGATTAAATATTGCTCCGTTTTAAAAATAAAATAAAAACTTAAAATATATCTTAAATACAAGTCTGAGCTAAAACCATGCAGCCACAAACAAGTTGAATATTAGTCTAATAAAAGGTTTATTAATTTATTATTATTTTAATACTTAGTATGTAATCCCTTAACCTTTATTACGGCTTTTAACCTATGTACTATTCATGGAGGAGACCAGCTTCCGAGTGCTTTCCGGGCTTATTTTGCTCCATTCCGCTAGCAGAGCTTTTTTAAGGTAGTTTTTGCTAGAAATCCTGTGATTCTGGGTGTTTTTCTCCAGCGCAGCCCACAAATTTTGAATAACATTTAAGTCTGGAGACTGGGCTGAGGGAATCATCAAGTGGGGGCAGTACCAGATAAGCCAGGACTGTACTAGTTAAACAAGTTAAGCTCCGAGAAACTAGGAATCCGACTTGATTTCCGGTTCTACCAGTATAATGACCCGAAACATTCGTCCGGAATAGTACAGTCCTGGCTTATCTGGTACTGCCCCCACTTGATGATTCCCTCAGCCCAGTCTCCAGACTTAAATGTTATTCAAAATTTGTGGGCTGCGCTGGAGAAAAACACCCAGAATCACAGGATTTCTAGCAAAAACTACCTTAAAAAAGCTCTGCTGGAGGAATGGAGCAAAATAAGCCCGGAAAGCACTCGGAAGCTGGTCTCTTCCATGAATAGTACATAGGTTAAAAGCCGTAATAAAGGTTAAGGGATTACATACTAAGTATTAAAATAATAATAAATTAATAAACCTTTTATTAGACTAATATTCAACTTGTTTGTGGCTGCATGGTTTTAGCTCAGACTTGTATTTAAGATATATTTTAAGTTTTTATTTTATTTTTAAAACGGAGCAATATTTAATCAGCAAATAAAAATAACTTTTTAAATGTGATAAAACATACAACAAATTGGCGTTCAAACATTTTTTGTTTTTCATCTAGTTTAAAATCTGTACCACCTTAAACTTTTTATTTGACACTGCACGGTTTTGGTTTTGAGCCACTGTATGTATGACTGGGTGACGAGCTTAACATCAGTCACTGCTTCAGGCCCCGGATCACTTCATTGTGTTATAATCGTGCTGGATACAGGCCCTTAATTACAAATCATACTTATAGGCGTTTTTACTTGGCGCGTTTTTAATCGATATCGGAAAAGACGCAAAGAAGCAGAAGAGGCGTTTACACTGCGTCTTTGCGTCTTTAGAACAGCAGATGAGAGCAAGACAAATTTGTAAACAATGTTAATTCTGTAGGCGAGTGTAGGGTATCATGGCGTGTAAGGTATGGTGGCGGACTTGTCAAATCTGGCATGTATCGTCACATCTAAAACTTTTTATCACTGTGGGCGATGTCTTTTATCGTGCTGACATTTTATATGCAGTAGTATTAATGAGGGGACGTGTGCTTTGAACTCTAAGTGATTTTTAATAAAAAATTAGTGAAAAAAATGAAAAAATGTTTTTTGGATATGTGTGTTAACAGTGACAGAGTGGAGATTTTTTGAAACTTGAGTCAAGGAAGTATTCGGAACGTATATTTAGGCCTTTGCCAACAGTTTTTGATATTTTAAATTTTTTTTTATTTGCGAAGTATGACGGTGACAACGTCATATTTCCACCAATAGCTTGTAAGGTATAGTGGCGGATAATTTTTTAGCACGAGTTTCAATTGTCTTTGCCTTTTTGTGTACAGAAGTGTATAAGTTAACACTCAGTAGCGGAGATTTGCAATTTGGGCACCGGGTTTTTGTCTTTAGACAAGAAAGGGAAAAAGACCGTCTAAAAGAAGAACAACATCGGAGCAATCCACAGGCAAAATACTGAGGCTCGAAAAAGAAGAAGAAGATGCTGATCGAGATTTTCAATATAAGTTCTTTCTTGTTCTGTTATTTTTCATTATTTCCAATAGTTTAAATAAATGATTTTGAGATCTACATAATGTTTTAGTTGAAAACACCAATCCGACACCATACCTTACAATTTTCAAAAATGCAAAAAATCAATGTTTTGCGTGAAGAGCTGCAAAATTGCATTCCATTTAAATTTAAGCAACCGCTTCTGACAGAAATATGCTCAATAGATGTCAGCAACTGCCTGCTTTTGAAATTTTGAAAAATTATGATTTTTGAGAGAGGGAGATGCAAAAAACAAATTTTGTTAAAGAATTATGGTTTGTTTTTAAAGAATTTTTTAAAAATCTGTTATTTTTTTTCAGAGGTAGTGCTTCTATTTTCCACATAATTTAAGTTTCTTATTGAATTTGTTTCTGAAAGCTGACAAATGCAGCTATAATTCCGACCCAGGCACTTTGTATTTTCAGCCCACTGTCTTTCAAATTCAAATTTTATAATTTTTTGCGGTATGTTTTTCCGAAATTTCGACTTTAAAAACTCAGGAAAAGTCGAAAAAAAATATTTCTTGACATGCATTTGTAGTTTTAGATAAACTCATTAATTAGGCGTCGTTTAATTATGTATCGTTTGTAAGAATATATGAATTTAGTATGCCGAATTTTGCCAAAACTGCAAAGCTCAATACAACCAGTTACAAGGTTATGTGAAAAAAGCACTACCTCTGGAAAAAAACATGAACTAAAATACCAAATTTCACAAATTGTTAAAAAAAAAAAACTAAACCTAGAAATATTAACTAAAAAATTGTAAATCTCCAAATCTATCAGAAAAATTCATTTGGGCCGCCGCGGGAAAAAAGTTCCATTTTGTCGAGTACCGTAATTAAATATCGGGTTAAAACTACATGGAAATCAGTTTTTATTGACTTTTAATGTTTTTTGGCATAGTGGACCTTTTGGTGGAACTGCCCATATGTACATATATGTATGTAAATACATTTATAAACCCTATACCATTCTGTATGAAAAGGCCAGCATTTGTGTGGCTACTTACTGACACCGCGTTGGATGAACTCCTCCTTTTTGGAGCACTCAAATGGATAGATCAGTTTGTTTGATGTGACTTGCTCGCTAAAAACAGAAAAACCGTCAGAACTGCAATCGAATAGGATCGGATGAAACTTACTATGTTTTCTCGTTAAAAAAGGCAACAACTGCAAAGGGAGGCCGACTGGACTTGACGAATCGAAAGTTCTGAGACATGGTAACTTCGCCAGGCCACCAGATCTCTGTGTTGTGTATTTTCACCCATACCACATCGCCCTCATTATACTGCAGCTCGTTGGCCTCCTCGTTCCGAGAACGTGACATTTTTTAAGATAATGGCGGATTCGTACTTCTGTGAATACTTTTAAAGTGTTTTTAGATTGCAGGAGAGGATGGATGATGGATGGTGTCACTTTTCTTCGGTACAGTCGTCTAGTGGTATCTGTATGTCCTCTTAGAACGGTTGAGCACATCCGAAGACACGTGGCACCTGCAATGTAGAAAAACACCAAAATGAACAGAACTTTTTGGGGTTTGACTGCAGAAAAAATTAAGTTGTATACTACCTTATAGATAGATATTTAGAATAGTCGCTTAAAGTATCACTGTATCAATTAATGTAGCGCCTGATGTAAACTGTAGCACATTTCAATTCAAATTAATGAATTAATAATTAATAATAATAATAAATAAATAATTAATTAAGTTAATAATCAATTAGTTCAATTTTAATTATTTAAAAAACAACCAAAAAATTTCCACTCAATTTGCAAGCTTAAAGATTGTAAAAACAAATTAAACATTGTGAATCTCAGCTATGACCGCGATACTACATTGATGTTGGATTCGGTGGGATTCGACTGAGTCAGCGGTTCGGCTTTCCGTTTTTGTTCTCTCTCACTCTTCTTTTTATTTTCTGGTAGAGAGAACGAGAAAACAATACACAAATTTGTCGGTTTTTTGTTCACCGTTTGCTTCAAAATATTTTCTGAATATTGGGGATTCCTGCTGGGCTTTAATTCATAACACTAGTCAACACGACATTTCTGCTGTGACCCAAAATGAAATTATGGTTTTTTTAGGTTTAGTTTTTTTTTACGAACTTTTTAAAATCTGGCATTTTTGTTCTTTTTATACCCGGTACTTAAAGAGTATAGGGGTATATTAGATTTGTGGGGATAACGGTTGTGTGTAACGCCCAGAAGGAGGCGTTTCCGACCCCATAAAGTATATATATTATTGATCAGCATCAATAGCCGAGTCGATATAGACATGTCTGTCTGTCCGTCCGTCTGTCCGTCCGTCTTCATTAGCGCCTATATCTCAGAGACTATTGAAGCTAGAGTAACCAAGTTTTGTATTCAGTCTCCTGTGTTATCACACTACTCCAAGTGTATTTCAAAATTTCGCCCCGCCCCCTTCCGCCCTCACAAAGGACGAAAGTCTGTGGCGTACACAATTTTGAAGATACAAAAAAACTAAAAGCGCAGAATCATAGAGGATAACCATTTCTTTTAGAGTGTTGAATCTGGATCATATCGGACCATTATTATAGCCACAATGAAGAAACCCATTTCGAAAGTCATCGTTCCCTCTCGCTCTCTCTCACACGCGGCCCCATCTGCTTTGTCCATTCGTATTTTTTGACGCCTAGTTCTCAGAGACTATAAGAGCTAGAGCAACCAAACTTTCTATCCAAGCTCCTGTGATATCAAACCAGCACGAGTTTGTTTCAAAATTTTGCCACGCCTCCTTCCGCCCCCACAATGGACGAAAATCTGTAGAATTCACAATTTTTAAGAAAAATGAAAACCAAAAACGCAGAATCATGGGAAATTACCATATCTACCAGATTGCCGAATATGGATCAGGTCGGAACAATATTATGGCCAGAAGAAACAAATTAAATTTCAGTGGCTACGCAACGCCTGCCAAGCGCAGACTCATTCCCTCTCTCTCTGTCGCAAACACTTTTACGTCTCAAATATGTAGTTATACATGTAAAAATGTAGAAGCAGTATACAAATCATATGCAAACAAAATTGGAAACATGTATAAATATTCCTTAAATGGTTTGACTTCAATTTTTGAAATATTATTTTTTGCCCAAAATTTAATTTGTCCCTTTTGCGAACATATAATAAATTGCATAAATCGTAAGCTCATATATGTATGTATATACTGACTGAGTACCGGGAATAAGGTAGAGCCGCGGCCTTTGCCGCGGCTCACGACGTTCCCCCTCGTTCAGAAGTAGTTCTCAGGAAATCGAATTTTGGGCAGAATTTTTGGTTTTACATAGACACATTAATTAGGTGTCGTTTAGGGTATCTTTTGTAGGAACCGATGGATAAACGGCTAAGTTGCAGCCGTTTAACTAAACTTTCATATGCCGAATTTTGTCGTAAAATACCGTTCGGTCCCATCCCAAATGCCATTTTACCGTTAAAAACTGTTACAAACACAAATATTTTTATATTTTTGTAAGAAAAATAGCGGGTTTACATATGTCAGCTAACGGAATGTAATGGCATTCGGAAAACCAACAAAACCCATGTACATTTGCACGTTTTAGGAGATATTAGTTATTTTTCATACCAACCAATCTTGACTAAACGACCTTACATACGTAGTCGGTCATTATAATGTAATTACAGAACGCTGCAGAGATGTTGCAGAATAACTTTTTTTATTTTGAATTCTAGCTAACTTTTAATTAAAAAACATATTAATAAAACACAAGTATTTTAGTTTAGCCCAGCGAATAGAAATAAATTAATTTAATTAAATATTTTAGTTTTTAACAAAATAAATTTCAATATTATCAACTAGGGCAACTATTTCAGGCGAATGCTCTGATTTCAAATCCGGAATGGCTCTCACATGTCTTGATGCTAAAATTTTTGGATCCGAGGAAGCTCACAGCATGTTAAACAAATCTTCGTTTTGTCGCCTTCTAGAAAACATGCCGGTTTTCGCCCATTCTCTTCCTTCTCTTTTATTCCTTGTTTTTCGACTCTTGCGCTTCATTCGATAATTCCCCAAAAACGATAGATTGATACCCGATTATATCTTATCCCTGATCAAGTACCTTATGAACAGCAGCCATTTGTTTCGATACCGTCCTTTCAAAAAAAAATTACCGTTTGTGTGGCATATGTACTTCCCAAAAAATTCTGAATTTATTTGTTCTCTGCAACTGGGAACATTGAGTATAGATTCAATCCTCTTAACGATTTGACCATCTATTGCAGTAATACAATCACAAAAAAAAAATTTACTTTTGAAACCATGATTCGTACTTTGTTGAACATCGTTTTGTTTTCGATCAATCTATATTTTGCTCAAACTTCCCCTGCAGCTTCCCCTGTGGTTCAGTGCATTAAAGTGCATATCAAAATATATACATATGTACATACATATGTATGTACATAATTGTACACTTCTCATCACTTGAATAGGACACCCCCGAAGTGCAGTTTCTATCGCTCACTGCTCGCAAACCAATGAATCTAAAGACTTATTTTTTTTTTAAATTAAAGATCATTTAATACAGTTGCCTTAACCAAATCGAATTCATCGTGAATCATCTTGAGATATTAACAAACAATTCTTAGGAAAAATGCTTCAAATTACGGGACTAATATATTGCGTCACTTGAATAGGACACTTAAACAAAAATAACATTTTAGAGATCTCAGATTCATTTTAACATAAATGTAACTTAAATGTAGGATAACTGATTTAAATTAGAATGAAAAAAAAAATGGTTTTTAATATTTCGTCGAGCCACCTTGTTGTTCCAAAACTTCAGTCATCCGCTTAGGAAGGGATTGATATAAACTGGCCAAGTAATTTAATGAAATCGAGTCCCAAGCTAATTCGATCGCTTTGATGAGTTTGGGTACACTCGAGTATTGCTTTCCTGAGTCATATATGTACATATCTGACGTGTCAGACATCCCCAAACATTTTCGATTATATTTAAATCGGGTGAGTAGGACGGCTGGCTTAAAAAATATACATAAATTTAAAAAAAATTTAAAAAATACATACATATATGAGCTTACGATTTATGGAATTTATTATATGTTCGCAAAAGGGACAAATTAAATTTTGGGCAAAAAATAATATTTCAAAAATTGAAGTCAAACCATTTAAGGAATATTTATACATGTTTCCAATTTTGTTTGCATATGATTTGTATACTGCTTCTACATTTCTACATGTATAACTACATATTTGAGACGTAAAAGTGTTTGCGACAGAGAGAGAGGGAATGAGTCAGCGCTTGGCAGGCGTTGCGTAGCCACTGAAATTTAATTTGTTTCTTCTGGCCATAATATTGTTTCGACCTGATCCATATTCGCCAATCTGGTAGATATGGTAATTTTCCATGATTCTGCGTTTTTGGTTTTCATTTATCTTTAAAATTGTGGATTCTACAGATTTTCGTCCATTGTGGGGGCGGAAAGGGGCGCGGCAAAATTTTGAAATACACTTGTGCTGGTTTGATATCACAGAAGTTTGGATAGAAAGTTTGGTTGCTCTAGCTCCGATATGATCCCGAATTCAACACTCTAAAAGAAATGGTTATCCTCTATGATTCTGCGTTTTTAGTTTTCTCGTATCTTCAAAATTATGTATGCCACTGACTTCCGTCTTTTATGCGGACGGAAGGGGGAGTAGTGTGATAACATAGGAGACTGCATACAAAAATTGGTTGCTCTAGCTTTTATAGTCTCTGAGATCTTGGTGCTATGAAGACGGACAGACAGACGGACGGACGGACGGACATGGCTATATCGACTAGGCTATTGATGCTGATCAAGAATATATGTATATACTTTATGGGGTCGGAAACGCTTCCTTCTGGGCGTTACACACATCCGTTATCACCAAAAATCTAATATACCCCTATACTCTTCGAGTACCGGGTATAAAAAGAAGTAGATAACTTCTATACTTCAAAAGTTATTGATTTTGCAACGCGTTTTGAGAAAACAAGTAACTGTGTGGCACATACTACAAGAATGAGAGTGGGAATGACTAAGTGATTGGAAGGCGTTATGTAGCCACTACAATTTCATTTGTTCCTTCTGACTATAATAAACAAAATTCGGCAATGTAGATAGATATCGTAGATATGATCATTTTCAATGATTCTGTGCTTTTGGCTTTCTCGTATCTTTACAATTGGGGATGCCACAGTTTTTCGTATTTTGAGAAGACAGAAGGGGGCTCAAATCACCTATCATAGTCTCAGAGAACTATGCGCCAAGCAAGACGGACAGATGGACGGACGGACAGACGGACATAGTTATACATAGTTATGAATTGGCTATTGATGCTGATAAGGAATATACAGTGGCTCAAAGCTGAAACTATGCAGTGTCAAATAAAAAGTTTAAGGTGGTATAGATTTTAAACTAGAGGAAAAACAAAAAATGTTTAAACGCCAATTTGTTGTATGTTTTATCACATTTAAAAAATAACTTTATTTGCTGATTAAATATTGCTCAGTTTTAAAAATAAAATAAAAACTTAAAATATATCTCAAATACAGCTCAAAGCCAGAATGATCCATCCACAAAAAAATTAAATATTAGTCGAATAAAAGGCTAAACAGGTATTTTAATACTTAGTATGTAATCCCCTAACCTTTATTACGGCTTTTAACCTACTATTCATGGAAGAGACCAGCTTCCGAGTGCTTTCCGGGCTTATTTTGCTCCATTCCTCCAGCAGAGCTTTTTTAATGTCGTTTTTGCTAGAAATCCTGTGATTCTGGGTGTTTTTCTCCAGCGCAGCCCACAAATTTTGAATAACATTTAAGTCTGGAGACTGGGCCGGGGGATTCATCATGTGGGGGCAGTTCTCGTTAAGCCAGGCCTGCACAATTTTGGACTTGTGCTTCGGATCATTATCCTGGTAGAACCGGAAATCAAGTCGGATTCCTAGTTTCTGGAAGCTTTGGTGCAAGTTATCGGCCCCAAAACTTACCCAACAGGTAAAGGACAAAATGGGGAAGGAGTGCAGAGTGGAAACTGTGCGCCGGGTTCTGCGCAACCATGACTTCAATGCCCGAGTACACCGAAAGAAGCCCTTCATAAGCCTGAAGAACAAAGGGACAAGGTTGGCGATCGCAAAAACCGACTTTTACAAGGATTTGGTGTTCTGGAATACCGTAATTTGTGCACACGAGACCAAATTCAACCTTTTTGGGTCCGACGGAAGGATCTTTGTGTGGCGAAAACCCAATACTGAGCTGGATCCCAAACACGTAAAAGCGACAGTCAAGCACGGCGGAGGAAGTGTCATGGTATGGGCATGCATGTCGGCAGCCAGCGTCGGAAACTTGGTGTTTATCGAGTCTACGATGGATACACACATGTACCTCAATATTCTCAAGGAAAACTTGCACCAAAGCTCCGAGAAATTTGGATTCCGACATGATTTCCGGTTCTACCAGGATAATGACCCGAAACATTCGTCCGGAATAGTGCAGTCCTGGCTTATCTGGAACTGCCCCCACTTGATGATTCCCCCATCCCAGTCTCCAGACTTAAATGTTATTTAAAATTTGTGGGCTGCGCTGGAGAAAAACACCTAGAATCACAGGTTTTCTAGCAAAAACGACCTTAAAAAGCTCTGCTGGAGAAATGGAGCAAAATAAGCCCGGAAAGCACTCGGAAGCTGGTCTCTTCCATGAATAGTAGGTTAAAAGCCGTAATAAAGGTTAGGGGATTACATACTAAGTATTAAAATACCTGTTTAACCTTTTATTCGACTAATATTTAATTTTTTTGTGGATGGATCATCCTGGCTTTGACCTGTATTTGAGATATATTTTAAGTTTTTATTTTATTTTTAAAACTGAGCAATATTTAATCAGCAAATAAAGTTATTTTTTTAAATGTGATAAAACATACAACAAATTGGCGTTTAAACATTTTTTGTTTTTCCTCTAGTTTAAAATCTGTACCACCTTAAACTTTTTATTTGACACTGCATAGTTTCAGCTTTGAGCCACTGTATATATACAGTTGCGAAAAAAATAATAGCACCACTACTAGGCGAGTGTAAGGTATAGTGGCGGACAATTTGTTTTTTGCATCTCCCTCTCTCAAAAATCATAATTTTTCAAAATTTCAAAAGCAGTAGTTGCTGACATCTATTGAGCAAATTTCTGTCAGAAGCGGTTGCTTAAATTTAAATGGAATGCAATTTTGCAGCTCTTCACGCAAAACATTGATTTTTTGCATTTTTGAAAATTGTAAGGTATGGTGTCGGATTGGTGTTTTCAACTAAAACATTATGTAGATCTCAAAATCATTTATTTAAACTATTGGAAATAATGAAAAATAACAGAACAAGAAAGAACTTATATTGAAAATCTCGATCAGCATCTTCTTCTTCTTTTTCGAGCCTCAGTATTTTGCCTGTGGATTGCTCCGATGTTGTTCTTCTTTTAGACGGTCTTTTTCCCTTTCTTGTCTAAAGACAAAAACCCGGTGCCCAAATTGCAAATCTCCGCTACTGAGTGTTAACTTATACACTTCTGTACACAAAAAGGCAAAGACAATTGAAACTCGTGCTAAAAAATTATCCGCCACTATACCTTACAAGCTATTGGTGGAAATATGACGTTGCCACCGTCATACTTCGCAAATAAAAAAAAATTTTAAATATCAAAAACTGTTGGCAAAGGCCTAAATATACGTTCCGAATACTTCCTTGACTCAAGTTTCAAAAAATCTCCACTCTGTCACTGTTAACACACATATCCAACAAACATTTTTTCATTTTTTTCACTACTTTTTTATTAAAAATCACTTAGAGTTCAAAGCACACGTCCCCTCATTAATACTACTGCATATAAAATGTCAGCACGATAAAAGACATCGCCCACAGTGATAAAAAGTTTTAGATGTGACGGTACATGCCAGATGTGACAAGTCCGCAACCATACCTTACACGCCATGATTTTCATTTTTTTGTATATTGTTTAGGTTGTATTCCCCATAAACAAAAACAAATAATCATTACAATGGGACGTGGAAAGCACTGCACTGCGGAGATGCGCGACCTTTAAAACAAAATTTATATAAGATATATAAAACTCACAGAGAAGTTGGTCGATTGGTATGATGCTCCAATAAAATGATTAAAAGAAGCAAGAGCAAGAAGGGTCCCTTCAAGTCCGCTACCGAGCTTAAAGAAGAGCTTAAAATAAATACGATGGATCAAACATGTACATGTCTTAGCCAACATAACATAAAAGCCTGCCTAAGAAAGTTACCACTTTTAAACGCGAAACATATTACTAAGCGCATGAAGTTTGCCAGGGTTCAAGCAAATCGGACATCCCAACAATGGATAAATATTCTATGGTCAGATGAGTCCAAAGTGGTTATGTTTGGTGGAAAGGAATCTCGATCATACGTTAGACGTCCAAGGAAAATAGAATACAAAGTTTGGTACACCACAACCACCATTAAGCATGGAGGGTGTAGTGTAATGGTATGGGCCTGCTTCTTCCACTATGGAATAGGTCCAATAGGTTGGATAAAAACCATTATGGATTAGCACGTGTAGGTGAATATCGCGGAGACATTAATGCTACCTATTGCAGAATACGAAAGTCCGCTCATATGGGTCTTTCAACAGGACTACGACCAAACACACCAGCAAAGGAATGGTTCAGGGCAAACTGTGTGAACGTTTTGGAGTGGCCTGCTCAGTCACCTGACCTGATCCCAGCAAAAATCTGTGGTCCGACGTCAAGAAGGTAGTTGCTGCTTCCAAGCCAACTCCTATTGGATCAATTTGGGAATAAATTAAAGAGTCCTGGTTCTAAAACGATGCCAGGACTTGATAGATTCCAATCCAAATCGCTGCGCAGCTGGTATTGCCAAAAAAGGACATTGTACTAAATTATAAATGATAAATATAGATTTAGTATTTATAGTCCAACTAAATAACTAATGAATTCGTTACTTTTTGGTATTTTTTTTTTGTTTTTAATTCCATTTTTTGAAAAGTGGTGCTATTATTTAGTTCGCCTAATTTTATCACTTTCAATGAATTTTCTTAAATAACTTAAAAACTTTAATAAGAAAGAAGATTTTTTTATATTCCTATGTTTATAAGAGTCTGCCATTTCTAAAAATGTGCTTAAAGTTTCCTTAAAGTTAAAAATTTGAGATTATTTTTTTCACAGCTGTATATGTACATTAAGGGGTCAGAAGCGCTTCCTTCTGGGTGTTACACACATCAAGTTTCCCCACAAATCTAAATTGGGACGCCGCGCAGTGGGACGTTCGGTCATTTCATCTTGCTAAATTAATAATTTCTGAACGAATAAAGAAATCTTCATAAAATAATCTGTATTTGAAAAATACATTTTTCAAAATGCAGTATGCACAAGAATATGGTGCTTTTATGTCTTTACAACACATTGTCAAAGTTGAAATTTGTTCCGGTGCATATTCGTCCATATAAAACAATTTTTATTTTATTTTTTCGGATCAATAAAGAACGTGTGTAATATAATGTATGAAATATACATATGGATGTATTAGTATATGGATCTCATTTTTGGGCTGGTTTTCAACTTTGACTGGACTTTACAACATAAGTTCAGGCGTTTGGATTCTTTCGATTTAAGTGACGCTACCTCAACTTTGAATGCTCATATCTCCTAAACTAAAAATCGGATTATCTGGACAATCTCTTGACAAAGCTCTGTAAAATTCGTTGACTTTTGCCACCTCTTTGCGGCTGATGCCCCACAGTGTGCCGTACAAAGATCCTGGAGAGAAGCCACACCCACTTTGGTTGAAATTTACTACTTATATGGATGTTTTATAACGGATATCAAAGACCCTCTCAGAAAAAATGCAATACTCTTATTTTTACCTGGTCGTTTTTGAAGTATTTCATTATTTATTTGTTAGATAAATCCTTATAATATATGTGTCATTATGGTATATCAAGCGCACATACAAACAGTAGGCAAAAGTAGGGGGGTACTTAATATATCGTACTATAGGCTAGTCTATATGGATAGATCGATTGATTATTCCTGGATAACAAGAAGCTAGCAAATCAAGATGTGGCAAAAATATTGTATACAAAATAGACATCGGTGCAAATAGACACACAGATATAGTCTTAGCACCCTTGCAATAGTAGTTTAAGTATAAGACTCATTTATGTGCACAGTAAATATATATATTTATATACATATCCATATTTTCATACATATGTAGATTTAATACGTAGGTCAATTTCGGCTATGTATCTAACCATAATTCACAATTAACATAGTAGCTAGATTGCTCCCTTTTAAGTTTTGTATCAGTATTTCGAATCAATTTTGTTTTGCTAACTACGCGTTTAATTAATAATTCAATGTTTGAGTGAATCTATCCAGTTTTTTTTTTTAACATAAACAATAAGCTTAATGAATCAAACAAATTTGTAGTCAAAAACATCGAATAGGTAAACAAACAACATAAAAAGAGAGCTCAATACCTTAAGCCTACGTAAATATATTCAAAAAATTTTAAGTAAGTGATCCATTCAGTAGACATAGATAGCAACACGGATAGTCCACTATACACCACTATCGGTCAACAGAAAATTAATAGCACCTGTTGGCATCGTGGGCACCAAGAAGACCGTTCATGTCTGTTAGTGTGTTGTGAATATGCGATGAAAAAGGAATTCGTGCATGATTCCTGGGCTTGTGTGGGAACGGGTATGCCCCGACGAATGACTGATCCTAAAGTGTCTTGGATTTTGAGGGACGCAGCAAGTGCCGCCACCGTCGTCATTGGTGAGCTTGGGCATCAACGCGTCCGCCATTACCATTCGTTGCCGTTGCCACATCATCGCCCACAATAAGCACCTTGCCAACGCCATCGGGCGCCACCAGCTCACCGCTCAGACCATCGAGCCCGGGCTCACTCACGTCGCCAGGAATCTTCGGCTTAGGACGATGCGTGTCTACCGCGTCAATGGGCAGCTTGATGTGCTCCACCTTGCATCCGTAGGCCACAGGGGTGAGCTTGATGACGGTATGCAGGGGCACATATAGATATGGCAGCTCATCGGCGGACTTATCCAGAAAGTAAGCGAAGAGGCAGCGCAGAACTGCCTGGTGGGAAACAACCAAGACATTTCCCTGCCGCTCCAGTTCCATGATGACAGGCTCCAGGCGCGCTACTAGATCCTCGTAGCTTTCGCCACGCGGATAGCGATAGGCAAACTTGTTAACATCGCGTGCCTTGAACTCTTCGGGGAAGCGCTCTTTAATCTGCTCGTATGTCATCTCCTCACAGTGGCCAGCATCTATCTCGTTGAGCGCTTTCCAGCGCTCTTGGGGCGCTTTCACATCGGCCACCGTTTGGATGGCTCGCTTCATCCACGAGGTCCACACACGCAGCCCATCGATGTGCTGCTGCGAAATGAATGCGGACAAGGCCCGGCCGTATTGATGACCTCGGGCGCTTAGATTAGAATCGCCACCAATAAGCCCGCTGAGGTTGTGCTCGCTCTCCCCATGGCGCGTCAGATAGATTGTGCGCGGCGTGATGTGTATGTTCATTAGATAGTAGACGATACGCGACTCCACGTGACCCTCGTTATTGTAGACTACCACCTTTTTCCCAGCGTTGTAGACCTTCATGAAGCTGAGATGTGATTCGGTGAACTCATCAATTGGCTGGTAGCGCTCCTCGTAGTGCTCGATGCGTTGCAGGAAGTCCCGCACCACCAGCTCGGTGTTCATGTTAAGGTAGTCTGGTGAACTCACTTTCACCTCCAAGATGTTCTGCTCGATAATCTGCGGATCGTCGCAGATCGACTCCACAAAGAATAGACGGAAGCCGTGCTGCTTAACCACAATATCGTAAATAAGCTGTCGCCGGTCCCGGGTCGAATTTGTAGCATCAAACACTGCAATGCTACCCTGACCACTCAGAAGCCACTCACATGAGTCGTGCAGCGCCTGGTTGGCACACCTGTTCCTGATGGCCATCGCCTCCTCGTTGTCAGCTCGGAAGAACTCGTGCGACTTATACGCCGTGGTAGCATGGCGACGGTACTCGCCCAGGTTAAACACACGCGTCGCAATCCCAATCCAGTTGAGGTAGCGCGCCAGCTTTTTTGAAATAAAGGTCTTACCCCTGGCAGGCAGGCCCACCATCGCTATAACATGGGGGGTAGTGCAATCAGCGATTGTCCGCTCCCCGCGGATGGGGAAGGGCTTCGTCATCACCGTCTCCGAGGTGGGTGGCAAGAGCTTGCGTAGCTCCTCGGACATCACCGACGGGCACACATGAAGCTCGTTCTCTATCGCCAAGTCGGCGGTCTTTTTCAGCTGATTCAGTGAGGTGGTGCGAACGCGTAGCGATGGCGATGTGTTGTAGGGCATGTCCATGATGCTGGTGGCGGTCACTGAGCGTACAAGCTGCTTGGTAACAGCGGACTGTGTGATACCTGCCGCTGCGCCTAAGTCCTGAGACGAGGATAATGAAGAGGAAGTGGACGAGGCTGATGATGACGAGGCACTTGATGCACAGTTGCAGCAATTGCACAGATCCGAGTATGAAGAGGAGCGAGGTGCGCAGGAAGGACGGGGGTGGAGGGTATTTTTCTTCTTAATGGAAAGCAATGACAATGGCAATGGCAATGTTCCTACTACGTCCTCGTCGTCGATCAAGTCTCCGCGTCCGGTGCTGTCTTCCTTATCGTTTTTCTGGTTACTTTCAAAACTTATATGGCCATTGCTGTTGCTTCTGCTGATGATGTTCGTCTCGCTGGCTGAAAGTATTTGGTTAGAAGTTGTTTCTGTCAATTGTTGCTTCTGTTGTTGTTGAAGATACGCAGGTGCTCCTGACGCTGAAGTGGTTCCTGCTGCTGTTCGTTGTTGACGTGGCGAGACATGAAATAAGTTGAGGATTTGTACATAAATGTTCAGTTTGATTTACTGATGTTGTTGGTAAAAAAGCTTTCTGTAATGGGTCGTGCTAATGGGATGGAAGTGAAGAAAAGTGGGAAGATGATCAAAAGCATTACTCATAAATGTGTGAACATGTGTAGATACATATGTATGTCTGTAATAGAAGCGCGAGTATGTATGTACATACACTCATGTAAATGTAGATATGTAGATTCACAACTATCGGGAATATAGGAGCAGGGCATGTGTACAGAAATATGGAAGGAAAAATGGGAAATTCACTGCGAATGATCTAGCACACGAAATGTGTTCAAATTAGCATGGGCACAAATAAACGTATGTATATAAATACATTCATATGTATGTGTATATATGCATGTATTGCTGATATTTTACTTGTTTGAACTTGGAAACCAAAGCGAGCACACGAACGCACGAACGAGTAGGTGAGTGAGCAAAAGAAAATGAGAGTGAAACTAAGATACGCTGTTGCAAAGTGCGAATAGGCTAGGGTTCGCTCTCTTCGAAGGCAGAGCAAACCAACCCACCACACAATGAAACGAAACCCAAAACGAAGTCCAACAAGCAGCTGAGTTGGCGAACGAATATCGCCTCTAGACTGATATCGATATTTTTCGATGGCATGACGATGGACACTCGTGTAGGCGATAGCTGATCTTCTTGGTTAATAGCTTTTTCCCACACAGCACATTTACGGGAACGGAGGGATTTTTTGAAATATGTGAAACCTCGATTCCCACCATCCATGGGAAACACAGTTGACAACAACAAACAAAAAATTTTTGCTCCTAATTTTGTCAAAATTTAACAACAAATATATGTTTGCAATGCTTAATTATTTTAATGAAAGTATGCCAAGAAGGGTGTGGATAGTTGTAAGTAAAATGCAATCAAAGTAAAATGTTATGTACAAGACTATGTTTTATCTGTTTTAGAAGCGGTACGGAACTTTTTGTCTTCGTCATAGACTTCCAAATTTATTCCATTTCAATTTACTTCAGATATGAATTTGCGTATGTAAACATCAGCTTTCCAGAAAGTTGCAGCTATTCGACAATATATCAAAATTCGAGCCTAGCACAACAGTTTGAAGCGTCGGCAATAATGGAGAAAAAATGCAACAGCTCCATTAATTGGGTTCTGCTTAATTAAAGTGTGCAACCTGAAAAGCGCAATCTGTATTTATCTGCATGTATATTCAGATCTGCAATTGCAAAAATTAATAAAAAATGTTTAAAACGAAGGAATTATAGCATCTCTAACTAAAAATTGAGCATATGCTATAGAAAAACCTCCTGGCCTAGCCATTTGCTAGAGAATATCAGTTATTTTTGTCAGTCATTGTTTACATATTCGCAGTGAATTACATTTTTTCATTGTGAATGACAATTTTTCAGAGTTGTATTTGAAAACCATCGGCTACTTAGCCGATGCTATGCGATACTTATTGCATAGAAACGTTCGGTTTAGGAACATCCAAAATAGATGGTGGCACTAACTGAGATCTTTCGGAACGGCAAAACCTTACGGACCATCCCCGAAATGGATGGTGGATGGTCGTCTGTGGCAACAGGCTATAACGGTGGGATTTTTGACAGATGTGAACCTCGATTCCCTCAGGCCACCATCCACCATCCATTGAAAAACCAGCTGACAAACAAAAAATGTGCGCTCTGAATTTTGTGAAAATTGTAAATTTTAAACAAAAAATATGAAAATGTATCAATTGTTTCGGCTGTGGTTCAAGAGCGACAAATGTTGTTGCAAACATGGATGGTGGCGTTGGACAGATTTTTTGAAATGCTAAATTATTTTAAAGAAAGTTTGGAAATCATGGTCTGGATGTTTGTAAGTAAATTTCAATCCAATAAAATTGTATGTTTTTAAGGCCTGTATCCAGCACCGCGAAATTTTACTGAAAGGAATCTGCTCTTTATTTCGGATGTGTGGAACTCAACTAATGTAGTGTGACCAAGAACCTAAAAAGTGATTTGCCACTCTCATGAATCAGCTGTGTTTTTTGTAAACAGAGCCAATTTTGAAAATTAAACTAAAATTAAAAAAAGGAAGAAAAGTAATTCTGACGATGAAGTGATTGTGTTGGTAGTGGCACATATTGTTGTAAGAAGAAGTACAGCACAGTCGGAGGCGCCAAAATGTCAAAATTATCAAAATGCTTATTTTCCGTGATCCGCCAAAGACATGGTCTTGCCTCAACTGCTTTTATTAAAGCAATCTTCTCCTCACTTTAAAAATTTGCATATCACACATATTTTCCTGGCACCCATATCAGCTGTTCTCACAGTCCACATTCGTGTGGATATCGATACTATCGATAAGAATTCGTGGATTCCCTTTACGTTGCTGGATACTGAGGCCAGGAAAACACAAACGAAAAATTACTGGCCCCGTTTTTTTTATATGAAGTTTGGCAGTAATTTTTAGTTTCCGCAGTGCTGGAAACCTAGCTTTAAGGCCTGTATCCAGCACCGCGAAATTTTACTGAAGCTAATCTGCACATTATTTCGGATGTGTGGAACTCAACTAATGTAGTGTGACCATGAACCTAAAAAGTGATTTGCCACTCTCATGAATCAGCTGTGTTTTATATACAGCGCCAATTTTGAAAATTAAACTAAAATTAAAAAAAGGAAGAAAAGTAATTCTGACGATGAAGTGATTGTGTTGGTAGTGGCACATATTGTTGTAAGAAGAAGTACAGCACAGTCGGAGGCGCCAAAATATCAAAATGATCAAAATGCTTATTTTCCGTGATCCGCCAAAGACATGGTCTTGCCTCAACTGCTTTTATTAAAGCAATCTTCTCCTCACTTTAAAAATTTGCATATCTCTTTTTGGGTTTGCGCACAGATTTTGCCCCCACCTCTCACTTGTACTCCAGTAAAAATAGGCACATATATTTTACTGGCACCCCTATCAGCTGTTCTCACAGTCCACATTCGTGTGAATATCGATACTATCGATAAAAATTCGTGGATCCCGTTTACGTTGCTGGATACTGACTCCAGGAAAACACAAACGAAAAATTACTGGCCCCGTTTTTTTTATATGAAGTTTGGCAGTAATTTTTAGTTTCCGCGGTGCTGGATACTCAGCTTTAAGGCCTGTATCCAGCACCGCGAAATTTTACTGAAAGGAATCTGCTCTTTATTTCGGATGTGTGGAACTCAACTAATGTAGTGTGACCAAGAACCTAAAAAGTGATTTGCCACTCTCATGAATCAGCTGTGTTTTGTAAACAGCGCCAATTTTGAAAATTAAACTAAAATTAAATTCCCGCCAGGAATATATATGTGAACATTATTACTGAAGTGATTTGTTTGAAAGATGGAGGCAAAAAATGCGCGCAAAAAACGGGATATACATTTTCAAAGAGAAGAGAAGAGAAGATAGCTTTAATAAAAGCTGTTCAGAAAAGACCCTGCCATTGGTTAATTACCGAAAAAAAGCATTTCGACAATATTTCAGTGAAAAGTGCGTGGGAAAGTGTTGGTGCCGAGATAAACAAGGAAGGTAAGATATATGTTAATTTGTTCACAGTTTTTAAAATAATTAACGATAATTATGCTTTGTAGCGAATGAATGTAAGACGGCCTGGACATCTCTGCGGGTCAGCCTTCGATACCATCGCAGCAAGCTCGCTCATTTTTTCCTTTTTTAATTTGAATTGAACTATCACAATTGGCGCTGTTTACACAGCTGATTCATCAGAGTGGCAAATCACATTTTAGGTTCTTGGTCACACTATTGAAGTTAAGTTCCACACAAACGAAATTAAGAGCAGATTCCTGTCAGTAATTTTCCGCTGTGCTGGAGCAGGCCTTAAAAAAAACGAAAAATCTGTGTTTGTAACAGTTTTTAACGGTAAAATGGCATTTGGGATGGTACCAAACGGAATTTATCGGCAATATTCGGCATATGAAGGTTGGGAAAAACGGCTGCAACTTATAGCCTTTTTACACTATCGCATCTAAGACCTTGCAAGTCGTTGTGTTACCATTTTGTTGCTTGCAATCAGATTAATTTTAATTGAAATGTTCAGGAATGGTTTGTCCGCTCAACTTCAATTGAATTTATTGTTTGATTCGACAAAAATATCCCGATACCGCGTCGAAAACCCCGAATAATTTCAGTATTTTGTAAAAATACTTATCAGAATACGGTAACACTTGCAAATGATGCAACGAATGCTCCAACATGCGACCCGCATGTTTGTCTTCTTTTATCCACAGGGTTCTTATGGGCATCATTGGCGCATGTTCCATTCAATAGCCTTTTTACACTACCGCATCATTGTCGAAGGTGCGGAAAAATGATGCGAGGCGTTTACACTTAGGCCGCATCATTTCTGCATAATTTTGTCAGCCGTTCGGCCTACAAACGTAAACAACCCGATTGAATAAGAAGAAAAGTGCACACGCATTTTTGTTGAAATTAAAAAAAATTACCCAAATAATGGACGATTTACTTTTAAATGTGGAAAACGGTGAATTTGGGAGTTTTACTACGAGCACCCAATTGTTTATGGAGCTTGTTAAGGAGGAGTCCGATGTAAGTGAAGCTATCATTGGCTCCACCGGTTCTTATGGGCATCATTGTCGCATGTTCCATTTAACGGAAAAATCCAATGATGCGCTCTAATGTAAAAAGGGCCGTTTATCCATTGATTGTTACAAACGATACCTTAATCGACGCCCAAATAATGTGTCTATCTAAAACAAAAAATGTAGGCCAAGAAATATTTTTTTTTTTAGACTTTTCCCGAATTTTTAAAGTCAAAATTTTGGGAAAAAATACCTTATAAAATAATTAAATTTGAATTTGAACGCCTAATATCGTCCAGGCGGTAAGCTTAAAAGCTGAAAATGTTTAGACACATTCCGAGTCATTCCGCAGGCAGTACTCAGATCGACAAACAAACATGACGATATATACTGGAAAAGTATTTCATTGTATTTGTGGTATTTGTCTAGGTCCAAAGATTTTTAAGCCTAATCAATCAGAATCAGGGATGATATTCGTATGAAACCGATAAAAAATTTGAATGCAAAATGCGTTTGCTAGGGTCAGTTTGAAAGTAGTGTTCAGATCACCAAGCAAACACGCCGATATATGCTGGAAAAGTATTTCATGGCATTTGTGATATTTTTCACGGTCTCTAGATTTTTAAAACAAATAGATTTAAAACTGAGGTTGAGTGCGTGAATGTGTGAGAGTACGAAAACAACACAGTGCAAAAAACAAAAACCAAACAACCTAAACCGAAAAAAAGTGCTACCGAACAGAATCAGGGTTGATATTCGTATGAAATCGATACAAATTTTTTGAATGCAAAATGCGTTTGCTAGGTCAGTTTGAAAGTAGTATTCAGATCACCAAGCAAACACGTCGATATATTCTGGAAAAGTATTTCATGGCATTTGTGGTATTTTTAACAGTCCCTAGAGTTTTAATTGACATGCAGCTAAAACTAAGTTTGTGTGCGTGAATGTGTGTGTAAGTACAACAAGAACAGCTAATGAACAGACAAGAAATGGCTAACAAAACCACAAATAAAAAATTGGGGCAGCTTTGCAACGAAGAAATAGTAAAACTTATAGTGTCCAGAAGAGGGAGTTGATTTGAAATTTGGTGGGTCGGAAACATTTTGATTCAATAGCAATAAAAGGAGCATCTGATTCTGTGGTTTCTAAGATGCATAAAGACGGTCAGTAAAATGTAAATGAATCGGCCCTTGCTATTTCGTTCCCGCAGATATGGATTTACTCAATTTTGTCTCCTTTTTTTCTGACTCTTGTCCTCCTCCTCCGCCACGTAAAGGACCACCAATGCCATAATATATAAAATCATTGCTATGCTGTAAATTCAATTCTTACTTTGCGCCAAAATTTAAAAACGTAAACAAACCACAGCTGACCGTGTTACCGCAGGGCATGCATACTTGGTCACACTCGGCCACCAGTATTTTTATATTGCACGTTTTGCTTGAAAACGTATTTTCGTATCTGTTACAAACAAACACGCCGATATATGTATGCTGGAAGAGTATTTCATGGTATTTTTCACAGTCTTTAAGTCTTTAAATATTTAAATCAAATAGATATAAAACTGAAGTTGTCTGCATGAATGTGTGTGAGTACGATAACAACAAAGTGCTAGGAACAAAAACTAAACAAGCTATAAGAGAATTTTGCGACGACGACATACATATGTATGTATGTAATAGCCGTTTTACAGTGTCCCATCATTGTCTAAAGTGCGGTACTCCCACACATTTTTATTAAAATTAAAAGAAACAACAAAATAATAAGCGATGTATTTACATATCTGAGATTTGTGAAAAGCAGAAATGAAAGAGGAAAAATATATTTAATACTTCAAATGGTATTATATTGTCCAGATTTTTTTATCCCAAAATAGAAACCATCATCGACCCTTATATACACAGGGCCGTCAAGAGGAGTTTTGTGTCCGGGAAGATTTTCGGAGAGCAGGGCAATATTACATAAATTTCCATCTACTAGTTGAAAAACAGTGCATTGCGAGAACCAAGAAAAAATCAAAAGTGTGTAGCAAGAAAGAGATTTCGCAAACTGTTGATGGAAAGAGGAGCCAAAAGCGAGAGCTGAACTAAAAAACTTTCAAAAATTTGATCCGAGTTAGCCAGTTCAGCTTGTCTGGGTGCGCACACAGTCGGCTGAGTTAAAAGATGATCTGATGGCTATGTGCCTGTCTGTTGCTATTAAACTATTCTTTGAGCTTAATAACAATCACAACGTAATTTTCCATACAGTTATCTTTTATGGCTTTGTATCTTTATAACAAGCTGTTCTAAAAAAAGCTTCTTTGTTTTATAAGATAATCACCACAAAATTCCATATGTGAAATTATATCTCTACATATGTATGTATAAGGCTGAGAGCCTTTTCATACCCGGTACTCGAAGAGTATAACGTGGTGATAACGGATGTGTGTAACGCCCAGAAGGGCTTTCAGTCTTCTGTGCTATCACACTACTACAAGTGTATTTCAAAATTTCGCCCCACCCCCTTCCGCCCACACAAAGGACGAAAGTCTGTGGCATGCACAATTTTAAAGATACGAGAGAACTAAAACGCAGAATCATAGAGAATGACCATTTCTATCAGAGTGTTAAATCTGGATCAGATCTGATTATTAATATAGCCACTATGAAGAAAACCATTTCGAAAGTCGTCGTTCCCTCTCGCTCTCTCTCACACACGACCCCGTCTGCTTTGCCCATTGGTTTTTTTTGACGCCTAGTTCTCAGAGACTATAAGAGCTAGAGCAACCAAACTTTCTATCCAAGCTCCTGTGATATCAATTCAGCACAGGTTTATTTCAAAATTTTGCCACGCCCTCTTTCGCCCCAACAAAGGATGAAAATCTGTAGAATCGACAATTTTTAAGATACAAGAAAACTAAAAACGCAGAATCATGGCAAATGACAGTATCTAACAGATTGCCGAATGTGGATCAGATCGGACCATTATTATAGCCAGAAGGAACAAATTAAATTTCAGTCGCTACGCAACGCCTGCCAAGCGCTTACTCATTCCCTCTCTTAGTTATAGTTATAGTTATAGTTATACATGTAAAAATTATATGTAAACAAAAAAAATAATTTTTTGAAATTATTTGGTCAAAATTTAATTCGTTCCTTTTGCGAACATATAAGAAATTACATAAATCGTAAGCTCATACATATATGTACATACGTATATACTGACTGAGTACCGGGTATAAAGTAGACCCGCGGCCTTTGCCGCGGCTTACAACGTTTCCCCTCGTTTTTTTTTATTTGGCAATTAGGCATACGAAAGTTTGGTTGTAAAAAACAAACAAACAAACATTTTTAAAAACCTCCGCATGTGATGCGAAATTTAGGAACCAAACAAATTCTTAAAATATATAATATTTATCAGACCTGACGGATTCTGATTTTTTAAACAAAAATGCGTCCATTCAAAAAAAAAAATTGTACATTTGCATGCTCTTTACGAAGGTTTAGTCAAACGGCTGCAACTTAGCCAAACGGCGATTCTTCAAAATGATACCTTAAACGACGCCTAATACCAATAATCCGTGTTTTTAACGGTAAATTGGCATTTGGGATGGTACCAAACGGCATATGAAGGTTTGGTCAAACCACAGCGGGATGTAATTAGCTTTCATTTTAGTGGTGAAACATTGAAATCGGTTGACTCCTCGAAGCTCTAAATAAAACCGCGCGTCGGAAAAGAAAAACATGATTAAAGTTTGATGCAGTACAAAAATTGTATTGTAAAAGACTGTTTTGCCAGATCGAGTACATTTCGAGAACTATATGATATATCGAAATTCAATAGAATAAGAATAATAGAATATAGTAATAATTATAATAATAATAATAATAATAAAAATAATAATAATAATAAAAATAATAATAATAATAATAAAAATAATAATAATAATAATAGAATAATAGAATTTAGGGGCTCTGACGATGAATTTTTCTAGCCGGCTGGTACTTTCTCGCATACTTCCCCCATACCTGTCTGCCGACAAAAAAAAAAACAGTTCTATTTTTCGATCGTGCCCATACCATACCATCTTTGCTTCTCTAGGATATTTATAGTATTCTATTATAATCTATACTTCTACTATGAATAGGCTATTTATTTTGCTGACCTGAGTACTCGTCAGAAAAACGCTTGCTGGTAAATTTTCCTTCGGTTGAGAGCAGTGGTCGGCACGACCCTATATAATAAGTATAGCAAAAGTCTCTGCTGCTGCGCTGCCACTCACGGATAGTATAAAAAAACCAGCAAAACCTTCGTGCGACTTCGGAAAAGCGAGTTTGGTTTTTGCTATTTCTAATTTTCCAGTGTACTACAATAAAACGATTTCGCTCGCAGGCATGTTCGGGTTTTTTGTTACACACACCAGCGCACTGCAGAACAACATTATTATCGTTTCTATACGAATATCATACCTGATTTGGTCGATGAAAAATGTTGTTGATCTGAGTAATAAGCTTTACACCTAGTACTCAAGTCTACAACAGTTTGCTAGCAAACAGTGACATATATTCCGCTAGCGGCCGACTCACCGTGTTTCGTGTTTGTTTAAAAATAGAACGAGAGAACGTTGTGAGACGCGGCAAAGGCCACGGCTCTACTTTATACTCAGTCAGTATACATATGTACATACATACAGCTGCATCCAAAATAATAGTAGTGCAGATACAAATTTTCAGTTTTTCTCAATATCAAGACTTAGAAGCGCTTCCCCGAAAGTTCGTTAATTTTTATAGTAACCTAGTTTATTACAGATCATAATAATAGATAGCAACTTAAGATAATTCAACCAGATTTTCAGAAAAAAATTAACATGGGAAAATAATTAGCAAATTACCCATTCAAAATAATAATAACACTAGTCGACACGACTTTTCCGCTGTCGCCAAAAATGACTTCTTCTGATACATTTGGATGTTTAAAATTTTTTAAAGAATGTTTTTTTTTTTTTCATGGAGTAGTTTTTTTTTAAAAATTTTTAAAGCTCAGGAAAAGTCGAAAAAAAAATATTTGAATGCCTTGATTTTAGGTTTTAGATAGACACATTAATTAGGCGTCGTTTAAGGTATCGCTTATAAAAACATAAAAATAAACGGCTAAGTTATAAGCGTTATAATAATGATCCGATCTGATCCAGATTCAACACTCTGATAGAAATGGTCATTCCCTATGATTCTGCGTTTTTAGTTTTCTCGTATCTTCAACATTGTGTACGCCACAGAGTTTCGTATTTTGTGCGGGCGGAAAGGGGCGGGGCGAAATTTTGCAACACATTTGGAGTAGTGTGATCACACAGGAGACTGGATACAAAACTTGGTTGCTCTAGCTTAAATGGTCTCTGAGATATAGGCGCAAATGAAGACGGACGGACGGACGGACGGACGGACAGACGGACAGACGGACGGACAGACAGACATGGCTATATCGACTCGGCTATTGATGCTGATCAAGAATATATATACTTTATGGGGTCGGAAACGCTTCCTTCTGGGCGTTACACACAACCGTTATCCCCACAAATCTAATATACCCCTATACTCTTCGAGTACCGGGTATAAAAAATGTAAGTCGAACCCTTTCGGTGGTTTTTACATATCAGATGTTATCGGTTTCCATTTTTGTTTACATATGTTTTTTACATCTGTCTTCTACATATCTAAAGCTCGTGGAAGTGTGTGCGAGAGAGAGAAGGGATGAGTAAGCGCTCAGAAGGCGTTGCTTAGCCACTGAAACTTCATTTGTTTCTTTTGGCCATACTAATGATCCGACCAGATCCAGATATGGCCATCTGGATATACGGTTATTTTCCATGATTCTGCGTTTTTAGTTTTCTGATATCTTAAAAATGGTGGATTCTGCAGATTTTCGTCCTTTGTGGGGCCGGAAGGGGCGCGTCAAAAATTTGAAAAACATTTGTATTGAAGCGATATCACAGGAGCTTGGATAGAAAGTTTGGTTGCTCTAGCTTTTATAGTCTCTGAGATCTAGGCGCTCATGAAGACGGTCAGACGAACAGACGGACGGACAGACTCGCCTATTGATGCTGATCAAAAATATATATACTTTATGGGGTCGGAAAGGCTTCCTTCTGGGTGTTACATAGATTCACTATCACCACAAATCTAAAAATGATTTCTATTAACTAAAGAATAATAATAAAATGAGTACCTGGTATACCTGGTAAATTAATAAATTATAATATAATTGGGTTTCATCCAACTGCCTTAATTAGATTCAATTTGTCTTAATTATTTAATTTTTCTAGTCGGCTGGCACTTGCTCGCATGCTTTCCTCCATTTTTGTTTTGCCAGACATGTTTATTCATCGACGAGAGATAAAATGTTTCTTTATTTTGCTCGTGCCCAAGAAATACTCTCAGTTGCTTTTCTAGTATTTATTATTTATTTCTTTTCTCGAATTTGAGTACTCGTCGGCAAACAAACAGCAGCAATAAATTTAGCCGACCAGAAACATGGATGAATTCTTATCATTTCCATAAGGATCCCCTCATTGGGTCGAGAAAAATCTTCGTCGATTTGAGTACTAGTACTAAAATTAGTAGCCGGAATTGTTTTCTTTTTAAAAATAGTCTGTCTGATTTAACACGATACGTCCTCAAAAAACATGATGAAAATCGTGGGTGTATTAAAGGAAGCATTACATATTGTATGACCATTTACCGTTTATTGACATCCTAGTGAAATCCCACGAGTACATGTGTATGCATTAAAACATTTAATAAATATACAATCGAACCGATTTGGTAGAATTCGGTTTTCGCTTTATTCGTTCACTTAGAATCTGCGTCTCAGCGTTCTAATTCTTTCTCGCTCACTTTGCATTTGCAGGTTTTTTGCTTTCCCTTCTATATGAAAATATTTAATTGGGTGTGTGCGTAGACAACATGCTCAAAGCCACAAGAAGCTTGAATATTTCCTTACTTTACACTGAAACAAATGAATTTCAGATATAGCAAGATAACGTTATGCGCCAAATAAAAGAGAAAATTTGCAATGCAAAAAAACAGGCTTAATGTGCATAGCCGAAGCATCATTTCATAGACATGCGAACGAAATTTGCTGATCGAAAGTATTAAAGAGGTTAGAGTATAGCTGTGATTTTATGAATACTATGGATTTATGCAGGGCTGTAGTATGAATTCGTAGTTACCTGAGCCACGAAGAAGATAACTAGAGCCACCGGGAAGAAAGAAATCAACGCGGAATATATAGTAGAGAATGAAGCTGACACAGTGCTGAACGCGGAAACACTAAGCAAATAAAATACCAAATCGAACTCCGAAGTCTAGAGAACGACACTGGCGTCAACGACTGCGACGATGACGGGGACGCCGACAACAACCAGAAGCGATGCCGATGTTGACTGCATTAAATATAATGTTATTCAATCCCAATTCAAGCGAGCAAGAATATCACAGCTCATATTCGACTATGAGATGCCCTCTGATCAAATTAGATTTATTAATTTATTTTCGTCCACAAATAAATAAAAAGAATCTCATTTACATATATATGAATGTATATTCAGGCAAGAATCGATTTTTGTTGCCTCTTGTGCTCTACGAATATTGGGTGGGGAAAGAAAGCAGAGGCCGTTCGATACTGCAATCCTTCGTAAATCTACAAATTTTAATTTCAAAGTTAATCTCGCTTTTTTCTACAACAGTCGACTTGAGCACGTTATTCGCAGTATGTAAATTAAAGGCAACAAGGGAGGAATGATCGTCTCGAGTCCCCTAATCGATTCCAAGTATAATTAAACGCTGCCCAGACATCGGGAATGGCAATGAAAATAGAGGGGCACCTAGAGGGGCGGGAGTTTCATAGAATTGCACTTTTTCGTATATACTTTACGAGATACCGATTCTCATTTTAACAGATTAGAACGGGCTACAGCTAACGCGTGCGTCATCCAATAATCTATCTGACATGGCGAGATACGAAAACATATGAATATACATATGTATGTACACATGTATGCACATATGTACGTGTGTACATGTGTAAATGGAACGAGACGGAAGCTCTTGGAGCAATTCTGAACTGGTTCAGACACCCCATCCAAGGTCAAATACTTAAAAGGGTTTTTTTATCACGCTTGTAGAGCATGCAATAAAAGAAGAAGAGGAGAGTAGATCATCAGGTATATTGCTTCCTGTAATTGGAACATATTTACGCTATTCTCAAAAAAGGCGCAAAGTTAAAGAGACCAAGTTTCAGTTAGCGAATCAAACTTCCCTGAAACATTGTTGGTAATCTAGTAACTTTAATCTAGTAACAATATGAACCAATTCGGCTTTTTGTAATAGATTTGGAGCTTTAAAAATTTGTAATGCATTTTTTTCAAGGGTATTTTTTTTTAATATTTACAATCTGATATTTTATTTTAATGATTTTTTCCAGAGGTAGCGCTTTATTTTTCACATAACTTAAGTATCTTGCATCTGGTTGCATTAAACTTTACAATTGTGAAAACCTGACAAATGCAGCTATAAATCATACCCAAACACTTTATAGCTTCAGCTTGCCGACTAAAAATTATTGAGCTTTCAAATTCAAATTTGATCATTTTGCGGTATATTTTTCCGAAATTTTAAAACTCAGGAAAATTGGAGCCCTTATTATACCCGGTACTCGAAGAGTATAAGGGTATATTAGATTTGTGGGGATAACGGTTGTGTGTAACGCGCAGAAGGAAGCGTTTCCGACCCCATAAAGTACGAGTATATATATTCTTGATCAGCATCAATAGCCGAGTCGATATAGCCATGTCTGTCTGTCCGTCCGTCCGTCCGTCCGTCCGTCTGTCCGTCTGTCCGTCTTCATTTGCGCCTATATCTCAGAGACTATAAAAGCTAGAGCAACCAAGTTTTGTATCCAGTCTCCTCTGTGATCACACTACTCCAAATGTATTTCAAAATTTCGCCCCGCCCCCTTCCGCCCCCACAAAGAACGAAAGTCTGTGGCATGCACAATTTTGAAGATACAAGAAAACTTAATACGCAGAATCATAGAGAATGACAATTTCTATCAGAGTGTCGAATCTGGATCAGATCGGATCATTATTATAGCTACAATGAAGAAAACCATTTCGAAAGTCATCATTCCCTCTCGCTCTCTCTCACACGCGACCCTGTCTGTTTTGCTTATTCGTTTAAATGAGCGCCTAGATCTCAGAGACTATAAGAGCTAGAGCAACCAAACTTTCTATCCAAGCTCCTGTGATATCAAACCAGCACAAGTGTATTTCAAAATTTTGCCACGCCCCTTTCCGCCCGGACGAAAATCTGTGGAATCCACAATTTTTAAGAAAAATCAAAACTAAAAACGCAGAATCATGGAAAATTACCATATCTACCAGATTGCCGAATATGGATCAGGTCGGATCAATATTATGACCAGAAGAAACAAATTAAATTTCAGTGGCTACGCAACGCCTGCCAAGCGCTGACTCATTCCCTCTCTCTCTGTCGCAAACACTTGTACGTCTCAAATATGTAGTTATACATGTCATGTAGAAATTTAGAAGCAGTTGTAAAAAGCATATGCAAACAAAATTGAAAACATGTATAATATTCCAAAAATGATTTGACTTCATTTTTTTGAAATATTATTTTTTGCCCAAAATTTAATTTGTCCCTTTTGCGAACATTGCTCATATATGTATGTATGTACAATATACTGACTGAGTACCGGGTATAAGGTAGAGCCGCGGGCTTTGCCGCGGCTCACAACGTTCCATCTCGTTTTTGTTTTAAGGTAGGTACATTAATTATGCTTCGTTTAAGGTATCGGCTATGGTGCAGCCGTTTAACCGAACCTTCTAGTTCAGTACATTGCCGTTAAACCAAATTTGGTACCTTCCCAAATGCCATTTTACTGTACAAATTCAGATTTTTGGCACTTTTGTAGCAAAAAAAAAGAACGGTTACATTTCGACTAAGGAATATAATCACCTAAAGAAAAAAGAAAAAAAAGATCGAACGTACTATATATAGAACTATAAAATACAAAAAAAAACCGAAAATTTACGTTTGCCTTTTTTTTTAATAGGGTTTCAGATATGGGCTAATGATACCTATTATATGTATATCCATTGAATAAATTAGTTAACTTTCAATAAATTTGGAAAATAATATCGGAACAAAATGTTAATGTTTGTGGACCAAAAGGTCCACACCTTATGGCAGTCTCTTACCCACTTATCCTTCCCTCCGTTCCTTAATGAATTTCTGTGGAGGATTGATGCTCAATCACGAAGCAAGCTGATCTTGAAATAAGCACCTCGACTTATGAGGCTGGGTAATCGTTTCGATCCCATTACAAACAAACAAATAATATAAGGAAAACGAAAATATACCAAAAAGTTAGCAACAGAAAACATCCGCTGTCGAGAAAATGAATAGCCAAGACCGAACCCTGATAAGACCTGAAGCCGTCCAAAAGGCCACATCAAATGATCTACAAATATTGTGGCGGGTCAATAGTTCTTGTTGTTATCAGTCCGAAATCACCTTGGAACCTAATACATAAATATATATCTACATATGATAGCGTTCCTTCTTGCAACTAATTTCGATAAACGATAAATATCGGCACATAGGAAAAATATGAGTTCCGATAACTCTAGACATGAAACACTAGTTTGCACGTAACGAAATGGACAGTTAAACTCGTTATGAAATACTTAGGTACATACAAGTATATATACTTAGACAGATGGATATCCTCTGCAAGGGAAATCGTCCTAGAAAAAGTGCAGTTCCAGGACCGAAACAGCATATCATGATTCAACTCCACAGCAAAGAAACAAAAATTAAATTCTATAGCTGCCACTGTTGCTAATCTGCAATTGAATCGTTAGTTCAGGCTACTTTTTACACCCGGTACTCGAAGAGTATAGGGGTATATTCGATTTTTGGTGAAAGTTGATGTGTGTCACACCCATAATGACGCGATTCCGACTCTACAAGGTAAATAAAAGTAGTGCTACTATGGGCATTACATATTTTTCATTTTCTCCGAAATAATTATAGTAATCGAACTGATTTTTTACCCCTGCAATTAGGCCAGAATTGCTTCACTTGAACAAATCTGTATAATAATGTATTTTAAAATCTTTTTTTGGCGTCATATTTGGAGCTTTTTCGCTAAACATCACCAACATCATCACGATCAAAATATAATAAGGGCTCCGACAAATTTTAAAATTATTTAATCTACTAAATTTTTTGCCTTTTTTTCAAGTTAAATAATACTACAATGGTTTTTTTAATAGTCTTAAATTTTATAGTTTCCTTTTAGGCCATTTCGTGGCGGTATCATGGGGGTTGGGAAGCACTGTAGTGCCGAAAAGCGTGCACTAATTAAAGGGTTCAATTCAGAAGGAGAGTAATATCTCGAGGTGAAAAATGTCATTTGTTGTTCAGTTAATACTAGTAAACACAAAGTAAAACCTGCGATCGGCGATGTTATGCGCCAAAATATAAGTCGATCGACTACTATGACAGGTACGACGTGTTCTTTCCTGCTGAAGCCTTACAAACATTTTATTAATTTGGAAACTTTTTTTTTAACCATTAGAAGAAGCCTTAAAGACTATAATTTAATATTATAAAACCGAAGAAAAAAATATTTACTGAAAAAATACATGAAGTCACAAGGTTGAAGTTTGGCTGAAATACTTTATATGACCATTGGAAAAGTGAGGGAATATTTTTTTGTCGGAGGAGTTAAACAAATTTTTTATTGTGGCCAAAGATCTCTTTAGTATCTAATAGTCTTGCACGAATCTATTTTAAACAGAAAACGATACACTCGTACACTTACACACACCGGTATCACAATATACCCGTCTGAGCAAGCATAACCAAGCCAGCATCATGTTCATATTTACGAGTACATTACATTACGGTACATACGAATGCGTTAGAAAGAAGAACAACTCTTGGCACTTGCGATACCGGGTACAATACGAGGGCGGACGTTGTGAGCCGCGGCAAAGGCCACGGCTCTACTTTATACCCGGTACTCAGTCAGTATATACATATATGAGCTTACGATTTATAAAATTTATTAAATGTTCGCAAATGTTCGATTTAATTTTTGGTCAAAAAAGAAAAAATAAAAAAATTAAGTCAAACCCTATAGCAGAACTTTATATATATTACATGTTTTTGTAAACAAATTTTTGTAAAACAAGAAAAATATTTCTATAAATCCGTCAATTTTGGCTGAACACAATAATAGGTATACGAATATAAATGTTTAAATTAAATCGATATTTTACTTGTTTAGGTCAAGTTATTGAGAAAATATTACTAAATAGGGGCTTAACCACTATTAAAATATTATTAGATGCCTGGTGGGCGTCAATAATTTGATCCTAGGTACACATCTAAAACTGTGAAACATCGGTATTGTAGCCTTGGTCCGATTCATCGTTTTGACGGAATAAGACAGATTAGTTTACAACAATTTATTGAAGACGGTAATGCTACCTTATGCCGAGGATAATATGCCACTTTTATGGAAGTTTCTGTAGGATAATGACCCGAAGCACGCCTCTCGAGTAGAAAAGGATTGGTTGCGAGAGACAAATGAGGTTTTTCTTGAGTGACTAAGTCAATCCCCGGACCCCAATCCCATTAACAATCTCAGTGATAAACTCAAAAGAGGGGTCGGTCAAAATAGAAATCAATTTCGGGATAACGTCCAAAAGTATGGTACAACATTCCGTTTGGAACTTATCGCAAGTTAATATCCTCCATGCCAAATCGAATGGAGAAAGTCCTGCAAAATAATGGCGCATATACCGGCTTTTAACTGCCATATAATCAATTTAATATAAAACAAGACCAAAACTAATGAAATATCGATTTAATTTAAAGTTTTATCTTCGTACATCTATTATTGTGTCCAGCCAAAATTGACGGATTTATAGAAATATTTGTTTTCTTGTAAATTAAAGGATTTGTGAAACCTTGTATACTTTTTGTTTGAAGAAAATTAATATAAGTTTTGGAAAAACTTTGATTTGTTAAGATAAATGAAGATATTAATTAAATATAAACAGTTAAAAAAAAAAAAAAAGCACACCTATTATTTTGTCCATGAGCATATGGGCATTTCTCTCAAGAGGTCCACCGAGGCCAAAAAATTCAAATTCAATAAAAACGCATATAAATATAGTTTTCTCGGGATTTTATTTTTAAAAGATATTGAATATGAATTAATTGACATATAATTTCATTAACTTTGATCTGAAAACCTATTAAAAATAGCAAAAGTTCACTTTTTTGGTTTTTTTTTTTGGTATTTTTTGTCATGTTTTCCTTTATTTTTTTCGCCTATAAGAAAGATGATTCCTGATAAAAGTTTTTCCTCAAAGTCTCCCTTACATATTAAACTATCTAAAAATATCCCAGAAAATTGTCTCAATATCGGTTAACGGAATTCTTGTAACATTTATAAAGGCAAGAAAATTTTGTCCCGTGCGACAGAGGTTTAAATTTAATTTAAAAAAAACTAAAAGCCATATTATGCTTCAAATTATAACCATTTTAAAGAGTCATCAATGCAGAACATTAATCAGAAATTCGCATAAATATATCGCCTCAACTTACGCTGAAATCTGAGTTTGAATTGGTCACCGCGAAAACCACTTCTATATTTGTCCCGTGCGAATACCATGGTTTTTTGCAAATATCTCGAAAACGAACAGTAGCCCAAAATAGCCCTTAGCACCAGCTATAGAGCTAGTCAAGTGGCGAATCATAACGGTAAAACAATTTTGAAAATCGGCTTTTTTTACATTTTTACAACTTGAAATGCGTACGAACGTCCCGTGCGACATCAGAGAAATGCCCATATGTCTGTCGAACTTTTATAAATATATTTCAAAATTTCGCAGCGCTCCTTTTCGCCCCCACAAAGGACGAAAGTCTGTGGCAACCAAAATTTTTAAGATAAAAGAAAACACATCGTAGAAAATGCCCATATAAACAGATTGCAGAATATGGATCAGATCGGATTATTTTTATAGCCAGAAGGCTATAAGAAACGAGGGGGAACGTTGTGAGCCGCGGCAAAGGCCGCGGCTCTACTTTATACCCGGTACTTAGTCAGTATATACAGTGGCTCAAAGTCAAAACGATCCAGTGGCAAATAAAAAGTTTAAAGTGCTACAATTTTTAAAATAGACGAAAAACCAAAAATGTTTAAACGCCAGTTTGTTGTATGTTTTATCACAGTTAAAAAAGGAACTTTATTTGCTGATTAAATATTGCTCAGTTTAAAAAAAAAATAAAAACTTAAAATATATCTTAAATACAGGTCAAAGCCAGAACGATCCATCCACAAAAAAATTAAATATTAGTCGAATAAAAGGTTAAACAGGTATTTTAATACTTAGTATGTAATCCCCTAACCTTTATTACGGCTTTTAACCTACTATTCATGGAAGAGACCAGCTTCCGAGTGCTTTCCGGGCTTATTTAGCTCCATTCCTCCAGCAGAGCTTTTTTAAGGTCGTTTTTGCTAGAAATCCTGTGATTCTGGGTGTTTTTCTCCAGCGCAGCCCACAAATTTTGAATAAAATTTAAGTCTGGAGACTGGGCTGGGGGAGTCATCAAGTGGGGGCAGTTCCAGATAAGCCAGGACTGTACTATTCCGGACGAATGTTTCGGATCATTATCCTGGTAGAACCGGAAATCATGTCGGATTCCTAATTTCTCGGAGCTTTGGTGCAAGTTTTCTTTTAGAATATTGAGGTACATGTACTTATCCATCGTAGTCTCGATAAACACCAAGTTTCCGACTCCGGCTGCCGACATGCATGCCCATACCATGACACTTCCTCCGCCGTGCTTGACTGTCGCTTTAACGTGTTTGGGATCCAGCTCAGTATTGGGCTTTCGCCACACAAAGTTCCTTCCGTCGGACCAAAAAAGGTTGAATTTGGACTCGTCTGCAAAAATCACGGTGTTCCAGAACTCCAAATCCTTGTCCAAGTTGGTTTTTGCGAACGCCAACCTTGTCCCTTTGTTCTTCAGGCTTATGAAGGGCTTCTTTCGGGGTACTCGGGCATTGAAGTCATGGTTGCGCAGAACCCGGCGCTCAGTTTCCACACTGCACTCCTTCCCCATTTCGTCCTTTACCTGTTGGGTAAGTTTTGGGGCCGATAACTTGCACCAAAGCTTCCAGAAACTAGGAATCCGTCTTGATTTCCGGTTCTACCAGGATAATGATCCGAAGCACAAGTCCAAAATTGTGCAGGCCTGGCTTAACGAGAACTGCCCCCACATGATGAATCCCCCGGCCCAGTCTCCAGACTTAACTGTTATTCAAAATTTGTGGGCTGCGCTGGAGAAAAACACCCAGAATCACAGGATTTCTAGCAAAAACGACCTTAAAAAAGCTCTGCTGGAGGAATGGAGCTAAATTAGCCCGGAAAGCACTCGGAAGCTGGTCTCTTCCATGAATAGTAGGTTAAAAGCCGTAATAAAGGTTAGGGGATTACATACTAAGTATTAAAATACCTGTTTAACCTTTTATTCGACTAATATTTAATTTTTTTGTGGATGGATCGTTCTGGCTTTGACCTGTATTTAAGATATATTTTAAGTTTTTATTTTTTTTTTAAACTGAGCAATATTTAATCAGCAAATAAAGTTCCTTTTTTAACTGTGATAAAACATACAACAAACTGGCGTTTAAACATTTTTGGTTTTTCGTCTATTTTAAAAATTGTAGCACTTTAAACTTTTTATTTGCCACTGGATCGTTTTGACTTTGAGCCACTGTACAGGGACAGGGGTATATTAGATTTGTGGGGATAACGGTTGTGTGTAACGCCCAGAAGGAAGCGTTTCCGACCCCATAAAGTATATATATTCTTGATCAGCATCAATAGCCGAGTCGATATAGCCATGTCTGTCTGTCTGTCTGTCTGTCTGTCCGTCCGTCCGTCCGTCCGTCCGTCCGTCCGTCCGTCCGTCCGTCCGTCTGTCCGTCTTCATTTGCGCCTATATCTCAGAGACTATTAAAGCTAGAGCAACCAAGTTTTGTATCCAGTCTCCTCTGTGATCACACTACTCAAAGTGTATTTCAAAGTTTCGCCCCGCCCCCTTCCGCCCCCACAAAGGACGAAAGTCTGTGGCGTATACAATGTTGAAGATACGAGAAAACTAAAAACGCAGAATTATAGCGAATGATCATTTCTATTAGAGTGTTGAATCTGGATCAGATCGGATCATTATTATAGCTACAATGAAGAAAACCATTTCGAAAGTCATCGTTCCCTCTCGCTCTCTCTCACACGCGACCCTGTCTGCTTTACCTATTCGTCCAAATGAGCGCCTAGATCTCAGAGACTAAAAGAGCTAGAGCAACCAAACTTTCTATCCAAACTTCTGTGATATCAAACCAGCACAAGTGTATTTCAAAATTTTTCCACGCCCCTTTCCGCCCCAACAATGGACGAAAATCTGTAGAATCCACAATTTTTAAGATAAATGAAAACCAAAAACGCAGAATCATGGAAAATTACCATATCTACCAGATTGCCGAATATGGATCAGGTCGAAACAATATTATGGACAGAAGGAACAAATTAAATTTCAGTGGCTACGCAACGCCTGCCAAGCGCTGACTCATTCCCTCTCTCTCTCTGTCGCAAACACTTTTACGTCTCAAATATGTAGTTATACATGTAGAAATGTAGAAGCAGTATACAAATCAAATGCAAACTAAATTGGAAACATGTATAAATATTCCTTAAATGGTTTGACTTCAATTTTTGAAATATTATTTTTTGCCCAAAATTTAATTCGTCCCTTTTGCGAACATATAATAAATTCCATAAATCGTAAGCTCATATATGTATGTATATACTGACTGAGTACCGGGTATAAGGTAGAGCCGCGGCCTTTGCCGCGGCTCACAACGTTCCTTCTCGTTTTTTGTCAAAACATATTGTATAAATTACATGCATAAATCATAATCTCAGATATATGTACATATACTGACTGAGTAACTGGTATAGAGTAGAGCTGCGGCCTTTGCCTGGCTTACAACGTTTCTCTTCCTAAAAATGAACTCTTTGCTCTTCTTATACCTGCGGCAGCGCTTTTTTGTCTGTTTATTATTTGCCGAGGTTGCGGCACTTAAATCGGTATCAAAGCCAAACCGCACAACATCGCCTGTTGGGCTTCTAAATAAAATGCTCAAAGGACATTAAACAAAATAATCAGGGGAAAAACGGGGGTTTTTTTTTTAAGTGAACATACATATGTACATAACATGGCATGAAAAAGAAATGTTTTCTTTAGAACGGTCGATTCAACAGAACAGTTTTTATATTTATAATTATGAATACACCCAATAAAAGAGAGAAAAAAGATAATCCTAGTTTAATATTAATACAAATTCAGCATATGGATAAAAATTGAGAAAATGTATGCTCACTGAAATAATAGTCAATGGTTAAAAGTCCTAGAAAATTGTATATCAGCTCATTAAATAAATCATATTTGCCACCTCTTTTCGGCGGAGGCCTCACAATGCGATGTAATATTCGAATTCAATTAATTCATTTTGAGCATTGTTAATGTTTGCCGGTTTTTTGACATTCATGTTTCGGTTTTACTGTAGCTAAGATTCTACGGATATATAAAATGCTTTAAACTATAAATCGATTTAGATGAAAAAGTTTTAAACAGGAGAATAATGGGGAAACAAGACGCGTCGAATTTAGTCATCAAGTCAATATGGACGTTTGCTTTTTTTCATTTTCTCCAGCATGTCGAAGGAATATTTGGATTTATTTGTAGTTTTTCAATCGGAATGCTACTTGCGTGGCGTGAAAAAAATATTCCAATCAGCCAGATGTCAGAGAACTATACATACATATTTGATTTTTTAGTAGAAGTAGAAGTGTCTCGAGCTTCTAGACACTTCCAATCCGCCGTGACGTGACAACCTCTTGTCAAATCTCTAGTGGAATTTCCATTCGGTGTCGGCGTCCAAAACTAGCTCGAAGAAAAATCTGACCACCTTCTTTTTTAATTTTTAATTTAATTTTTATCGGAGTGCTAAATTCGAATATTTTTCATTTAATGATTTTAAATTAAAGAAACAAAGAAATAAATGAAGTTTACATCACCTAAATCGCCAGCCGTGACAAATGAAGTGCGTAATTAATGAAAATACTGCCGCTTCAATTATTTGTGTTAGCTGGCACCGTCCAGTGTGCTATCGTGTGCCCACATGAATGTTTAAAAGAAAAATACCATCCCGCGTTCTACTCTTTGTTGTCATTAATGCGTCGTTCTAAGAAGGTCTGTGGTTAGTAATTGGCAATTGGCATGTAATTGGTAATTGGCATGTTTTTTTCAATATAATATCTTATATTATCATTTAAGAATCTACGCAATGGACGTTTGCCAGTCACAGACAATCACAAAAAAAAAACATAGGTACATATGTTGGTCAGGGTTGTCACTCAAGCGCTATAATTGAGCGGGATCAGAATTCAAATTTGTTGTTTACAAATTATTCACAAATTATAAGCGGAGGGAGGACAAATGCACTATTTCTGCTAAGTACATTTATATATAAACTTATTCTCTCAGATTCCTCTCTAAAAACAGAGAAAAAAGCGAAAACCAACATTTCACAAAATTATTTTTGAAATAACAACTCTGTGCTACAATTCTCCGAAAATAGTTTCCAAAAAATGAAATCTTTCCAGATCCTGTGGCACCTACGGATTTTTCGGTTAACTTTACAAATCTCTCGAGTCAAAAGCTCGAGAGATTTTTGTGGCACCCTTGATAAGGGAAAAATATACCCTAGCGTGACGTTAAAAAAAAGCAGGGTTTGGACTTGTGTTACAAAAAATCTGAAAATTGCGTTAGAACATTTAAATACAATTTTGTTTAATACTGTTTAAAGTGTGGAATGTTCATTTTCAAACTTAATGAATGTTGTGAAGTTAAACCATTTTAAAAGTTTATATAAAATGAGTCTATTAACGACTCCCGACTTTTATGGCAATTAAGTCACCTGATGAAGAACCAACCGACCCGGTAGGTACTCAGTCTGTATATCTATTATGTAATCTAGTGATTAATGTCACTTAGCCAATATATTTTCTAAGTTCTTATACATACGTAAACGCCGGAATGGGAATCGGAGCCGATGAGTGGCGAATGCACTCTCTCTCGCTCTCTTTTTGTATCGCTAATAGTAAAATGACCGGATTGATTTGATGGTTAAAGCGGGGAGGAGAGGGTGATCAGATTTGATGAACAAATCAGACCGCAATAAGATATGGACACTACGATGAAAGAGAGAAGGAGCGAACGCGAGCGCTAGTTGCATTCTGATGTTAATCCTTGTACTTCCATTTTCCTGTGTCACAAGCTGTTGCATAATGTTACACGTACAAACAGCTAGTACGATACCTCTATAATATATCGATGTAGATATGTACATATGTGCATACAAACAAAACTGAAAAAATATTAGCGTAACCTTTGAATCCCGATATCTTAATATCTTATTTAAAGAGAGCTTTATTTAATGTTAAATAAATCTCTTTAATAATTCAAGTAAAAAAAACTGTTGGCTAACGTTTAATTTTTTGGTTATTATGCCCCATTCTATGGAAATGTCTACATCGGCGCGGTCTGGTTAATGGATGGTTTTGGTTTGCCAATAAATTTTGGCTATATTAACAGCTCAAACAAATGGGAGCCCAATATATTTCAAATTTTCAGAAGAGGGAATGGGGGAATGCAATATGCTCTCAAAGTCTACAAAGAGGTAAAGCAAAAGTGAATTATTTCTTTATGCATTTATACTTAAAGATACTATACGAAAACAGCATGCACCCGAAAAATAAACTCACACATAAACGAAAATGTTTTTTTCTCGATGCTCAATCATAAGCGGGAAGAGCCTAAGCAACACCTTCGTCAAAAAATTAAATAAGTACTTTAAAAAACGTATATTTCCTTTAAATGCTAAAATATGAATGCGCGAATGCACAAAGTATATATTTACGTATGTATGTATGTATGTATGTATGTATGTACATATGTATGTATATATGTATGTATGTGTGTATATATGTATGTATATATGTATGTATGTGTGTATATATGTATGTATACATGCATGCCAGAAAGTCGCAGCAAAAGTCGAGTCAAAAGCCACGCTGCAATGCAAAGTGGGCTAAATGCGGAAGAAGGTGAGAGTTTATACAGTATTGGAGCTGTCAGCGCCCCATACATACACAACAAGAGCGATTGACCCGTCATCTGGTTCGGCGCTGGTGCAGGGCTATGTGCTGAGCTGGAGATGCTGCAAGCCGAGGAACTCTCGCAGCATTGAGCCATGGCTTCACAAAGCCGAGCAGTGCAAATTATTGAAAACAGTTTATTATGCCAGAATTATGTCTGATACTGCTCTAATAACAACCGTTGTTTAGCTTAATTTTGTATATTCCTATCGATAAGACGGCAAGAACAAAAAACAACGCGAAAGGTTCAGTAAAAACAGTAAGACACAGAAAGCACGAAAAAAAATCGATCAAAAGCAAGATCGAAATCACCGCTGCGCAATGCGTTCCGTTCCGCACACGTCGCTGGTCGCTTTTCAAAATAGGAATGAGCAAAAGGCATGGGTAGAGCAACAAACGGCACGCGCACGATCCGACGTCGCCGTCCGTTGTCGGTAATCGTAATCGTTTTTCTAGGCAGAGATTATGAACAGTGCTACCAGTTCAGATATTTTTGCCGCAAAAAAAAATCGCAAGCTATCTCAATAATCTAATTTTTTTATAAATTCGTTTATTTATTGATGTAACAGGCAGTTAATACAATTTATAACATAATTTTTATAATACTGTGCTGATGCTAATGATTTGTTTTTTTTTTTTTAATTTTGGACTTATACGTATCAACGATAAGTGATTGATTATTGGGGAGAATAAATTCAAATGTTTACAATCAAAAATGTTTCAATTTTTTTTTATATGTAAGTACATGTAGAATATGGATTTATTTCAAATATTTTCTGTCCGTTTATTAATTGATAGTTCACACCACTGGTTACCAACGGTAATTATACACACACACATACATATGTCACATGAACTTTACAAATTTCCCCCACATAGTAGGTACTGTTATGGTAGAGGAAGGGCTTGGCGGAAACATTATTTGTAAGAACAAGGTTTCTAATTAGATTAGCACACAAATAATTAGATGCTCAGCTTGCCAACAAAACTATTTTTGACAAGTTTTTCCCTCGATCGATTAAATAAGTCAGAAAGAAAGAGAAAGAGAGAGAGAAAGGGAAAACGTGCATTGACAATTAAGCTATAGACTCTCGTCTGATCCTGTTTTTTCAGGGATCATGTGTATACCCGTTATAAATATGTACTTACATCATATTTATAAAAAAAAGGGAACATTCAAATATATGTAAATAAAATAAGCGAGAGAGACTGGTGATGAATTCAAACTGCATATAAATGGACAACCAGCCAAGACGAAGACCTGGTCAGCGATAGGGGCTGACCCATTGCTTCGACTGGTCCCTGGTTTCTCTTTTCGAATCGATCACAGTACGATCACGTGATCTCTGTTTAGTATTTGTGCAGATTTCTTTGAAATAGTCACACACAAACACACATACCTTTTTTGGATTTATAAATAAATGCCCAAGTCCACAGCACTGCGCTATCGCTCGCTCAAACTCTGCCCCTCTACTCTAGCAGACAGCGAAACGACGATAGCATGAAAACCCGTACCTGTAAGAACAATAACAACAACCAAAATAGCAATGTGCACTTGACAATGTGTAGGTTCAGTAATTTCTAAAGCGTATACATATGTAAAATTGAATTTGGGAATTTCGGTTCAGATTTATATGAGTCCTTCTAGGTAAACATTTTATTTTTGAAGAAAATTTACCTAAGCGTTAATTGTAATAAAAATAGGATCACTATATGATCTATCATGTAAAAGATATATTTTTAAGGAGAATGTGAAATTTTCTCGCGACAGTACGAACATAATTCGCACGAAACGCGCAAAAAATAAACCATTCAAGCAACACATGTAATCTAAATTTTTTAGTAGTTCCACAGTTGAAGTCCAAAACTAAAATGTTAAACTAATATTCGGTTAAAACAAATGAAGAGTAAAGGAGAAGTATAATCTTGTAAAAGTATACAATATATTCCTGCATTCCGTCTATCCTCTTTTCCTCTTATGAGAAATATTCTAGCTGTTTCCAGATCACACATTCCATAATATATATGATATGTACCCCCTATGCGACAATCGCTTCCTTCTGGTTGTTACATATGTATGTACATCTATACGAAGATAATGTCGTCTTCATAAATACATACATAAATAGAACATATATATTAGCAACTACGGACAATTCATCATTTCCAAATACAATAATATCAGAAGAAAAGCTCCTCTCCAGCAGCACACAACACTGTGCGCAAAATGCAACACTGCTATAACTTGCTAAAGCAATGGCCGAATACTGTGCTTGGTTGTGTTCGAGCGTGTGTGTGTACGTGCGACAGCCTGTAGACTGTGTAAGTGAGCCGACGAGAGCGAGCACGAACAAGGCAAAATGTGAAATGTCAAAACGTTGCGTAAATTTTGTCTCCTCTCAAGAGCGTACATATAACGAGCTTTTGCAACTAATAAAATTAAAAACACGCATACACACACACAACCCAATGAAGGAAAATTTATTTTTCGTCGATATGGAATTCAGCCTGCAAGAAAAGAAACAAATCAACCCCATAAATTCACGCACTATAATAGAAAACAGAGGGAAGAACAAAGTGAACAAATATGAAGAGAACCTGCCAAGCTCTTTTCCTTGCGTTGGAGTTTCTCCTCTCTGAGGCCAATTGTGTGGTGCAGTTTTAGCATGTGTGTTAGGATGCGCGTGTCAGACAAGAACGTAAAATGCAGCTCACCTTATCCTTCGGGTTTCTTTTGTTTCAAATGAGCGAACAATCCTTCCAATGCTTTTTTCTGATTTTTCTTTATTTTCTTTGTTTTATGTCGATTTTGTGTTTCAGTTTGTATTCCACGCCGCTGCTAATAGTCGATGGCCTTCCAACAAGTTTTTGGTAAATGTCGTGTCTGTTGGAAAAACGCCTCTTTCAACGTCGCTGCCGAGCATGATGGAGATTGCGAGCGAGAGCATAAGCAATGGGGACTGGTCGTGCTCCAAGAATATCAACAACAGCTGGGCAAATACATATGTTCATTGTACATTTGTATGTAGAACTTCGTTCTATACTTTCCAATTAAATTTGTATTCTCACAAACATTCACATTTGCACTTAATTTTACGTTTTCCCGACGCTGACCAAAGTGTTCTCTCTGCTGTGGCGCATCGTGTGTGCGTATTTATGTACATACTTATTCTGTTCTCTTTTCATTTGCTGTTAAGAGCATCACTTAACAGCTAGGGCTCTCTCGGCGTCGGGAGACCGACGGTAAACACACAAATGTGCAAGTGGAACTTATATAAATACGTACATATGTACATACGTATGTATATGTGCATTTTTATTTCTTATGAACGCTTATTTTTGAAACATTTCTTGTACTTACCTCTTTACAAGTGCAACAATTACGAGTCAGCATCAGCATGATAGTGGTGTAACTGTAAGCTGCTTTTTCGTTTTTTTTCTTTTATGGCTGGGCCTTCGTTTTGTTCACATACACATATGTACGCAAAAAGACGAGCAGCTAAGAACTCTCATAAAAAACGCAGCACGATTTGGTTATAGACACATACACCACATAACAAATAATAGGTACATTTTTGTATGTCGTGATATTACTGATTTATATATATGTACGAATACGCACACAAATGTACGAAACGAGAAATCGTATTTGAATATTTTATAAAAGTATATATGAAATGTGTACTTTTAATTAAAGTAGGCACTGTGATTTGCTACAACTTCAGTTGGGTGATGCAAAAGCAAGTTTTTGTGGAAGTGAAGCTACTTCGGACTTTAACGATAAAGGCGATTTTTGTTTCTTCCACTATATTCCTCAGCAGGCATCCATTCAATGGTGTTCTCTCTCTCGCTCTATCAATTACAAATTAAACGCAGACCTGTATTCAGTACAGCACAGACAACAGAACGTAACAAATGTTTTATTAGACCCAATTTTTCTGTCACTTCTACGTTTTTACGTTATTGCACAGTATGCAATGCAACGACGAAATCATATATAGTATTAACAAACTTAAACGGGGAGCCTTTAGAAGAAAGACGTGCAAAGTGAAACTGGAAACTTATTTCTATCGATAGTCCCATCCCTAGTGAACTCCAAATGATACAATACATCGATGGACAACTTTTGCAGTCTTTTTGAGACATATCTATGGTATTACTGAATCTAATTTTGATTTGTTTTATACCCTATATACACAGGCGTGAGTTTTCTAGCGATATCGGAATGAACGCATCAACGCAGAGTAGACGTTTAAGTTGGCAAAAGCGTGTAATTCTAACGACGAAAGCAACCAAAGTTTGGAGGTAAGTAATTTATTTTTAATTTCCAATATATCCAGCAGTGTCTTCATGTCGAAGGTGCGGAAAAATGATGCGAGGCGTTTACACTTAAGCCGAATCATTTCCGCATCATTTTGTCAGCTATTGTTGGCTCCACCGAACAAAATATACGACTTTAATTTTCAAGTGGCGCTTTTAAAGTCGGAATCAGTGCGTCCCAAAAGACCTTGCAAGTCTTTGTGTTACCATTTTGTTGCTTGCAATCAGACTTATTTTAATTGAAATTTTCAGGAATGGTTTGGCCGCTCAACTTTAAATTGAATTTATTTTTTGATTCGACAAAAATACCCCGATATCGCGTAGATACGCCCGAATAATTTCAGTATTTTGTAAAAATACTCGACAGAATACGGTAGCACTTGCAAATGATGCGGTGCAAGTTCCAACATGCGACCCGCATGATTATCTTCTTCTATCCACAGGGTTCTTATGGGCATCATTGTGGCATGTTCCATTAAACGGCAAAATCCAATGATGCGCCCTAATGTAAAAAGGGTATAAGAATGGTTTTTTATGGCTTATTTATTTTATTAAAAATTGTATTTTAATGTTTTTTTTAAGTTGGCATAACTTACATAGGTATCTCACATCAAATTTTTATGCACAAGTATGACATTACAATCTATATAAACCCATTTATTACCTATCTATATGTCATTAAGATCCATAATCATGGATGATATTTATAGTTTTTTTAGCGCATATTACTTTATTTTAATGTGATCAACTATATTATCATATGTGAGTCATGTATGATATATATTATGTATAGTTGCACATTTATATCCGCTCATTATATTAGTATATTCTATATTAAACAAAATTAGCATTATTAATATTAACAATTAACATATAGGAAGGTATAAAATAAGAATTATTCTGATATTGTGATGCAAGCGTCTTCAAAAAGGGTCGACTCTAAAAATGCTAAAGTGAAGGGTGGCGCGAGCACAAAAATCAAAACAAAGTTGAGAGAGCGCAAATTTCAGTTGTGCGCACATACACACTTGCAAACACGCAAAGTACGTGAGAATGCATGTGCACACATACACTCTCACGACTCTCTCGGGCGCTGATGCCGGTCCGCTTGGTGCGGAAAAAAAATGTATGAAGTGTCCCATCTATATACTGTATGGTTAGTGCACGCGCCGAACCAAATGGATCGGCGCCCAGCTGACGGCTGTGGGTTGTCAATACCTGTGCTTCGCTATGGACAGAAAAATGTATGAATGGGCGCACCTATGTATGTGCATGCATATACATATGTATGTATCTATTAACGTGTGCAGAGCAAACGATTTGTCAACATTATCTTATTATTTTATTATTTTTATTATTATTATAACAATATCATTTATTATGAAATCGAGGTGGGGATCAAACAAGTTTAATACTTATTACTAATAGCCTATTTACACTAAGGTTGAGTTATTGAGTTTCGGGTAAAACTCCAGTTTCGTTTACATGGGGCAGCATAGCGGACCTAGAGGTGGCAAAAAATTTGAGTTTTGGTTGCGTTTAGTTGAGTTTGTCCGATTTTTCGAATATTTCAACCCTGATCTGCCTATCGTGTAATTATCACCACTAGAAAAACAACAAAAAACATATGAGAAAAAAAGTAAACAAACAAATATTTATAAAAATTACTTAATATCCAATTTTATTACTAGAAACTAGATTCGTTTGGTCGCCTGAGGCTTTGGAGATGCTATTAGAGTTATGGCACGAGAATAACGACGGGTTCCGCGGCGTAAGCAAAAATTCTCATATTTATAAGGAACTAGCTGAAAAAATGAAAGAAGCTGAAAGTCCCTCGCATGCCGAAATTAAAAATAAAATAATATAAGCTGCAGCGTCGTTATTGTCTCTTGCGCTGCCACATAGAGCATCATTAGTTCTTGGGTAAATGAAATAAAACCAATTTTCGTAGATAAGCACGTGCCAGCAGCCGAAACTCAATAACTCAACTTTGGCATAGTGCAAATGCAAATTCTGAGTTATTGAGTTACCTATCGATAAATGAGGTAACTCACTGTAGTGTAAATAGGCTTTAAAACCACTCACATACAAATGCGACAACTACCAGAGCCGAACGCATCGGATACTAGATTCGAACCTCGGGAGCCAACGCAGAAAATTATTGCTGGTATATTTTCTTTGTAGTGGCGCGAGCGGAATATTCTATATTGCCGTGGAACAGACGGCATACTCAAAATGAAGCCGTCTAGAAAAGAAGGAAATATCTAAATTATTATTTATTTATTATTATTATATATTTTAATGGAATATTGACCTCCACTCCGCGGCTCCGGCAGCGTCACCATTTCCATTGCCGCCATTCAAAATCTGTGGGAATAACTGTTATGTTATCTGGGATTTCTAAAAGAATTTATACAAGCATATCACTAGAAAAACTTTTTAGATTGCCTCCGTCCTGCAGCACGGATCTTGACCAGCGTTCAACTAGATAGCTCAACCCGGAATTATAGCCTTTTTACACTACGGTTGAGTTATAGCCTTTTTACACTACAGTGAGTTACCACATTTATCGATAGGTAACTCAATAACTCAGAATTTGGATTTACACTATGCCAAAGTTGAGTTATTGAGTTATTGAGTTTCGGCTTGCTGGCACGTGCTTGTCCACGAAAATTTTGTTTTTTAATTTTTATTAATATGAATACCGAGGAATTAATGATGCTCTATGTGGCAGAGCAAGAGATGATAACGAGGATGCAATGTATGGAGTTGGCGACGATGTCTGCAGCAACTGTGGAGTATTTGGATCAAATTTCCAAGAAACGCATTTGGACATTGCGAATAACCTTGGAATCCATTTTTTAAGGCAAATTTCCGCAGGGAAATTGCACGGCTGCAATTGCAAATATGTTGAATTTTGGCTATACATATGTATATGTATGTACATCACATATGTACAAAAATTAAAATTTTTTAAATTGGCAATTGTTTATAATAATTTAATTTATACCTATTAATTTATAATAATTCAATTTAGCGTTTGGCTAAGTTTTTCCGACCGAATTTTAGAAATCGACCACATTGTTTATATGATTTTTAATAATAAAATTGGTTTAAAGTATTGGTTTTAACAATTTTATGTACCTTTTTCCCCAGCCATATTGTTTACGCGCCAAAATTTAAATTTTGAGCTGCCAATTTTTGTTGTAACTAGTGGTGATAATTCCACGACAGGCAGATCAGGGTTGAAATATTGGGAAAATCGGACAAACTCAACTAAACGCAACCAAAACTCAACTTTTTTGCCACCTCTAGGTCCCCTATGCTTCCCCATGTAAACGAAACTCGAGTTTTGCCCGAAACTCAATAACTCAATAACTCAACCCTAGTGTAAAAAGGCTATTATTGAGTGTCGGGCAAAACTCGAGTTTCGTTTACATGGGGAAGCATAGGGGACCTAGAGGTGGCAAAAAAGTTGAGTTTTGGTTGCGTTTAGTTGAGTTTGTCCGATTTTTCGAATATTTCAACCCTGATCTGCCTGTCGTGGAATTATCACCACTAGTTACAACAAAAATTGGCAGCTCAATATTTAAAATTTGGCGCGTAAACAATATGGCTGGGGAAAAAGGTACATACAATTGTTAAAACCAATACTTTAAACCCATTTTATTATTAAAAACCATATAAACAAAGTGTTCGATTTCCAAAATTCTGTCGAAAAAACTTAGCCAAACGCTAAATTGAATTATTATAAATAAATATACATTAAATTATTATAAACAATTGCGAATTTAAAAAAGTTTAATTTTGGTACATATGTATTGTACATATACATATAGACAAAAATCAACATAGTTGCAATTGCAGCCGTGCCATTTCCCTGCGGAAATTTTCGTTCAAAAATGGATTCCAAGGTTATTCGCAATGTCCAAATGCGTTTCTTGGAAATTTTATCCAAATACTCCACAGTTGCTGCAAACATCGTCGCCAACTCCATACATTGCAGCCTCGTTATCATCTCTTGCTCTGCCACATAGAAAATCATTAACTCTTGGTCGTTAATATAATTCAAATTAAATAAAACAAAATTTATGTACACAAGCACGTGCCAGCAGCCGAAACTCAATAACTCAATAACTCAACTTTGGCATAGTGTAAATCCAAATTCTGAGTTATTGAGTTACCTATCGATAAATGTGGTAACTCACTGTAGTGTAAAAAGGCTATTAGATTTTGTATACTGGTGAAACAATGGGAGCGTTCGCAACTTGCTTAGCGTTCAGTGATGGTTTGCATACGATAGTGCCTTTTATTGACCCAGTTGTTTTGTATTGATCACGAACTAGTTCACAAATATATATATATGTATGGCACGTCACTAGTTGCCCATTCTGTTGTCAACCAAGGATAACCCATCAATTTGTGCAATGGTTTGGATGCCCGTGGTCATACGTAAAAAACAATAATCCTTAAATTATTGTCTTCCTTAGAGTGCCCTGTTCAATTTTCAAAGTTTGCTGTCCGTCATCCTGCTCCTCATCTGCACCTGTGCCTATTTGCGGTCTTTGTTCCCCAGTATCATCGACAGGAAAAAGATTGGGTACGACCCATTAAAACAACTTTTTTTCGGTCTATTACCAAATATATCTCTTCATTGCAGCCTGCTTGGCACGTTTTGGAAGCTGGCGCGCATAGGTGAGCGCAAGTCGCCCTGGGTGGGTGCCGCTTGCCTGTTGATGGCGTTCACTGTTCTCTTTTGGAGCTAGCCTTAAGTTTTAGTAATGTCACTGGGCAAATTCATGGCTTAAACGCAACAGGCAAATGTTTATCGTATACATATGGATGTACTTGTGTACCTTCCCACATATTTTACTGAAATTTTATGATTGTAAATACATGCAAGTACATAAATGCATTGTTTACCAATGGAATTTAATGTAAACTGACGGTGATTTTGATTGATGACTATAACAGTATCTGCGGACAGGATTATCGAGAGCTTGCATTAGAGCGCGGGAGGGGTACACCAAAAGTCGCAGGGGAGTCAGGCACAGGAGCTATCTACTTTTGAATCACCGACGGGAACATTACTCATCGCACTGACACCGTCATGCAGCACGTACATATCTTCACCAGCGTTCAACTAGATTTTCATGCATAAATACATGCATCAGATGGAGCGTAAAAATAGGACGCTCCAAATGGTGCATTGCGCTTTGGCTTAGATCCATAAGACTGATTAATACATAAAGCATTCAATCACTAATTATAGGTAAAATCGCATGAAATCCATCGCTGAGGACTGAGCGCTCAGAAAGTTGTGCTGGTAAATGCACCCAATGCATCGTCCCTCCGTTTTCGGTGAACGTGTTCTGGGAGGCACGATTCGATCAGATCATCGATTCCCAGAAAAAACAAACTTGACATAGAAAAAGCAAGCCGCCATTCAATGAAGAGAAATCAGTTGGTTGAGCTACATTTTGCTTTATAAAATTCTATTAACGATGACACACAGTTCAAGATTAATTTTGCAACTTATACAATTGAGAAGCTCTTCGGGACCATGGACCATAATTAATTTCACCATGATCGGGACATAAAAAATCTCAAGGCGTGTTGTGTTTGTTTATGTATTTCAACTTTGATAGTTCATAGAGTGATCAAACTGCCCAATCTACTTGGTGGACACACGCGTGCGCTTGTTCCAGGAAAAGTTGACCCCGTAGTTCTTGACGCGCTCCTTCTTGGACTTCTCTTCGCCGTCGATATACCAACGCCAGCCGTTGCGTTCACAGTAAGTGATGGCTTCGTCTTTGGTTCCGAACTGCACGTTTAAATTGGATAGCGGGTCGCCACTGTAAAATACGCAAGACTAATTTGAACTAGGCCATTAAAAGTCTAATCGCGACTTACGAAGAGGCCCAGCCCATTAGAGGGTTTTCCCATCGCTCCCGATTGTCGAACTCAATCTGCCAATTGTTAATGTTGTCTGTGCCGCTTTGCATTGCATTCTTAGGTGGTATGTGAATGCGCACACGACGGTCCTTTAGCTGCTCCCCGGGCACTCCGGAAATAGGACTAAGATTTACGGCAGTGGGTACAGTAATCGTTCCACTCAATTTGTGGCGCTGTTCCAACTCCTCAGGACGAGCCAAAGCTGTTTTTAGATCCAGTGGAGCAGTATCTTTGGTAGACGCGCAGCGGAAAGTAGTAATTTTATTGGCGTTTAATCTACAGCCCAAGCAAAACACGACGTGGATGATTAGCATTTCTAAGATGTGCTAGGAATGACACTTACAAATGAAAGGATGTAGTCCTGCACACTCGGCGTAGAAGAGACATTTTCGCAAGTAGAATTACGTAAAATTTGGAACACAAATCAATCGGTTTTGTTTAGTGGCTCATGAACGAACAAACGTTCACGTCAGTGAACGAACTATGTAAGACAGTTCCTCGTTCTTTTTTGTTCAAGTACTCGGTTCCGACGAAAAGTTCTATCGAACAGAATGATATCAGGTTGATATTCGTATGAAACCAATAAAAAAAATTGTTCTTGCAAATGTTTTTGCTAGGGTCATTCCGCAGATAAGGGCTGTGCCGAGATCCGAAAAAAGTGAAAAAAAACAGAATAAGGGTTGATATTCGTTTGAAACCGATAAAAAAAATGTTGAATGCAAAATGCGTTTGCTAGGATCAGTTTAAAAGCAGTATTCCGATCACGCACTGATTCCAGCTTTAAAAGTGCCACTTGAAAATTATAGTCAGCAGAACGTAATTTTTGTTCGGTGGAGCCAACAATAGCAGACAAAATGATGCGGCTTAAGTGTAAACGCCTCGCATCATATTTCCGCAGCTTCGGCAATGAATCGGTAGTGTAAAAAGGCTATTAAAAGGCTAAAAAGCATATAAAAAATACCAGTTCTTCTGATATTGTGGGACAAGTGTCTTTAAAAAGTGTCAACTCTAAAAATGCTAAGGTATTCGAACCCAGAAACTAAAAGTGAAATAGGTAATACACAAATGCCGGCCAATTTAAAACCTATACATGATAATTCGCCCATGTGCACATGTATAAAAATACGCTGGACTTCAACAACAAGAACTGAAAACAAATGTATGAATACGAGGCACATATCTAATTAAATACGCTGAGCCTCAAGAAAAAACAGACAAAATTGAAGCATTTAAACTGCTGCAAATTAAAAAATATAATCACATATGTATGTTTTGTGTATTGCACGACACAGTTCAAACAGAGCCAAATAAATTTCACTCCAAAGCCGATGACCATGGGGCCGCATCTAGAAAGATAGTTGGCGATATGTTCAGTGTATGAACTGACAGATCACACCAGTTCTGTATGGTTAGTGCTACTAGGCCTTTACTTAAAGTGTAGTGTAATACGACCAGAATGATATAAAACAAAGTCCGATATATGTATATATATCGATATTTTTAACACCCTGGAGGGAAGCTACGGACTCCTTCCTAGCTATTGCAAAATTGACAGTGACCAAGGACATCGCATAGTTTTAATTGTAACCTGATTGAGTTTTTTCTAGTTACAAATATATACTTAAGCGGAAATGGGTGTTCCGAAATTTTTCCGCTATATCAGCGAAAGGTATCCGTGCCTGAGCGAATTGGCGCGCGAGCACAGCGTGAGTTATGGGTCAATGTCTCTCCAACCACGTCATCAGCTGTTTCCTTTTCTTTTCATGCTTATAGATTCCTGAATTCGACAACCTTTACTTGGACGTGAATGGCATCGTCCACAACTGTTCTCATCCGGATGACAACAACATACACTTTCACATGGAGGAGCAGCAGATATTTCAGGAGATATTCAATTATGTCGACAAGCTATTCTACCTGATTAAACCGCAAAAACTTTTTTTCCTGGCTGTGGATGGAGTTGCCCCGCGGGCCAAAATGAATCAACAAAGAAGTCGTCGTTTCCGCTCTGCTCGCGAGGCCGAATTGCTGGAGGCCAAAGCACTACAAAGAGGGGAACGCCGGGTGCATGAGCGCTTTGATAGTAACTGTATCACGCCAGGCACTGATTTTATGGAGCGGCTGCAACAGGGTCTCCGTGGCTTCGTCAAGACAAAGATCTCTACAGATCCACTCTGGCAGAAGTGCTCTGTGATTCTCAGTGGACAGGAGACACCCGGCGAGGGTGAACACAAGATTATGGACTACATACGATATATGAAGGCCCAACCCAACTTTGACCCCAACACCAGGCACTGTTTATACGGCTTGGACGCGGATCTTATTATTCTGGGTTTGTGCACGCACGAGCTGCACTTTGTGGTTTTACGCGAGGAGGTCAAGTTTGGCCGCAATGTAAAACGTGCTTCCGTAGAGGAGACGCGCTTCTTCCTCTTGCACCTCGGACTGCTTCGGGAATATCTCGAGCTGGAGTTCCACGAGCTGACCACCGCTCAACAAAAACTAGATGTGGCCCAGCTAATCGACGACTGGGTCCTTATGGGCTTCATGGTCGGCAACGATTTCATTCCTCATCTGCCCTGCCTGCACATCTCCTCCAATGCCCTGCCGCTGTTGTACAAGACCTATATACGTATTTACCGCTCCCTTGGCGGAAACATCAACGAGCACGGCAAGCTCAACCTGGAGCGACTGCAGATCTTCATGACGGCTCTTAGCGAGGTAGAGCTAGAGCAGTACAAGGAGCATGCCGACGATCTAAAGTACACGAATTCCAATACAGAGGCCTTTGACATAGACATTCGAGAGATATCCTCCTCCAAAAACTACGATTCCGACCTGGAAGCTCTGATCGATGACAGCATACAGGTTAGACCGTCCTTTCCTGAATCTCCTTTAAAGATTAGTCTCTTTATTCACTTTTTATTCTGACTCTCTTGTAGCTCTACAAGGACGACAGTGAGGAGGATCAAAGCGACGAAGAAGCTGGCGTGATAAAAGATTTCCAGAACTACAAGCGTAACTATTACCGCAATAAATTCAATCTTAACTCGCGGGGACTAAATCAGTTGATCGAAGAGTTGGGTCACCACTATGTGACTGCTCTGCAGTGGATCTTGGATTATTATTACCGGGGCGTGCAATCGTGGGACTGGTACTATCCCTTCCACTATGCCCCTTTCATCAGTGACCTCAAAAATATCGCGACTGTTCAGATCGAGTTCCAGCTAGGGACTCCTTTTCTTCCCTTCGAACAGGTTTATGTTGCTCCCTTCTAGTTGTAGTTCAAACTTCTCATCTACGATTTTAATTTCAGTTGCTTGCTGTTTTGCCGGCAGCCAGTTTTAAGCTGCTTCCCACTGCCTATCACGACCTCATGCTGAAACCAACCAGCCCGTTAGCGGAATTTTACCCAACTGAATTTAAGAGCGATCTAAATGGCAAAAAACATGACTGGGAGGCCGTCGTTCTCATACCTTTCATAGACGAATGCCTACTACTCAGCGCAATGCGGCCGTGCGAATTCCATCTATCGACCGCGGAGAGAGCCCGAAATAGGCACGGCCCGATGTACCAGTACGATTACACTCCTCAAGATGTGGGTTCAATGGCAGCCCTGCCACCGCTCAAGGCTCTGCAGCACGTGAACTGCACTGAAGTGGCCCGTTGGGCCGGCGAGATTGCCGTGAATCTGCCTCATAGCGTTTTTGTTGAAATGCCAAATACAGCACGCCACGTCTTTTTCCCTGGCTTTCCTACTATGAAGCATCTGGCCTTCGATGTAAGTTTGTGTATTATGCTAATATTGAAACGACGGTTGTTATTTGTGCATCGAATTTCGTTAGTTTGAACTGCGGCACGGTCGGGTAAAAGTCTTCGAGCAAGTCAGCCGCAACCAGAACATAGTGCTGATGCCACGAAAGCAAGTAATAGGAGAATCCTTGGAGGCAGTGGCTGCACAGTATTTGGAACAGGTGGTGCACATTGGATGGCCCCATCTTATAATGGCCAAGGTTGTAAAGATCGCCACGCGAGATCAGTGCATCGACAAGGAGGGAAAGAGCTTCAACGAGTCGCGACGCTTTGATACGGAGTGCAAGTCGCTGCAAGAACAGTTGAGTGCTACCTTTTCATCTGTATGTTAGGATCTAATGTATACGCAAATTCTTCTATTATATACAGCTTTAGTACGCGCATGGGGATTCAATTCGAAAACTACGACTTTCTCGTATACGTTCGTACCTACGTGGGCAGTTCCGTCGATTTCGGCGCAAAGGGCACCGTGCATATGATGGATACCTGGAGCAGCAATGTTATTAAATACCCTGCTCAGGGCGTGGTAGGCGAGCTGTCCGTGAAAAAGTACATGCGCCAGCAGTTCTCCAAAATAGAGCAGCTTTTTCCCTCTGGCAGCTTAGTATTTTTCATCGGCAGTCCATATTATGGTAGTGAGGGCACTGTGCTGGACCCACTGCTCGTCTATAGCTGTGGACGCATCCAGGGTAAGCGTTGTCGCAGCTTTCAGCTGTTTGTCTCGCTAAGCTGTAATAACTGAGTGTTTTGTAGTCAACATTCGGGTTCATCCCGAGCCGAACCTGGAGAAGGCGCGTGTAGAGCAGGAAGAACGTGACAAGGACTATATGAACACCTTCGATGTCTGCCACCAGCTGAACATCAATGGAAGAGCCCTGGGCCGTCTGACTGGCACCTTCTGGGTAGTGCTGGGACCGCGGCGCGAAAAGATGGAAAACGTAGCCAAACACAACATTGGGCTGCAGCTGAAGTATCCCCGCCAGAACGAAGAACGGGCCGGTTACTGCCGTCGCTCAAACAACCAGTGGTTGTACTCTAGCCTAGCGCTCGAGCTTATGCAAAGATACTGCGAGCGCTTCCCTGAGGTGGTCAAATACTTCGGAGTTAGCAATGACAGGAATGACAACTTTTTTGAAGAGGACATTTACCCAGATGCCATGGGCCAACACCATATTGAGGATCTGGCTAATTGGGTCCGACAGCAACCTCACATGAAGGTGGATCGCATTGCCTGTGGCTCCAAGACAGTTTGCAAGGAGACCGTGGAATTGTTAATTGGCGCAGTCGAAGAGCTGCGATCGATGCCTGTGAAGGATGTAAAGCTCCAGGTGAAGCCACACCTCCTCATCAAGCCAAATGTCACACTCCCCGAAGTGTATAAGCCACGTCGTCAAGTGCGCCTGTTCGATCGCGTCGTTATCGTCCGTACCATCTACCTGGTTCCGGTTGGTATCAAGGGAACTGTCATTGGCGTACACCCCGTCACCGACCCCAATCCTGTTCGACTAGAGTGTGTTCATGCCATCGACACTTTCTGCGAGGTGCTCTTCGACAAGTCCGTTCCCAACTGCAGCGACATCCACGGCATAGCGGAGGAGCGTGTTTACAAGATACCAGAAAATGCTCTAGTAGTAATTTGTTTAAATGGTGAGTAGTGCGCCCACGCTCCCTCTCCTTTTACGCAAAAGTCAATTTCAATAGCCATAGCTATAGCCAAGAACAAGGAGCTTCTCCCGCCTGTTTCACTTCTTACCCACAGATATTGATGTCTGCTAATCCCCATAATTCTCTCGCTTAGAAAATGAACAGAATCAGCAACCAAGCCTGCAGTTTGAGAAAGCGCGCCAGAGTTGTCAAGAACCCGGTCAAACGAATTTTCCGCGTATAGAGAAGCGAGAACAGCAGAATCGGCAATCACAAAAACAGCAGCAGCCAAAAAAGCAGCAGTTGCAGACAACCAGCAGCCGGTACGTTACGGCAGCAGGATCGAACTGGAATCAAATAACGATGAAAACGCAAATAGCCGATGAGTTTGTCAAGCCACGATCCGACCTTCCGCTTAGATCTAACCAGCCCAAGTCAGTTCAAGCAGTGTCGCACCATCACCAATGTTCTACCTTGCCAAATAAGTCACAACCGGACTACGCTAACGAAACTTGGAGACATAATTCTACTCGAGTTCAGGAAGGCACAATATCGCCTGCGCTCGCTACGCCGCAAGAACAAACTCTGGCTCTCATGTCGCTGCTGGGCTTGAATAAAGAGCAGAACTCGTTGCAGCAGCCACTTGGTCATGTAACTCATATATCCTCGCAGCAGCCGCTGAACTCTCAGTCACAAATAGTTCAGCGACCACTTCCTGGACAAATGCCTGTGAGTCAGTTGTGTGTGGATTAATTATTTTGCAATTTCAAACCCGTAATTTCGACTTAGAAACTGCCGCAGCCCCCGCTATTTTGGCAAAAAGAGGCTCAGCAGCAACAGCAAGCTCAACAAGCCATCCGCATTCAGACACAACAGTGGTTTAGGTCTAAACAGCCACTAGAGAAAGATCTTCATCAGAAAACTGAGTTTCTGCCACGGCAACAGCCTTATCACCAACAGCAAATACAACAGAGGCAGTTGCAACAGATGCCTCCCCATTTTTATCCAATGACCTACAAAAATGAAAATCAATCACGTTATAACACTTTGGGGCATGAAGTCTACAACAACAACACTCGGACAACACTGGAGCATCAACAGTATCAGACACAACAACTGCAGGATATTGTCAGCAACAGACCTCGTAGCTCATCCATACAGGACTTTGTGCCCATACAGGCATATCGTCCCAAGACGTCGCAGCGGCCTCAAGCAATTGGTCAAATAGACGCGGAAACGGTTAGTTAATTAAACACATTTAGAGTAAATCAATGTTTCATATTTTTTCTTAGCCAACGTGCATAACAGCTGGAGAAATAAACTCCCGATCTAGATCTAGTCTCCGGGATGTGGTACCAAACAAAGGGACTGGTGGACTGAATATTCAGGTAAGAATATAGGCAATAATAACTCTTGATAACGTAATCCCCCTTTTTCTTCAGCCTTCGACCTCACAAGTTGAATGTAGTACCGACTTAGCTCCGAAGGTCGAAGCAGATGCAGGATCCACTCCAGCCCAGGTAGGTGGAAGCTTTTAAGCGCTTTTTCTTTCACTCAACCTCTATACATATATCTCTTTCTTTTTTGTGTTGTTAAAGATGAGGAAGCAACGAGTGCCTCGCATTGGCGCAAAATTCGATTTGGATTATATTATACATTGAGCTCAAAATCCGAAGATAAAGAAGACTTAAAAATCACAGGCAGTTCATATAATTAATTATCATAAATATAAATACGTGTATATAGTCACTTACACATTTTGTTATCATCTTAGGTCACTTCTAAATAAACTCGAAAACCCTACAGTCTTCCTAAAAAAAGTTTTATTAGTTGATCTATCTTCGTCTGTCCATTAGAGGTCTCATGTATCGTATTTTTCTCGATGTATTTCAAGAAGTTATTTTAAACTTGGTCGGAAGAGAAAGGCGTCGGTCCATATGTGCACATACATCATGATCATATGAACTGCTGAGTTGATACTTGAACTTTATTTGTGAAAACCTTAATTATTGGCATATAATCAATTTGCATATTGAAAGAGTATAGGAATATATTAGATTTTTGTAGATGTATAATTAAAGTGGCTCAATCGAATAAGGTGCACTAAGGTTCGAATGTCGAATAATCTCGAAATATTTATGTAAATGTATCGTATTTTTGCTTTTAAATTCTAAAAGTAAACTAATCATACATATTGAATATTAAAAATAGCGCTAAAAGCTTCAATGAAGCTTAGAACTTCTAAGTTAGAAGTACACAATCGATCAGTTGATTATGAGAGAGAAATTGGCACCAAATTACTTGCTGACATTTGTCTTTGACGCTAGAGTAAATTAATTCCACTAAATAATGGAGAATAAAGATCAAGGTATGTAATTTCTAATGTATATATAGTTTTTTATGGTAGTCCCAGGATTTTAGTGTTTTGTAATGTCCAATTGTTGCCGTCTCCCGAAAAAAAGGTTAATGTGAAAACAAATTGGTCTCTCAATCTGATTGTGATGAGGACATCTACGACATATGTACATACATACATACATGTACAGCTAGAAGACGACGATGCTAATTAAAATAGAAAACAATATCGCCTGCGCTCGCTACGCCGCAAGAACAAACTCTGGCTCTCATGTCGCTGCTGGGCTTGAATAAAGAGCAGAACTCGTTGCAGCAGCCACTTGGTCATGTAACTCATATATCCTCGCAGCAGCCGCTGAACTCTCAGTCACAAATAGTTCAGCGACCACTTCCTGGACAAATGCCTGTGAGTCAGTTGTGTGTGGATTAATTATTTTGCAATTTCAAACCCGTAATTTCGACTTAGAAACTGCCGCAGCCCCCGCTATTTTGGCAAAAAGAGGCTCAGCAGCAACAGCAAGCTCAACAAGCCATCCGCATTCAGACACAACAGTGGTTTAGGTCTAAACAGCCACTAGAGAAAGATCTTCATCAGAAAACTGAGTTTCTGCCACGGCAACAGCCTTATCACCAACAGCAAATACAACAGAGGCAGTTGCAACAGATGCCTCCCCATTTTTATCCAATGACCTACAAAAATGAAAATCAATCACGTTATAACACTTTGGGGCATGAAGTCTACAACAACAACACTCGGACAACACTGGAGCATCAACAGTATCAGACACAACAACTGCAGGATATTGTCAGCAACAGACCTCGTAGCTCATCCATACAGGACTTTGTGCCCATACAGGCATATCGTCCCAAGACGTCGCAGCGGCCTCAAGCAATTGGTCAAATAGACGCGGAAACGGTTAGTTAATTAAACACATTTAGAGTAAATCAATGTTTCATATTTTTTCTTAGCCAACGTGCATAACAGCTGGAGAAATAAACTCCCGATCTAGATCTAGTCTCCGGGATGTGGTACCAAACAAAGGGACTGGTGGACTGAATATTCAGGTAAGAATATAGGCAATAATAACTCTTGATAACGTAATCCCCCTTTTTCTTCAGCCTTCGACCTCACAAGTTGAATGTAGTACCGACTTAGCTCCGAAGGTCGAAGCAGATGCAGGATCCACTCCAGCCCAGGTAGGTGGAAGCTTTTAAGCGCTTTTTCTTTCACTCAACCTCTATACATATATCTCTTTCTTTTTTGTGTTGTTAAAGATGAGGAAGCAACGAGTGCCTCGCATTGGCGCAAAATTCGATTTGGATTATATTATACATTGAGCTCAAAATCCGAAGATAAAGAAGACTTAAAAATCACAGGCAGTTCATATAATTAATTATCATAAATATAAATACGTGTATATAGTCACTTACACATTTTGTTATCATCTTAGGTCACTTCTAAATAAACTCGAAAACCCTACAGTCTTCCTAAAAAAAGTTTTATTAGTTGATCTATCTTCGTCTGTCCATTAGAGGTCTCATGTATCGTATTTTTCTCGATGTATTTCAAGAAGTTATTTTAAACTTGGTCGGAAGAGAAAGGCGTCGGTCCATATGTGCACATACATCATGATCATATGAACTGCTGAGTTGATACTTGAACTTTATTTGTGAAAACCTTAATTATTGGCATATAATCAATTTGCATATTGAAAGAGTATAGGAATATATTAGATTTGTGTAGATGTATAATTAAAGTGGCTCAATCGAATAAGGTGCACTAAGGTTCGAATGTCGAATAATCTCGAAATATTTATGTAAATGTATCGTATTTTTGCTTTTAAATTCTAAAAGTAAACTAATCATACATATTGAATATTAAAAATAGCGCTAAAAGCTTCAATGAAGCTTAGAACTTCTAAGTTAGAAGTACACAATCGATCAGTTGATTATGAGAGAGAAATTGGCACCAAATTACTTGCTGACATTTGTCTTTGACGCTAGAGTAAATTAATTCCACTAAATAATGGAGAATAAAGATCAAGGTATGTAATTTCTAATGTATATATAGTTTTTTATGGTAGTCCCAGGATTTTAGTGTTTTGTAATGTCCAATTGTTGCCGTCTCCCGAAAAAAAGGTTAATGTGAAAAAAAATTGGTCTCTCAATCTGATTGTGATGAGGACATCTACGACATATGTACATACATACATACATGTACAGCTAGAAGACGACGATGCTAATTAAAATAGAAAATAATATGTAATAAATTTGCATAATTTTTAAATAAATATAATATAATATATATATAATTATATATATATATATATATACATACATATATATATATATATATATATATATATATATTTATATACATACATATGTATATATATATGTTATAATAAATATATACATTACCACTACGAATTAGTGTGCATGGGAGGCAAGAGTGGGCGTGGTCGCATTAACCCAAATCTTTTTTACAAACTATTCATAACATAACAACCAAATTTGCGAAGTTTCAAGTCTCTAATTTCATTTATTCAAACAAAAAAAACTACTTTTTCGGACCATAGTTCAGTGGCTTTACTTTTATTTTAGTTCTATATTATTATCTATCAAATATATAACAAAAACGAGGGGGAACGTTGTGAGCCGCGGCAAAGGCCGCGGCTCTACATTATACCCGGTACTCAGTCAGCATATATGTACATACATTTATGAGCTTACGATTTTGAAATTTATTATACATTCGCAAAAGGGACGAATTAAATTTTGGGCAAAATATAATATTTAAAATAAAAAAATGAAGTCAAACCATTTTTGGAATTTTTATACATGTTTCCATTTTTGTTTACATATGATTTTTACATTTGCTTCTACATTTCATAATTTACATACATGTATAACTACATGTTCGAGACGTACAAGTGTTTACGAGAGAGAGAGGGAATGACTAAGCGCTTGGCAGGCGTTGCGTAGCCTCTGAAATTTAATTTGTTCCTTCTGTCCATAAAAATGATTCGTCCTGATCCAGATTCGGCAATCTGTTAGACACGGTCATTTTCCATGAATCTGCGTTTTTGGTTTTCTTTTATATTAAAAATTGTGGATTCCACAGATTTTTGTCCTTTGTGGGGTCGGAAGGGGGCGTGTCAAAATTTTGAAATAGACTTGTACTGAAGTGATATCACAGGAGCTTGGATAGAAAGTTTGGTTGCTCTAGCTCTTATAGTCTCTGAGATCTAGGCGCTCATTTAAACGAATAGGCAAAGCAGACAGGGTTGCGTGTGAGAGAGAGCGAGAGGGAACGATGACTTTTATTTATTTATTTATTTATTGGCCAACGGTTGAACCTTAACTGGCTATACTAGCTTACATCTATCTTAAATAATACAAAGAAATCAACAAAAAAACGATGGAGAACGTTGTGAGCCGCGGCAAAGGCCGCGGCTCTACCTTATACCCGGTACTCAGTCAGTATATACATACATACATTTATGAGCCTACGATTTATGAAATTTATTATATGTTCTCAAAAGGGACGAATTAATTTTTGGGAAAAAAATAATATTTAAAATAAAAAATGAAGTCAAACCATTTTTGGAATTTTTATACATGTTTCCATTTTTGTTTACCTATGATTTTTACATCTGCTTCTACATTTCTACATGACATGTATAACTACATATTTCAGACGTGGAAGTGTTTGCGAGAGAGAGAGGGAATGAGTAAGCGCTTGGCAGGCGTTGCGTAGCCACTGAAATTTAAGTTGTTCCTTCTGTCCATAATAATGATCCCACCTGATCCAGATTCGGCAATCTGATAGATACAGTAATTTCCCATGATTCCGCGTTTTTGGTTTACTTTTATATTAAAAATTTTGGATTCCACAGATTTTCGTTTTTTGTGGGGGCGGAAGGGGGCGTGGCAAAATTTTGAAATAAACTTGTGCTGAATTGATATCACAGGAATTTGGATAGAAAGTTTGGTTGCTATAGCTCTTATAGTCTCTGAGATCTAGGCGCTCATTTAAACGAATAAGCAAAGCAGACAGGGTGGCGTGTGAGAGAGAGCGAGAGGGAACGATGACTTTCGAAATGGTTTTCTTTATTGTAGCTATAATAATGATCCGATCTGATCCAGATTCAACACTCTGATAGAAATGGTCATTCTCTATGATTCTGCGTTTTAAGTTTTCTTGTATCTTCATCATTGTGTACGCCACAGACTTTCGTCTTTTGTGCGGGCGGAAAGGGGCGGGGCGAAATTTTGCAACATATTTGGAGTAGTGTGATCACACAGGAGACTGGGTACAAAACTTGGTTGCTCTAGCTTAAATGGTCTCTGAGATATAGGCACAAATGAAGATGGACGGACGGACGGACGGACGGACAGACGGACGGACAGACAGACATGGCTATATCGACTCGGCTATTGATGCTGATCAAGAATATACGGGGTCGGAAACGCTTCCTTCTGGGCGTTACACACAACCGTTATCCCCACAAATCTAATATACCACTATACTCTTCGAGTACCGGGTATAACAATTAACAATGAAACATGAAAAAATCAGACAGTAATCGTCTAACGGCTGCTTTCCCATGGCAGAAGTCGAACCGCATCCCAGCTGGCAGCGCATTATACTGGCGAAGAGCCCTACATATAGGTTCGTTACTTCCGTAATTGCTCCGGTGGAGATCAATAGAAAAGAGTGCGTGGTCCCTAAGGCTCCTGGCAGGCGTATTTTCGAAATGGTTTTCTTCATTGTAGCTATAATAATAATCCGATCTGATCCAGATTCAACACTCTGATAGATGTGGTCATTCTCTATGATTCTGATTCTCTATGATTTTTAGTTTTCTCGTATCTTCAAAATTGTGTACGTCACAGACTTTCGTTCTTTGTGCGGGTGGAAAGGGGCGGGGCGAAATTTTGCAACACATTTGGAGTAGGAGACTGGATACAAAATTTGGTTGCTCTAGCTTTAATAGTCTGTGAGATATAGGCGCTAATGAAGACGGACGGGCGGACAGACGGACAGACAGAAATGGCTATATCGACTCGGCTATTGATGCTGATCAAGAATATATATACTTTATGGGGTCGGAAACGCTTCCTTCTGGGCGTTACACACAACCGTTATCACCACAAATCTAATATACCCTTATACTCTTTGAGTACCGGGTATAAAAACTAACCTATTTTTTGACGCTCAATGAATTATCGGACACAGCAAAAAAGACAGTGGAAAAATTGATAAAATGAATTGACTCGAAAATTAATATTTCGTTGCGTATACTACAGAACAGCTTGCAAGCGATTTGTAATAAGTTTGACCAAGTTCTGGCATACCTCGGTCTCTATGGAGTTCCATACTTCTAGGAATGCCTCTTTTAGCCAATTTATGTAACAGCTAGACGGAAGTGACCGACCCCATAAGGTATACATATCTACATATGTATGTATCTTCTAGATTAGCATCAATAGCCGAGTCAATTAGTCCATTTGATTTGTCACCTATTTCTCAGAGACTACAAGAGCTAGAGCTGAGGTATCACCCTTCTGATACCATACTGAATAAACAATTAATTTAACAATTTTATACGCACCCTCAAATATCAAAAATCTGTGGTCTCTATCATTTTGAAGATACTAGAGAACAGAAAACGTAAAATTATAAAGAGCTATATATTTATAAAAAATTGTATATTTGAGCCGAGATATAAGGGTCGTGTTGCATTTTGTTGGTGGGATGAGGGAGATGTAACGTGAGCTGTAATATATAAATGTGCTGTATGGAAACAGATAGAATATTCATCATTAAGGTGTAAGACGATAGACGGAGTACAGAAATATGTTGTATAAGTTATATACATAGATAAACAAATTATATACATAAGATGCTAAGAATCAGATTACACTAGTCGACACGACTTTTTCGCAGTCGCCCATGTTTAAAAATTTTTAAAGAATGCTTTTTTTTTCCAGGTTTAATTTTTTTTTTTTAATTTTTTAAAAAGTTGGTTTTTTTTGTCATAGGTAGTGCTTCTATTTTATGAAGTTTTCGTTAAACGGCTGCAGCTCGGCCGTTTATCCATCGATTTTTAAAAGCGATACCTTAAACGACGCCTAATTAATGTGTCTATCTAAAAGCAAAAATGTAGGCATTTGAATATTTTTTTTTCGACTTTACCGGAGTTTTCAAAGTCAAAATTTCGGGAAAATATACCGAACAAAATTATGAAATTTGAATGTGCAAGCTTAATATTTTCCAGACATTAAGTTGCAGCTACAAAGTGTCTGGCTGCATTTGTCAGCTTTTTAAAACTGCAAAGTTCAATACTTTTCCTACAGTTGTAGGAAACTTAAGTTATGTGAAAAATAGAAGCACTACCTATTTTAAATAATTCTAATTCTTTAAAAAAAAACTAAACCTCGAAAAAAAACCATAATTCTTTAAAAAAATGGAAATCTCCAAATCTATCAGAAAAAGTCATTTTAGGCGACAGCGGAAAAAAAAGTTGAATTTTGTCGAGTATTGTTACCACTGTTTTCTGGCATTATAAAATGGCTTATGTAAATAAATAAACATTTACTGATAGTAGTACAGGCTGCAGCTTCAAACATAGCTTTGGTTAAAATTATCTCTAAGTTACGACACTATTTCTTGTCTTTTACACACTGCCGTCGATGTCGTAGAATGTCGATCGGGAAAATATTCAAATGGCGTTTGCAGCTCTCACAAAAATAGTTTCCAGCGTTAGATGCAGCGCGAGCTGTGGGTGACTGCTGTAGTTGTACTGGGCTGGCCGGCTGCACTTCCTTGCACTGTTGACGATGCACCAGCTGTTCGATCACATCAACATTTTCCAGATGAATGTTGCATTTTGAGCACTGCCTGGCTCGTGCCTGAAGGGTCGCTTGCATAGCTAATGTCCATGGCTGGTCCGCCAGACAGCCGTACACGACGTGTTCAGAGACGTTGAGCCCACCCTTTGCTATGTTGGGACTCAGGGGATAGTCAATGGCAAAGGGATTTTTCTTTAGCTCTTCAAGGCGAGGTATTCGAGTTTGGTGTGTGTAGAGCCTCTTGAGATCAGCTGGCAGTAGTCGACTAACGGCGTACGGCACATCCAGTCCCATGAAGTCGATAAGTTCGTGCCAGAGCGTGATGTTTTTGTTAGTAACAGCTGGAGCTGTGTTGCTAATGTTGAGCTCTAAAAAAGGTTTTGTTAAAGTGAACATGTAAATAATAATGGATTATTCCCAGGAGGCAGGAGGGGCCACGCACCATTAAGCTTGTTATACAGCAGGCTGCTCCAATGGCGCCGCAGTTTGATGGCTCGGCACAGCAGCTTCATCCCACTGTCGGGCATAGGGAAATCCAGGCAGAGCCAGCCGTCGAAGACCATCTGTGTCAAGTCTACATTTGTATCGATCGCGTAGCCAAATAGGAGAAGTGTTTGGGCCAGTGGAAGACGAATGCAGCTCATCAGGTATGGCTTCGCAGTCTCAAGTAGTGACCTGTAAGCGGCTGGTTATATTGTATTTCTTTTTTTTGGGCGTCGTTGCTGGTTAATTACTGATAGCACAGCACCTGATGGCGCGCACTGAGCGGATGCTTAAGTGTATAGTAGTCCGGCTTCGATATAAGGTCACTTTCAGCGAGCTTGAGGCACTCGTAGTACTTGGTGAAGTGGGAGTTCGGATGCAGAGAGAGGAATGGCTTCATTCTAGTGTGAAAGAACTGTTGCCCCCCTCCCTTGCAGTAGTTGAACTCATCACCAATTGCCAGCTGTGGGTAGAAGCCGCTTACCAGTAACAGCTTCAGCAAAACGACGTCGCTGTTGCGATCCAGACGCGCCGAGCGCTCAAGTAGGACGAGCTGGCGGGGATCGTGACGTAGGCGAAAGTCCACGTCGCGCACGTCCTCGTATTTGTCATCCGTCTCGTCGTATGGATCTCCGCTGTGCTGGTGCTTAAGTACCTTAGGATGTCGAGGCTGCTCAAACCGCTGGCGCCGTTTGAGAGCCTTCAGTTGGCGCACTTCACCGTGGCGGCTAGATCTTTCGGCACTAGTCAGCGGGCCGGAAGTGCATGGCGGAGCCATGCGACAACTCTCCAAGATACGCTGGAACTGCTGACGCATCTTGCTAACCTCGTAGAAACGTTGCTCCTCGATGCCTCGACGATGGCACCATTTCCTGGTGTTCTCCCGGGCTATTTTCAACTGCAGCCACTCGCGGTAGGCGCTCATCAGAGTAAAGAGGTCTCCCTGAGCGGATTCTAGAGGCTGACGCTCCCGTTCGCAGCGCGGGTCCGTGTAAGCACGGCTGGTAAGCGGATTTTGTACGCTTAGCATGGCGGCCAGGGACAACAGCTGATCTACCTCTGGGAACACGCAGCCCATTAGCAGCATTTTTCCAATGGATAGTTCCACTGGCAGGTTGCTCAACGAGATGCCCAAAGGGGTGATCTTCTCCTCCATGCTAATGACACCCTATTAAATAGTGGATAGGTATAATATATATATACATATAAATATATATATATTTATATAAATATATATATAGGTATAAAGGTGGAAAAAATAGCTTTTTACATCATAGTTTCGTATATATGTATGTAGATACATATGTACGTACAATGTCATGACCAGCTTCGCCTAGGTACAGAATTCGCCTTGGTACAGTTGTTATGTTCATCCGGATCAATTAACTACGTTAAGTCGGAATATCCATGTCCATTTATACTTCTGCTAGTATAGCTTTTCTTATGTAGAGAACAATAGGCATAACAAACTATAATTAAATGCGTGCTTATATGCACACCAGGTGTTTCTACTGCTTTAACATGATATTTTGACAATTTTATATACGTTCGAACGAGGAATATGGAAAATTGGAAGTTATGAAAAATAAACAATAATTTTGATTGAACACTATTAGCCCTGAAAGGTCACCCTAGAATATAATGTAAATAGTAGTCGATCGACGAAGGACGCCGTCCTTAAGAGTTAAGTTTGGTCAGAAAAAAACTTTTTTTTTTTTGCTGTTTGAAAATATATAGCTATAAGGATGCTTACATTCTGCTTTAGTGTTAGGATGGTCTGTTCGATGCGCTCTGATTCCGGAGGCTCAATAAAGGGAAATTCTCTGACGTCAGGCAGTCCCATGGATACCATTTGCAGCAACATTGTGTCCAGTGGGACGCGGTAGATTTCTGGAGTAGGATATGCCTCGAACGCATCGAACTGCTGCTGCGTGTAGAGCCGAAAACAGAACTGAGGGAAGCAAGGAGAAATGCATGAGACCAGTGGCTTGACCTCTCGGACGATTATTGAACTTACACCTGGCCCTGTGCGACCTGCGCGACCCTTGCGCTGTTCTGCCGATGATTTGGACACCCAGAACTCCTTCAGGCGTTTTCCCTTGCAAGCTGCATCGTAGCTCATCTCTTTGACCTTTCCAGAATCGACTACAAACCGCACACCGTCCACAGTCAAGGAAGTTTCGGAAATATTTGTCGATACTATGCACTTGCGTGCGCCTTCGGGTGCATAATCGAACACCTTGTCTTGCTCGGCTAGTGCCAGTCCACTGTGAAGTGGCAGGACGAGCCAGTGTGTTTGCTGGGTGGCGTACTCCTGTATAGCCTCGCATACGATGTCGATCTCGTTAACGCCGCTAACAAAGATGAGGACATCCCCGCGCTCACTGGCTGAAAGTGAAAATTGAAAGTCTCATTTATATATTATCGTCAATTTTGGTTGTAATGGCTTACAGGGATATTGCTGGTCGATCAGGTTAAGAACTTGTACGAATGGAGCTGGGTCGATGCGCGTTCGCTGTGAACGATTAGACCTCGCCGTGGCTTGGCTGGCTTTCAACTCATTCGCTGGGGGTGGCATGTAGCGCAATTTTATAGGAAACAAGCGTCCCGGCACCTGTACCAGTCGTGCCCCCTCCTCTTTAAAGTAAGATTGGAACAGTTCCACATTGATGGTGGCCGACATAAGAATTAGTTTTAGTTGCGGCTTGCTCCGCAACAGACATTTGCTCACACCTAGCAAGAAGTCACCAAACAGATTCCGCTCGTGTATTTCGTCCAGAATAAGCACATCATAATCATTTAGGTTAGAAGAAATCGCAAGTTGGCGAAGTAGCAGACCTTCTGTGATGAACAGGATGTTCGTGTGCTGTGTTTTTCTTCTCTCGAAACGAATCTGGAAGCCCACCTTACTGCCGAAGTCTTCCAGCAGTTCATGACCAACTCGCTTTGACAGCGACACGCATGCCAAGCGGCGTGGTTGAGTACACGCTGAGATGTTAATAAAAGAAATTAGCTTGACTAATGGTATGGCCTCATACACTTACCTATACTGCGATAACCAAAATCATAGAGGAACTGCGGCACTTGTGTGGACTTTCCACATCCTGTGTCGCCAGCGATAATGACCACACGCGACGAGCCCATTGCCGCACGCAACTCATCCTTATAGCGGGTAATTGGTAAATTTCGCTGCGCCTGGCGCAGTTTTTTAATTCGCTTAAACTTCTCTTTCTGCTTAAAGTCTATGTAGATAAGCAGTACTTGCTGGAACTGCGCCTGCAGATCGCTGATGTTATCTTGTTCTTGGTGCAGGGCACACTCATCCAGTTGAATTGCCAGGTGCTTGCTCCTGTGATATGGGTGTGGTCTTAAAAGCTCCTGCTCCGGCAAAACTTGTGGAAGTACTGGCTGACCCATACTGCGCAGCATGCACTCATATTTTTTTACAAATTTCCAGAGGTCGGCCTCGTTCTCGACAAAACTGAGCTGCTGACGGCTTTTGACCTTCACAACGCCATTGAGTTGAATCTTTAGCTCCAAAAAACTAAAGTCCACTAGATTGAGTACTGCCCGTGTTTTACTAGATTGCTTTGACATAGCTGATCCAAACGGTGAACATTGTCATCAGTATTAAACCCTAGTACACAAATCCGAAAAAATTCTTATGATAATTGATTCCGATGATATTGATAAAAAAAAGTCCGTAGTACTACCACCACTAACCATGCAGTACATATGTAGATACATTTCATACAAACGGCGGTCGCGAACGAAGTCTGTATATGCGGTACCAAGACTCGCCTCGGGTACCGGAACCGTTCGGATCATGACGCGGCGCGAGCCGAATTCGACAGCAATGAAGCAATCGAAATGGTATGTCATCTGTCGTGTAATAGGCTTTTTACACTTGGTGCGTTACCTATCGATATCGGAGAAGACGCAGAGAAGCAGGTTTGCCGTTTACACTACAGCGTCTTTGCGTCTTGGAAGAGGAAGACAAATTTTGTAAACAAAGTAAATAATGTTCGAAAATCAACGAAATATGTCAGAAAAAGAGCTAATTCTTTTATCTGCGGTGGCGCAAAATGAAGCGAATCTGTTGAAGTGCATGGAAGTGTCTGGGCTATCCTCAGAAAAGTTGCCATTCGTCTTGCAACTGCAACGTCCTCCTTGCGTTTGGACTCTTGTAGGTAAACAGCAGACAATGTTCTCTCTTTTCAATTAAATAATGTATTCTTCATTGCAATAGCCACGATATGGTTCATTTTGGGAGGAAGATGTTGTGGAGAACTCCGATGCCTTTTTTAAGGAAAATTTCTGCATGAAAAGGAGTACTTCAACATTCTCGTTGGACTGTTGCCCAATCTCAAAAAGAAAAAAACTCCTTTTCGACAGACAATCCCTCTGGAGAAGAGAATAGCCATAGCCCTTTATTGCCTAGGATCGCCTGCGGAATATCGCACGGGAGTCTATTTGGTGTGTCAAGGGCTTTTGTCTGCCTCATATTACTGCAGTTTTGTCGCGAGGTAGTTGCTCAACTCGCTGACAAGTATCTGCAAGCAGACTTTCTTACCCTGAGAAGATCACGGAAACAGTGAAAGGATTCAAAGACTTGGGATTTGCAGAAAAAAATTTGAAATCAACTATATTGTTGAAATGCTTTTTTTAATAATAAAATTAGTTTAAACAATTTGTTCTAACCATTACATGAATTTTTGCCCCTTTTTACTCAGTTAAAAATTGTACGCGGCAAAATTTAAATTTGAATCTGCTGTTTTTTGTTGTTATTAGTGGTGATAGTTCCGCTGATTAGGCAGAAAAGTACGAAAATTGCTGTTATGCGCACAGAAATACCAAAACGCAGTTGCGTCGGAAAACGACGCAACTTTTTGCCATCACTAGGGCCCTATGCTAAACCTATGTAAAAACGAGGGGGAACGTTGTGAGCCGCGGCAAAGGCCGCGGCTCTACCTTATACCCGGTACTCCGTCAGTATATATGTACATACATACATACATATATGAGCTTGCGATTTATGCAATTTATTATATGTTCGCAAAAGGGACAAAATAAATTTTGGGCAAAAAATAATTCAAAAAATGAAGTCAAATCATTTTTGGAATATTATACATGTTTCTAATTTTGTTTGCATATGCTTTTTACATCTGCTTCTACATTTCTACATGTATAACTACATATTTGAGACGTACAAGTGTTTGCGACAGAGAGAGAGGGAATGAGTCAGCGCTTGGCAGGCGTTACGTAGCCACTGAAATTTAATTTGTTTCTTCTGTCTATAATATTGATCCGACCTGATCCATATTCGACAATCTGGAAGATATGGTAATTTTCCATGATTCTGCGTTTTTGGTTTTCATTTATCTTAAAAATTGTGGATTCCACAGATTTTCGTCCTTTGTGGAGGCGGAAAGGGGCGTGGCAAAATTTTGAAACAAACTCGTGCTGGTTTGATATCACAGGAGTTTGGATAGAAAGTTTGGTTGCTCTAGCTATTATAGTCTCTGAGAACTAGGCGCTCATTTAAACGAATAAGCAAAGCAGACAGGGTCGCGTGTGAGAGAGAGCGAGAGGGAATGATGAATTTCGAAATGGTTTTCTTCATTGTAGCTATAATAATGATCCGATCTGATCCTGATTCAACACACTGATAGAAATAGTCATTTTCTATGATTCTGCTTTTTTAGTTTTCCCGTATCTTTAAAATTGTGTATGCCACAGACTTTCGTCCTTTGTGGGGGCGGAAGGGGGCGGGGCGAAATTTTGAAATACACTTTGAGTAGTGTGATAACACAGGAGACTGAATACAAAACTTGGTTACTCTAGCTTTAATAGTCTATGAGATATAGGCGCAAATGAAGACGGACGGACGGACAGACGGACGGACGGACGGACAGACAGACATGGCTATATCGACTCGGCTATTGATGCTGATCAAGAATATATATACTTTATGGGGTCGGAAACGCTTCCTTCTGGACGTTACACACAACCGTTATCCCCACAAATCTAATATACCCCTATACTCTTCGAGTACCGGGTATAAAAACTGCGTTTCTGGGAAGACGCAAAGAATCAAGACGCAGCCTCAGTGTAAACGGCACCTAATACACAACAAATATGTGATTTTATGCCTTTATGTCTTGTTTCTGGTTTGTTTTGCTTCTGTTTTTGCTTCTGCGTATTTTAATGTATGGGTGCATAGGCCACGTACTTAGCGTGTTATAGTATTGATGAGCACTAGAACTGACATTTTGTGTGCTCGTTTGACTATTCCAATGATTTAATCCAATGGGTGTCATGTATGACATATTTTATATATATGGATATGTACATATATCCGCTCATTATATTCTTATATTCTATATTAAATCAAAATTAGCATCGAAGCATATGCACAATAAAGGTTATTCTGATATTGTAAGGCAAGCGTCTTCAAAAAGTGTCGACTCTAAAAATGCTAAAGTGAAGGGTGGCGTGAGCGCAGATATCAAAGCAAAGTTGAGATAACACAAATTTCAGTTGTGCGCTTATCCGCTCATCCGCAAAGTACGTGAGAATGCATGTGCACACATAACTAACAAGACAGCTCTGTGAGCTTATATTAGTTGTGTCGCTGCGGACAGCTACATGTTTGAACTGTCCCATCTACATATATACTGTATGGTTAGTGGTTGAAACCAAGGTATACTAAACAAGGTAGGCTTATTGGCTCGCTCGCTCTCTTGTTTTGCTTCTTTCGACTCAGTCTGTTGTGAAAAGTACAACGCATTTGTGAGAGTCTCTCTCTCTTTCTATCTCTTTACCTTCTTTGCTGCTCTCTATAAGCCTACCTTGTTTAGTATACCTTGGTTGAAACCAGCAGAAAAAGAAAAGCAAGCAATCAAGCATCGTTCGGCTGGCGCCACATCATGAGCCGAACGTGACGACACCAGAGCCGAATGGATCGGCAATCCAGTTGAAGTCTCTGGGTTGCTCATATCTGGAGCTTCGCTGCGGACAGCAAAGTGAATGCACTGTGAATACACTGTGTGGTGCTAGACGTCGAAAAAATAGCAGCACAAAATTTTGTCGCCTAACAACAGAGATGATTTCTTATCGTTTCCATAAGTATGTCATACCTGTTTGCGCTACCGACAAATTTATCGAGTACTGGTGTATAACTTGGGTGTAGTGGAATACGAACTACTTTTATGATTCTAATGTGTATTTATTGGTTATTTGTATAAATTATTAAAAAAAACAAAGAATTTTGTATTGATTTGATTATTACCACATGGCACGTTGTACACCAGATAGCTTGTTATAGTCTGCCAAATGGCGCCACACAATCCTGCTGAGGCGATATTTGTGGACAACTCCGCGCGGCCGTGACGTAAGTGCGCAACGTTCCCGAACACGGACCAATGAAGAGTCACGTGGAAAAGCAGCAATTTCGGCATCGGCCACTTCCCTCAGCTCAACAGGCAGAATGTCATTTTTTCGAATTGAATTAACGCGAAGCCGCTCCTTGGCATGCTCACTAACGCACTTGCGGCGCTTTACATCACGGATCATCCTCCAGTCTGCATACTTTGTTCGCACTTGCTGTAACTATGTGTACACCAGAAACAAATCTCATTAATATTTTAAGATTGATGTGAAATTATTATAAACTTACGCCAAATCCGGCGATTTTCCCGGCTCGGCAAGCGAAATTACCAACTTTGGCCAGAGAATTCATGTTGTTGCTGTTTATTTCTGGTTCCTTTACTAGAGGTTTAGGTCATATCGATATTTTTCAGCTTATATATCGATATCTGGACTACGACAGCTGATGCCGATTCTTATGGTGAATGGCGCATTGCTGTGGACATTTTTTGTGTTTAATTGTGTTTTTATTTCGAATTAAATGTGAGCAAAATAAAAGCGGGTACAGTTTAAGTCTTTTTTTTTTTTGGCGGTTTAATGAAATTGTTGGTATCCGCTAGTTTTAATAAATAACCCCACGTTTTACATAACAAGAATTGCGGCTGTTTCTTCTCTTTACTCACCCCCTATTCTGTTACATTTTCTTTTTAAAAAGGATAGATGGTTTATTTTATTAATGTAGCGTGATGTTTGAGATTTGATACACTGCAGTTTCAAAGTTAATTGATAATTCCGAGATTCAATCGAAATCGAATCACCATCACCTTGTTCATTGTCATTCACGGGGAAACGCGTCCACGTCGCGTGCATGTGTATTGTTCTAGTTTCTGGTGTGTTGCTGTCTCACCGTCAAGTTAAAAAATTTGCTCGTGGTAGTTTTTTTCGCGGTGTGTGCTTTTTTTGGTCTGTGAAAATTCTTTAAATTAATAACCTATTCTTCTATTTGTTTCAAATAGCCCCCGCAAAAGTCTCAGTTGGCAGCCGCGTTCAAGCATTTTTATTACCAACAACAAAGCTCAATTTGGTGCAAAGGCAAGAAAACCGTCAGAAGCTGAAGAAGAAGCATTGTAGAGATGCCTTCCAGTGATCCACTGCCGCCCAAGGAGGGTGCGCTTTTCCGAAAGCTGCTGGTAAGTTTAAACATATTTTTCCAGCCACTTGCTAGTCAAAAAATTCCTTGCCGGCTTCCGACTGCAGCTTCTTCCGTCAACAGCCATGTGCTTTCTTTTAATAGCGTGCCTATTTTAGGCACTGCTGCGGAAATAGCAAAAACTAAAACCGTACCAGCAACATTTCCAATTTGGTAGTACGAACTCTTGAATCCGCAATTTATATTGCACTATGTTTTTTTATTTGGTGTTCTAGTCAGTCGCATAACCTCAAACTTTTTGATTAGGCGGGATATATACAATGTTATTGACTAATGAACCAATTCTACGTCTCTACTATTTGCCTTTCTTCCTATACTCAGAAATGCTACGAACTAAAGCAGTACAAAAATGGCCTCAAGCTGGCAAAGCAGATACTATCAAACCCCAAGTACATGGAACACGGGGAGACACTGGCCATGAAAGGTCTTACTCTGAACGGGCTGGGGAGACGTGAAGAGGCATATAAGTATGTGCGTTTAGGTCTGCGCAACGATCTTCGCTCTCATGTCTGCTGGCACGTTTATGGCCTTCTCCAGAGGAGTGATAAGAAATATGACGAGGCCATTAAGTGCTACCGCAATGCCCTTAAATGGGAAAAGGACAATCTGCAGATTCTGAAGGATCTGTCGCTGCTTCAGATACAAATGCGGGATCTAGAGGGGTATAAGGAGACCCGTCATCATTTGTTCACGTTGCGGCCCTCTCAACACGCTTCCTGGATTGGGTTTGCCATGAGCTATCATTTACTAAGGGACTACGAAATGGCCAATAACATACTGGAAACGTTTAGCCAGTCTCAGACATCGATTGTATGTAGCAGGAAACAACCTTTTAACTCAATTCTTATAATCTGTTTCCCAATTTCCTTCTTTTACATCTCACTCCGCTGGCAGGAGGCGCACGACTATCGCCATTCGGAGCTTCTTCTTTATCAGAACCAGATACTCATTGAATCATCGCGCCTGGAGCAGGCCCTCGACCATTTGATCAAGTACAACGCGCAGATTGTGGATAAGTTGGCCGTGCGCGAGACAATGGGCGATTTGTACATACAGTTACAGCAGCATGATATGGCGGTGCCTATCTTTGAATCGTTGATTCGTCGTAATCCCGAAAATGTTCTCTACTACGAACAGTACCTGTCTGCTCGGCAGGTTTCCGAGTCTAGCGCTGTGGTGGCCGTTTACCGTGAGTTCCAGGAGAAGTATCCACGCGCGCTCTGCCCCCGCCGTTTACCGTTGAACGTTGCCAATGGTTCGGAGTTTCGAATGGTAGCCGACGAGTACTTGCGTCGTGGACTCCGAAAGGGCATTCCGCCGCTTTTTGTAAACGTGCGCACCCTGCACCAGGAGTCGGAAAAAGCGACTGTTATTGAGAAACTTACGCTGGAATACTTTGAGAATCTAACACGCTCTGGCCACTTCTCTCGCGAGGACGCCGATGCTGGGGCGCCCGTTGAGCCAGCTTCTGCACTTGTATGGACGGCTCTGTTTCTGGCGCAGCACTATGACTATATGCGGGACACAGATCAGGCTCTTCAGTTCATTAATGTCGCCATCGACCACACGCCTACTTTGATCGAACTTCTTATAACTAAGGGACGTATTTTCAAGCATGCTGGCGATGCCGTTGAAGCCTACGTTTGGCTGGAGGAGGCTCAGAGTATGGATACAGCCGATCGGTAGGGATATCAATCATAAACAAATTCCAAATTTTAGTTTGTACCCTGAAATACTCTTATATAATAATTATATACTCATATAATTATTACGCTCCCTGATAATATTAATGATCATGTTATTTTATTTTAATTAGCTACATCAATTCGAAATGCGCAAAGTACATGCTGCGGGCTAACATGGTACAGGAGGCGGAGGAAATTTGTGCGAAATTTACTCGAGAGGGTGTCTCTGCAATGGATAATCTAAATGAGATGCAGTGCATGTGGTTCCAAACGGAGTGTGCGTTAGCTTACCAACGCATGGGTCGCTGGGGCGAGTCATTGAAAAAGTGCCACGAAGTAGAGCGTCATTTTGCTGAGATAGTCGAGGATCAGTTTGATTTTCATACATATTGCATGCGCAAGATGACGCTTCGGGCATACGTGGGCCTGTTGCGGCTGGAGGATGTCCTGCGCCAACATCCATTCTACTTCAAGGCTTCAAAATGCGCCATTGAGGTGTACCTACGTTTATATGATAAACCTCTCAAGTCGGAAGCGGCCATTGAAGAGATTGGCATTGGTATGTTAAAACTGTTAATAAAAAACTTTTTAATAACATGTTTCTCTGCTCTGAAACAGAAAACCTTCCGCCATCTGAGTTGAAAAAGCTGCGTAGCAAACAGCGCAAAGCAAAAAAAAAAGCTGAGCTTGAGAGCGCGCAGGCCGCGCAAGCACAAGTGAAGCGCGAACAACATCAGAAATCCAAGCAACAGGCTAGCCAGGAAACCGATCCTGATGCGCCACAACTAGACGAACTCGTGGCAGAGAAGTTGGAGCGGACTGACGAACCCTTAGAAAGGGCCATTGACTTCCTAAAGCCGTTGCAGCAGCTAGCCAAAGAACGCATTGAGACGCATTTACTGGCCTTCGAGGTTTACTATCGTAAAAATAAGCTGCTATTAATGCTTCAGTCCATACAGCGTGCCCGTGCCGTTAATATCGCGCACCCTGAGATCCACAGTTGCATTATTCGTTTCATGAAGTCGCTTTCCAGCGCCTTTAAACAACAGCCATTCAATGAACACGTCCAGCAGGTGCTTGACAAGGCTACCAAAGAACTGATAGGCAGCAAGACGCTCCAGCAGCTCAACGATGAATTCATTGCCAAGCACAACGCATCTATACTGCATTTGTACGAGGGGGCTCGTAGTCTCTTCGAGCTTGATGCTAGTAAAAAGGATACCGCTATTAAGTTGGTTACCAACTTCAATCTGAACAAGCTACGGTTAGAGGTAATATTCGATTATACCAAGAATGTGGTAATATGGCACTAATTTTTGCAATTCCATAGGAGGCCATCAAAGTCTACACCGCGTTGCGGGATGGCGATGTATTTGGAGAGTGTGAGGAAGAAGCCGCTGCATATCAGCAAGCGTGTCAAAAACGTTTTCGCTATGCTCACATATTTCGCAACATAGAAGAACTAGAGGCGCAGTTACAAGAGAAAGAGGCTGCCAAGCTACGCGCTGAAGAGGAACAACTCCAATTGAATCATGTCGATTCCAGTGAAGCGATTTCAGTTTCGGTTACAGCAATGGCAGCGTCTTAAGACAAAAAAGACTGCTACATTACAAAAACAACCACAGCATCAACACCAGAAACTGCAACACAACTAAAAAAAACCCTTTAAACAGAAATGAGCTAAACTCTATAAAAAACAGCAACTACAAATAAAAATCAATAATAACGAAATACAAGCTTCTAAAAATCATGAGCTAATTGAAACCAATTTCTGAGCTAGTATGAAATAGTTTTAATGTAGAAATTCAGTGGTTGGGTGAGCTTGCGCTCCATTTATATGCATGTAGTCGACAACATCTGAACACATCAATCCACCCACCCAACTCACACAGAAAATGTTTTAGCAAAAAAATAGAACTGCGTGCGGGCGGAAAGATATGCGGGTGTTGTATATCTCTTCCTGCATCTTGAACATACTCGTATGTAGGTATAGTACACCCAATGTGAACAACTACTGCTTGTTTCTTTTTAAATACATTTATGTTTACTATTTTTAACATGCGCATTGTGTTTGTATATATAAAGTCGTAAATATACGCAAATCTAAACCTTAACTTTAAATGACTTTTTATGAAATTGAATATGAATTATGACCCCATATTAAAATCGTCTTTTTTTCAATATTAACATGATACATATTATCAAGGTCTAACTTTGTTGGCATTAAGCCAACAGTTGCCAGAAAGCATATGTACATAAAACATTTTTTTTTGTGCCACCCCTAGTACAAAAAAACGTGCTCGGCACCGGTTGCACACTGGTTACCATTCGCACCCCACTAGTTCCAGATCGACTAGACAATGTTTAGGAGAATTTCATACATTAAGTCCTTCTACTACTAGGCTACACTATTACTACACTAGGCATCAAAATTTTACTCCTTTTCCGCTGTGAACCAAACCGAATTTTTCTGATGGATTTGGGGCTTTAAAAATGTATAGTAACGTATAGCGAAATTTGTACAGTTATTTCATTTTTCTGAAATCTTTTTTTAGTCCTCCTAAGATTTGCTATATGGAAATAGCACTGTAGTTCCCAACTTAAAACTAGTAGGTCATATGGAACTACATAGTTAGAGTGTGTGTGCTACGTGATTTGTGACTGTGAAAGATGAAATTGATTTTTAGCAGTTATTAGAGCATTTTGATATATTTGTATGTGTGTTACAGTCACATTATGGCGGTTGAATGAATAATATTGCAAGATACATGCTAAATAGTAGAGGAAAAAGAATACACAAATAAATCCAACAGAATAACGAAAATCTTCGTGTGAGCATGAAGCAATCGCGTAAATTTTTTGCCAAAAAAAAAATGTGAAAAGAATCAGTCGAGCCGTTCGGGAGATCCTTGCAGAACTAGCAGTGAGCGATGACGTCATCTAGGCGTTGACGCCGGCAAATTATTTTTTCTTTGTTTCTTTCTTTTCCGGGCGTGCCGTAACAGAATTAGGTTCTGCCGATCGTGCGCAGTCGAAGGGAATTTTAATTTTTGTTTCCATCTTTTTTTCGCGCATGTGTTGGCAGAACTCTCTTGCTTTGTTCGCTTTGCTACTTGCTATCAAATTACATTGTTACAATTGTGCGCAAAAGAGTTAGAAGCGAAATTGTAGTGATTTAGTGAAAAATATCAATATTATCTATTATTATCGGATAAGTGCAGTGTTTAAATAAAAATATGTGTTGTGCGCGTGGTAAATAATGAAAATATCAATTGTATAAAATGTTAAATTTGTGTAATTGTGAAAAAAATGTTGGTCTCATTCACATTATAAATCCTTATTTCTCGTCTTTGTGGTCTTGCTTTTATGTTTCTTTGTGCTCCGACTAAGTCAAGCGACTAAGACTAGCGACATATCTCCGCCGTTTCACAAACGACATAACTCCGCGCGAAATTGTGTCGTTTTGAAGCGCCATGTCGATATAGAGAGGTATATGTCGTTTGTGGAACGGCGGAGATATGTCGTTTTAAAAAGTCACACCTCCGCGCGGAGATATTCGTTTCAAAACGACTTAAATCCGCCAGAAAAAATTTAACAAATTTCGAAAGTAAAATAAAACAAAACAGACTTTGGGTTAATTAGGCACACATTGCGCGGATTCATTTGAACCAATGAAATTTCAGATATCTGGCTTGAATTAGAAGCATTCGATGAAAAAGACGATGTGAGAACAGAAATAGTTGTGTTAATATATTATTTTAAATGATTAACTTAAAATTTTTTCAACTGACACGTAAGTTTTTCTTCTGTGGCTGATTTCCACCATTTTGAAAGAGTAAAGCAAACTCGCGACATTTTTCATATTCTGCATCAATTAGATGTAGCAAAAATTTAAAAAAGTGCCCATTTGCTTGTATTTTATTTCCTAAGTTGAAATTAAAAGCTTCTACTGCACTCGTGGTTCTAGTTGACCGCTTAAACACGGATATGCTTTTGGGTCCCTCCTATATAATTATGGTTACACATTTATAAGTAAAATACATTTCAATTATTAAACAATAAATATAACATACATTTTTAAGCCACTGTCTCTTAAAATATTTAAAAAATGGAGAAAACAGCTTCTTGTCTAAGGTTATTTCTTCGCATTTTAGAAGGTTAAATCCTTCTATAATTTTGTTTTCTGGTAGCAGCGGCAAATGAAAGAATATCATAAACAGCATGTAGGCGTCCTTATTGCATTTCAGCGTATTCTCAAAACCAATCGATTGCTTGGTATTTTTCTTGCATGCTTGAGTAAAATGAAACTAACAAGCGCAAAAATTCATGTTGGGATGCAGGTCTTTTAACGTATATATGTATGTGAATAAGTGCTAAAAAAACAGAAACAAAAGGGGTTATCTAATAAAATAAATAGTTGATTTATTGATTGTTGGTTAAGTAAATGAAATGGAGCATGAGAAGCAATTTACCTTCTGCAAATATTTAATATAAATTATTAAAATTTGCTTAATGCTTCAAAAGGGCACACTTTAAATGTAGCATCAATTAAATAATGCCTATTATGCTCCTGAATATTGGCTTGCATCAAGGCGATGTCTGATGAAAATATGCAATAAGCAAACGAGCTCGATGCGTACATTTTTTTATAGAACTGCTTTGCAGTGTTTCCCTTGGTCATTCCAAAACGGTTCATAATATTTTCATCCTGAAAAGCTTCCAGAACATTCTCTGCAGACGATGGAGACTTTGGCAAGAAAGGCTGTCTTTTTCTTAGCAAAGTGCGTTTGACAGAGTCATAATTTATTTCAATCTCCGCTTCACCAGTTGTTATACCCGGTACTCGAAGAGTATAGGGGTATATTAGATTTGTGGTGATAACGGTTGTGTGTAACGCCCAGAAGGAAGCGTTTCCGACCCCATAAAGTATATACAGTGGCTCAAAGCGAAAACGATCCAGTGGCAAATAAAAAGTTTAAAGTGCTACAAATTTTAAAATAGACGAAAAACCAAAAATGTTTAAACGCCAGTTTGTTGTATGTTTTATCACAGTTAAAAAAGGAACTTTATTTGCTGATTAAATATTGCTCAGTTTAAAAAAAAAATAAAAACTTAAAATTTATCTTAAATACAGGTCAATGCCAGAATGATCCATCCACAAAAAAATTAAATATTAGTCGAATAAAAGGCTAAACAGGTATTTTAATACTTAGTATGTATCCCCTAACCTTTATTACGGCTTTTAACCTACTATTCATGGAAGAGACCAGCTTCCGAGTGCTTTCCGAGCTTATTTTGCTCCATTCCTCCAGCAGAGCATTTTTCAGGTCCTGTTTGTTTGAAATCCTGTGATTCCGAATGTTGTTCTCCAGGACAGCCCACAAATTTTCAATTACATTTAAGTCTGGAGACTGGGCCGGGGGATTCATCATGTGGGGGCAGTTCTCGTTAAGCCAGGCCTGCACAATTTTGGACTTATGCTTCGGGTCATTATCCTGGTAGAACCGGAAATCAAGACGGATTCCTAGTTGCAATCCAAAGCTCAATGAGCAAAGACGTGTAACTACACAGCGCTTAGCAAACACCCACAGCAGCAAACGCTTATCAGCAAACCGCAATTCGGTGACAAACAAACAAGTGCGCAAAGAAGACACAAAAGAATTTACACAAACAATAATACGAATAGTTCCCGTACAACGAAAACCAGGGGCTCGCCCCCCGTGAGTTAAAATGATCCCACCCGACAAAAACAAACTATTTACAAAAAACGCCAACTCCCTTAATGATCAAAAATTTATGATAATAAACAGAAGTGACAAACAATCATTTGAAAATGTAAACCCATTTATTATAAAAAAATCTATTGACTACATCTGCGGAGGTGCAGTTGAAACGTGCAAAAAAACAAGAGCCGGTACATTATTAATTCAAAAAAAAAATTCCCTTCAAGCTACAAAACTATTAAAAATAACTAAAATCGGAGATCTGGATGTTACCGCAAGCGAACATAAGACATTAAACTCCTCAAAAGGTCTAATCAAATCAAGAGAACTCATTAGCATTTCAGAAAGCGAAATACTAAACGAGCTAAAATCCCAAAAAGTTATTGAAGTATATAAATGGAAAAGGTTTGTAAACAATGTAGAAACTATAACCGGGCAAATAACCTTGACGTTCGCTACCCCTAATCTCCCTGATAAAATAATGATCGGCTATGAAGTTGTACGTGTAATACCTTACATACCACAACCTCTACGCTGCAAAAAATGTCTTCGTTTCGGACACCCAACGCCCGCTTGCAAACAAGAAGAACCCACATGCAACAAGTGCTCAAAATCACACTCATATTCCGAAGAAGCATGCGACGTAGAACTCAACTGCATCAACTGCAATAACAGCCACAAATCCACAGACCGTACCTGCCCAGCCTACAAAAAACAATATGAACTAACAACTATCAAAATCTTGGAGAAAGTCGACCACAAAACAGCACTCACAATATATAATAACCGCATAACACAATCAATCAACCAAACAACATTTGCCCACACACTGACCAACCCACAACCCAACAATCTTGCAACCAACAAAGAAACAAACGATCCAAAAAAACCAGCCATCACCGTCAAGACAACCGAAAAAACACCACAACATCCTACCAACGCCGAACTAAATACTCCCGGGACCTCAAGAAAACCATACAGGACACCCATAACCTACGACATTGACGACATTTTAATGGACACACAAACCAACAGCGAACCCAGTCAACACAGCTCAACTGCATCAGACCGAATACTTCGAAGCCATAATAAAGAAAAAACCAACACACTAATTAAACCACTAAAAGCTAAGGACAACATTCAAAACAACCCCAGCACAACACTTACAAAACAATTTAAACAAAAATTAAATAACATAAATCTATAATCTATTAAAACACCCCCAACCACAGCCAACAACATAAATTACATATGACAATAAAAGTAATACAATGGAACATAAAAGGTTATGTAAACAACTACAACCAACTACTTATCATAATTAAAAAACATTCCCCACACATTATATCCCTCCAAGAAACACACATACAATACACAAGCCACCTACCCATACCAATTAATTACAAATTAATCTCAAACACCGCGTCGAACAGATTTGGTGGAGTAGCACTTCTAATCCACACATCAATACAACATACACAGAGTAATACAAATGACGACTTTGAAATAATAGCTGCTGAAATCAAGTCTAAACAAAATTTTACAATCTACTCATTATATATACCACCCAACAAAACCATCTCACGAAACAACCTCAACAACATTATAAACAGCAACAACAACACAATATTAGTAACAGGTGATCTCAACGGATGGCATCCCAATTGGGGATCCCCGACTCCTAACAGAAGAGGAAAAACTATAGCCAAATTTATAGAACAATCACAGCTCACACTTCTGAATGACAAATCTCCCACACACTTCACCACACACAACACTTTCACACATATCGACCTAACCTTCTGCTCCCCCTCCTTGATACCCTTCGCAAGCTGGAACATCTTTGACGACCTTTGCGGAAGCGATCACTTCCCAATCCTCACCTCCCTTTTCCCTACTGATCACCACAACAACTACGACAAACCTCACTTCAAAATAAAAGAGGCAAACTGGGAAAAGTTCCAAAACTGAAACACCCTCATCAACACCGCACACCCCCCAAATACAAACATCAACAAGGAAGCCGCTACAATCAACAAAATCTTAATACAAAGTGCCCACCACAGCATCCCACAAACAACACCTAACACACATACACACAGGGTCCCTTGGTGGAACAAAACGCTTCAAATACTCCATCAAAACAAAAGAAAGGCATGGAAAACCCTAAACAGAGACATAACACAAACAAACATCATCAACTATAGAAGAGCTAATGCCATTTTAAAAAGAGAAATAAAAATAAGGAAAAAAGAAGCAACAAACATCTTTACATCCACCATCCAAACTAACACACCAACAAACACAATCTGGACCAACATACGTAGACTCTGTGGTCTCAATACAATAAAACAGATTCATTGCCTAACAACTCCATCCAACAACATAACTAACCCAAAGGAAATAGCCAACACTCTTGCAAAACACTGGTCCGATCTCTCCAAAGACTACAACTTTAGCACAAACTTCCAGACTCACAAATACAAAGACACAGTCATAAGCTACACCATATCCAAATCAGCAGAAGAAATTGAAAAATTAATTACAAAAACAGAATTTCACTTAGCTTTACAATCTCTTAAAGGCTCAACACCAGGACTCAACAGAATCTCTTACCCCATGATTAAAAACAGCAATCCTATAATCCAAGCTCGAATTATCAATCTTTTCAACCAAATCTTCGACAACTACATACCACAGTCATACAAAACAAGTCTCGTCATACCCATACTGAAACCAAACAAGGACAAAACGGATATCTCTTCCTACAGACCCATCTCACTAAATTGCTGCATTGGAAAAGTGATGGATAAAATCATTGCTAAAAGATTGTGGTGGTTTCTCACCCATAACAAACTTCTTCATCCAAACCAATTTGGATTCAAAAAAGGAAAATCGACTTCAGATAGTCTACTTTACGTAGACCATCTTATCACGAAGTCACTCAACGCAAAAAAACATATCTCACTCATCTCTCTTGACTTTGCAAGAGCATTTGATCGAGTAGGTATACACACAATAATAGATCAACTTTTGGAATGGAAATGCGGGGAAAAAATAATCAAATACATCCAAAACTTTATGAATAACAGAAAAATTACAGTGAAAACAGGAAAAAACACATCGGCTATACACCCTCTTGAAAACGGAATACCACAGGGCTCTCCTATATCTGTCGTTCTATTTCTTATAGCATACAATAGGTTGACCAATATCATCGCACTTCACAAGGAAATTAACTTCAGCGCATACGCAGATGATTTCTTTTTAATCCTAAACCTAAGCAAAATAAAAAATACAAATTTCAACCTAGAACCACTCTTCACAGACATAGAAAATTGGTGCACCTACTCAGGAGCATCCCTCTCACCAACAAAATGTCAACATTTACACATATGCAGAAAGCGGAACTGTAACTGTGTAGTTACCTGCAACAATAACACCAACATAAACAACACAACATCACTCAAAATACTCGGACTGTGGATCAACAATAAATATAACTGGAACTCACACATTAACGCCCTCATCCCAGCACTCTCCAACAAATTAAACATTATAAAATGTCTAGCCAGCCCACGTTTCAACTGCAACACCCACACTCTCCTTAATGTAACAAGAGCATTATTAATCGCGAAAATCGACTACGGACTACACATTTACGGACACACACCAAAAAACAACCTAAACAAACTAAAAACCACCTTTAACTCAGCCATCCGGACTACACTAGGAGCGTTTCACACCACACCAATCTACAACCTATTGTACGAAACCAATACACATACAATAGAACAAAAACGAGATCACTTAACAGCAAAACTCTTTAAATCTTTAATACATTCCAAAGACACCCCAATACATAAATTCATAAAAGCGAAAATTTACAAAAAAAAATGGACCTCAACAATACAGCGTGCAATAAAAGTATGCCAATATCATAACATACCCTACCGTCCCCAAAAAATCCTCAAACTAAAACCACCATGGCAGTTACCAAAAAACTTAATAGACACATCATTGCACATCCACAAAAAAAATAACACACCACCCGATATATACCAAAAACTATTTCACGAACTAAAACACAAACTAAACAACCACAAATTTATTTACACCGACGGATCCCAACAAAACTCTATTACAACGTTTGCAGTCACCTCAGAAACAGACATATTAAAATACGGAAGCCTACCAACATACTCTTCAATACAAACAGCCGAAATTATAAGCATACTTGAAGCAGCAAAATTAACAGCAAAAAAAAGGGGCAAGTTTGTAATCTGCTCAGACTCCCTTGCTGCAATCGAGGCAATAGCCAACACAAGCAACAACAACACATACCCAGCCACCATCCGATCAATCCTCATAGCACACAATCCAAAAATAAAAATTCTGTGGACACCAGGACACAGTAACATCGAAGGAAATGAACTGGCAGACAAAACAGCAAAATCAGCCTTAAAAATGCCACTAATTTACACCGACAACCTTAATACTACAGATATTAACAGATTTTTAAAAGAACAACTAGCCCAAAACACAAAAAACCTTGTCTCGAAATGCAACAGTTGGTACCGAAACATTAACACCAACAACACACACACATCCCATTACTCAAACTTAATACAGCAACAAACAAAGCGACTCGACCAAATAAAATTCACCAGACTCCGACTGGGTCACACAAAACTTACACACAAACACTACCTGGATCCCACAGCGTCACGAAACTGCCCGATCTGCCAGTCACATACTCCAGCAACCATGGAGCACATCCTCAACCTATGCCCTGCAACTACCCAAATTAAACTAAAAATATTTAAAAATCCAAATATCACCCAGCATCTAACTAACCCATCCAAAGAAAACATCAAACTAATAATAGAATATTTAAAAGAAACAAATGTATATCACGAAATCTAAACTTAAACAAATTTAAAACATAATATATATCTGCACATATCATAGCATAATAGCATAACATAATATATATCTGTACATATCTTAACTTTAGAACTTATACACACCCAATTAACTCTGTAGTCGATGGCCCCCGCAGCTAGCACTATATAAGATCTCATGCCGGACATGGCTTTGCAAACCATTTCTGACATCAAATAAATAAAAAAAAGATTGAATCAAGTACAAAGATATGAATTATGAGTAATTAAGACGCGCAAGGCGAGAACAAATGTGTTGCTGCTACTCGGCTGATCGCTAAAGATTGAACTTAAGTATCCTAAACTTCTAAAGGCAAGCCCTTCGCTGCCGCCCACGACGCCGGTTGCTATCCAGCCAAAGTGCTGACCCAGCTCCTCTTGAGTGGTGTTTGTTGACGGCCGGCATCCGGGCGATCGGACGAAAACTGCTTATTCGACAATAATGCAGAGTCCGCTCCATCCAGTGGCAGATTCAGTTAACTCTCGTTAACTACTCCCCCCTTCAAGACTTGACCGTCCTCGGTCAAGCTCAGGTTCTTCAGCATCTGTTGAATGGCGATGGTGTTTCCCTTCTGCTGCCTGCGTCGCAACCACCAGAAAACGCCGATTAGAACGGCGCACACGGCCACACCTACGACAGTAGACAGTATGGGACCGATCGTAAGGTTTGTATGAACCTCGGCCAGTTGCTGCAGATTTTCCTCATTCAACTTATGAAGGTACGGCAGGCTCAGCAGAGTTTGGTGGCTGGTGACGTTGATCTTCGCGGAAGCTGCCACGCCTGGGATCCTCTTCGGCGCCTTATTGAAATTGGTGTACTCTGTACCGTTGATGAGGGCGACCCGGTTAAAAGTCACTAGGTATGTTCCCGCAATGCTACGCTCGGGACCATCATCGGCGGCCACGGTGGCGATGGCGTCATTGATTATTACAATACCCTCGTCCACCTCCAAGATCGGGGGCAGATTGTTCGGTTGCGTACCGCAGTGGGCTACAGTACCAAAGTGCAGCTGTTGTGCGCAACTAGTCGCTGGTGCCTCCTTGCAGAAGGCTTATGATGGGGGCCCCATACATGATGAGACGTCGATGACTTTGTTGCCGCATTCTGCTATGATGGGCTCGGGTGACCGGATCGCTATGCCTTTGTGCGCGACTGGGAAGATGGTTATTTTCTTGCAAATAAACTTAGTTCTAGGTACTTCTATTACAAAAATGATTAATTCCTTATTAGGAAGTGCCCTCACATTTGCAGCGCCCAATAGTTGGGTTACGCTGATATCTGTGGAACCTTTTCTCAAAATCTCCTCTAGGTCATCACTGTCGATGATGGCTGGATTTACAATATTTATTTTTGCCAAGGTGATGGCAATCATTATGTTCTGTAATTCAAGCGTCAAAATTCTATTTCTGGTTAGAAGGTTCTTATATAGGTGGGAATTGTAAATTTCTTCATTTATGTTTACTTTTAGCAATTTGTTCACGGCCTCGGTGAGGGCATTGATTTGTGTTTGAGTTCTCGAGTTGATAGTTATCTGTCTATTGTTGGCTTTAATTAGATCGTACTCAACCTGTCTCGTTTGCTGCAAATCATCAAAGTCCCGAGTCCCTGCGATGACTTTCAGCGCTGACCCCAGGATGTTCAGGTTCCTCGCATACCTGTGGTGAATTCCCAGTGCCGCAGTCAGTGTCAGTAGGTGTTTTGTATCTGTCTCTAATATCTTTCTCATACATATGTGTCTGTGGGAAAATGTCCGTTGATTCTATTGTCTCCTGAATGTACTGTTCATATTCCGTTAAGTTCGTGACATGTTTTATATAAAAAGTTTCGATCCATATTGCTGTCCGTCCGTCAATTATAGGGATATAGTCTGCGTGTGAATAGTCCGTCAGTTTTGAGTCGGTCAAGGTTGTTAGCGGTAAGATTGCCAGGATGTAGAGATATCGAACGGGAGACTTATAAGAAACGAGAGACACAGCACTTATTAATTATGTCGTACGGTTGTTCTTACTTTTACTATTAATTGTCCCTTTTTTCTTTTTTCTTAAGGCAGGTAAGGAATTGTGCTTATCTACCTCAAATTGTCTTTGTGAACCATCCTCTCTTTAAAAAGAACGGTGGTCCCTAGATCTGCCCTTTCCTTTCCTCCGTGCAGAGGGGAGTTAGCTTTTTTCCTAACTTCCTGTTAGCTTTTACTAGGACTTGTTCTCCCACAGGCTGGCTCATTGTCACAATAAATGGTCTTTATGGCTGGGAAGATGTTCACCAGTTGCAAAATTGGTATTTTAACGTTAGTTATTGTGCGCGAAGCGACTTGTTGCGTTTTACCCTAATTCTTGCCTTCTAGGGTGTCTGTCATACTTAGCTTTTTGGAATATCCTGCTGTTAGATACCACTTCTGATGCGATTTTTTCCATTTTTGGAAAGTAGAAATCGCGCAGCACCTGCTTTACATTCTCCTGGGCTGCCCTGTGCGCCCGATTGTGCTCTCCCTTCGTTCCCCATTGATTGTAATGTCTGTCACTAGGGTCTTACAATACCGAATTTTTGTGTCCGGAAAGGCCTTCACAAGGTCATTCTGCACGAACGCCAAAATCGGTAGAGTGCAATAGATGGCGTTAACGACCCCAGGCTTTACCACCTCTTTGATGGATGCAAGAAGTGTGTCCCGACTGCCGAAATCAATTTTGTGACGGGTTTTTTCAGCGAAGAGAATGTGAAGCTGCTTCGAGGGGGTAACTGCATCTTCCAGGATTATTTGATTCCTGAGGCAGTTCACTGGTTTGTCTGTGGCCTCAATTACATAAGTAAGCGAGGCTTCACTGTGAATTGTAGCTGCGTCGGATCGAATCTGGCTCTCTAAGGCATTAATATCTTTCCTCGACAGCGCATCCGCTACATGGTTGTTCCTGCCTGGTTTGTATAAGACTCTCGCGCCCCACTCATCAATTCTCGCTTTCCAACGTTTTATTTTGGAATTGGGATTTCTATCCGAGACTGCGAATATCAATGGCTGATGGTCTGTGTAGATGTTAATGTCACTCTTTCCACATAGGTAGTGACGAAGCGAATCTAGGGCCCAAACTATAGCCAACAGTTCCCTTTCATTGGCCGCGTAGTTTAGCTCCCTGTCCTTCAGAGTCCTAGAAATCATGGTTATGGGTCTATTGCCTTGCGACAGCACCGCCTCAATGCCACTGGCTGAGGCATCAGGGGTTAGGTCGAATGGCTGGTTAAAGTCTGGGTAGTGGAGAATAACGTCTTCCGACGCCAAAATATTTCTAAGTTTATCAACGGCTTGCTTTTGTACCTCGTCAAACTGTATAGGAATAGACCTCGAGCGTTGCTTGCTGATTTTGCCGTTTTCTCCTTTCAAAATACTGGAAATTATCCTTGCTATCTGAGCGAAGTCCTTTATGAAGCACCTGTAGTAGCTGGCAAGACCCAAGAATGATCTTACCGCAAACAGGGTGGAGGGTTGTCTAAACTCCTGAATGGCCTTGACTTTATCGGGGCTTGTTCTTGTGCTTAGTTGATACCACAAAACCAAGGAATTCCACTTGTCCCTTGAAGAATTGGGACTTCTCCTTTGACACCCTCATGTTTGCGTCGTGGAGGCTGCTGAGCACGGAGTCAATGTCTCTGACATGATCCGACTTACTCCTTGAAAACACGATGACATCATCAACGTACACAACGATATGCTCTCGCAATACGTCGTCAATGGCCCGTTGAAAAAGGCTGGATGCATTCCTGAGGCCGAATGGCAACCGGCAAAATTCATATTTACCTCCGTTTACCGAAAATTATGTCTTTTCGCGATCGCCCTGACTACCCTTGACCGGTAGTGAAGTATCTTGCCTTCCCCAGATTAGAAAGTATCATGGAGATACAAGCCATCGGGTACTTGTCTGGTATGGTCTTTGAGTTAAGCTTGCGGAAGCTTGAACCCGAACTGTCAGTGCCTTTTTTCCGACAACCAATATGGGGTTGTTGTACGGAGACCTGGATGGCCGAATGATCTTGTTCCTCAAAAGGTCTTTCACTTCGACATTGACGAAGTCAGTGGCCCCTACAGGAAAAGGGTACATCTTTGTCCGGTCCATCTCGGTCCTAATTGTGGCTACTATTGCCGTATTAAAGGGCAGCATTTCAGTTGGATCTGCAAATGCCTTTATATGGTTGGACATCAATTTGAGAAATTTGTCCCTTACTGCTGGTGGAACTTCGATATCGTCTATTTTCATGAAGTTGACGCTGGGGCACTTGTGGAATAAGATTTTTTCACATTCATGCCCGAAGTGGAGTTTCTTTGTTTCCAAGTTTATAATGACGCCAGCCTTGGTCAGCGTGTCAAGCCCTACGATGCCATCAACAGTTGATAGCTCTGGCAAGATAAAAATCGGGCTTTTAATGCCGAACATGGTTAGGAAACATTTTTGATTTACTTTGTTAAAGCCGTGTAGGGACTTTACAATGAATGGGGCTTCTACAGGGACAATTCCCTGAAGTTCTTTTAGTGGCTAATTTTTCGCGGCCCCAGTATCTTTTAAGATGTTTACTGTTCTCCCCGCTACTGTTCGCTTAACGAACGGGAGCAGGGATTCTCCCCTAAAAAAATAACAGTATCACTTTCGTATCCCGCATTGTTCTCCTCATCGATCTCCTCCACCGCCTCACACGCCAACTGATCGTACTTTTGTTCGTACTGATCTGGGTCCTCCTGAGCGATGTGATTAACCCGCTGTCTGCGCTGGTCGGAGAGTCTTTGGGATCCAGCCGGCCTCTTGAACGCACCCTGTTGGTGCCCGATAATACGGTTTGTCCCAGCCGATGGGCCTGAATTGGATCCCAGTTGCGTTGAAAGTTGACGGAGTTTAAAGAAAGATGGGTCGACATCCATCATTTCCACCTTATCTTGGCCATTTGTTTGGTGAGTGCCCTGATTATTCGTGTAGAAAGGGTTTTTTGATTGTGATCGGGCTCATTTTGCCCACCCTGTTTGTATCTATTTCTGTTCTGGCCATTGTTTTCTAGCACTCTTGCGCAATTCGCCGCAAAGTCGTGCCTATCGTGATTGGCCTCAATTTCTTGCGCCAAGGCTAGAGCTGATGGCAAATCTTTAGGCTGCGCCACAAACAGTGTGTCAGTGACGCCTCTTCTTAGGCCTGAAATGAAGACACGGAGAGCGTCGGCCCTATATTTTTCATTAATGTATTGCGCCTGTGCGGCGTCTTGTGACATGATTGTCTTGTTTGTGAGGAGAGTATGTTTCTTCTCAACCTCTGCATAGAATCGAATGATGGACATGCCACCCTGTCGGAGCGTGGCAAGCTCGTGTTCTAGCAGGTGCAGTGGACGCTTGTCCGCATACGTGAAATCGAGGCGATTGATGATTGCCTCAAAGTTCAACACTGTGTTGTATGATGATAAGAGTGAGTCAGCGGAGCCTCTAATCTTATTCCTGATTATGAGGACCGCTTGGTAATGTTTTGAACTACCTACATACCCCTCGTATTGTCCATAGGCTGCCTTTGCTGCCTGACGCCAGGAGACGTACTGTTCCTGGGCCCCATGGAACTCTGGCAGCGTCTTAACCGCATCCAGAGTCACATCGTAAGGTATGTTTTCATTACAGGTAATCGGCTCGTAGGCCTGGGCCACGGGGGCCTGAACTCTAACAGCCTGCAGTTGGTCAGTTACCGCTTGCAAGCGTTCCTCAAAGTTGGTTCTCTGCGCTTCCACGCGTTCCTCAAGGTTGGTTATCTGCGCAGCCAACGCAGCGCTGACCGCCGCAGATATGGCGGCTTCGATTTGTTCCGCATTCATTATTTCTATTATTTCCTCTGGTCCAATTTGAAAGTCTAAACTGAGTTCTTTGAACAACTCTTCTAACTCGTTGATGTTATTGTCAATGGACATATAAAAATTCCTTTTAGTTTTCCCCCTACCGCTACTTTCTATCTTTGTCTTAGGTTTATTTCAGCTGCGCCGGGCCGCTTTTATTGTTTGTTTATTTTAAGAGTCAAACTCGAGCTCTCCAAACACAGATTTTTTTATTGTCCACCCCCAATGATGTATTTGTGGCGCGGTGTTATATTTCCCACTTACACTTATCGCGACAAAAGAAGCAGGGGAAGAAAAAATATTCTGAGAAATTTTGACGCTTGAACGTTTTTGTATATGAACGTTTTATTTGTTTGTTTATTTTCTTTTTAATCTTTTTGTTTTCGTTTTTTCGAATGATGTTTCACTCTAAGTAATATTCTATACGTTTTTACTTTACTTTAATTTGTCGATTTGGCTATGCTCTTGTTTGTTGTGTTAATCTATCCCCTGTGGATGTTGTTCCACAGCTCTTTCCAGTTTTGTTGGTGTTAATTCTTCCTTGTCTATCTTCGCCGCTGCCCAAAGCCGTCCGCTTTGGTGTAACAGTTTTTTGGGTTGATTAATTGCCTTTGTTTATACTCAGGGCTATGTTAGTTTTGTTAGTTGAACCTATCCTTTGCACTTTTTGAGCGGGCGTTGTCTCCGCACTCTATGCTGATATTTTATAACTTGTTATTTTTTTCACTTTTTGTTGATTGAACATATCCTTTGCACTTTTTGAGCGGGCTTTGTCTCCGCACTTTATGCTGGTCTTTTTGGTTTGCTTTTTTTTTTCTTTGCACTTATCGCTTAGCGGGCGTTGCCCGTCCATCTAGATGAGCGCCTAAATCTCCCAGCGGCGAAAAAACACCCCACGTAACCTTTTACCTCTTCATGAGTTGGTATGCCTACTACCTTCGAAAATGGATTACGATTCCCATTACATTTAATGTTGCTTGACCGCTTTAGGGAGTGAATGCCTACAATCTCATCGAGAAAGTGGGCAAAAAATCCGAGTTCATTTCGGGCTTCCATTACACCCAATTATACATATCCTAAATTGTAATGCTGGCTGTGGGCAGACCTTCCACTGTACGACACACGATTTAAAAAATGTGTGCGTGCCTGTGGATACGTTCGACACGTTTATGCACACTAGGTGCTCAAATGTGTAATGCCTATACTGCACTACCCAATATACAATGTAATGTAAGTTGTAATGAGAGTACTGCACTACCCAATATACAATGTAATGTAAGTTGTAATGCGAGTACTGCACTACCCAATATACAATGTGATGTAAGTTGTAATGCGAATACAACACTATCCAATATACTATGTTATTGAAGTAGTAATGCTAACACTGGAACAAATACAAAAACATTTTGATCTTTATTGAATATTTTCTATATTTTCTGGATCTTTTGATGCTTTCATTTTTGCATCATATTTCCGCTTTGACAGACGGCCTTTCTGAATTTTAAATGCGTGGCGTATGCTTTTTACATACTCCCTCTCGCTAGAGATGTAATTTTTCGCAGCAGCTAGAAAGAAAAAAACGATAAAGTTTATGTATTATAAATATTAAATAAAAATAAAACATTCCGGCTTACAGTGTATAGCATTGTTTAATGCTGAAACATTTTTAAATGCAGCCTTCTCATGGACGCCATCGTAGTTAAATTCCATAATTATATTTTTTCCAATAATGGAATCAAAATTTCCGACGAGGTCATCTTTAATAATTTTTTTTATTATGTTAACCTGCAATAAATTTGCAAAACGAAAGTGTTTTTGTTAATATACATAAATTATACATAGCATAAAAAAATATTGAATATTCACACATGTACATATATACTTACCTAAAACGAAGAATTCTTTTTTATTTTGTGTTCCAAAGCTTCTAAGTCATCTTTTGTAATTATAGGGAATTATAGGGAATTCTGATTCCAGATTTACGTCTTCTTGTGTCAGTCGGTTAAGGATTGCCAATATCTTTTGTTGGTTTTTGATAACACTACTCGACAAAATTCAACTTCTTTTTCCGCTGTGGCCAAAAAAACTAAACCTGGAAAAAAAAGCATTCTTTAAAAATTTTTAAACATCCAAATCTATCAGAAAAAGTCATTTTTAGCGACAGCGGAAAAGTCGTGTCGACTAGTGTAATGGTTGCTTGGCCCTCCTCCAGTTTTTCCAGCCTTTTATTTACATCATCGTTTTCGCCCTCCATAAACTCACTAGCCACATGCAAATTTCTTGGGAACATTTTTCTGAAATATATTTCTATTATTGAAAATTAACTACAATACCAAGTTTAGTTACAGAATCCAAGTATCCAGTCTTGTTAATTTACATAGTGTGCAGTATTGGGATAAAAACTAAATTTTCGTTATATGGCAAGCAGACATATTTGTGAGTTATTAATTCCAGAGGAATTATTTCTTCGTCTAACATCTCCTGGCTTGAACTTACTATACCCATAGTCTGCGAGTTGACCGGCTTCATAAAAAAAGGATTTACATTTACAAATCTTCTTCACGGGTGCATGTCATAACGCCCAGTGTCATAACGCCCGTGGGCGTTATGACACCAAAAATAGTGTCATAGCGCCCACGGGTGTTATGACATTTCCAAAAGTGTCATAGCGCCCATTCTCAAAGTGTCGTAGCGCCCGTGGGCGTTACGACACTTTCAAAAGTGTCATAACGCCCTCAACTTTTTAAAACTTGCAAATTGCATCAAGAATCAATGAGCTTACCGATATGAATTTACCGTTCATTTTCTTATCTCTCTAAGCATTTTTCAAGCTTTACAATGATCTTCTGAGTTAGTTTATCATTGATCTGTTTCTTACAATTATAAAATTGTTGCTGGATTTCAAAAAAATTCGAAGTTGTTGCTTCTCACAACGATACAAAAACTCGCTATTGCTCTGCCCATATTGCAGACAAATACTTGAAAGTAGTGAAAAAGTTTACCAATAAAATATGAATTTATTATTATTTAACAGCAACATTTATTTGGGAAAGGATGCTTGCAACAATTTTATTTCAAAAACTATTTATAAAGTAAAGAAATAATGAAAATTTGTATACAAAAAAATCGCGCGATTTTTTTTTTTCGCAGAGTCTGTATCATATTATTATTTAATTTTTATAAGCTTCGGGCGTTATAGTGTCATAAGGCCCACAAAAAAGTGAAATAAAGCCCTGCGGGCGCTATGACACTATTTTTGGTGTCATTATGCCCACGGGCGTTATGACACTGGGCGTTATGACATGCACCCATCTTCTTCACTGTACAAACATTTTTTCTTCTAATTCTATAAATTTAATAATCATAACTGGAATGCATGGGGTCATGCAGCAATAATTGTTTGGGGAATCTGTAGTGAGTGTACATATATGTATCTAAACTTCTCATTAAAACCTTGCTTACTTAAAAACTAAACGTAATACATTACGTGGGGCCTTTACGAAATGCATCTAGTAGGCGTATTGGATATGCTGTTCGCCGCTGGGGTGTCAATTGGAGAGAGAGAGAGATAGAGAGAGGCTGAGAGAGCGAGAGAGACTTTTTGATTGCCGATTACGGTAAAATCCGTTTATTAATCACATTTAAACTAGTTTAGCTTTTAACTTATTAAATACAAGTAGTGCTTGCTTATTAAGATATAGGGCTTTAGTTTTTCTGTGCCGATCGTCAGTTGCATTTTCGGAGTTGCTGCTGACGTCGCTGCTTTTCTGGAGACTGAGGCCGGACGTCGCTGCTTCTTTAGCGGCTGAGGACGAACGTCGTTGCTCACGCCAAGGAAGTCGCTGCTTCGCTTAAAGTCGTAATATTTAATTAATTATTTTTCTTCTTTATTGGTTTTTATAAAATTACATAAATAATTCGTTTTATTTTATATAATTATATAAAATTAATAGGTGATATTCATTAATTAATTATATTATTAATAATTAATGATATAATTAATTATTAATTTTTATACCCGGTACTCGAAGAGTATAGGGGTATATTAGATTTGTGGTGATAACCGATGTGTGTAACGCCCAGAAGGAAGCGTTTCCGACCCCATAAAGTATATATATTCTTGATCAGCATCAAAAGCCGAGTCGATATAGCCATGTCTGTCTGTCTGTCTGTCCGTCCGTCCGTCTGTCCGTCCGTCTGTCCGTCCGTCTGTCCGTCCGTCTGTCCGTCTTCATTAACGCCTATATCTCAGAGACTATTAAGGCAACCAAATTTTGTATCCAGTCTCCTCTGTTATCACGCTACTCCAAGTGTATTTCAAAATTTCTATCCAAATTCCTGTGATATCAAACCAGCACGAGTTTATTTCAAAATTTTGCCACGCGCCCTTCCGCCCTTACAAAGGACGAAAATCTGTGAAATCCACAATTTTAGAGGTACGAGAAAACGAAAAACGCAATCCAAATCCTTTCGTGATCGCACATGTCTCAGCGATGCAAGAAGTGGATCCGATGAGGCTGCCAGCATGTTAAAAAGGTCTTCATTTTGTCGAACCCGAGAAATGTTGCACTTATTAGTGTATCTGAACCTTTTGTAGTCCTTGTTTTTAAATTCCTGTGCTTCTTCGGACAGCTCTCCAATTGGAGAGCTTAATCTCCTATTAAGTCCTTTCCATGATCCAAAATCCTATGTACCGTGGGGGTAAGTTGTTTCTGAGGCTACAATTCAGTCAAAAGTTGAGCTGTTTTTGATGCGTATTCGTGCAAATTTTGCACTATTTATTATTTCTTTGCAGTTTATAACATTTACGATAACAGCCAACCTTTTAATGATCTCATGATTAACATCTTTTATCAAAGATGTAATTTTACCATTTTCAAACAATCTCCTCGAAGTATTTCCATCATTCCTATTTCCGTATCCGTTCTTTTGGCAGTCAACTTTTATGGCTTTTGAGAGAATACAGCTTGTATAACTTCCTTTCTACTCTGTATATTCTCATGAGGTGTATTATCCGTTTTGGTTTTGGCCGAGGAAGAGTGCAGTCTAGCTTCAGAATAAATTCCATACACTTTATTCTGCAATGCAACGGAGAAATTTCATATTCGTAGCAGTTCTCACCCGTCGTCTAAACTGTGAAAGTCTTTTTGAGTTTTTTTTACAAATGGGACACCTCAAAGTTGAGGAGGTGTTTGTAATTTCATTTAAGACTTTTCCAGAAATCATTGTCAGGAATAAATCAAACTTAACCGTCAATGTTTTTCCACTCTTGGTTTGAAAAACAGTACGTTTCAGTTGGCTAATTTGATTTTGTATGTCGCTTACAGTTGATTTAATCAATTCAGAGGACACCTTCGCATATTTGAAGAAAATAGGGCGACAATAATGAATCGACGATGGTTGAAGATTTCTCCAATGTTCAGAAGTTTCACTCCTTAGGCGTAAAGGAACTACTGAAGCCATAAACATATTTTCACCAGAAATAGTTTCGTCATCTGTGTTTATAATTTGTTTGTATGCGCTTTGTCCAGATGATCCATCACATCCCCACTTATTGAGTGGAGTCTAATTTTCAGGAAGAAGCTCAACCTCTCCATCAGGTAAACTTTCAACTAGACGCATAGCAGTGCGATCCATTATTTCCTGGAGTTTCACTTCAACAGATGCCTCTGTTATTATTGTATTAGCTTCCTTTTTGGCAAATACAATTTTTTTATATCCAGGAAGAACGTTGACGTGATGTTTTTTTAAGGAGCTGCGTACAATATCATATTTCTCCTTAGTCAATCCCAAGTCCATAAATAGGGAAAACGCTTCTTTATCAGTGTACTTAATTTCTATTGAGTTTGGTGGCTTTGGAATAGTATCCTTAATTCTATTCAGTCGTTAAGGACTGGCGATCTGCACAGCTTTCGTAATTGTCGCTTTTGTCCTTGTTCGGGCCAGCCGCTAAACAACAGGCCTAACTTTAAACTATACATACAATACAATACAATATTCAATGCACTGTAAACGCCCACGTTCGGCAGCGCTGCGGCGCTCTCCCTCTGTAAAGGGCGCTCTGCAGCCGCCGCCTCGGCTCTAGCTTTGATTAGCCGACGGTGCTAATTTCAGTAATCTGCTAACCTCTCTGCGCATTGGTTGCATCTGGATCTCGATTATATGTACATTTATCTGGTTGTGCTAAGAGCAAGCAATCGGCTTCCGCTAGCAGCCGCAGGTATAAATAAACAGCTATTACATTTGAACAATTCGCATTATTATTCTGGATAAAAATAGGTGCCAAAAAAGCTTGGCATCTCAAACATTGGTGACCCCGACGTGATTATAGACATTGGCTAATCGCGTTTCGTGTCAAAACATTTAAATTGAACAATATATTCGGTTCTGTGCAGTTTAACCACAAACCAATACATTTATGCAGAATATAAAACGGTTTATGTGCAAATTCAGTGAGAGTGCGGTCGTCTGAGATTCCGTTAGTTTAATCGTCGAATCTCTCATTCTATGCTCAGCCGCAGACACGGTTCTTGACTTTTCGTGTCTCTCATTCTCGCTCCAGCTTCTGTGCACCGTCGCATAATCGTCAAGTCTCTCATTCTCTGCAAAACTGCAGCCACGGTTTCGACTTTTCGTGTCTTCACTCTCTCTTTCTCGATTCTGTACGCCGTCGCTTAAACGGTTATCTATTCTCCGTTGTTTCGTTGCATTTCACACCGTTAAACATGGAGAGCGATCCAAACACAGGCGCGGGCGAAAATATTGTGACGGCTAATAACAGGCTGAGTCTTTATAAACGTAAAGTTCAGTCTTTATATGATCGAATGAGCGTGCTCGGCGAATCATTCGTTGGCAATAAGATCGATAATTTGAACGCCACGGAAATCGACGTTCGTATCGACATGCTGGCAGAAATTCGAGAGGAATTTAATAAGGCCCATAATGAACTGGAAGCGCTCAATCAAGACGAGATTGGGAGTGAGATGCGCAACAAATTTGATACGCTCTTCATATCGTTGAAGGCTGAGCTACTGGCTCCTCTCGAACTAGGCCATTCGCGCGCTGCTGCCAATTCGACTACCCTACCAAACCATTCTGGACACAGTACCATCATGGCTCACAAGCAGCGACTTCCTGAGCTAAAAATACCCAAGTTTTCCGGTGGATACGTCGAATATTCGGACTTTATGGCTCAATTCGATCATCGACGCGGATGCGGATCTCAGCGACATCGAGAAGTTCCAGCACCTTCGCTCTAGCCTCGCTGATGTGGCTTTGGATTCGGTTCGATCTTTGGAACTCTCCAGTGCCAATTATCGTGTGGCGCTGGACATACTTAATAAACGTTTTAGTAACAAACGACTTGTTTTTCAGGCACACATCAAGAAGATTCTTGGGCTCAAGAGAGTGGATTCGCCATCTCCCAAAAGACTTCGGGAGTTTTCGGATGCAGTCAATTTGCATATGCGTGCTTTGCAAACATTAGGGACGGATTTGGAGATATCCCACTGCATGATAATTAACCTGCTGCTGCAGAAGTTGGACGCTAAGACGCAAATGAAATGGGAAGAACACCTGTCGTCGGATGCCATATGTACAGCAAAGGATTTTTATGAATACTTGGAGAAGCGGTGCCAGAAAATGGAGACCTTGGAATACGCTACAGCGGCACCCGCTAGTAGCGCTCAGGTGGGAAAAACCCATAATTCTCATTTTAAGAAAACTTTTGTTGCCTCCAATTATTCCACCGACTCGTCTGGATGCAGTTTTTGCCATTCAGCGGGACATGGTATATATTCCTGCAGGATATTCGGGAATTTGTCTCCGTTGCTGCGCCACAAAGAAGTGAAGAAGCTTTCCCTCTGTTTTAATTGCCTGAAAGCGGGGCATCGGACTCGTGCATGCAACAGTGGAAAATGTCGAGTATGCGGTGGGAGGCATCATAGTTTGTTGCATTTTGAGAATCTGCAATCTACAACTCAAGGCTCCCCAGATCTTTCTCCTCCAGATCTAACGGTCCAACCAGACGCTATTTCTGCCACTCAGGATTCTGTTAGCAGTTCACCTTCCCCTGCTTCTACCTCTCTTGCTGCCCAAAGTCTTCAATCCGATGTTGTGCTTCTGGCTACCGCTGTGGTTCTCGTAAAGAATCGGTTTGGCGTTTTTGTTCCTTGTCGTGCCATACTAGATTCAGGATCTCAGCTTCATCTTATCACATCCATGTTCGCCCATCAGCTTCAGCTTAGGATAACTCAATCGTCTGCACTTGTCTCTGGGCTCGGCGATACCAGCGTGGCTACTGAGGGATCCACCGTGAACATTTGTATGCATTCTCGCACAGCTGACTATACAACTACGCTTACTGCTCTTATAGCTCCTACGATCACCGATTGTCAACCAAGTCTGGCAGTCAATGTCGCCGATTGGAATATTCCGTCAAATATTCAGCTTGCTGATCCTGCATTTTTCAACCCTCAGCGAGTGGATCTTCTCATTGGTGCCAGCATTTTCTATGATCTCCTCTGCGTAGGGCAAATCACACTCATCGATGGTCTGCCTCTTCTGCAGAAGACCCGGCTTGGGTGGATCGTATCCGGTGGTGGACAAAGGGTAGCACGCTCGGCGCTCTTGGCAACGCACAATTCTCCAGATTCGGAAGCTAGCATGGATGCAAGGTTGGACAAAACTCTTCGTATGTTTTGGGAGGTCGAGACTTGTGCGGACGCCGTTTTGAATACCAAGGAAGAATTAGATTGTGAAGCGCATTTCGTAGACCACTTCTCACGTTTGCCATCAGGGGAGTATTCAGTTCGTCTCCCGTTAAAGGATAATGGCGATCGCTTATGGGGATCTTACACTCAGGCGCATCGTCGATTCATAAATTTGGAGCGAAAGTTGGATCGTGATACTACACTTAAGGAGCGGTACTCTGCCTTTATGAGGGAGTATATTGAGTTGAAGCATATGTCCCCAGTCAACCCTGATTCTCGTAGTCTCTGCAGATATTTCTTGCCTCATCACTGTATTTTAAAGGAGGATAGTACGACGACAAAGCTTCGTGTCGTTTTCGATGGTTCGGCAGCTACATCAACTGGATGTTCCCTAAATGATGCGATGATGGCAGGCCCTGTTATTCAGCCTGCATTGTTCAGCATACTAATTCGGTTTCGCACATATGCAGTCGCTCTCACTGGGGACATTTGTAAAATGTACCGCTGCGTGCGAGTGTCTTCACCTGACAATTACTTTCAGTGCATTCTATGGCGAGATTCTGTCCAGTCCGAAATTCAGGTCTACACATTAGACACCGTCACATATGGCACTAGAGCTGCATCGTTTTTAGCAGTTCGCGCAATGCACCAGCTGGCCATTTACGAGGGTGAGTCCTACCCTCTTGGCTCAGCTGCTCTGCAGCAGGATTTTTACGTGGATGATCTCATCTCGGGCGGCAGCTCTGTCGCTGAGGTCATGGAAAAGATGCATCGAATCTCCGCCATACTGTCTTGCGGTAATTTTAAGCTTAGGAAATGGTGCTCTAGCCATCAGGAAGTACTTGAAGGAACGCCTGAAGCGGACAGAGAGAAATACTTAAGGTTTCATGATGGAAGTGACATAACGAAAACTCTTGGTTTAGCATGGGACCCTGCATCAGATCAGCTGCTTTTTGCCTTGTCCGCGCTGGACACAAATTCGAAGCCCTCCAAGCGATCGGTTTTGTCTACGATTGCTCGTTTTTACGACCCTCTTGGATTGATAAATCCCGTTTGTCAGGTGCAAAATCTTCCTTCAGCAGCTTTGAAGAGAAAATTTGGATTGGGATGAAAGCCTACCCTCAGCGTTGCATTCATCTTGGATGGACTTGAGAAACAGTTTGTCAACTTTCCCGCGGATATCATTTCCTCGCGTTGTTCATTCTTCTGCTACCTTAATCGAACTTCACGGATTTTGTGACGCCAGCATAGAAGCATATGGCGCTTGCATATATGTGGTGTCTAGGTAAGGACAGTTGTCGAGCAATATTTTGTGCTCAAAGTCTCGAGTGGCGCCACTAAAAACCTTATCGATTCCCAAGCTTGAATTAAGTGGAGCCCATTTGCTTTCGAAACTAATGAATAATTTGAAGGATATTGGAAGTTTTACAGGTCGGGTTTATTGCTGGTCAGATTCATCGGCAGCATTATCTTGGATACGGGATGAGCCAGCCAAATTTCAAGTCTTCGTGGCAAATCGAGTGGCAGCAATTCAGGAGTTGACGGCAGGCATGGAATGGCGCTATGTCCCCACATCATTAAATCCTGCTGACGTTCTCTCTAGAGGATCGCTTCCCCAACAACTTATCCACTCAGAGCTGTGGTTTCATGGTCCATCATTTTTGGTAGGCTCCAAGGAAGAGTGGCCTGTACCTCCTGTTCCTGAAGCAGCAACGGCAGAGCTTCGCAAGCGTGTATTGCTGATCGCGTCTCCACATGCCGATCTCACGTCAGAATGCAAATTTGCAAATTCATTCTTCGGCATGCAGCGCACATTCGCCTACATGCATAAATTTGTACATCGGCTTCGGCATTCTGGACTCACCGTTTCGGATATTCGGCAAGGAACGCATCTTCTGATCCGGCATATTCAACTGGCTGTTTTGTATATGGATATAAGGGAGATTCAACGCAATGGTCAAGTCAGGAAATCCAGTTCCATCAGCTCACTCTCTCCGTTCATCGATCGGTATGGATTACTAAGAGTTGGAGGTCGTCTTGGCAACTCATCTCTGGGATTTGATGCTCAACACCAGCTTATTCTGCCAAAGGGGCATCCCATAACTTGTGCTCTGATAAGGTATTATCACGAAAGGAACCTTCATGCTGGACCTCGCGCACTACTTGCCAAAATTCGACTGTAATATTGGCCCATTGGCGGAATCAAGGCAGTATCAAAGGTAGTCAGCAAGTGTGTGAGATGCTTCAGGACTAGCCCGCGCATGGTTCAGCACATCATGGGAGATCTGCCTAAGGAGCGTTTGGAGGGATCTCGACCCTTTGAAGTCACTGGAGTGGATTACTGCGGGCCCTTTTTCTACAGATCAGAAATCCGCACGAGGCCACCCATCAAGTGCTACATCACTGTATTCATTTGCTTTACTTCTAAGGCTATACACATGGAGTTCGTAAAGGACCTGACCACCGCTTCATTTCTAGGCGCCCTGAAGCGTTTCACTTCCACGCGAGGAAGGCCAAGTCAAATTTGGTCCGACAATGTGACAAACTTCGTTGGCGCCAAGAACGAGCTTTTGGAGCTCAAGAAACTTGTTATGAGCGACTCGCATATGAAGGAGGTCCATGAATCCTGCTTGGCGGACTCGATCGACTGGCGCTTCATCCCACCACGCTCTCCGCACTTTGGCGGATTGTGGGAAGCGGCCGTGAAGACAGCAAAGCATCACCTGTACCGCTCAGTTGAGCACTCTGTGCTTGACTTCGACGAGCTGCGCACTCTGATCTGCCAGATCACGGCAATTGTTAATTCTCGCCCTTTGCTCTCGCTTTCAGAAAATCCTGCTGACTTAGATGTCCTGACTCCTGCTCATCTGCTTTTAGGCGGTCCACATGAGGAAATCCTCGAGCCCGATCTGACGAAGCTGAACTACAATCGTCTGGATGGCTGGCAACGGGTCACTCAGCTGCAGCAGATCTTCTGGAGCCGCTGGCGCGAAGAGTATCTAACTCTTTTGCAAGAGCGGTCGAAATGGCGGACTCCCACGCAAAATCTTTGCATAAACGATCTCGTTCTGATTAAGGACGAAAATCTTCCTCCAATGCGTTGGCCACTAGCTAGAGTGGTCGAGGTCGTCAAGTGCAAGGATGGAGTGTGCCGCGTAGCTGATTTGAAGACTGCCACAGGAACCATCAGAAGGGCCGTTACCCGGCTATGTGTACTGCCCCTCAAGGAGTCTGTTGAAAGACTGGCTTTCAACGGGGGGAGTATGTTCGGGCCAGCCACTAAACAACAGGCCTAACTTAAAACTATACATACAATAAAATACAATATTCAACGCACTGTAAACGCCCACGTTCGGCAGCGCTGCTGCGCTCTCCCTCTGTAAAGGGCGCTCTGCAGCCACCGCCTCGGCTCTAGCTTTAATTAGCCGACGGTGCTAATTTCAGTAATCTGCTAACCTCTCTGCGCATTGGTTGCATTTGGATCTCGATTATATGTACATTTATCTGGTTGTGCTAAGAGCAAGCAATCGGCTTCCGCTAGCAGCCGCCGGTATAAATAAACAGCTATTACATTTGAACAATTCGCATTATTTTTCTGGATAAAAATAGGTGCCAAAAAATCTTGGCATCTCAAACAGTCCTATCTTGGGCCTTCGCATAATTGGATGATAGTGCTTCCGTCAGATGTTCTGTTGTAAAGCTTTCCGTAGCATCCGTAAGCTTACGTTTCCTTGTAACAGCTGAACACTCTTCCATAGTTTTTTGCGGCCTTCCTCGGCTTGTCGATGGGTAAACTTCTTTCCTCTTCTTAATGTCCGAATATTATATATTCCTCCAAACAATTTTCATGCTTTTTTATGAAAGCCGACATAGATCTATGGACCAAGTTCCATTTTCGCTTCAAGTTAACGTGAATGAATTTAATTTGTGTCTTACTGTTACTAGCGTTTTCGAATACGCCAATCTCTTTAAGCAATGCCACTTCCAAATCATTTATATTTTCAAAAGCACGAAAAACTTTAAAAATCGTTGAATTTTTTAAAACCATTATTGCGCCTTTATATAAAAGTTTTACGAATTTAATTGAAAAACGAGGGGGAACGTTGTGAGCACGGGCAAAGGCCGCGGCTCTACCTTATACCCGGTACTCAGTCAGTATACACATATGTACATACATATATGAGCTTGCGATTTATGCAATTTATTATATGTTCCCAAAGGGACAAATTAAATTTTGTGCAAAAAATAATATTTCGAAAATTAAGTCAAATCATTTTTGGAATATTATACATGTTTTCAATTTTGTTTGCATATGCTTTTTACATCTGCTTCTAAATTTCTACATGACATGTATAACTACATATTTGAGACGTACAAGTGTTTGCGACAGAGAGAGAGGGAATGAGTCAGCGCTTGGCAGGCGTTGCGTAGCCACTGAAATTTAATTTGTTTCTTCTGGCCATAATATTGTTCCGACCTGATCCATATTCGGCAATCTGGTAGATATGGTAATTTTCCATGATTCTGCGTTTTTGGTTTTCATTTATCTTAAAAATTTTGGATTCCACAAATTTTTGTCTTTTGTGGGGGCGGAAGGAGGCGTGGCAAAATTTTGAAATAAACTCGTGCTGGTTTGATATCACAGGAGTTTGGATAGAAAGTTTGGTTGCTCTAGCTATTATAGTGTCTGAGAACTAGGCGTTAAAAAATACGAATGGGCAAAGTGGATGGGGTCGCGTGTGAGAAAGAGCGAGAGGGATTGATGACTTTCGAAATGGTTTTCTTCATTGTAGCTATAATAATGATCCGATCTGATCCAGATTCAACACTCTGATAGAAATGGTCATCATCTATGATTCTGCGTTTTTAGTTTTCTCGTATCTTCAACATTGTATACGCCACAGACTTTCATCCTTTGTGGGGGCGGAAGGGGGCGGGGCGAAATTTTGAAATACATTTGGAGTAGTGTGATCACAGAGGAGACTGGATACAAAACTTGGTTGCTCTAGCTTTAATAGTCTCTGAGATATAGGCGCAAATGAAGACGGATGGACAGGCGGACGGACGGACGGACAGACAGACATGGCTATATCGACTCGGCTATTGATGCTGATCAAGAATATATATACTTTATGGGGTCGGAAACGCTTCCTTCTGGGCGTTACACACAACCGTTATCCAACCATTTTTTTTAATGTGATAAAACATACAACAAATTGGCGTTTAAACATTTTTTGTTTTTCCTCTAGTTTAAAATCTGTACCACCTTAAACTTTTTATTTGACACTGCACAGTTTCAGCTTTGAGCCACTGTACATACATATATGAGCTTGCGATTTATGCAATTTATTATATGTTCCCAAAGGGACAAATTAAATTTTGTGCAAAAAATAATATTTCAAAAAATTAAGTCAAATCATTTTTGGAATATTATACATGTTTTCAATTTTGTTTGCATATGCTTTTTACATCTGCTTCTAAATTTCTACATGACATGTATAGCTACATATTTGAGACGTACAATTGTTTGCGACAGAGAGAGAGGGAATGAGTCAGCGCTTGGCAGGCGTTGCGTAGCCACTGAAATTTAATTTGTTTCTTCTGGCCATAATATTGTTCCGACCAGATCCATATTCGGCAATCTGGTAGATATGGTAATTTTCGATGATTCTGCGTTTTTGGTTTTCATTTATCTTAAAAATTGTGGATTCTACAGATTTTCGTCCATTGTGGGGGCGGAAAAGGGCTTGGCAAAATTTTTAAATACACTTGTGCTGGTTTGATATCACAGAAGTTTGGATAGAAAGTTTGGTTGCTCTAGCTCTTATAGTCTCTGAGATCTAGGCGCTCATTTGGACGAATAGGTAAAGCAGACAGGGTCGCGTGTGAGAGAGAGCGAGAGGGAACGATGACTTTCGAATTGGTTTTCTTCATTGTAGCTAGAATAATGATCCGATCTGATCCAGATTCAACACTCTGATAGAAATGGTCTTTCTCTATGATTCTGCGTTTTTAGTTTTCTTGTATCTTCAAAATTGTGTATGCCACAGACTTTCGTCTTTTGTGCGGGCGGAAAGGGGCGGGACGAAATTTTGCAACACATGTGGAGTATTGTGATCACACAGGAGACTGGATACAGAACTTGGTTGCTCTAGCTTTTATAGTCTCTGAGATATAGGCGCTAATGAAGACGGACAGACGGACGGACAGACAGACATGGCTATATCGACTCGGCTATTGATGCTGATCAAGAATATATATACTTCATGGGGTCGGAAACGCTTCCTTCTGGGCGTTACACACAACCGTTATCCCCACAAATATAATATACCCCTTACTCTTCGAGTACCGGGTATAATAATATATCGATATCAACTATCGTTGCTGACAGTCGTTCTTCACTTCGCTCCGCCTAAAAAATTTTATTTTTGTGCCCAAAGGAAAGTAATTGTGTTGTATTATTGCTTACTGTGTTTTAAACTGATCGTGCAACTAACTTACTATCCGTGTTTATTCTTTTATCGTGCTTTTGTGCAGTTAATTCCAATTTTTCAATTTTGCAATTTTTGTGCATTCTTTCTAGCCCCACTCGTTCTTATGCTCAGCTGATTTGTTGTTGCTATATGCATTGTATGCTGCACTCTCCCTGAGCCGCTGTCTAATTTTATACGTCTATTTTGTCTATCATCTGCTTATTTTCATACATATCAACATATGTACATACATATACCGGGCCTGCCGAATTCTGTGTTTCTCGGTGTTATTTGTATTCTTTTCTCAAATTTTGTTACTTAAAGGCCTGTATCCAGCACCGCGAAATTTTACTGAAACGAATCTGCTCATTATTTCGGATGTGTGGAACTCAACTGATGTAGTGTGACCAAGAGCCTAAAAAGTGATTTGCCACTCTCATGAATCAGCTGTGTTTTGTAAACAGCGCCAATTTTGAAAATTAAACTAAAATTAAAAAAAGGAAGAAAAGTAATTCTGACGATGAAGTGATTCTTTAGGACGTTGATGTGCAATGACTGCACCATCAAGTGGCCCAAGCGACACCAGCCGATGGCTGTTACGCGCGGATCCCAGGCAAGAACGCAGCCCACCTCCCGCCCAACCGACCGAGGGGCGCTGCCGCATGACGCGCGACTCGTAAACCGAACCGATCGCGGACATGCAGGAAAGATAGGTGTTAGACTAGTGTTCGAGGAAAAGTAGAACTAATCTAACTAAAGAAGAAAAGTAATTACTAATTACGGGAAAGATGTAGGAGTATCAGTAATTTAAGACTAGGAAGGGAGTTAGTGGTAGATATAATATGATAGAGGGAATTATAATCCGAGCATAGGACCCTAAATGGTTCATGCAAGGAGTAATTCGATCTACAAAGCGGAAGAAACAACGGTGTATAGTTCCTAGTGCTTCTAATAGGAATCGTGAAGTTTATGCGGCTCAACAGGTCAGGGCTATCAACGTCACCCTTGATCAAGTTGTGCACAAAAATCACGCCAAGCATTTTCCTACGATTAGCTAAGGTTGGAAGGTTTATTAAGAGCAATCTATTAGAGTAAGACGGCAGTCTCACACTTGCATCCCAGCTGAGGCCGCGAAGAGCAAAAAGTAAAAAGTTTTTCTGAACTGATTCTATACGGTCTTGGTGTACGTTGTACTGAGGGCACCATACACAAGAGCCGTATTCTAAAATCGGACGAACCAGAGAGGTGTAGAGAGTCTTTGTTATATAGGGGTCGTCAAATTCCTTTGACCACCTCTTTATAAACCCAAGCACGCCCATGGCCTTATTCACCATGGTAGAAATGTGTTCTGAAAACTTTAACTTGGGATCTAATAGAACACCAAGATCATCAACCCGGGTAATTCTCTCAAGAGAACCACCGCAAAGGGTGTAAGGAACCAGAAAGGCGCTGGAGCGATGAAAAGTCATTACTTTACATTTTGAAGCGTTAAGGTTTAATAAATTTGCACAACACCACGACTGAAATCTATCGAGATCGGATTGCAACCTGGATTGGAAAGAAATGTCCTTATACTGGACACAGAGCTTAACATCATCCGCATACATTAGTACTCGAGAGTATGTTAATACAGAAGGTAGGTCATTTATAAAGAGAGTAAAGAGTAAGGGGCCTAGATGGCTGCCCTGAGGTACACCCGAAGTCACCGTAACTGGAGAGGACAGGGAGTTTTTGAAAAGGACTCTTTGAGACCTAGAACACAGGTAGCTAGAGATCCATCTCAGGAGATTGGGCGGGAACCCTAGGAGGTCGAGCTTTTGTGCTAGGAGAGAATGGTTTACAGAGTCGAACGCTTTACTAAAATCGGTGTAAACAACATCCGTCTGCAAATTACCTTGAAAGCCTTTTATTATAAAGGAGGTAAACTCCAATAAATTTGTAGTGGTTGATCTCCGCCTTATAAATCCATGTTGAGTTGGAGATATAAGTGATCTGCATAGGTGCTGCAGGTGCGGAGTTAAAATTTTCTCAAACACTTTAGGAATAGCGGATAACTTAGATATACCTCTATAGTTCATTGCGTCAGACTTGCTACCTTTCTTATGGAGAGGAATTATAAAAGACTCCTTCCATATCGGGGGAAAGCATGAAGAAGTTATAGATAGGTTGAACAGTTTAAGCAACGGCCCACACAGAGACTCGGCACAATACCTGAGTACACAGCCGGGAACTCCGTCCGGACCCGGTGAGAACACCGGCTTTACTGTTCGTAGATCATGAAGCAACGAGCTTTCATTTAGCAAAGGACAGAAAATGCTGTTCGACCGCGGTAAACTGTATGGATACGGCTGACCAGAGTAAACATCCTGCGAATAGGTAGTTTGGAAAAAACGGGCAAAAAGATCGGCAATTGCCTGATCATTATCTGCCGACGTATTACGGAAAGATAGCGAGGATGGGTGTGCGGACGTTCTACGCTTACTGTTTACAAAGCTGTAGAACTGTTTGGGGTCCTTAGAAAAACTTATCCTGCATCGAGATAAGTAATTCTGATAGCATTGAGCGTTAAGAACTGAAAAGTTTGACCGAGCTATTACATAATGAGAGAGAGAAGAAGGAGAGCCAACTTCTTGAAATTTTTTATAAAGTCTTGATTTTAAGTTTTTTAGATGAGATAGCTCCTTGGTAAACCAAGGGGGTTTTCTTGATCTAATCGGACAGGAAAGTGGGACACAAGAGACAAAAAGTGAGTCCAGTGCATCATAGAAAATGTTTGTGCCTGTCGTAACATCACTGCACAAATATAAAGCGGACCAATCAAAATCCCTAATGAGGTTATTAAGCTTCGTAAACTCGGCTTTACGGAAGCAGCGGACACATTGGGGTAGTCTACCCGACCGATCTAGTACAGTTCGTCCTAGGTCGAGCGACACTTCGAAAGTAGGATGGTAGGCATCTTCAGGTATAGAGAGCGGGGGGACTCGAGTTAACAACGCTACGGTCGGATCCGTTACAAAGCACAGGTCAAGAAATCGACCCAAGGAATTTTTAACATGGTTAACTTGAGACAGAGACAGGTCAATCAAGCCGTCAACAAAGTCATGACGTGCCATGGGTACCAGGCTATTAGACTCATTTGCCGAAGACCAAACAATTCCTGGCAAGTTGAAGTCACCAAGAACTATCATGTGATCTTTGTCAGATAGCGAGGAAGAGATAGCGGTTAAGGCGGACAAATGCTGCTCGTAAATTGCGATATCCGAAGAAGGTGGAATATACGAACAAGTTATGAAAATTGAGAAAGCGGGAAGAATCAGTCTTACACACAGAAATTCCAGTTCCTGCTGGATCTGGACTGTGAAAAGTTCCGACGTGAAGTTTGAGTCCACAGCAATCAGAACCCCACCTGCACGTCGAGACGAGCGATCCTTTCTATAAGTTGTGTACCGACCTGCCAAAACTTCGGAACTAAGAATGTCCGGCTTTAGCCAGGTCTCGGTAAACACAATAACGTGGGATGCAAATGCGACACTATCCTGGAAAAGAATGCTGAGCTTACTACGCAAGCCTCGAACATTCTGATAGGTCACCAAAAGAGAGTTAGTTAGTTTTTTGGACGGGAGGTAGAGCGGGAAGACGACGAAGGAGCACTGGTCTGATTTGTTGGCAGAGTTATTGGGGCCTGGTCTTCTTCTTTGCCTTAAACTCCTTCACCACCAAATGCTCCGGCCAAAATTTGGCAGAGCAGATGGTGTCAAAATGAGTTTGAGAGACACTTATTTTAAAGGAAGATATCTCCCTGGCGTAAGAAAAGTTAAATTTTTCCACCTTAAAATCAGCGGCTTTTATTTTGCTTCGGATATAAGCCGTCACATCATTAATTGTGGAATCAGGGGCAAGCCGCGAGACAAAAACTTGTCTCTTTGGTGGGATCCCCACCAATCTTGGCACCACAGGCCTATCACCTGTGATGGTAATACCCGGTGGTCCGGGACGTATATTAACTGGTGGGGTCGGAATTGAGGGGACCGCTAATGAGTTTGCGGACATTACGGACACGGACGCTACAGACGACTTTGGCTGCATGCCCTCCGACGCGATAAATTCGGCTACCGAATTTCCATCGCCAGCAGCTGTCGTTGCCTTCGGAGTGGCAAACGAAATCAACTGCTGCACTGCTGCTGGAGTGGTCGGAGTCAGCTTGTCAGCATCGGCCGGTCGAGGGGCAGTCGGCACATGCAGATCCCGCGGAGTGACCTTTTTGCGCCTAGGAGACTCAGTCAATAGTTTGAGACCACTGAACTGAGACTCCATGGCTAGGAGCCGATCGTACTGCTCTTTAAAGCCCACGGTCAGCTCCCTAAAGCCCTTCCGGGTCTGCCTCATAAATGCTGCCATCTCCCCCTCAACCGGACGGCATGCCTCACAGCTGTAATGCAAGCCATTTCTTTTAGAGATGGCATCACCCACGAGACCGGAGAACCCGGCGCATTTAGCGTGCACTACGCTATCGCATAGCCAGCAGGGGATACTCGGCTGGTCATGGGTGATCTGCTTCTTGCAGGTTTTCTTGGCACAGACAACTGTGTATTCCATTATGAGAAATAAAAAAATATAAAATTTCAAAACAAATATATATCAGACCAGTGTGCCAGATAAGCGATGAAAGCGCAATAAGAAAGAGAGGAGAGCGGTTACTGCAGCTTCAGTTGAGAGAGAGAGAGCGAGAGCGCTACTACACAGAACGTATTGAGAGCGAGAGAGGAAGAACAGTTATGTTAGTTTGGGTAATAGGGAGAGAGTGATAAAAGCAATAAAGCAGATCAACTAGGTGAGAGCGGCAGATTTCGATTCTGTGTGTACTTACGAAAAGAAACAACAAAACACAATAACTACCGACACAGGAAAATAATTAAATTATGTTTAAAAACACAATTAAAGGGCGTGCACTCGCGTCTAAGGAAAAGCTCTAAGCAAGCAGGCAATTTAAAGTTTATTTTGGTATATTCAAAAAAACACCGGCTGTTTATAAAAGATAAAAGGCAGATAAGCGGAGCGCAAAACAAAAACACGTCAGACTTCTACAAAGAGAATCGAACGAATGGGGATTTTTCGTTTGTGTTTTCCTGGAGTCAGTATCCAGCAACGTAAACGGGATCCACGAATTTTTATCGATAGTATCGATATTCACACGAATGTGGACTGTGAGAACAGCTGATAGGGGTGCCAGTAAAATATATGTGCCTATTTTTACTGGAGTACAAGTGAGAGGTGGGGGCAAAATCTGTGCGCAAAACCAAAAAGAGATATGCAAATTTTTAAAGTGAGGAGAAGATTGCTTTAATAAAAGCAGTTGAGGCAAGACCATGTCTTTGGCGGATCACGGAAAACAAGCATTTTGATCATTTTGATATTTTGGCGCCTCCGACTGTGCTGTACTTCTTCTTACAACAATATGTGCCACTACCAACACAATCACTTCATCGTCAGAATTACTTTTCTTCCTTTTTTGTAATTTTAGTTTAATTTTCAAAATTGGCGCTGTTTACAAAACACATCTGATTCATGAGAGTGGCAAATCACTTTTTAGGCTCTTGGTCACACTACATCAGTTGAGTTCCACACATCCGAAATAATGAGCAGATTCGTTTCAGTAAAATTTCGCGGTGCTGGATACAGGCCTTAAGCTGAGTATCCAGCACCGCGGAAACTAAAAATTACTGCCAAACTTCATATAAAAAAAACGGGGCCAGTAATTTTTCGTTTGTGTTTTCCTGGAGTCAGTATCCAGCAACGTAAACGGGATCCACGAATTTTTATCGATAATATCGATATTCACTCGAATGTGGACTGTGAGAACAGCTGATAGGGGTGCCAGTAAAATATATGTGCCTATTTTTACTGGAGTACAAGTGAGAGGTGGGGGCAAAATCTGTGCGCAAAACCAAAAAGAGATATGCAAATTTTTAAAGTGAGGAGAAGATTGCTTTAATAAAAGCAGTTGAGGCAAGACCATGTCTTTAGCGGATCACGGAAAATGAGCATTTTGATAATTTTGACATTTTGGCGGCTCCAACTGTGCTGTACTTCTTCTTACAACAATATGTGCCGCTAACAACACAATCACTTCATCGTCAGAATTACTTTTCTTCCGTTTTTTAATTTTAGTTTAATTTTCAAAATTGGCGCTGTTTACAAAACACAGCTGATTCATGAGAGTGGCAAATCACTTTTTAGGCTCTTGGTCACACTACATCAGTTGAGTTCCACCACTAACCATACAATATATAGACATGACAATTCATACATGGAAAGTGTCCGCAACGCAATCAGAAATCAGCTCCCGAGCCAGTCGTGAGTGTGAGTGAGTGAGTGTATGCGTGCTCATGCATTCTCACTTATGGTGTGGGCTTTCCATGTGTGGATCAGCTCCGGACAGAGTCGTGAGAGCGTATGTGTGCTCATGCATTCTCACTTATGGTGTGGGCTTTGCATGTGTTATATCAGCTCCCGCGAGTCATGAGAGTGTATGGTGCTCATCTACTTTGCGTGTTTGCAAGTGTGTATGAGCGCACAACTGAAATTTTCGCTCTCCCAACTTTGTTTTGATTTTTGTGCTCGCGCCACCCTTCACTTTAGCATTATTGGAGTCGGCCCTTTTTGAAGACGCTTGCCTTATAATACCAAAATAACTGTTATTTTGTACATGCTTTAGATTCTAACTTTGTTTAATATAGAATATACTAATATATTGAGCAGATATATGTATATATATTCACAAATATATATTTCATTGTATGGTGTATTGTATTATACAATGATATATTTGATCATATATAAAAAAGTAGTATGCGCTAAAAAAATATATATATATCATCCTTGAATATGGATAATAATGACATATAAATGGGTAATAAATGGGTCCATACGGATTTTAGTGCCACACTTGCGAAACAAATTTGAAATCATCCCTCTTTTTCTGATGCGAATGTCCATCCACAGACAATGGATGATAATGATAATGCATTACGATACTATGCAGGGTATTTATTGCATAAGTTGCTCAAAAAGGAGGACTGCAAAAAATGCTCTCAACTCTTAAAATCGTCCGATGAGGTCCGATCATCTTCTGAGTATTTAATACTCAATAAAAATTTTGGCTATGTCAACGTTAACTTAAAACTTAAAGCCCCTTCTGAATATTTTTTCACTTTAATTAAAATTTGTTTTGATATTTTTAACCAGCATTTCGAGAAAAGCTCTCACAAATTCCATTTAAAAAGAAACATAGTGCAAAAATGTATATTTTTAACGTCAAATTTAGATAAATATGTAGACTGGTTTAATTCGTCCGATCCGTGTTCTGCTCACCGTCTTCACCTGCTCAACCAGTTTGTATTGATTTTGATTAGGAAAAATTGTAAATGGATAACAGAAAAAATGATAAGCGATCGAAATGCAAAATCATACGAGAAAAAGCTCAAAATATTGCGGCAGTAGGATATTTTTTAATATTTATAAGTTTATTATTTTTTGTTTATTTTTTATGTTCTATTTTTCACATGTATGTATGTACAAATATTTAATAGATTTAATTCTAGGCGGGGAATATGGATGTGACTTAATTATTAAAAAGTGTTTAAATTAAGTCATGTCAAGTCGACTCAAAGGTCAGATTAATTTTTGACCCCATTACAGGTGTAATGGCCTCCTCGTGGTGTTCCCTGGGTACCGATCTTCAATCGGAAGCCAATTTGAGCGGCGACGGAAAACAAGCGATTGACAAGTGGTTCCAAATATAATATTTATAATATTATCTATATACAATTTGTTGATAAAGTCCATATGTCTATATGTACATATGAATGTACATACATATGTATGTTAACGGCTTTTTCATAGGCAATAATAATATAATAATTTATATAATAAAAATAAAAATAAATAACAGATTTCTTTTTTCCCACGGCCAAGTGTCCCACCAACCCACACCCACCCCCACCCATCCTGCCAATTCTTCATTTATTTTGTGGCGGTAGGTCAGTTCGTCAACAAGCTGACGAAGAACACACATAACAAAATTTCAGCTCAGCAAAGAACAAACGCTCTGTATGTGAGGCTGAGCTTTAGCTGTATGTGTGCACATATTGTAGGTCTGCTTGTTTGTTTTGGTTTTTTACAACGCCGCTGTCTAAGAAAACACCCATTACTTTAGAATTGATTGTAAGTTATGATCTTATGATGACGCTTGCCCAATATTAAAATAATTGTATATATTGAATATCCTTTATATTCTAATTTTGTTTAATGTACTATAAACGAATATAATGAACGAATGTAAATATGTACAAATGCAAAATGTAAATCAGACATGACATCAAATTATATTAATTGTCTATAGGGTATTAGTGCGTCGCGTCAATAAGCAACACTCAGCAAATAAATTTGTGTCTCAAGAAATCTTCTCAAAAATATTTTGCCGGCAATTTCGGCAGCTCTGCACGTACTTGCAGGTTCTGTCTGTGGATGGACATTCGCATCAGAAAAAGAGGGATGATTTCAAATTTGTTTCGCAAGTGTGGCACTAAAATCCGTATGGACCCATTTATTACCCATTTATATGTCATTATTATCCATATTCAAGGATGATATATATATATTTTTTTAGCGCATACTACTTTTTTATATATGATCAAATATATCATTGTATAATACAATACACCATACAATGAAATATATATTTGTGAATATATATACATATATCTGCTCAATATATTAGTATATTCTATATTAAACAAAGTTAGAATCTAAAGCATGTACAAAATAACAGTTATTTTGGTATTATAAGGCAAGCGTCTTCAAAAAGGGCCGACTCCAATAATGCTAAAGTGAAGGGTGGCGCGAGCACAAAAATCAAAACAAAGTTGGGAGAGCGAAAATTTCAGTTGTGCGCTCATACACACTTGCAAACACGCAAAGTAGATGAGCACCATACACTCTCATGACTCGCGGGAGCTGATATAACACATGCAAAGCCCACACCATAAGTGAGAATGCATGAGCACACATACGCTCTCACGACTCTGTCCGGAGCTGATCCACACATGGAAAGCCCACACCATAAGTGAGAATGCATGAGCACGCATACACTCACTCACTCACACTCACGACTGGCTCGGGAGCTGATTTCTGATTGCGTTGCGGACACTTTCCATGTATGAATTGTCATGTCTATATATTGTATGGTTAGTGGTTCCACACATCCGAAATAATGAGCAGATTCGTTTCAGTAAAATTTCGCGGTGCTGGATACAGGCCTTTATATGTATTTATTTTCAATTCCTATTGTGCATTCTTAACTTCTCTGCACTTTCTTAATCGCAGACGTTTTGTTGTTGCCTATTCTAGTGCGGTGCGCTTGCTCTCTCTGTACCGCTCTCTGTTTTTATCCACCCTCTGCTTATCTGTCTTCATTTCCAACACACACGCACTGCGTTAGCCGCCGCTCTGTGCTTGACTCTCTGTGTTTCTATCGTCTCTCTGTGCCTCTCCGTTCACTTGCCGTTATTGTGATTGTTTTGTTCGTTCTTTGCGCGCGCAATTGTGTAACACAAGCTAAAGTCACTATCTCTGCCCCACACCTACTTATATTTTACCTTTCTTTTTATACCCGGTACTCAAAGAGTATAGGGGTATATTAGATTTGTGGGGATAACGGTTGTGTGTAACGCCCAGAAGGAAGCATTTCCGACCCCATAAAGTATATATATTCTTGATCAGCATCAATAGCCGAGTCGATATAGCCATGTCTGTCTGTCCGTCCGTCCGTCCGTCTGTCCGTCTGTCCGTCCGTCCGTCTTCATTTGCGCCTATATCTCAGAGACTATTAAAGCTAGAGCAACCAAGTTTTGTATCCAGTCTCCTGTGTGATCACACTACTCCAAATGTAATTCAAAATTTCGCCCCGCCCCTTTCCGCCCCCACAAAGGACGAAAGTCTGTGGAATCCACAATTTTTAAAATAAATGAAAACCAAAAACGTAGAATCATGGGAAATTACTATATCTACCAGATTGCCGAATATGGATCAGGTCGAATCAATATTATGGCCAGAAGAAACAAATTAAATTTCAGTGACTACGCAACGCCTGCCAAGCGCTGACTCATTCCCTCTCTCTCTGTCCTGAACACTTATACGTCTCAAATATGTAGTTATACATGTCATGTAAAAATTTAGAAGCAGATGTAAAAATCATATGCAAACAAAATCGGAAACATGTATAATATTCCAAAAATTTACTTCATTTTTTGAAATATTATTTTTTGCCCAAAATTTATTTTGTCCCTTTTGCGAACATATAATAAATTGCATAAATCGCAAGCTCATATATGTATGTATGTATGTATGTATATACTGACTGAGTACCGGGTATAAGGTAGAGCCGCGGTCTTTGCCGCGGCTCACAACGTTCCCCCTCGTTTCTTTTATTTTCATACATATTGTTTTAATATCAAACAATGAGCACCTGTTGTGCTAAACGCTGTGACGGTCACCGTTCGGTAGCTACACGTCAAACATTTATTTGCTGGTTGTGTGACAACACGGCTCACTCTAGCTGCGCGGGTTTTGGTCATATCGGTGGTCGCGTTGTCGATCTGATTAAGACCCTCTGCGGTCTCAACTGGACTTGTTGGGATTGCAGGGCAGTTGAAGCCGATATGCGAACATTTATGAGACAGACTCATAACGAATTCGCTGCTGTCCACTCTGAATTCCGGAAATTGCAGGATAAGTTTTCCTCAATGGAAGCTCATTTTAAAAATCTTAAAATTATAAATGAGTCTCCAAAGAGAAGAAAGGTTACACCTAGTCTGCCCAGTGTTCACAGTTCCAATTTTCATGCAGCTAAAGACTCTGACGCTCCTCCAATCAGTTCGCCAGCCTTGATCGACTTTGGCGCCAAGGAAATCGATGTATGTACATACATGCAACTACATCGAAAAAGACGGCTGGCTCTTCACATCTTGGCTGTTCACCTGTGCCCGTGTCTGCCAAGGATGTCTAACTGGACAGTAATGATCATCCCGTGCCTGTGATTGCCCAGGCTGTCCAACCGGACAGTAATGATCATCCAGTTGTCGGCATCACTGTGCCCCCTACGGAAGTCGATACTGCTGTCAGTATGGAAGTTGAAGTAGTTCCTTCCACACCGGCTCGCACTGGCTCCTCAGCCAGCGCTATCCCATCCGGACCTGCTCCTCGGGAAGAACCCGCCTCTGCCTCACCCATAAACCATGTGACCCCTCTTGACCGATCTACTCTATTCGCTGTCGCTCCTCTAAAATCTATTTTTGTCTCACGTCTTATGGAATCGGCTACGGATGCAATGGTTCGAGAGTATATTTTCTCTAAACTAAACATCAATAGCTCCTCTGGCATAGTAGTAACTAAATTTTTTTTTAAAGAAAAACGTAGTATTTCCTCCTTCAAAATTCTTGTCCCGGAGAAGTTTGTCAAGACTGTGTTGGAACCCTCTTTCTGGCCCGAACACACTATCTGTCACATTTTCAATAGTCGATCTCGATCTTCGCAACCCGCTAAGTGATCTAAGCTAAGTGAGACAATTTTAACATATACATATGTATATGTAGATCTGATCGACCATCTCGAGGTGGCGGCGTCCTAATTGCTGTTCGTTCCGACTTAACTTCCCAACTCTTTTCCATTGATGAGCTTAACACTATTGAAATTATCGTAGTTAAAATTCGTCTGTGTTCTTTTAATTTATTCATATCATGCTCTTACATCCCACCGTCCTCTGAATTTACAACTTATATTCTTCACGCTGCCCATCTCCAGTCCGTTTTGTCTCAGCTTAGTGATTCTGATCGTCTTATTGTCCTCGGTGACTTTAATCTCCATAATGTCACTTGGTCTCCATCCAATGACTCAAACTTAATGTTCCCATCTATGCAGCATGACTTCGTTGATTCTCTGTCCGATACATCGTTAGGCCAGGTAAATGGCATACGTAATAGCATGTGTAGGACCCTTGATCTCGTCTTCACTACCGATGCTTCGAGCACTTTGGTATGTCGAGGATCACCTCTATCATTCCCTGAAGACCCATACCATCCCACACTTTCAATTGATTGCCTGTTGCCTTCTTCAGGCCCTATAAAGCCTTCGAATACCTATTGCTTTAAGAAGGCTGATTTTCTCTCCTTGAATACTGCCCTATCTCAGATGGATTGGTCATTCCTTGACGATTTCCAGGAAATTGAGTCTCCCACGAATGCATTCTATAGCTCTATTTTTTCCATCTTTCCCATGCATGTTCCTTTAGTCACCCCCTCCAGAAATCTTTCTGGTCCTATCTGGTTCACCCCGAGATTAACAAATCTGAAGAATTTAAAATCCCATATGTACAAGAAGTTTAAAAAATCCGGTTTGCAATCAGACTTTTCGAAGTACTCAATTGCAAAATCGAAATTTGTCTTATTTAATAAATTGTGCTACAATAGATACTTGACCAAATGCAAGCTTAACTTTAAACGCGACCCTAAACAATTCTTCAGGTTTGTTAATTCTAATCGTAAATCTTCCTGATTTCCTTCTTCTCTACACTTAACTGGTAGTTATGGTGATAGGGATTGTGATATTGCTGATCTGTTCGCTTTCTTTTTCCAACGTTGCTACTCTGTCCCTTCTATTAACCTTCCCTCTATCCTAGCCTCATCGAACGACTTTAGTAGTAGTTACTCTTATCCTATCCCTTTAAATAGTTCTAGCTGTATCCTTCCCCCCTTCATCGACTATGATGGTCTCCTAACAAATTTAAAATCGTGCAAGTTTTCGTTCTCCACTGGGCCAGACTCGGTTCCGAGTGCTGTTCTTAAACTTTTTGCAGAATCTCATTGTGTGCTTCTCCTAAAACTTTTCAACTTGTCTCTCAAGACTGGTGACTTTCCCACCGTCTGGAAAGAATCCTAAATAGTTCCCTTTCATAAAAAGCGATCTAAGTCTGATGTCTCTAACTACCGTTGTATTTCCAACTTACATATCTGCCAATCCTAAACTCTTCGAAAAAATCATCACTTCTCAGCTACAACAATTTTGTAGTTCTGTATTCTGTAAATCACAGCATGGATTCGTTAAACGTCGCTCAGTTTCTACTAATCTCATTGAATTTTCCACCTTTGTAACTCCGGGATTTGCTAAACAGTGTCAAACTGATGTCGTTTATACTGACTTTAGTAAAGCCTTCAATGATAATCTACTTATTCATAAACTCTCTCTTCTAGGGTTCCTGACTAAGCTTCTATACTGGACTAATTCTTACCTTTGTAACCGTTCTCAACGTGTCTGCTTTAACTCCTCTCTCTCTCTAAACCCGTTATTGTCTCATCGGCGGTTCCTCAAGGTAGCCATCTGGGTTCCTTGCTATTTAACCTATTTATTAACGATCTTCCACAAATGTTATCTCATTCCCGTGTCCTAATGTATGCTGATGACGTCAAGCTATGTTTTTCCTGCAGTGACTCCTTGTCCCCACTATCTTTGCAATCAGATCTTGATGCCCTTAACAACTGGTGCTTAATCAACATTCTACCTCTTAACATTTCTAAATGCAATATCATGACTTTTCACCGCAATAAGCCATACCTTTTCGATTACTCTATCTGTTCGGTTGAGCGCCGGCCCACGGCAGCATAAAGAGCGCATCTTTCTTAGTCATTTGTTTCTTGCTGTCGCCCTGCACTTTCTATCGCAACATCGCCCTTTCTTCGTCGTTCGTCGTCCAACAAGAGCTGCGTGGGAGGCACATCTTCGGAGCAGCACTCACTTCAGAATTGATCGTCTTCGTGAGCGTTTGCTCGTATCGTCGTATAGTTATTCTTCGTTTCGTTGGCACTGTGATCTGTGTTTATTTGTTGCATCGCTCGCATTACCAAGCCCTACTAAATTGAACATACATGAATATAATATACACATAGAAATCAAACCAATTATTGTTTTAATAAATTTTCGTAAAAATACGCTGCTGAAGAAGCTCAGTAGCTCAACATTTTGGTGACCCCGACGTGATAAACAATTACATCAATATAAACAAGCATAAACATATAAACAAAAAGCCAATTACATATATCGTTCCCTAATTTGCATAAAACACAGTTGTTCGGTTCGGCGGTTGTGCACAAACAGTAACGGTTCTCGCGTCATCCGCTTTACGTTCTGCTTGCTGTTGTTTCGTTTCGTTTTCGGTGCACTCAGTGTGTTTGACATTGTTGGTTTTTTGGCAAATTGCGAACTCTCGCTGCTGGTCTGTGCCCGTGTGTTCGAACGCTGCGATCGATTTGAAGTGCCTTTAAAACTGTTCGAGGTTATTCACCGGCTATTGACCTCTGTGTTTGCCGTATCAAATACAAGAAATGGCTTCTGATAGCACACCCTCCCCTAACGCTCTCAATTCCCCCGTGTCCCTCAATGCAGACCTTTCTTACTACAAGCGTAAGGTTTAAGCTATGCTAAGTGCAGCACGGAGAATTGAAAATGCCGTCGGCGAAGAGAAGATTGGTGAGCTCAAGGAGGCGGAATTGAACGTCCGCTTAAAGTCTGTATTGGATCTTGTCGTGTCTTTCAATGAGCATCATGATGCTCTGGAAAGAATCGATCTTGATGAGATCGGTAGTTCCTTAAGAGAAGAGTTTGACGAGTGCGTGGTTATGCTGGAGACCAGTATTAAGCATGAGTTGAACAAGCGGCAGCCCACAATGCTCCCTTGCTCAACAATGCGGACGGACCATATTTCAGAAGCCCCGGCTACGGGTATAATGCAGCATCGACATCGCCTACCGGAGTTAAAGCTTCCAGAATTCAGTGGGGGCTACTCACAGTACTCCGCCTTTTGGAGCATGTTTTCCTCGATAATCGACAAGGAGCCTGACTTGACGAATGTGGAGAAATTGCAGCATCTACGATCCTGCCTAAAAGGACCGGCTCTAGACACGATGTCGTCGTTGGAATTTTGCCACGCCAGTTATCCCATCGCTTTAGATTTGCTGAACAGACGCTTTAATAATAAACGGTTAATTTTTCAGGCACACGTCAATGACATTCTGGGTGTGCAGCGCGTTGAGGAGTCGTCTGTGTCTCAAATCCGGTTCTTGACAGATACCGCAATTGGCAATCTGCGAGCCTTAAAAAGTATTGGGACAAAGGAACAGATTGCTGACTGTATTATAATACACAGCCTGCTGCAGAGGGTAGACAGTGCCACACAAGCCAAGTGGGAGGACACTCCGTCACTGGATAGTATACCCACACCCGAGCAATTCACCGATTTTCTGGAGCAAAGATGTCAGAAGTTGGAGAATCAGGAGCACACTAGGGCAATGTATGCGCCCGGCATTCAGGTGGGAAAGAATAAAAAAACATTTAACAACAGTAAGAGTTCTTTCGTAGCGACTGAATCGGTTGCTCTTTACTGTGTATTTTGCAATACTACTGGCCATAGTATTTATACCTGCACCTTGTTTTTAAATCTCTCGCCTTCACTGCGCCTACTAGAGGTGAAGAAACTAAGTCTTTGCATGAATTGCCTGAAGCCCGGCCATCAAATTCGCACCTGCAGGTCCTCAACTTGTCGCCACTGTGGGATCAAACATCACACGTTATTGCATTTCAATGACAGACGCTCGCAATCGGAGTCTGCTGTCTCGACGTCACCGCACCCTGAAGCCCATTCACAGGCTTCAGCCACCGCTCTGATAGCTCACAATTCTTGCAATGATGTCGTACTCTTAGCCACTGCAGTGGTTTTGTTGAAGGATCGCGCTGGATCTCTCGTGCCATGTCGGGCACTCTTGGATTCTGGGTCACAAATGCACCTCATAACATCTAGTCTCGCTCAGCAACTTAGACTAAAAAAGACCATGTCATCGGCCGCAGTATCGGGTCTTGGGGACTCTAGTTTCGCATCGGAGGGCTGCACAGTGTGCCTCAATTTGCAGTCGCAATCCTCTGACTACAGTACCAGTTTCGTCGCATTGGTAGCACCCACAATCACCGAGCAGCAGCCTAGCTTTTCAGTAGACGTTTCCGACTGGAAAATTCCGCAGAACATTTCACTGGCGGATCCGCAGTTCTTCAGGCCGCAGCGTATTGACCTGCTCATTGGGGCTAGTCTATTCTTTGATCTTCTGTGCGTTGGCCAAATCAAATTGGCAAACGGGCTTGCCATCGCTTCAGAAGACTCGCCTTGGATGGGTGGTTTCAGGAGGTGGCCAGCAACCTCGTAAAACAGCCTCGTTGGGGTCTCGGTGCTCATCCGACACAGGTCATGAGTCCCTCGATCAAGTGGAAATGCTACTGAGGCGGTTTTGGGAGATAGAAAGTTCCACTGAAGTTTCGGTGGCGGTCAAGCAGGAGGATATCGATTGTGAGGAGCACTTCAAAGCTAATTTCTCGCGCTTGTCATCTGGAGAGTTCGCTATGGAGTTGCCCATCAAAAGAAGTTTGGACATCTTGGGTGATTCGTACATGCAAGCATATCGCCGGTTCCTCAACTTGGAGCGGAAACTTGAGCGTCGGTCGGAGCTAAAATCTCAGTACTCCACTTTCATCCGGGAGTACCAAGAACTTAATCACATGTCGTTGGTAGAATCAGAACTGTCCAGTCGCTGTCGATATTTTTTGCCACACCATTGCGTGCTTAAGGAAGACAGCACAACTACCAAACTGCGGGTTGTGTTCGATGGATCTGCAACAACTTCAACGGGGTTTTCTCTAAATGAGGTTCTAATGGCTGGGCCTACTATACAACTAAAGCTTCTACATACATTACTTCGGTTCCGGACGTTCCCAATTGCGCTGACTGGGGACATCTGCAAGATGTACAGGTGTGTCCGGGTAACTGAGCCGGATAATTACCTTCAGTGCATCTTATGGAGAGATTCACCTCAGGAAAATGTAAAGACGTTTAAACTCGACACGGTAACGTATGGGACCAAGCCAGCGTCCTATCTTGCGATTCGTGCGATGCTCCAATTGGCCGAAGAAGAAAAATCGTCATTCCCTATTGGCTCGGAAGTGTTGGCGTCCAATTTTTATGTCGACGATTTGATGACTGGTGGAGGATCTGTAGAGGAAGTGCGTGAGAAGTTGAAGCAGACATCCCAGTTGCTGGCTCGGGGAAACTTCCCAATTCGGAAATGGTGCTCCAACGTTCCTGCCGTGCTTGAAGGAGTTCCTGACAAAGATAAAGAAACGCTGCTGAGTTTCGACGATGGAACCGATTTTACAAAGGCCCTTGGATTGGTTTGGGAGCCTGAATCCGATGAATTTCTCTTTTCCGTAGTACCCGCACAGTTGTCTTCAAAGCCGACAAAGCGCTCTATGTTGTCAACTATCGCTCGCTTTTATGATCCCCTTGGATTGACTGGGCCTGTCATTGCAAACGCAAAGATTTTCCTTCAGCTGGTGTGGAAGGAGCGGCTCCAATGGTATGAGAGTCTACCCGAGTCTCTTTCGTCAGCGTGAACCACTTTCTGCGAGAATTTGTCTGCCCCTCAGCGTTTTAGATTTCCTCGCCTCGCATTGTGTCCCAGGTCAAAGGAGGTTCATGGGTTTTGTGATGCCAGCCTAGTATGGCGCATGTATTTATATCGTCTCAAGGACCAAGAATGGCGCATACGTTCAACTTTTCTGTGCGAAGTCTCGTGTCGCCCCTGTCAAGGTATTGACGGTGCCCAAGTTGGAGTTATGTGGCGCTGACCTACTTTCTCAATTGATCAGTGAGATCCATCAACTTAAATTATTTACTGGAAGCTTCTATCGCTGGTCCGACTCCACAACTGCCTTGCCCTGGATTCGCAATGACCCATCAAGTTTTAACGTCTTCGTTGCAAATCGGGTTTCGGCCATTCAGGAGCGGACTGCTCAGATGGAATGGCGCTACGTTCCAACCGCTCAGAACCCTGCGGATATCTTGTCCAGAGGCGCTCTGCCATCTGAAATTTTAGAATCGCATCTTTGGTCCCACGGGCCACTCTTTCTTCGAAATGAAAAACCGATGTGGCCATCGTCATCTACACAAGACCTGCCGACACTGGAGCTTCGCAAGAGAGTCCTCATTGCAGTTTGCCCATTCGTGGACCTCTCTGATGGCCGGAAACTTAGCAATTCCTTCGGAAAACTTCAGCGCACGTTTGCATATGTCTTCAAATTTGTGAGGCGCAAAAAAGTCATCGGGAGTAACAGTGGATGACATCGTTGGTGGCACACGGTTACTCATTCGTTCAATACAGAGAGTGCACTTATGGACTGACTACAAGGCTTTGCGGGATGGAGAGCAGGTGCAGCCGTCGAGCTCTATTTCGTCGCTCGCACCATTTCTGGATGAACATGGACTATTACGCGTCGGTGGACGGTTGGCGAACTCATCACTTGATTTCAACGCGCGGCATCCAGTTATTCTTCCAAGGCGTCATCCCGTCACTTCGGCTGTAATTGTGCATTTTCATGAGCGGAACTTGCACGCTGGACCACGATCATTAATCGCACTAATTCGTCATGAGTATTGGCCAATTGGAGGGCGCAAGACTGTGGCAAATGTCGTAGATCGCTGCACAAGATGTTTTAAGGCCAAGCCGCGTTTACTTCAGCATATCATGGCTGACCTGCCAAAGGAGCGTGTGAATGCAACTTGCGCCTTTGCTGTTACAGGCGTGGATTTTTGTGGTCCATTCTTTTACAAGAGTGAGGTGCGGACTAGACCACCCATCAAATGCTACATTTGCGTATTTATTTGTTTTGCCACCAAGGCCGTACACCTGGAGCTTGTGCAGGATTTGTCAACGCCAGCGTTCATTAGCGCGCTCAAGCGGTTCATTTGTACTCGTGGTCAGCCAAGGGAGATTTGGTCTGATAACGCAACTAACTTCGTTGGAGCTAAGAACGAGTTGGCGGAGCTGAAGAAGCTGTTCCTCTCCGAAAAGCACCAGAAGACAGTTCAAGAGTTTTGCGTCGCAGATCACATCGACTGGCGCTTCATTCCCCCTCGGTCTCCCCACTTTGGCGGGCTCTGGGAGGCAGCGGTGAAGACAGCCAAGCATCACTTCTACCGTTCCGCCTCCAGTTCCGTACTTTGCTTCGATGACCTGAGAACCCTCGTGTGCCATATAACTGCTATAGTAAACTCAAGACCATTGCTTCCCATTTCAGAGCATCCCGACGACTTGGACGTGCTAACACCGGCGCATTTCTTGAGTACGGCGCCGATCCTTATGTTTGCAGAGCCAGATGTAACCAGACTAAACTTCAATCGTCTTGATCGCTGGCAGCAGGTCAACTTTCTGCAGCAGACGTTTTGGTCCCGCTGGCGAGAGGAGTACCTCACCCTTCTTCAGGAGAGAGCTAAGTGGAGAACTAGGCAGCCTAGTCTCAGCGTCGGCGACGTAGTGCTCGTAAAGAACGAGAACCTGCCTCCCCTCAAGTGGCCATTGGGAAGGGTGACTAAGCTAATCGTCGGGAAGGATGGTGTTCCCAGGGTAGCTGAGCTAAAAACGGCTACTGGGATTGCCACAAGGGCCGTCGCGAAGCTGTGTATGCTGCCAAAGAAGGATGTCGAAGACCCGTACTCTTCAACGGGGATAGTATGTTCGGCTTAGCGCCGGCCCACGGCAGCATAAAGAGCGCATCTCTCTTAGTCATTTGTTTTTTGCTGTCGCCCTGCACTTTCTATCGCAACATCGCCCTTTCTTCGTCGTTCGTCGTCCAACAAGAGCTGCGTGGGAGGCACATCTTCGGAGCAGCACTCACTTCAGAATTGATCGTCTTCGTGAGCGTTTGCTCGTATCGTCGTATAGTTATTCTTCGTTTCGTTGGCACTGTGATCTGTGTTTATTTGTTGCATCGCTCGCATTACCAAGCCCTACTAAATTGAACATACACGAATATAATATACACATAGAAATCAAACCAATTATTTGTTTTAAAAAATTTTCGTAAAAATACGCTGCTGAAGAAGCTCAGTAGCTCAACACTATCAATAACATTATCCTTCAACGCCTCTTCAAAGTTAACGACTTGGGCATTACCTTTGTACCTAATCTATGTTTCAACTCTCATATCTCTACTATCTCTAACAAAGCCAAAGGAGTTCTTGGATTTGTCAAAAGATGGTCTAAGGAATTTACAGACCCGTATACTACAAAACTTCTGTATGTTTCTCTGGTCCGGCCTATCTTGGAATATGGTTCTTGTGTCTGCTCTCCTCACTACCAAAAATTTCAGGATATGCTCGAATCAGTACAAAAACAGTTCCTCATCTTTGCCCTCCGTGGACTTAATTGGGACCCTTCGATCCATCTTCCTTCTTATGAAAGTAGGTTGCGCTTAATTAACCTCCACTCTCTGAAATCCCGTAGAACCTGCCAAGGAGTTCTCTTCCTCCATAAGCTTCTCTTTGGTGAGGTCGAATCGACTGCCCTCATCAACCTTATTAGTATTGCTGTTCCTTTCCGCCCGACTAGGCATTACTTTCCTCTTCATCTCCAACTCCGTCTTTCTAACTACTCGGATTATGAATCTTTCCGTAGCCTTTGCCGTAACTATAACCAATTTTTCCATCTGTTTTCCTTTGATACTAGTTCTAATATGGTCAAAATTAAGATAATTTTATAATCAATAACTTAATTTAATTTAAATAGCTCTAATTGGGAACTGTTCGGCTACCGGCTTTTCTCTAATCTCTAATCTTATCGGCTACTGAGCCGATAATCAGCCCCACCGGGTCTGAGTATAGTCATTAGCCCTTTTGTTTAATTAGTTGATATGTAATTTTACCCTTACAGTTTAACTGAACATTGTTAAAATTTAAACAAAAATAAACAATAATAACACACACGCTTCAGCCAAATTTGTATGCGCTTTTCTACTTCCTTATACATGTCCCGTGGTTTTAACGCGAGGTATCCCTAGTTTTTTGGCTTACGTTTCCAAAATGCAGATTTTCGCAGATTTAGACCAAGGTATATATATTATGGCTATCATATGTACATATGTGCTTCCGCGTTGACTCTCTGTCATACTTCCCAGTTCTATTCCACGAAAGTTAAAAAATACCAATATTTAGTGTATTTCTTAATCGTTTCTAATTTAATAAGTATTTCAGGTATATTTACAATTTATACAAAAAAACAATAAGATTGAACATACTTTTCAGATAAAGTAAAAAGATCGAAGATCGGTTGTTTACATCGCCCAATATTCAGTTTGAAAGTGGTAAAATTTCGTAAAAATTGTCATTTATGCGTCCTCCCGAATAATTTCTCAACTTTGAGAAGCTCTAGCACCCATAATTATTAACCGATGTAAAAATTTTTTGGATAATTTTTAAACTATTCTCTATCGATTACATATTTTATTTTTGCCAAACGCGTTCATGAAAAAAATGATTTTTGATAAGCTATCTGCGCAGAGGCCCCACTGTGCGACTGCCAAGCGCTTACTTATTCCCTCTCTCTCTCTCTCTCTCGAACACACTTCCACGACATATATACGTAGATATATGTATAGGTAGATGTAGAAATGTAGAAGACAGATGTAAAAAACATATGTAAATAAATATGGAAACAGATAGCATCTTATATATAACGAGAGGGTACGTTGTGAGCCGCGGCCTTTGTCGAGCAAGTGTTTGTCGGTATATGGCAGCCGCTTAGTGACGTCACTGCTGTCTAAATTGAAAACAGTGAATCTGGAGGAAATATCCGTTGTGCTAGCCCACACATCCAAAATAGACAACCGACTGCAGCGCTTGTCCTTCACTACCAATATCAGAATACGCAGTGAATTGGAGCAGCAGTTGCGAGCGTATTCATTTGGCAAACGGAACGATAACCTGGCACCGAACGGAAGAAGCAAAAAATGACGTCGAAGCTACAGTGACATTTCTGTGGCAAAGTTAGATATAGAATGGCGGAGTGCCTAAACAGAAAAACGAAAGGCGGGTGGATGTCTGTACCGTGGAGGAGCCAAAGGGAACCCTGTATAAGTATGGTGAGCCTGTTCCGTTTTTCTTTGACGCGGGTGCCGAATGTTCATTATTAAAAAGTGCGCGGGCAAAAGAATCAATAATAAGGTAGTTTTAAGAGGCATTGGCGAAAATTCTATATCATGTACGTTGCAAATAGTCCTATAGACTGTCCAAATTTCTTTAAATATTCTTAAGAAATCCTATTTCACGTAGTAATGGATGAATGTTTAATGCATGACGTGTTAATTGGCCGTGAAATTTTGAGTCAGGGTTTCGATAGATGCCATCAAATTCGACATATATAAGATCAATACTGTTAACACGCTGTCCGACATTGCCAAAGTGCATTTTGTAAAGCTCATAAATAATGATTCAGAATTGTAGGAGTTAAACAAGGTCAGACTAGTTAAAATGCCATATGACCATATGACCACAGGTTTATAAAGGGCACCCCAAAACGTTGGTGAAAAATACAAGAACTTCTAGCGAATGGTGTCATTCGTCCTTGTAAAGAAGAAAAATGGTGATGATCGATTGTGTGTTGATTACACTACTCAACAAAATGCAGCCTTTTATTTCCGCTTTTTTAAAGCATTTTTTTAAAATTTGGTATTTTTCTTCAGAGGTAGTGCTTCTATTTTTCACATTACTTAAGTTTCTTATAACTGGTTGTATTGAACTTTGTTCTGAAATGTTTATAAAGTTCGACCCCGACACTTTGTAGCTGCAGCTTAACGTCGGGAAGATATTAAGCTTTCAAATTCAAATTTCATAATTTATTTCTGTATTTTCCCCCGAAATTTTGACTTTGAAAAAGACGTTAAAAATCGATGAATAAACGGCCAAGTTTCAGCCGTTTGACCAAAACGACTAAGAACTACTTTTACCTGCAAAATACCGTCCGGTACGTTGCTGGTCAAACTTCCAAAATGGGATTGCAGGAAACAAAAAGGACCTGCAATTTTGGTTTAACCGAGTCTTAGGTATGGATACATTTCGGATATATACCCTACCTGTTCATGTTTATTTGGGGTGTAAATGTTGTGGACAGTTACTTTTATTCCTTATACCCAAGCCTTGATGAGGATAAATACACATAAATACATGTTAAGGTCAAATGTTGACCTCTTTTCCTTTACAGTTGCTGGTCCCGCAGATATTATACCTTTTCCCTTCTAGCTATTAAAAAAAAGGATATATAACTCTGGACCTATAGTATCCCTGCCTCAGTGTAGTTCCGACTTACATCAGAATACGATCGTGTGTTTTCCAAAAATACCACTTGTTTCTAATTGAAATCGATAACTCAAGCCGATCATTTTACCGAGCAGAAAAATTCGTTTTTACCGAAAAGTTCCAGGAACAGTATAAAGAAAACTTTAAAATCAGGCCCAAAAGTATTGGCGAAGAATGGGCTCCAAGCTGTATATGAAAATTGTGTAAATTCAATTTAACAGCATTTACAAAAAATACTACAATTACTTTTAATCTTAAAATTTTTTTTTTAGAAAACATTTTCAATTTGGAACTTTAAATCTATGGGGAAAACCAGAATTCGCATTTTCGCATGGAACAACGGATTCAAGTAATGACCAATCAGGACAATATAAATATTGCAAGCATCTTTCACAGTAACAATTGAACGATTTGGTGAGGATCCTAGAACTTTCTAAAAGTAAAACTGAGCTTCTTGGATCTATTTTAAAGGATGCCCGTTTGTTGTGGTTCACGCACAATTTTATATGACGAAGGATGACAAGTGCGTTTGTAACGGGGGCCTGAAGCGACACCAAAAGTGTTGCGAAACTGCATAAATATTTCGAACCTTAACAGGCGAATGCAGGGTCGCAAGGTTTATTTCGCGGGGGTATGTCCATGCAGGGTTGCTGTGACCAAAAGTTGACAGGTCAAGGTAGATAGAAAAAAGGGTGAAGAAAAGGTGACAGGTGACAGGAGGGCTAGAAACTTCCTTTTCCTGCGGAGATCTGAATCACGACGGTTGACTGACCGCATCACGAGATCACAAGAAAAAAAAATCTGAGAAAATAAAGTGTCATCGGCGTTGGGAAAAAGGAGAAACGGATTCCTCCAGGACCAGACAGTTCACCGTTGCGATCCTTGCAAAGTCCACCGCCCGGCCAGAGCGCCTCGCCGCTACGATCCGCGCCAAGTCTAGCGCCCGGCCAGAGAGCCTCGCCGCTGCGATCAGCGCCAAGTCAGCGCCCGGCCAGAGTGTCTCACCGTTGCGATCCTCGCAAAGTCCACCGCCCGGCCAGAGCGCCTCGCCGCTGCGATCAGCGCCAAGTTCAGCGCACGGCCAGAGTGTCTCACCGTTGCGATCCTCGCAAAGTCCACCGCCCGGCCAGAGCGCCTTGCCGCCGCGATCCGCGCCAAGTTCAGCGCCCGGCCAGAGTGTCTCACCGTTGCGATCCTTGCAAAGTCCACCGCCCGGCCAGAGCGCCTCGCCGCTGCGATCCGCGCCAAGTCTAGCGCCCGGCCAGAGTGTCTCACCGTTGCGATCCTCGCAAAGTCCACCGCCCGGCCAGAGCGCCTCGCCGCTGCGATCAGCGCCAAGTTCAGCGCACGGCCAGAGTGTCTCACCGTTGCGATCCTCGCAAAGTCCACCGCCCGGCCAGAGCGCCTTGCCGCCGCGATCCGCGCCAAGTTCAGCGCCCGGCCAGAGTGTCTCACCGTTGCGATCCTTGCAAAGTCCACCGCCCGGCCAGAGCGCCTCGCCGCTGCGATCCGCGCCAAGTCTAGCGCCCGGCCAGAGTGTCTCACCGTTGCGATCCTCGCAAAGTCCACCGCCCGGCCAGAGCGCCTCGCCGCTGCGATCCGCGCCAAGTCTAGCGCCCGGCCAGAGAGCCTCGCCGCTGCGATCCGCGCCAAGTCCACCGCCCGGCCAGAGCGTCTCACCGCTGCGATCCACGACAAGTCTACCGCCCGGCCAGAGTGTCTCGCAACTGCGATCCGCACCAAAGCCACTGCTCGTCCCAAGTGTCTCGCCGCTGCGATCCGCGCCAGACGCTCGTCTCACGTACCTTAAGGTCCATCAACGCATCCCGAGAAGCCAGAGGCCGAACCAACAAGCGATAGAAAAATCGCTCTCTTCAACATTTAGGATATACCAATGATAAGACTCTGATTATTAAGGTTGAGGAACGCTCTTAGTAAGGAGGATAAGTAAGGAATCTGTGCGGGTCATGGACCCGAAGCGATAAGTAGACATACATGGTACAAAATAAGCAGGCTTCTCCAAATAATCTCTAAATTACAGCATTCACCGTCGGGAGATCGATCTTTCGCCGTTGGAACTTGAAAAGAGTGAGTCCAGAGATAAAGTGATCGTCTTTGTGTGAGTAGTTATGACCTTCGTAGAGTTGAGCCTGACCCGAATAGAGTCCTTACAGATTCCAATGAGAAATTAAAAGAAGAAATAGATAAGAAACTGAGACTAGAGAATGTCAAGCCGATTACGGTTATTACGGTTACTACGATTATTAGATTTACTTTCCCCGATTTATAAAGATTCCTATGATTTAACGAATTACTAGGATTATTACGGTTACTACGATTAATAGGATTACTTTCCCCGATGTATAATGATTCCTTTGATTTAATGAATTACTAGGATTGCTACGGTTATTACGGTTACTAGGTTTACTTTCCCCGAATTATAATGATTCCTATGATTTAACGAATTACTAGGATTTCTACGGTTACTACGATTATTAGGTTTACTTAGATAAAGAAAGAATTCCCCGGATTATAATGATTCTTAGGATTTAACGAATTACTAAGATTACTACGATTATTAGGCTTCATATGGTTTAAAAGAATTCTGCGATTAAAGAAAAAGAAATTAATGGATTATTAGGATTAACAAAATCGTACTGAATTAATTAGGTTAACTATGATTAAAAGGAATCCTACGATTAAGAATTATCCGGTGTTTTAGAGAATCACTAGGATTACCACGGATATAAGGCTTACTACGTTTAGAAGATTCCTGAGAAAAAGAAAAGGATTACCATGATTTAAGATATTGGCTGAATTACTATAATTACTAGGCTTACAAGGATTAAAAAAAAAAAAAAGAAAAGGCTTATTATGATTACTCTATATTGTGAATCCCGAACGTTATCTTTAAATTGATCACCATACTCGAATTATTAAGTTAATATTACATTACCTATTAAATATTCCTAATATTAAATGTCTATTTACCATAAGCCCATCCCGTATATATATAAGTGTATATTTTCTTCGACAAAATTTTGAATTAGTCACGATTTGGCCGTTTAGTTTTCGGCTATCTTTGGTTAGAAGTAAATAATAGAATGTAGGGATCGTTGACTGAACTGAACTGAAATACATTATAATGAAATTTATATCTATTGTTACATTGTGGGGTGGTTTTGAAATGAACTCGGTCACCGAGTAGAAGTAAGATAGGATTCAGTGCCACCGTTCCCGTAACTGCAGAACCAAAGGGAGCGCTTGAACTTTCTCAGTTCAAAGATGTGCTCATTGGTAGGGTAGGGTACATTAGAGCCACACAACATCTGTGGATGTCGATCTCCCTTCCCCCCCCCTCACTCTCCATGTCATTTCCTCTTCTCTCCGTTTTTTTTCTTCCTCTTTCCTTTACTTCTTCCTTTCGATCATCCGCATACCGGATCCAGTTCTTGTCGCAGCACGCTAACTTCTTGAGATATTATTATTAATCGGGAGCAACGGAGAGGAAACCGATCTGTGTGGGCAAGATCACCACCCCCAAAGCCGACGAGCCTGAGCCGGAAAATAAATAGCGTGCCCGCCAGCACAGATCGAACCTCCGCCGATAAAACTGACTCCGTTGCACGTTACACGTTTGCCACGACATTTTCGGCCTCTTCAAGTAACTGGGTGAAGCTTACGACCCAAAAGAATGGAGGTTATTTTTTGACAGCAGTTAGGAAAGTTTATCAAACAATGACTAAATTGTTTGAAAATATAAAATATAAAGAACACCAGTGGAACGTCGCGTGTGACTTAAAAGTAGTAGCAAAAGTAGTAGTAAAATCCATTTCCTGCACTCCCACTTAGATTTTTTTCCGCCAAACCTTGGGGACGTTAGTGATGAACACGGAGAGAGATTTCACCAACAATTAAAATCTATGGAACGACGGTATCAAGGTGTTTGGAATGAGAATATGTTGGGCGACTTTGTGTAGACTCTCTTAAGAGAATCTGACTCGAATGAAAAAAGAAGACAGCCCAGTAACTTAAACAATTGTAACACTTGAATAAATCAAGTATTTTTCGGTATTTTTCAGGTACAAATAGGTTTGAGTCGTTTTGGTCAAACGGCTGCAACTTGGCCGTTTATCCATCGATTTTTATAAATACCTTAAACGACGCCTCATTAATGTGTCTTTTTGCTGAGTTTTCAAAGTCAAAATTTCGGGAAAACCACCGAAAAAAATTTTGAATTTGAATGCTTAATATCTTTCAGACGTTAAGCTGCAGCTACAAAGTGTCTGGGTCGGACTTAAAGCTGCATTTTCAAAACTGCAAAGTTCAATACAACCAGTTATAGGAATCTTAAGTTATGTGAAAAATAGAAGCACTACCTCTGAAGAAAAAACCAAAATTTTTAAAATATTCTTTAAAAAAAACTAAACCATAAAAAAAACCATAGTTCTTAAAAAATGTGAAATCTCCAAATCTATCAGAAAAAGTTATCGCGTAGGGTATATCGCTGGTGGGCATCTCTATAATCATTTGATTTTAGTGTATAGTATAGAAAAGGGAATCATATGTATGTAGAGTATAGAAAAGGGAATCATATGGCACATGTAGACTTTCCGGATGACCGGATGATAGACATGCAAATGTGGTAAAGAATAAGGAATTGCGCGTGGAACTAGCGGAAATAACGAATAATTGCCTCCTAGCAGAACAGCAGCGCCAGTTAGCTGACGTAGTTTTAAAAATGAAAAAGAATGAATTGCAGGATGAGATTGCAAAGACATATGAGCTGCGGACGGGTATACTATACAAGAAAATACAAAGAAATGGTCGAACCAGGTTCATGCCTGTAATACCAAGGGCGTTCAGGTGGTCAGTCATCAATCACGTACACGAAGTTATGATGCATCTGGGCTGGGAAAAAAACTTTAGATAAGATGTATATGTATATATGTATACTCAGTATTGGTTTGAGAACATGTCAAACTATGTCCGAAGGTTTGTGGAAAATTGCATAACATGCAAATTGACGAAACGTGCCACAGGCAAAACACAAGCACAAGATCGACATACCATGGCATACGATACATATTGTTACGAGCGTATAAGCGGCAAGCTGAGTGGAAAGAGTGGCCGCAAGGAACGCGTGATAGTGCAGATCGATGCGTTCACTAAATTCGTTGACCTTCATCACACTCTTAGTCTTGATACTGATAGTTGCATAGAGACAGTAAAATTTGCCATATCTTTATTTGGTGTACCCAATCGTATAATCGCTGATCAGTTTTACATGTAAATGCTTCCGAAAGTTTTGCTCTACGCAAAGGATTGATTTTCATTTGATAGCAACTGGCGCTAGTCACGCGAACGGTCAGGTAGAGCGCGTTATGAGTACCATGAAAGAAATGTTGACGGCTCTGGAGACAAACGATCTTGGTAAGATGCAGTAATTGTACAACGAATCGAGTCACCAAGGTTAGTTCATTGGTGATGTTAATTGGAAAGGAGGCAAGGCCTTTGCGTATGATGCCATTGGTAGAAAAAGATAAGGTAGATGTAGAAGGCGTTAGAACTCGAGGCCAACGAAATAAAATAAGTAATGTAGACTACGATAAAAAGAGATTTTATAGAGATAAGGCCAAAATTGTGAGATTTGGAGTAGGCGACCATGTCTTGCTCAAGTGTGAGGAACGTCTCCAAACGAAGTTGGATCCTAAGTTTAAGGGACCATTTTTGATAGCACTAGTCAACACGACATTTCCGCTGTGGCCCAAAATGACTTTTTCTGAACGATTTGGAGATTACAAAGAGTACTCGGTACTCGAAGAGTATAGGGCTATATTAGATTTGTGGTGATAGTGGATGTGTGTAACGCCCAGAAGGAAGCGTTTCCGACCCCATAAAGTCTATATATTCTTGATCAGCATCAATAGCCGAGTCGATATAGCCATGTCTGTCTGTCCGTCCGTCCGTCTGTCCGTCCGTCTGTCCGTTTTCATGAGCGCCGAGATCTCAGAGACTATTAGAACTGGAGCTGCCCACACAAAGAACGAAAGTCTGTGGAATCCACAATTTTTAAGATACGAGAAAACTAAAAACGCAGAATCATGGAAAAAATGAATGAATCATAGAAATTTAGAAGCAGATGTAAAAATCATATGTACAAACGAGGGGAAACGTTGTACCCGGTACTCAGTCAGTATATACATACATATATGAGCTTACAATTTATGCAATTTAGATCGCTAAAAGGGACGAATTAAACTTTGGGTAAAAAATAATATTTCAAAAAATGAAGTCAAACCATTTTTTGAATTTTTATACATGTTTCCATTTTTGTTTGCATATGCTTTTTACATCTGCTCCTACATTTCTACATGTAGATGTATAACTACATATTCGAGACGTACACGTGTTTGTGTTTCATCCTTTGTGAGGCGGAAGGGGGCGTGTCAAAATTTTGAAATACACTAGTATTGAAGTGATATCACAGGAGCTTGGATAGAAAGTTTGGTTGCTCTAGATCTTATAGTCTCTGAGATCTAGGCGCTCATTTGGACGAATAGGCAAAACAGACAGGGTCGCGTGTGACAGAGAGCGAGAGGGAACGATGACTTTCGAAATGGTTTTCTTCATTGTGGCTATATTAATAATCCGATCTGAGCCAGATTCAACACTCTGATAGAAATGGTCATTTTCTATTTTTTTTTCTCGTATCTTCAAAATTGTGTATGCCACAGACTTTCGTCCTTTGTGGGGGCGGAAGAGGGTGGGGCAAAATTTTGAAATACACTTGGAGTAGTGTGATAACAGAGGAGACTGAATACAAAACTTGGTTGCTCCAGCTTTTACAGTCTCTGAGATATAGGCGCTAATGAAGACGGACGGACGGACAGATGGACAGACAGACATGGCTATATCGACTCGGCTATTGATGCTGATCAAGAATATATATACTTTATGGGGTCGGAAACGCTTCTTTCTGGGCGTTACACACAACCGTTATCACCACAAATTTAATATACCCCTATACTCTTCGAGTACCGGGTATAAAAATGGAAACAGATAACATCTTAAAGCTGGGTATCCAGCACCGCGGAAACTAAAAATTACTGCCAAACTTCATATAAAAAAAACGGGGCCAGTAATTTTTCGTTTGTGTTTTCCTGGAGTCAGTATCCAGCAACGTAAACGGGATCCACGAATTTTCATCGATAGTATCGATATTCACACGAATGTGGACTGGGAGAACAGCTGATAGGGGTGCCAGTAAAATATATGTGCCTATTTTTACTGGAGTACAAGTAAGAGGTGGGGGCAAAATCTTCGCGCAAAACCAAAAAGAGATATGCAAATTTTTTAAGTGAGAAGAGGATTGCTTTAATAAAAGCAGATCAGGCAGTACCATGTCTTTAGCGGATCACGGAAAATGAGCATTTTGATAATTTTGACATTTTGGCGCCTCCGACTGTGCTGTACTTCTTCTTACAACAATATGTGCCACTACCAACACAATCACTTCATCGTCAGAATTACTTTTCTTCCTTTTTTTAATTTTAGTTTAATTTTCAAAATTGGCGCTGTTTATTAAACACAGCTGATTCATGAGAGTGGCAAATCACTTTTTAGGTTCTTGGTCACACTACATTAGTTGAGTTCCACACATCCGAAATAAAGAGCAGATTCGTTTCAGTAAAATTTCGCGGTGCTGGATACAGGCCTTATTATATAAAAATTACCCATAGGGTTCGACTTAATTTTTTGAAATTTTATTTTTTGGCCAAAATTTAACTCGTCTTTTCTGCGAACATATAAAAATAACATAAATCGTAAGCTCACACGTACATTTGTAAAATGACTGAGTACCGGGTATAAAGTAGAGCCACGGCCTTTGATGCGGCTCACAACGTTTCCCCTCGTTTACTCGCAGACACTTATTGCGCAGTAGTCTTTCAAAGACAGTTTTGCAGTGAGCACTCAATCAAAAGTGTCTCTCTCTGTTGCACCGAAGAGCACAAGCAAAACGAAAAAAGAGAGAGTTCGTTTGTAACCGCAATTCCATTCTTGCAATGGCAGATCTGAACATATGTTGCTCACTTGAATTAAGCAGAACCCAATTCTTATTAATGGAGCTGTTGCGTAACAGATAAAACATAGTCTTGTACGTAACATTTTATTTGGACTGCAATTTACAACTATCCACACCATTCTTGGCATACTTTCATTTAAATAATTTAGCATTGCAAAAAATTCTTCCTCATCGAATTCATTTATTTGGTTTTCTTTTTCGTCGAACTCCACCATACATTTTTGCAACAAAATTTGTTGTTGTTCCCCGTAAATTTGCTGTGTGGGAAAAGGCTTAAATAATAACAAATCGAGCTGAGATTTTAGGAGCTATTTTAACGTGCCGTTTACACTGAGGCTGCGTCTTGATTCTTTGCGTCTTCCCAGAGACGCAGTTTTTTTACATAGGCTAAGCTTAGGGCCCTAGTGGTGGCAAAAAGTTGCGTTGTTTTCCGATGCAGATACGTTTATTCGAAATATTCGATTGTTTTTGCGCTTAACAGCACATTTTCGTTATTTTCTGCCTATCAGCAAAACTATCACCACTAATAACAAAAAAACAAAAGATTCTGCTTCTTGGTGTCTTTTCCAATATCGATAGGAAATGCGCCCGGTGTAAAAATATAGGCTTTTTATTCTAAATTATTATAAAATTCAATCCGATCAAAGTGATATACATACATATAGAATAGATCCCATAGGAACCTTCGGCCAAATACCATATTATTTAACTTTGACCTCAAGGCGCCCTCTGTAAACGATACCGAATCGAGCGAAAACGTTGTATTTTATTGTTTTACAGCAAACGAACATTTTTATAGACAGAGACGTTTGATTCCGAAACATTTTTTTCGCATATACAAATAAGCGCAACCCTAATGTAGGTTTGGAAATGCTTATTTTTAGTTGTGTAATAAATTTACATGAATTGAATGCCCTCGTTGAGTCACATAACAGCCCGGCAGCAGGTCTACAAGAAATGTTTTTTTTTAAATCCGTTTTATTCATATTTAATTGTAATATTTCAAATCTTAGCAAAACAATAAAAAATTATAAGAAACTTATATATAGGAGCTCTTCTATCATTAAAATTTAGTTTCAAATTGTTTAAAATAAGAATGGTTTGGATTTTTGCTAATTTCATAAAAATGTTGTGTCTGTTTGATGCATATTTTTGAGCTTTTAAATCATGTCTGCAAATAAAAATATTTTCGCGAGATCTCTTTTAAATATTTGGCGCATGCTCCAAATTTAAAAACAATCCTATACATAAATACAAACAAATTGTAGTGTTAAAATTTCTACAACAAGGAAAGCAGTATGAAAAATATAATTATAATTACTAAATATTTAATACTTTGCTTATTCAAACGATTTGGGTTGTGTTTTCAGCCTCTGCTGATTTCTGTCGCGATCTTTATGTCCTTCACCAAAAAGTCGTTCAAGAGGCAAGTGTGGGCGTGATTTCTCATGTATCAGTTTTCTATTGCTGTGATTTCTAGATTTTAAACACCCAAATCAACTTTAATGCTCACTTTTTTCTGTCGTTTATTTTTTTGTTTCGAAATGCACTACATGAAATGGTTTAACTTGGCAGTTGTGCTATTAATAAAAATGCACACATAACTTCTAATTGATAGATAGGTATGAAATCCATTTAAAAAATCGATAAATATATCATAAATACTTAGAACACATAAACAAGCGTACATATTCAATTGAGTGTATACATATGTGTGTGTGAAGGTAATATAAAGTTGGGAAGCCGGTTTAAGCTCATTCAAAGTGCTTTCAGGTGTAACCGAAGCCATCAATCGATGACCATCACAATAGCACTCGTGACGACTGAATTAAAAAAAAACCATGGTGGCGCAACTTAGAAACTGCAGTCAAGTTTCAAATTAGTTATCAGCTGTTAAAATCGGTTCGGATGTATTCTGAAGTGCACCTGTAACTACTTGTAGATTACTTAGCTATAATATCCGATCTTTACTTTATTTTTTATTGATTTGCCATTCAAAGACCTATTAGGAGTTGATTAAACGATATTCTATTGTTGTTCTTATATGTTACTTGTTTGTTGTTTGCCTACGATCATATCGTCTATATTATGTGTATGTGTTCATGTATGGTAGTATGGTTTTTGTGATTTTGATTCGAAACTTTTAGGGGGTTATTATTCGCCTAGAAATTCATTCATAAGTAAGTACATGTACATATGCAAATACATGTCAATCTGTTTAATATATGTATGTATTTGAAATAGGTTGTGCAAATATGTATATTAGTTTCAATTACATCGTCCTTTGTTTTAGTTGCGATTGCAAACTTCTTACAAAAACACATAATGTGCTTAACATACTTTCCTATGCATACATGTACACCTTTATAGCATAGCCCACATTTTAAAGCAGGATTCCATAAAAAAAATGTTTTGGATATACTACATATGTACGTACACAAATATGTATATATGTACATACATACAGTGTGTACGGCTTAAGTGTATTTTATTTATCTATAAATAGTTACTATTTAATTTTTATGTATTAATTATACTATTATACAATTCTGTAAACGTTTTTTTTAAATTATAACAAGAATGTTATTGTGTCGCGGTGACGTTTTTTTTTTTTGTTTCTTCTGAAATATAGTGGCTTTGAGTTAAGATGTTTCTTTTCCAAATTTTGGTGTTTCTGTGTGTGTAGCTTTTTTATCCCTATTTTTACACCTATTAATATTTTTGCAGCAAATAAACTATCCTACGCGGAAAAAAGAGTGCACTTTTTATAAATTTGATTTTTACATATTTTTGCTAATATGTATTTGGGATTAGATAATGCTAAAATGGTTCGTTTTTCTTTCGCTCGGGACGACAAATAAAACATATCCCAGCGTACTGAGTCTGGTTTATTTTTTTTATAAATATACATATTTGATTTTCTTATTTTCAAATCTGCATCCTTTATTTGGGTTGCTGCTCATGCTGAGCTGCAGTTCTCTGTTTGTTTATCGGTTTATTTGTTCTGTTTATTGGTTTAATTACTAAATTCTACATCAGTCGTTTGGCACACTCGTCGCGCGAATAGCGTTCATTTCAGAATAACCAAGGCAGGCAGGTGCTCCAGCTGCCTTTGTTATTCCTCCAGTTGGATGTTTGAGAACAAGGATCAGCAGGGTGTTCACTCTCAGCCACCTGCGTCTACTGAGTCTGATGCCGCTTGCTTCATATGCGCAAGCTACTGTGAAGGCTGCTTTGTCGCTTCTAGCTTGGTACGTATGGATTCGATTCGGTTCATATTTATACGGGTGTAAAGGGCATTTCCCGTTCCAATTAATTGTCGAATCCCTCTTGATGCCAAATTAAACCTCGGTCCCATCCTCATCCTCGTCGTCGAACAGCTGACTTGTGCTGCCCTGCCCACTGCGCGTTGTCGTCACGGACATCTTCTTCTTGGGTTTCGGTGGTGGCCTTGGTGGTATCTTTGCAATCTTCGGTGAGCCCGAGCTGCCGATGCTGGCGTGTGTGGGGGACCCTGATGTCGCCATCGAGGGAGAAAGTGAACCGGGGTACCCCAGGCCAGCCCCACTAATGCTGGCACCCGGAAGTATAGTAACACCATGTTTTCCCCCATACAGAGATTCTGTTTCTGAGGGAAAAAGATGTTGCTGTTGATGCTGCTGTTGCAGATGTTGCTGCTGCTGCTGTATTAACTCGTGGATGGGCTCGTAGATCTTGCTAATATTTGCCGCTGATGCTACTGACGTGAGGCTGGGCGTTGCGGGCAGGGGACGATCGCGCATCGAGTATTGCTGCTGGGCTCCCTGGCCTCCGAGAGCCTTGTGCAGATTAAGCGTGGAGTTGCCGCCGGCAGTGGTGCGCAGCCCAAGATTGTCATAGACGGGCTCAGCCAGCAGCTCTGCAGTGGTCGCTGTTCCCGTCTCGCTCGGACTGGGCGAAGTAGGCGATTGAAACTCACTGAGCTGAGTTCCCGGGTGGGATGATGCTGCCGACGTGCTGGGAGCCCAGCTGGGTACACGTGGCTTACGTGGAATGGTCATGTAGCCTTGTTTCATTACCACGGCCGTGGTCGGCGAGTACACCACAGGGGCTGGAAGGAACGGGGACGCGGCGGCATGCTGGTGGTGTGTAGAAGCAGCCTTTTGCTGCTGTTGCTGTTGTCGTGAGCTGTTGGCCGTAGCAATTAGGGCCAAATTTCGTGACTTGGGGTGCTGCAGCGTCATGAAACCGTTGTGTGTGGCCGCCGTGGTGGTGGCTCCGTAGATGCTGTGGGCCGTCATGTGTGCGTAAACGGGGCTAGTTAGTGGCGGCGAGCGTATGCCGTAAAGAACTTGGTCCGGTATATTGGACTGTGATGACTGCATAGATGGGGAGGTGGGTGGCACACGTGCCGGGAAAGCAAGCAGATCCGGCGGCAGACTGTTGCCATATGCGTCGTCCACGTAGGTGTGTCTGGAGCGGGGAGTGGCTGTCGTGTCCGACAATGCCACTGAATGTGTCTCATCGTCCCGCGAACGATTTGCAACTGCAAGAAAACAAAAGAGGAGGTTCGATTAAGTTTCAATTGATTTTGTTAACTAATAAAACATACTGATACTAATTACGAGAAGGTAAGTGAGTATAGTTATTTAAAAAGAGAAAGGAATTTAATAGTAGATATAATATGATAGAGGGAATTGTGATTCGAACTACAGAATGGAAGGGATAACGATATACATATGTATGTATGTATAGTTTCTAGTGGATCCAATAGGGATCGTGAAGGTTATGCGGCAACAGGTCTGACAAGTCTGGGCTAACAACACTCTTAATCAAGTTGTGCAAAAAAATCACACCAATCATTTTTCAACGATTAAGTGAGGATGGAACTTTATTAGGAGCAATCTATTAGGGTATGAAGGAAATCTCGCACTTGTATCCCATTGAAGGCCGCGCAGAGCAAAAAGTAAAATGTTTTTCTGGACTGATTCGATACGGTCCTTGTGTACTTTGTACTGAGGGCACCACCATACACAAGAACCGTATGCTAAGGTCAGTTTGAAAGTTGTATTCAGATCAGAGTTTTATTGAAATGCAGGTAAAACTGAGGTTGTGTGCGTGAATGTGTGTGTAAATACAATAAGAACAGATGATGAACAGACAAGAAATGACTAACAAAAATAAAAATAAAAGATTGATGCAGCTTTGTGACGTAGAAATAATAAAACTTATAAAGAGTGTTGAGAAGAGGGAGTTGATTTGGAATTTGGCGGATAGGAAACATTTTGGTTCAATAGAAATAAAAGCCACATGGAAGATGCATAGAGACGGTCAGTAAAATGTAAATGTATCGGCCGTTGCTATTTCGTTCCCGCAGATATGGATTTACTCATTGTCTCCTTTTTGTGCGACTGTTGTCCTCCTCCTCCGCCACGTAAAGGACCGCCAATGCCATAATATATAAACTCCGTGCTATGCTGTGAATTCAACTCTTACTTTGCGCCAAAATTAAAAAACGTAAACAAATCACAGCTCTCCGTGCAGTGTTACCGCATTCACACTTGGTCACACTCGGCCGATAGTATTTTTTTTATTTCAATCTTTCACTTTTATAGGCTTTTTACACTTGGTGCGTTACCTATCGATATCGGAGAAGACGCAGAGAAGCAGGTTTGCCGTTTACACTACAGCGTCTTTGCGTCTTTGCGTCTTGGGAAGAGGAAGAAAAATTTGTAAGCAAAAGAAATAATGTCTGAAAATCAACAAAATATGTCAGAAAAAGAGCTAAATCTTTTATCTGCGGTGGCGCAAAATGAAGCGAATCTGTCGAAGTGCATGGAAGTGTCTGGGCTATCCTCAGAAAAGTTGCAATTCGTCTTGCAACTGCAACGTCCTCCTTGCGTTTGGACTCTTGTAGGTAAAGAGCAGACAATGTTCTCTCTTTTCAATTAAATAATGTATTGTTCATTGCAATAGACACGATATGGTTCATTTTGGGAGGAAGATGTTGTGGAGAACTCCGATGCCTTTTTTAAGGAACATTTCTGCATGGAAAGGAGTACTTCAACATTCTCGTTGGACTGTTGCCCAATCTCAAAAAGAAAAAAAACTCCTTTTCGACTGACAATCCCTCTGGAGAAGAGAATAGCCATAGCCCTTTATTGCCTAGGATCGCCTGCGGAATATCACACGGGAGTCTATTTGGTGTGTCAATGGCTTTTGTCTGCCTCATATTACTGCAGTCTTGTCGCGAGGTAGTTGCTCAACTCGCTGACACGTATCTGCCAGCAGACTTTCTTACCCTGAGAAGATCACGGAAACAGTGAAAGGATTCAAAGACATGGGATTTGCAGAAAAAAATTTGAAATCAACTATATTGTTGAAATGCTTTTTTTAAGAATAAAATTAGTTTAAACAATTTGTTCTAACCATTACATGAATTTTTGCCCCTTTTTACTCAGTTAAAAATTTTACGCGGCAAAATTTAAATTTGAATCTGCTGTTTTTTGTTGTTATTAGTGGTGATAGTTCCGCTGATTAGGCAGAAAAGTACGAAAATTGCTGTTATGCGCACAGAAATACCACAGAAATACCAAAACGCAGTTGCGTCGGAAAACGACGCAACTTTTTGCCATCACTAGAGCCCTATGCTAAACCTATGTAAAAAAAACTGCGTTTCTGGGAAGACGCAAAGAATCAAGACGCAGCCTCAGTGTAAACGGCACCTTACTTCAGTAAAATATATGTATATATTCCTGGCCTGAATGTCAGCTGTTCTCTCAGTCCACAATCGTGTCGATAGGACAACTATCGATAAGAATCTGTGGATTACGTTTAGCTACTACGTTTGGATACTGAGGAAAACACAAACGAAAAATTCCTTGGCCAGTTTTTTTATACGAAATTTGACAGTAATTTTTAGTTTCCGCTGTGCCTTTACGTTTTAAGATGTTTTAACGTCGACTGACGGACACGAAGGACACATAGCTTAATAGGCTATTCACACTGGGCACCGTTTACCGTCAATTTCACAGTTAGTTACTCCGTCTATTTTGAATGTTCCTAAGCCGCACGTTTCTATGCGATATTTAGCCGATGGTTGTCAAATGCAACCCTAAATAATTGGCAATCACAGCGAAAATCTGAAATTCACTGCGGAAATGTAAACAATGATTGACAAGAACAACAATAAACAACAGCAAAAAGCACAGCACGCCAATTTCAATTTCATAGAAAAGCTTAAAGAAAGAAAAAAATGGATGGAGGAGCAGAAAAATCTAGTGGTAATAAGTTAAATGGATATATGCATGTATTTGTAATATACTAATTTGATATTAATATATATTGCAGTAAATAACAGATCCTCATGAGCACAAAAAGGCAGCAGGCTAAGGTGATCTACAGAGATTGAGATATCATGCTCTTCAATATTTGGCAGGAAAGCATGAACGAATTGCGGGGAGCACGCAAAAATCCCCATGTTTATATGGAGATGGCAGATTCGATGAAGGATGGCTTTAATTTACAGATTCAGATCGATTGTTTTAGGAGCACAAAATAAGCGGGGTCGACCTGGACAGGTCCTGCAGCTCCAGCACATTTTCTGCCAGCAATGGTCTCCTGCCTATGCGCACCAAGGTGAACGCGTTGACTGTACTAGCGGATTTAGCAAAAGAACGTCAAGAAGAGCAAAATGAGCACCATAGAAAGGATAAGACATCTGAAAGGCGGGAAAAGCTGATACAGGAGTTAATAAACAGCCAAAAAAAATTACAGAGCGATCGTATACGTTTTTTAAAAGATGGAAATAAATAAATAAATGTCACTGTCGGGTCAAGCAGCATAAACCAAAACTATAATGTAAATGCACATCTCGATGTCAACTATTGCCCACTGTAAAATATTTTGTCACCGCATATGCCTACGCATGGCAGCGGCTTTCGTTCGCATACTTACATATGTACATATAAGCATTCTTTGTACTCGACTTAACAGCAGCCCGAACTGCTCAAGCTCTCTTATAATTGCACTCTCTCCCGCTCGGTAAGCGTTGCCTCATAGGGCACGGCAAGTACGCCGTCAGCCCTTGAAGCCAGTCTGGAGCGAATACTCTAAATCAACGCATCATCTCTCGTCGTATACGCATATCTACATATATACATCTAGCTAAATAAACCTGGCATTAAATCGCCTATATACAACCAAAGCCCCATTGCAATCGTCTTTTTTAATCGCAACAGCTAGTGAAAAAGCTCACTAGCTAAACATTTGGTGACCCCGACGTGATCGTGCAAGAATAACTATTTCTGTGCAATTACGAAATATAAAAAAAACATTATTTGAATTGCCAATGTGGCCAGTGTCATCGACTATATAATATACTACATATACCGGCCTCCCTTGCAGCTGTCGGCTTACGGTGCTTGTTATTACAGTTACGCTCGGTGCTCTTTGCTCTTCTCTTCCCCCACCGGCTGCCCTCGCATATTGGTATTGCACCTAGCGTTCAAGCAACGCAACGGTTATTGTTCATTGCTCCTAAGTGCGTTCGTTCCTCTTTGTGCTCGTCTTCCCGCTAGCGACGTTTATTACGCGCTTCACTCTTTGCGGTCATCTTCCCGCAGTAAACGTTTGGTAAGCTGCTGCCGCTATGGAAATGGATGCTGCCAACGCTGCTGTTGCTGCCAACGTTGCTGATGCTGCCAACGCTGCTGTTGCTGCCAACGTTGCTGATGCTGCCAACGTTGCCGACGCTGCTAATGAAATTCCAATTGCCAGGGAGCAAACCAGGGTGTCATTTTTAAGGCTCAAATCCACGGAGCTATGCGGAAAAATGAAAAGGTTAGTTGCTGAGTGCCAGAATGAGTCGCTAGTAGCAGACTATTATATGCTCGTGGTACAACAAGAGCAACTCGATAAGCTGATCGGAAAGTTTGAGCTGCTCCACAACGAGCTTGAGGAATTGGATCAAGCCGAGATTCACAGTGGATTAGGTGATGTGTTCGAATCGCTTGCCAGTACTGCGAAGGCGTCAATTCTGCGGGAAATAGCTAAGAGTAGCGGACACATGCCTCTTCTTTCTACCATGGCTGGAGGAAACCTCACCGCTGATTGTGCCGGCTCGCAATTTGTGCCTCGACGTAGACAGGTACCATCTCTGGCTCCTATACAACTTCCAACTTTCGGCGGAGGATATGCTAAATGGAAATGGAATGTAGAGAAGTTTCAGCATTTGCGTTCCTGTCTGCGTGATGCGGCTTTGGAGACTGTGCGGTCGCTGGAGATTTCGGATGGCAATTATAACGTGGCGTTAGAATTATTGGAAAGAAGGTTTAATAACAATAGTCGACACGACTTTTCCGCTGTCGCCAAAAATGACTTTTTCTGATACATTTGGATGTTTAAAATTTTTTAAAGAATGTTTTTTTATACCCGGTACTCGAAGAGTTTAAGGGTATATTAGATTTGTGGGGATAACGGTTGTGTGTAACGTCCAGAAGGAAGCGTTTCCGACCCCATAAAGTATATATATTCTTGATCAGCATCAATAGCCGAGTCGATATAGCCATGTCTGTCTATCCGTCCGTCTGTCCGTCCGTCCGTCCGTCTTCATTAGGGCCTATATCTCAGAGACTGTTAACGCTAGAGTAACCAAGTTTTGTATTCAGTCTCCTGTGTTATCACACTACTCAAAGTGTATTTCAAAATTTCGCCCCGCCCCCTTCCGCCCCCACAAAAGACGAAAGTCTGTGGCATACACAGTTTTAAAGATACGGGAAAACTAAAAACGCAGAATCATAGAAAATGACTATTTCTATCAGAGTGTTGAATTTGGATCAGATCGGATCATTATTATAGCTACAATGAAGAAAACCATTTCGAAAGTCATCATTCCCTCTCGCTCTATCTCACACGCGACCCCATCTGCTTTGCCCATTCGTATTTCTTGACGCCTAGTTCTCAGAGACTATAAGAGCTAGAGCAACCAAACTTTCTATCCAAACTCCTGTGATATCAAACCAGCACGAGTTTGTTTCAAAATTTTGCCACGCCCCTTTCCGCCCCCACAAAGGACGAAAATCTGTGGAATCCACAATTTTTAAGATAAATGAAAACCAAAAACGCAGAATCATGGAAAATTCCCATATCTACCAGATTGCCGAATATGGATCAGGTCGGATCAATATTATAGACGGAAGAAACAAATTAAATTTCAGTGGCTACGCAACGCCTGCCAAGCGCCTCTCTCTCTGTCGCAAACACTTGTACGTCTCAAATATGTAGTTATACATGTAGAAATGTAGAAGCAGATGTAAAAAGCATATGCAAACAAAATTAGAAACATGTATAATATTCCAAAAATGATTTGACTTCATTTTTTGAAATATTATTTTTTGCCCAAAATTTATTTTGTCCCTTTTGCGAACATATAATAAATTGCATAAATCGCAAGCTCATATATGTATGTATGTATGTATGTATATACTGACTGAGTACCGGGTATAAGGTAGAGCCGCGGCCTTTGCTGCGGCTCACAACGTTCCCCCTCGTTGGATATCTCCATTGGATATCATCCCTCGCTTGTTGTTGTTGCTGCGCGTCATTGGACCGCTGGACCGTCGCATCGCTTACTCTTGGTGCTGATCTTTGGTAGTCCTGGTTGGTATGGGCATGCATCGTTGTTCAAATTACCCTCAACAAATGCCACAGGTAAATTAAAGTGCCCAAAAGAATTACCAACAATAAAACGGCCTGTTAATAAAGTATTTAACAAAGTGAAAAGGCCCGTTATATGTATGTATACCTTCATTTATGTATATATTCAATTTATATTGGTTAACTTGAGTGATCTCTGTACTTTTGGTCAACGACACCTCGAAGAGGAGCCGCCAAGCAAAGAAGAAACAGCAATAGTTTCGGGCGCAGGCTCTGACCGCTGCGCATCACTCCCCCCCCCTCGCCCGTCGTAGTCACAGATTTTCGTTTCTGCTTTGCACGAACGGTTCATGCTAACACTTTCGTTTTATGCATAGTTCTGTGCTCTCTCGTTCTCTCGCTCTCGTAACGGCCAGTATAGCCGATCATAGCAACGTATTGCATAGCATAGCAGAGCATAGCCAGCAGAGCCGAGCCCCTAAGTTTTATGCTTGTTGCGGCTATTTCGTTTCGCTCTCTCTATCTCTCGGCAATAAACCACAGCATAGCAGCCTGAGAGCTTAGTCTACAATTTGAGATCGGTGAATCTGGTTTGTGGAGCCTTTCTCATTCATTTTAGAAACTGTTCCCTTCACATCATCTGTCCTCATCTTTGGAGTGTACATTCGCAATCGCTCATCTCACTCAATCCAGCAGCTTGTCCCATCGCATCAGCTGTTCGTTGAATCCAACAGAGAAATCTAATGTTTGATAAAAACAATTATAGAGTAGCTTCACAATGACTGGAAAACGTCGTGGTGGTTCAGGTAGCAATACTTCTGTTGTAGAAGAAGACGATTCAGGCGTTCTTCTGAGGAAGTTAAACGCAGTCAAACGGGATATTGACAGAACTGCGAAAGCAGTACAAAACAACAATATTTCGTCCAATCAATTCGAGCTGGAATGTCGCTTAAATATTTTAGATGGATATATAGATCCAGCATTCTCGTTGCAATTGCAAATCGATGATATTGATCCAGACTTAGCATCGCGTTCCGAGCTCGAAGAATTGTGCTACTTTTTTTGAACGAATCAGTTCTAAATACCACCATGTCACATACAAGGAACCTGCCCAAGATGAAATTGCCCAAGTTTGGGGGAATTATTATTGAAGCATTATTATTGGAGAAGCATTATTGATAGTGACATGTCTTTAAGTAACGTCTAAAAGTTCAACCATCTCTTGAATTGTTTAGAGAACGAAGCATTAGGCACTGTTAAGGCTTTCCCTGTGACAGATCAAAACTATTGCAAGGCGCTCGAGGCGCTAAAGCAGGTTTATGATAACGAGTGTCTCATGTTCCTTGATGGCGTACCTAAACTTTTTGAGTTACAGGCGATGCAGGCTCCGTCGGCAAGCGCATTACGGTCACTTATTGACACGGCATCTGCATTTACGAATCGTTACTGTCAGTTGGGGATGACAAGGTTATTGCTCACGCCCTGCTAATACACCTCGTTCAAGGTGGAAGGAAAATTTGGATTACCAAAAGGTTCCGTCGTGGTCCGATTTTGTATCCGCATTAAACAAGCGCTATCAGCATTTGTCGGCTGTAGAGTCCACTTCCGGCCGGTTAAGGAGTCGTAAAGGCTCGGAAGAGACAAAAAATAAGCAATCTGGGAAAACAGCGTTGGCTGTATCCCAAGCAAGCAAAGGCCAGGACACAAATTGTGCGTTCTGCAAACATCTGATCATGGCATTACGAATTTGCCGAGGGATTTCCCCTTTGCATTAATTGCTTGCGAAAAGGGCATAGTGTCTCAGCCTGCAAGTCTATACACTGCAGAGTATGCTTAAAGCCCCACCACACATGGTTGCATCGCTACAATGTTGACTCGGGGACAATGCGAACCGCCCGTGATGCGCTTGGGTCTCAGGGAACCGTGGCAGCTGAAAGGTAAAATCAGTTGTCGTCAAATCATGCCATGGTAGCTTATTCTGATCAGATAGTTCTGGCCACAGCAATTGTGGATATTAAAGGTGGCTCCAGTCAGCGACAGCCAGCCAGGGTACTGCTGGATTCTGGCTCGCAAGTAAATTTTATTACCGAGGAGCTCGCTTGAAATTTACAATAAAATCGCATTCGAAAAGATATCAATTTATTGGGAATCGGAAAGGTTAGCATATCTGCTCACCAAGTGATACAAACAACAGTCTGCTCTCGCGTTCAGCAATTTGAAATAGCCAATTTATACCCGGTACTCGAAGAGTATAGGGGTATATTAGATTTGTGGTGATAACGGATGTGTGTAACGCCCAGAAGGAAGCGTTTCCGACCCCATAAAGTATATATATTCTTGATCAGCATCAATAGCCGAGTCTATATAGCTATGTCTGTCTGTCCGTCCGTCCGTCTGTCTGTCTGTCCGTCCGTCCGTCCGTCTGTCCGTCTGTCCGTCTTCATTAGCGCCTATATCTCAGAGACTATTAAAGCTAGAGCAACCAAGTTTTGTATCCAGTCTCCTGTGTAATCACACTACTCCAAATGTGTTGCAAAATTTCGCCCCGCCTTTTTCCGCCCGCACAAAGGACGAAAGTCGGTGGCGTACACATTTTAATAGATACGAGAAAACGAAACGCAGAATCATAGAAAATGACCATTTCTATCAGAGTGTTGAATCTGAATCAGATCGGATCATTATTATAGCTACAATGAAGAAAACCATTTCGAAAGTCATCGTTCCCTCTCGCTCTCTCTCATACGCGACCCTGTCTGATTTGCCTATTCGTCCAAATGAACGCCTAGATCTCGGAGACTATAAGAGCCAGAGCAACCAAACTTTCTATCCAAGCTCCTGTGATATCATGTCAATACAAGTGTATTTCAAAATTTTGCCACGCCCCCTTCCGCCCCCACAAAAGACGAAAATCTGTGGAATCCACAATTTTTAATATAAAAGAAAACCAAAAACGCTGAATCATGGGAAATTACTGTATCTATCAGATTGCCGAATCTGGATCAGGTGGGATCATTATTACGGACAGAAGGAACAAATTAAATTTCAGTGGCTATGCAACGCCTGCCAAGCGCTTACTCATTCCCTCTCTCTATCGCAAACACTTCCACGTCTGAAATATGTAGTTATACATGTCATGTAGAAATGTAGAAGCAGATGTAAAAATCATAGGTAAACAAAAATGGAAACATGTATAAAAATTCCAAAAATGGTTTGACTTCATTTTTTATTTTAAATATTATTTTTTTCCCAAAAATTAATTTGTTCCTTTTGAGAACATATAATAAATTTCATAAATCGTAGGCTCATAAATGTAAGTATGTATATACTGACTGAGTACCGGGTATAAGGTAGAGCCGCGGCTCACAACGTTCCCCCTCGTTCAAAAAAGGTTTTGGTCGGAACTGGGACTTTACGTTGACAAGCCAAAACAAAATGGGAGTGGAAGAGCATTTGCAGACACTAAAATACTGTCGTCAATTTTAAACTTAGATGACGATCTTCTTCAGAGATTCCACACCATTTTGATAGATTTTTCCAGCGAGTTTGCGATCGACATGAAAAAATTTAAAACTTACTCGGAGAAAATAGCCGAAGTACACATGGAAGAGTATCCTTGGTACCCAATGACAGCCACAGACCACAAAACATTAATTCATGGAGCAAAAATTATTTCCGCCTCCCTTATTCCAGTTGGCTGCATGGGTTAAAATGCATCTGAGGCTCGAAACAAAGTATATAAGCATAATAGACAAACGCACGCGCGAAAAAAATTGAAAAAAAAACACGATTACAATTTATTTAAATTTTTAATATAAATAAAATAAATATTATGGTTTAATGCTAAAAAAAAAAAAAATTTTATTCGCGTATTTTCCCCAGTCAAAAATGCAATTGGTATTATTTAGTTGAATGCAAAAAACCAGGCTAAAAAAGTGTTGTGTAATTCTCGAGTAATTAATTTATGTACAAAATAAGGGCTTTGGGACCTCAGTGCAATGGGTAAACCTTAGCTGGCTTAACTAACTTAATTCTATCTTAAACAATAATAAGAAATCAAACATAACATAATTATTGATCACACAGGAAAAAATCAGAAAGCAACTGTCTAACGCCTGCTTCCTGTCAAAAGTTGAACCGCATTCCAGCTGGCAGTGCATTATGCTGGCGAAAAGCTCTGCATAATGGCTCGTTATATTCGTAGTTGGTCCGGTGGAGATCAACAGCTAACAGTGCATTGTCCCACAGGCTCCTGGCAGGCGTATTGAAACCAATCCAGTCAGGGCCATCGATGTTACCCACTAATAGATCATAGAAAAACATCTGAGCCGCAATGGTCGGACGATCCTCGAGAGAGGGAAGATGCACTAGGCGGCATCTGCACTCATAGGATGGCAACGGAATGGAAAATTGCAAAGGCTGGAGTGCAAACTTCAAAAACTTCCAATTACTCGATACGCGCAATTTGAATGACCACAGTAGGGTTCCAAACCACTGAAGCATATTCAAAGCGAGCGCACAAGGAATGAATAAAGACTTAGACATGGATCCCTGAACTGGGATGAATTGAGCGTAGCGAAGCCGAACATAGCATAGGCTTTTGGAAAAATGAAGTGCAAATGCTCGACAAATAGAAATTTGGAATCTGCGTTAAGAGCGAATCGAATATGAGGTCTGAACTTTAAAAGGAAACAATATGGCATTTGCTGACAAATGCAGCTGTTAATCCGAATCAGAATCTTTGAAGTTTCAGCTTACTGTCTGGAAAATATTAGGTTTTTAAATTAAAATTTCATAATTTGTTTGCGGTTTATTTTCTCGATGATTTGATTTTAAAAATGTTGTGAAAATAAACTGTTAAAAAAATAATGAAATTTGAATTTGAAAGAAAATAGACAGTAAGCTGAAACTACAAACTGTTTGGGTCGGATTTATAGCAGCATTTGTCAGCTTTTCAGAACTGACAAATTTAATACAACCAGATATAAGAAACTTAAGTTATGGGGAAAAGGGAAGCACTAACTCTTTGCAGTTCTAAAAAGCTGACAAATGCAGCTATAAGCCGATACTTTGTAGCTCCAGCTTAACGTCTGGCAGATATAAAGATTTCAAATTCAAATTTCATCATTTTTTGTATTTTTTCTCGAAATTTTGACTTTAAAAACTCAGAAAAAGTCGAAAAAAAATATTTTGTGGCTAACATTTTGGTTTTAGACAGACAGATTAATTAGGCATCATTTAAGGTATCATTTCTTAGAACCGATGAATAAACGGCTAAGTTGCAGCCGTTTGACCAAACCTTCATATTATTAATTATTCGCAGACTTCCATACTATACATTTCTTGAAATTTGTTGTCACTTTTTCAAACTTAAGCCTAGTGAAGTTGCTATTTTACCTTGAGTGTTCACTATGACCAAGAATACAGCCCCTACAATTATAGATGTTGCAATAAGTGCCATTTGGCAATACATCTCTAATGACGCCAGTGATGTTGATTCATTTGACTCATCCGAATGGGAAATCTACCACGACTCGATGCTATTCGATTCATTATATACAAGTCCACATCCTTAACAAAAAGTATTAGCTTTACTTACCATAAACTGTTTCGTCAAGAAGAGTCTTCTTGATTTCGTGTCCATCGTCGCCGCCGTCAACGCTCTCAATGTCTGTTCGCCTGGGTGGTTTTTCTACGGGATTTACCTCGTTGAGGAGGCTCTTTTGCATTTCCATTATGACGGAGCCTTCTAGCATAGAGCCGTTATGGGTCTTGTCAAGCTTCGAAGATATAAGACCATCCCCACTCATCATGGTTGTATCCTTTTGGTAGGTTTTAATGCGTCGGCAGTACCAAAACAGAGCAAGGACAGCGAAAATAAGAAGCAAGAGCAGAGTGGTTGTGATCAGGCAGATGATCAAAAACACATTCGTCTGAGGATCGCTGGTGGAGGCGCCAATAGCCCCGCTCATGCTTAGCCCGCCCAGGCCTTCGGAAGCGGAAGCCGCTCCAACATAGTCACCATCAACCAGCAGCTGGAACTCGGCCTCCGCCTTGCCACCTCGGTTATCAGCCACACATATATAGGAGCCTTTGTCGGAGGCACGCACGCCAAAAATGCGCAGCTCGGAAGTCATAATCTGCGATGGCTGCTGAAGGGGCAGCTGTTCCAGTGAGTTCAGTACTTGTATTCGGTGGTCATTGAGGTTAAGGGGTCGCTTGTTATATATCCAGGTGACGTTTGGGTGCGGAGTGCCCACTATTCGACAGGGCAGAGTTATGTTGTCCTGGTTGGCTTCGAAGAAGGAGCGAATCGTGCCGAGAATGCGAGGCCTGCAAGCGAAGTTCTCTGAGGGTACATCGCTCCACAGTTTACCGCGCAGTTGTGGCGGCTCCTGGCAATCAGTTGGAGGGGTGTAGAGGCGTTTAGAGATGACATAGTCGCGAAAAGCCTGAAGCTCGCAGCTGCAGTTCCAGACGTTGCCCTGCAGAGACAGGTGCATGAGTTTTTGCAGGTCCTTGAATGTCTCCATGTGCAGGTGTGTAAGCTGGTTTTGTTCAAGCGAGATGGCGCTGATTGGCAGGGAACCTACGAAAACGTTAAGCTGTACCTGCTTAAGGCGGTTGTTGCGAAACTCGATGCGCGACAGGTAACTAAGGTTGACGAACAGGTGATTTCGCATGACTTCGATCTCGTTATTGTTGATGATCACGTTTCGCAGCTTCTCCAGTCCGGCAAAAGTACCAGGATGCAGCTCCCGAATTCGGTTACTGGAAATGTCCAGCTCGATAAGAATGTGCAGGCCCTTGAACGCCTCTCGGTGCACCTCTTGAATGGTGCAGTTGCGCAGGTAGACCTTGTGGAGATTAGGCAGCCCCGCCATCAGAAACTCCTCGCGACGCAGCTCGGGAATCTGGTTGTGGGCGAAGTCCACTACCTGCATCTCGTTGCTCATGTCCTGCGGTATTTTGACCAGCGACTTATTTTTACAGTCGGCGCTTTTTTTACCTGAATTCCAGTGACAGTGGCAATTGCTGCAGCTCTGCATCCAGTCTGTGTGTCCTAATGCCTCCTGTGCCTGTGCCAGCAGCACCATGATTAGCGCCAACACTCCTGCGCATACACGGCCGAATGTCAACGAGCGCTGACTTCGCCTGCTTAGTCCTTGGTGATTCCGTTGTCTGACTGTCATTATTGCTGAGTATATTCCACGGTGGGAGGCCAATGAACATGTACCAAGTGGCGGACTTGATCGGACCTCGATAATTCCACTCTAATGGTCCAAAACGTTGTGGTGTGGGTTCTAGCCTCAAAGTTATTTATTCTCGTTTTTTTGCTTCGCTTGGGGTGTCAGCATTTCACGAACATTTAAGCTCACTCTGCCTTTCCTGTTTATAGACACACTGGTATTGTGGTCCGGGTACCTTTTCCGTTATTGTATCTCCCTTTTCTGTTCTTTTCTCGAATGAAGAATTAATGGTTGCTGTCCTGTAGTCGTGTATTTTCCACCTGAAAGGAACGCAACAATTCGAAGAGTTAGTCGGTTAATAAGTTATCCGAAAGGGATGATTACGGGACGACCACAGGTCGGTAACGGGGTGGAATGTGATACATAAACAAAAGCTGGAATACGGAATAGGTAGCATTATTAAGGATGGGTAATTAGCGCAGGCCTCTGTGGCTATGGTGCTGTTATTGGCTGTATTGAACAGAACACCACGTAACGATGCATCGAAGGTAAATCGTAACGATGTAGATAAGAGGATTGGTATTATGTTACGTAAGCGGCTCCGTACTCTAGTTACTCGTGAAGGAACGGCATTGCCGACATGCAGTCATGACGATAGCGATTTATTCTGGTCGTCTGGAAAGATGTAAATGTGCATACGGTAGTCAGCACAGTGCTATGTCAGATTCTGACACGAGTCAGATTCGCAGAAGCTGGCGGACGAGCAGAGGATACAATACCACCCTTTAGAGTAGAAGGTCTGCTACCGTGCATATACAGTCTTGTGACGGTGATCGCAACGGGGTCTGGTTAACATATGTACATATATGTTTATATAACTCACTTTTAATCTGCATTTTATATTTTACGTCCTATATATACACATACATATATGTATAATGGAGTGGGTCAATTTTTATAGAGTAAAAATAATTCACCAAGCGGTTGTCAAAATATTAATCTACGACGAATTCCAAGAAAGTTTGTCGAAGAAACCATGGATCTAAATTCAGTTTGGAACTTCCTGTTTTTAAAAAGAATGTTTTCGTGTTTTATAAAGTGAAATACCCCTAACTCGTAGACTCGTAGTCTCAAAGTCTATAAGGACAAGAGCAATCAAATTTTATATCTAGACTTCTGTGATATCACTCTGTTACAAGTGCACTTCAGAATATTGCCCTGACCTTCGCCGCTACAAAGAGCAAGCGTACGAGAAAGCCCAAAACTTAGAATAAATATCAGAACATCAGATCGTATCATTATTATTAATAATACCAGTGTGCGACAAAATGGCACTTTTGGAATGTACTTTGCACAAGACAATTAGATGCGGAGCGCCGCTCATTAGTCTTATGAAGAAAGGAGAATGCGACCGTGAGAACTGTAGCGATGTGAGGTGTGGCTAGTCTTGGGCCTTCAGACGCAACTGTGGATTACTCCTGCGCAATACGAGTATGTGCGCCGTGGTCCACTGATATCCAACTGTGTTAGAATTTTAGGCGACACAGCACGTTCTCTGCTGCAGCTTATGATGGCTTACGTTTAATGGTGCTCAATTAAATATGGACATTACCATAGAAATATCCACCGAAACCAAACAATTAAAAGTCAATATAAACTCCTTTCCATTATTTTCTATCTTTTTCGAAAGTTAACTAAATTAACCAATTTAAATATAATTTCATTAACTCTGATATTAAAATATTTAAATCAACAAAAGCTCATTTTTGTAGTATTTTTTTGTTTTTTTAATACTATTTAGTAAATCCGTTCTGGTGGAACAGAAATTCAATCAACATGTAACATCTTCAAATACACTACTCAACAAAATTCAACTTTTTAATTCTGCTGTGGCCCAAATTGACTTTTTCTGATAGATTTAGGGATTTACATTTATTTTTTAATTTTTATTATTTTATTTTATTAAAGAATTATGTTTTTTATTTTAAATGTAGTTTTTTTTAAAAGAATTTTTTTAAATTTCTCATATTTTGTCCAGAGGTAGTGCTTCTATTTTTCAAATAACTTAAGTTTCTTATAACTGGTTGTATTGAACTTTGCAGTTCTGATAATCAGCTTATCAGAGTGCATCAAGACGGTTGATTTGTACAAAAATAAGAAAAAAGAGTTCTGTTTTTACTGTGGCTCGTCGGAGCATAATCGACCAGTCGCTAAGGAAGTCACGAAGTGCTTTAAATGTAATGAGAACGGGCATACATTACGCGAATGCCCAAAGAACGCAGAAAATGTTCGTGTTGTTATGAATGTTGATCGGATGAGTATAAAAATTGTGTCTGTCATTGAAGGAAAAGTAGACTGTTTGGTGGACATTGGATCGGATGTAACAATTATAAAAGAAAGCATTGCTATAAAGATCAGTAATATTGAAATTCAAAGAAGTATATCAATGTTTCATGTGATAGGTGTTAAAGATAGGCACTCAGCGCCGAAAATATTTTTTTCGACAAAATCAGGGATGTTATTCCTATGGAAACGATAAAAATGCATGCTTGTATTTCTTTCGACAAACATTTTTTCTGCACGCATTTTGCAAACGAGTACTCAGTTCAGGAAAAAAGGCCGACTGGAAGACAATGCAAAAGTGGTATTTTCTGGGCTCGAGTGGAAAATATAATTATTCTATATTTTGTCGTCATCGACACTCGCATACGTCAATCAACATGGAAGGCAAGAAGAAGACCAACATCAAGCGGCTTGCGGAGTTCTTCTTAATACCCTCTGCACACTGAGCCCGTCACGGGGGAACGTTGGGATTTTTGACAGACGGTGAAACTCCGATTCACACTGGCACCGTCTACCGTTTACCGTCTAACAGCTGATGACAATAACAAAAAGTGAGTTTTTGAGCGGAAGATTTTTTTATTTTTGTTTGGAAAAAAATGGATATGGAAGATTTTGCAATTGTTTTAACTGTGGTTCAACAGCAAAAAATAATTTCTTGCAACAACTAATCATGTTGTTGGACGAAAAGACTAAAGATACCGATCACAGCGGAATAATTATGTGCTGTTGCATACTGCACAATATGTTAAATATGTACAATAGCGCAATAAACTATAGTTGGGAGCTTTTACCAGCAGAGCAGAAAGAACAGCGCGATATCAGCAATAGTTCTGCTGATGATAGCCAGTCAGCAGAACAGATACGATCTGCTATAGCAAAGTATTGCGAAAATCGCAATAAATAAGAAATAAAATACAATTTAAAAACTTATTTATTTATTTTTTCTTTGTTTTAAACAAGCCAAGAGATCATTCTGGAATTTTGATTAGTTGCTTACTTATTCATCTATACGTTTACCCAGCAGCTCAGTTATCTCAAGCTGCTTCTAGTGGTACTCTATTAGCATGATTTCCATCTCCGTGGTCCACTGCAGCCTGCCGGCGCCTGCTCTTCTCTTAATTCCTGCATTGTGTTCAAATATTAACAATAAAATTATTAAATTAAAAATATATATATGTATAAACTTACCACCAGATGCTCCTTCCATTTTAGATTGTGATTTTTTTTTAGTATTTTTGGCTGTCATTGCGTACATATTCGCAGTGAATTCCATTTTTTCATTGTGAATGCCAATTTTCCAGAGTCGCATTCGATAACCATCGGCTAAATATCGCATAGAAACGTGCGGTTTAGGAACATTTAAAATAGACGGTGGAACAAACTGGGAAATTTTCGGAACGGCAAAACCTTACGCACCGTCTAGGAAATAGACGGTAAACGGTAAACGGTGCTCAGTGTGAATAGGCTATAATAAAGCCGATTGTATGGATATTACGATTTATTAATTTTATACACGATTATCATTTTATTTGATTTTACTGTAACATTTTTTAATAAAAACATTTTGATTGCAGAGGAGAGATCTCTACAAGAATTGATTTATTCTATAATGCGGAGTTTTCTATGTGCATTGTCGCTCTCCAGCGCCACAGAGCCCGTGCATTCCGGCTTGCTTTCATATTAAATTTGAATTTTTAACTGATTTTATTTATAAACGAACACAAAACAATGTAAAGGTAGAGCATGCACATTTGGCCACACTGGTCACAGAGTAAAATATAGGCTAATTTCTGTCGACAAAAATTGTTTCGGAACTGAGTACCTAGCTTAACCGTAAAAAGCCGATGGGATTATTTTACGCTGAAGCTCTCGCCAATCATAAGTTTTTGTTAGTAGACGATTAAAAAATCGATTGCGACACACTCTTGGGTTATGATTTCACCCCAAAATTCAGATTAATAGCCGATCGTCGAGGATTTTGCTTGTGGTCGTAGTCAAAAATAAGGATGGTAGTCTAGGAATGTGTGCACATTAAAAACAATTGAAAAGCATGGTTCTAGTTGATTGCTTCGCAGCACCCGTGATTGAAGATATTTTTGTAAAGTTACAGCAGAGTGCAATGGTATAAACGATAATAGATTTCGAAAACGGATATTTTCATGTAGCTATTATACACAGCGTTTCTCACCAAAGAAGGACATTTTGAGTTTTTTTGAGCACCATACGGATTTCGAAGCCCACCAGCAGCATTTATTCTTTTGGTAAACCACATCTTCCAAAACCTTATTGACATGAATTCAATGCAACTGTACATATGTACATTATCATCTTTGCGGACACAGTAGAAGGCTGCATAGAAAAAACAAAGCAGATTTTGGAAAAAGCAGCACAGTATAATCTAAAGGTAAATTAGAAAAAATATGGTCTTCGCGTATTTTTTGGGCCATTATATAGAAGATGGTAATATCTGGCCTAGTATGGAAAAAACTGCAGTTGTGGAACAAATATTATATTAAAGCAGTGCAGGCGTTTTTGGGTCTGACAGGTTTCTTCAGAAAAAATTCCTTCACAGGCACAATTGGCACGTCAGTTAACTAACCTACTAAAGAAAGATGTGGATTTTGTAATGGATCCTACAGAAGTTAAAGCAGTCCAACGGTTAAACCATATATTACGTATTTACTCCAGAGAAGCAGAAACAGAGATGCACACAAATGCGTCAAAAGAAGAATACGGAGCCGTTATATTACAAGAGTTCGAGGGCAGGCTTCATCCTGGAGCAAGAAAACGACAATAGCAGAATCCTAAAGGCATAACTATATTCTGGAGGTGAAAGCTGCATATTTGGCATTCAAGAAATTCTGACATTTTGTTGGCAATTCTGTTTAAGTTGGTTTCAGAATGGATTGCCCTTAAGCAATCTAATATAAAATATGATATTCCTAGAGATTTTAAGTGCTTAATGGATCTTGTATCTGCAGGATTTCAATTACCAAATTGAACTTCGAGTAGGCGATAAGATAAGACATGTATCCTATTTTAGCCGCTACCCAGAGACAATTCTCGCCGTAGCTACAGGGTGTTCAGCAAGCATGAAGAGAGTACAGCAGGAAGAAGATCACATCAAAGCCATCGCAGAAATTCTCAAGTAACAGCCATATGAAAACTTTAATATCAAAGGTGATATTATATTCAGTGTAGTAAAAGGAAATGATCTTTTTATGGTACCTAAGTTTATGGAAAAGGAGCTCATCCAAGAAGCACATAATGTCGGCCATTTTTTAATACGAAAAATTATGCATAGTATCCAGCAGCAGTTTGATAACTCATTTAGGGAGCAAAGTTGCCAAGCTCATTGGGAATTGTATCAGATGCCTTATTTAGAACAAAAAGCTGGGTAAAGTATAAGGAATTTTTTTTAGCTACAACTCGAACTTAGAGGGTAAACAGATAGCACCACCTGGCACTAATTGCGTACACAAAGAGCATTTACAAAAGAAAAAAAAAATGGAAGTCGAAATGCGAGGCCACGAAAACGGCAACTTTACACTGCCACTAACCATACAGTATATAGATGGGACATTTCATACATTTTTTGTCCGCACCAAGCGGTCTGCCATCAGCTCCCGAGAGAGTCGTGAGAGTGAATGTGTGCACATGCATTCTCACGTAGTTTGCGTGTTTGCTTAATAAAGAAAAATCGGGGGTATTCATCATTTTGAAGAAAGGGAACAGACACACTTCGTAAGAAACACCATGTTTTTGGCTGTCAGAAGCGCTAACGGAATTTATATTCCATGTTTGGATATATTGCACGTGTTAAGATGTAATAAATAAACATGGATAGCAGGCGGTAGGCCGTAATTTAATTTAATTTAATTTTTTCTTTATGCTCTGCATTGCTACTCTCTACTCTCGTTGTTTAAAATTTTAATAATATCTGTTATTGGTAGAATACATATGTACATATATATGTTCAAGTTAGCGGGACTTCACTGTATAAAATACGAACTCTTTAAAAACCGGAAGATCCAAATTGATTTTGGACCCATGTTTTCTACGGGAAATGTTCTTCGAACTTAGTTTACATGGTTTACATATTACATGAATTATTGTCTTTCTGGACAGTCTTTAGTGTCAGTCTTTAGTCTCATAACTTTGTCCCGCCCCAGGAAAGAACGGAAATCTATGGCATGCACAATTTTTAAGATAGGAAAAAAACAAAAGAATCGTAGAGGTAGAACATATCTTTTTGATTATTATATGCAGAAGGAAAAAATGAAATTTCAGTGGCTACGTAACTCTTTAAACCAGCCTACTCATTCCTTGTAATTCATACACGCTTCATCGTGCTCCCTCCGGCGGAGGGGGACCATACTGACTGAGTCTCGGGTATAAAAGTAGAGTCGCGGCCACAGCTGCACTTCACAACGTTCCCCTCTTTTTTTATTTGCTCTATCGAGCAAGATATCACTGATAAATATAAAAATAACTAATAATCACAAAAACGCTATCATGATACCGGCTATTCAGATTCTTATATTTATATCTATAAAGTCTAAAAATTAAGATCTGATTTCTTATCTAAGCATTTGACTGTTGTTAGTTGAAGGCCTTCTCGCTCTGGCTATGACTATTAATTGTATAATTTTGAAAATAAATAAATAAATTTATTTAGAATCTTCGTACTGTACTCTTTCGATCCTTTTAAAACTTGATTCGTACTGCGACTCTGTATATAAGACATGCATACAGGGTTTACTGCCATCCACGTTTTTGGGATCCTACATAGCCAAGGAAATGCTACTTACGCGCTATTGTTGTTAGCAACTATTGATGTCTAAGATTGTCCAAAACGATTGGTCTGGATGAGGACGAGGGGGACTTGTGGTTCTCTTTACCCGAAATTCGATTATTTTATGCAGGGTCTAGCAACATTTCGCTCAAAGCGGTAAACAACTGTGCTGGGTAAAAATTAAAAATATGTTTTTCTTTGTAGGGGCGTCTGGACTGGAGCATACGAATTCATGAGTCAGCTCATTTAAGTGGGAAGCGACTTCGGGTGCTGGCTGGACTCATTTGGCTTCTCAAGCTTGCGTCTGGCGGTTTTCCTCGATCGACTGGAAGGCCCTTTCCTTGATTAAAGATGGATGGAAAGGTGCGCCCCTGCAGAAGCAAGCCTCACACCATCCCAGAAACCCACGGTTCAGTGATCTCCACGATAACTCCGACAGCAGCATTTTTGGGAACCGCTGCTCTTGAAGCTTTTCGTCAGGTGGACGACTTTCTTACATCCACGGACGCAAAGCATGCCTCGTCTACTGCCCGAATGCACAAGTGGCGCCGCCCCGAGGAGCGCTCAGAGATAAGCGAGGAACAGCGACAGAAGGTCCAAAGTTTGCCAAGCATGCCTGTGCTTATCGATTCTGAATCCTTTCACCCAGCAGCAGTAGTTGAGGAGCGACAGTGATTGCTAGAAGAAATCAACTATTCCATAACCCAAGGTTATGCTGCACGCAGAAACAGTGAAGTGGAGACAAACGGTCAAAACACACCCCTGCAATACTGGCGGTGGCGATTGCCCATGCCGAACTACCCACTTGGGTGGTTCGTACATGGGTACCTTCCGAAGTAACCCTTTGGTAGGCGAACGCCGAACCACTCAAAGAATAGAAAATAATTTATCTCTGTATACTCTGCAACCCACCGCGTATCACCCATCGTACTAGTTCGGTGGGCTGCAGCGTCTCACCAGTAGACGAAAGAAATGAAAAAAAAAACGAAGAGAGCAGGTAGCCTAAAATGATGCTGCGCTACTCTGTTTTCTGTTTTATTTTATGCTTTCAGACATTTCATTGCTGGAATATTCTATTGCTTTGCTTTTGGCTTCAGTTAGTGACGAAACGCGTGTTCAATTACAAGTTCGATAAGTAAAAGTGAATTACAGATTACACTAGTCGACATGACTTTTTCGCTGTCGCCAAAAATGACTTTTTCTGATAGATTTGGATGTTTAACAATTTTTAAAGAACGTTTTTTTTTTCATAGAGTAGTTTTTTATTTAAGAATTTTTAAAAAATTTGGTATTTTTGTCATAGGTAGTGCTTCTATTTTTCACATAACTTAAGTTTTCTACAACTGGTTGTATTGAACTTTGCAGTTGAAAAAAGCTGACAAATGCAGCTATAAATCCGCCCCTCAGACACTTTGTAGCTGCAACTTAACGTCTGGAAGATATTAAGCTTGCAAATTTAAATTTCATAATTTTTTTTCGGTATTTTTCCCCGAAATTTTGACTTTGAAAGCTCAGGAAAAGTCGAAAAAAAAATATTTTAATGCCTTGATTTTTGGTTTTAGATAGACACATTAATTAGGCGTCGTTTAAGGTATTAAGGTATCAAGTGTCTGAGTCGGATTTATAGCTGCATTTGTCAGCTTTTTTCAACTGCAAAGTTCAATACAACCAGTTGTAGGAAACTTAAGTTATGTAAAAAATAGAAGCACTACCTATGACAAAAAATACCAAATTTTTTAAAAATTCTTTAAAAAAAAACTACTCCATGAAAAAAAAACCATAATTCCTTAAAAAATGTTAAATCTCCAAATCTATCCGAAAAAGTCATTTTTGGCCACAGCGGAAAAAAAAGTTGAATTTTGTCGAGTAGTGTTATTATACAATAACGTCAGTAAACCAAAGGTAAGAAAAAGTCAACTTAACATAACTTTACAATATACAGCAGCTCAAGAAGGAAATAAAGGAGAAATATGCAGAAAAAGTGTCGTCCGGTGAAAAATACAAATTTGAGGACAGCCAAATGAAAAATGAAGAGGAATTGGGAATTGCCGTGTTTAGAAATGGAAGTTCTGTAGTGTTGCTTGGTAAGCTGATTCGTTTTTTGTTTTAATTTTTCCGCCTATTATTTTTATTTATATTTTATATTTATAGATGCAATAACTGTAAAGGCAGGGACTGGGTTATCTCAACTCCAAAACTAAAAAAAAAATATTTTAAAGATACAAATAATAATATTAATTTAAATGGCAACAACCCATACAACCCTAAGAAAAATTAACTACACAAACATTTATGAAACAAATGAAGTTATGTACTGAACATTTTTAAAATTGTTTTCCTTGTTTTATTAAACCACCAGATGGGTACCCATTTGACAACCCACCTGGCGGGTACCCATTTCTCTACCCACCAGGCGGGTACCCATTTCACCACCCATTAGATGGTTACCCATATCGTCACCACCAGAAGACCACCCAAATCACTAGTACGCGGTAAACGAAGTGGTGTCACTGGTCCCCATGTCCTATGACATTGCGGGTAAAAGTGGAAATGAAGTAAAACATTGCGTAGGGTTTGTCGACGAACCAGCGGTGGTCTGTTAGGGGTTGGCGATATCACCACCGCCGAACTAGTACGCAGTACTGCAGGGAAGCGATGACCCGCGGAACAATGAACTGCTCACGTTAACATTAAGATGTCCTAGGGGCATAGGCAATGACATAGTCATCGAGAAAAGCGGAAAAGTAAGGCATATTATAAGTGATGATTTTTTCGAAAAAATAAGGCACATATGTAATAAGTGATGATTTTATCCGACAAATCATGCATTTTATAAGCGATGGCGTATGCGATCTCGTAAAAGTAAAGGTAAAAGTAATAAGTAAAGATTTTAGACGAAAAAGTAGGGCGTATATGTATATGTAAGTACGCTGTATATTCGTTTATTTCTTTTGCTTTTATTTAAAATGACAATTCTGTACATATGTATGTTAGTTCTGGGGATCCCTGAGCCTCGTGAGGGAACTTCAATTGCATCGCCACTGAAATAATATGGATTAATTTATTATGTTTTCTTTTAGTTTTTAGACTTGTCAAGACTAACTTTCCATGTTCTTCCAGGATGTGCCCGTCCCCATTGTGTTCCGCAAATGTGTTCACATTATATTTCTTTATTCTTCTATTCAATATTAATCCATACAGATTAGTCGGAGCATAAAGAAACATAAATAAAAAAGCATTAAAGAAGAATAAATAAATACAATGTGAACGCAGCGATACATTAAACTAAGTTTTTTTTCACAATTTCATAAATGAAATATACAATTGATATTTTCTTTATTTACCAAACGTACATCACACTTTTTATACCCGGTACTCGAAGAGTATAGGGGTATATTATATTTGTGGTGATAACGGACGTGTGTAACGCCCAGAAGGAAGCGTTTCCGACCCCATAAAGTATATAAAGTCTTGATAAGTCTGTCTGAAATGTCTGTCTGTCCGTCCGTCTGTCCGTCTTCATTAGCGCCTAGATCTCAGGGACTATACAAGCTGGAGCAACCAAATTTTGTATCCAGTCTCCTTTGTCATCAAACTACTACGAACGAACTACTACTACCAACACAAAGAACGAAAATCTGTGGCATGCACAATTTTGATAGTAAAAGAAACCTAACAACGCAGAATCATAGAGAATGACATTTCTAACAGAGTGTTGAATCTGGATCAGATCGGATTATTAATATAGCCACAATAAAGAAAACCATTTGGAAGGCATCGTTCCCTCTCGCTCTCTCTCACACGCGACCCTGTCTGCTTTGCCTATTCGTCCAAATGAGCGCCTAGATATCAGAGACCATAAGAGCTAGAACAATCAAACTTTCTATCCAAGCTCCTGTGATATCACTTCAATACAAGTGTACATATTTCAAAATTTCGACACCTCTAACCTCTTCTACCTCTAACTCACCCTTAAAAATATTCCCAAATAATATATACAATCGAGCAAAAAGTCAACCTAAAGCTAAAGATAAAAGCAAGAAAATGTATTTGATTAAATAACTAAATAACAACCTGATACACACTTATCCTCTAACAACATCGACGGGGAGAATTTTCCCGATGTTGATATGTCATCCGATGATTCAGACATGCTAAACTAAAAGAGCATTTTTCTAGAACCAGAATTCAATCTCTTAACTTAATTCTTATGCCTTTAAAAATTGTACAATGGAATATTAAGGGCTTTCTTAATAACTATATTGAGATTATAATTCGAATAACAAAATAAAACCTTCAAATTAGTACGTTAAAGACCCACATCTTAGCCAATTCAATATACATATATATATTACGCTACGCTTTCAGTAAACACTTTACCATCATATGGCGGCACTGAAATCGTTATTCACAAATCAATCCAGTTTTAAGCAATAAATCCAGCCACGAACTTTGACGCCATTTGTGTTGAAATCTGTTCAAAGAAGAAACTCAATATAGTGTCTACTTACATATAATATATCAAACATATGTATGTATAACTTTTACATTACATACTTTTGTTTAGCTCTTACCCCTCTCAACAATAAATCTTATTTAATTCTGGCGATTTTTATTGGGGCACCAATTCTGGGGCTCCCCAGCAAACTTCTAGACACATTTGTTACTCAACCCAATCTCATAATTTTTAATGAGAAAAGCTCAACCACCTGAGCATAACTCATAACACGCTCAGCCATACGATCTCACCTTCTGTTTAGCAAAACTTGCTATAGACGCTGTGTAGAAAATGTAAACCAATTTTTTTGGTAGCGATCACCTGTTAATAATAACTAATTTTTTGCACACGAATCAAATCCATCAAATTTCCCAAAGACCGTGGCTTAAAACCCACAAAGCCGATTGGGAACTATTCGATTCACTCACAAACACTCATTTAGCAATTCCTAGATGCTCCAACATCAATCAAGAGGCAGCCAATATTAAAAAAATTATATTAAGGAGTGCACACTGCCCCAATTAGCGCTATAAATAAAATAAGTTTAATTCTGCATGCAGGAGTGAGTATTTCCTCAGGCGTTTTCTTTTTAACAACACCGATACGAAACCTAATGTACTAGGGTATTGTTACGCCCCCCTACATACTAGAATAGAACAGCGGACCGTAAATTTATACACTTCTATACTCAATAGCTCGGAATCGGCTATCTGCAATATAATAAAAAGACTACAAGTCAGTTCTGGATAGAATTGTTTCCATTGAAACAAAACTAAAGCCCCCAAAAAAAGTATCCACAAATCCCCTTCCAGGGCATTAAGCCGAAAGTCTGTAACCACCTCCCTCAGTTACGAAAAACGTATCCTTCCTAGATCATTTCAGCAGAGAGTTCTCTAAAATTTAGGCGGGACAAAACAAAAAAATACCTTTATCTACACCGATGAGTCTCAAATTAGTGGCTTAACAGGATATGCAATAACGAAAAGCATAGTTAAACGCTATAAAAAACACATCGAATTCTACCTTTCACGCTAGTAAAGTCTGTTATTTACCTATAAGGCTTTTTCTGAAATGCACTCTACTTTGGATAACCAGCCATGACAACATGGATGGCAGCGAGGCAGCAAAAAATGCTCTTCGCTTTTCTCTTATACTTCCACTACCTGGAATACAAACATTTTTTTCTACAAAAAATACAAACAAATATGTGTATAGTCCAAAAAATAATTGTTTTTCGACTTTTCCTGAGTTTTCAAAGTAACAAACAGATAGACATGGCTATATCGACTCGGCTATTGATGCTGATCAGGAACATATATACTTTATGGGGTCGGAAACGCTTCCTTCTGGGCGTTACACACATCCGTTATCACCAAAAATCTAATATACCCCTATACTCTTCGAGTACCGGGTATAAAAAGAATTGATTCATTTATCTGCGGTGGCGCAAAATGAAGACAATGTTTTGAATTGCATGGAAGTGGCGGCGCTATCTGCAGACAAGCTAAAATTCTTGCGTTCTCCCCGCGTTTGGACCCTTGTAAGTAAAGAGCAGATAATATTCTCTTTTCAATTAAATATTGTATTATTAATTGCAATAGCCACGATATGGTTCATTTTGTAAACAACTCCGACGCATTCTTTAAAGACAACTTCCACATTCTAGTGGGACTGCTGCCTAATCTCCGAAAGGAGGATACGAATTTTCGACAGGGAATCCCTTCGAAGAAAAGAAAAATGTAGAACACAACAATATTGTTAAAATGCTTGATTTAATAATAAAATCAGTTTAAAAAATTTGTTTTAAGCATTTTATCTATATTTTCCCCTTTTTTTCTCAGTTGAAATTTCTACGCGCCACAATTTAAATTTGAATCTTTTGTTTTTTTTTGTTGTTGTTAGTGGTGCTAGTTTTGCTGATAGCACTAGTCAACACGACGTTTCCGCTGTCGCCTAAAATGACTTTTTCTGCTAAAGAATTTTAAAGAATCTTTTTTTTTTCTATGTTTAGTTTTTTTTAAAAGAATTTTTTAAAAATTTGGTGCATTTTTCAGAGGTAGTGCTTCAGTTTTTCACATAACTTAAGTTTCCTATAACTGGTTGTAATGAATTTTTCAGTTTTGATAAGCTGACAAATTCTGCTATAAATCCGACCCAGACAGTTTGTAGCTTCAGCTTAACGTCTGAAAGATATTAAGCTTTCAAATTCAAATTTCATAATTTTTGTCGGTATTTTTCCCCGAAAGTTTGACTTTAAAAACTCAGGAAAAGTCGAAAAAAAAATATTTTATGTCTTACATTTTTAGTTTTAGATAGACACATTAATTAGGCGTCGGATGGGTCGGATTTATAGCTGCATTTGTCAGCTTATCAAAACTGCACAGTTCATTACAACCAGTTATAGGAAACTTAAGTTATGTGAAAAACTGAAGCACTACCTCTGCAAAAAAATACCAAATTTTTAAAAAACTCTTAAAATAAAAACTAAACCTGGAAAAAAAAAGATTCTTTAAAAGTTTTTAAACATTCAAATCTATCAGAAAAAGTCATTTTGGGCGATAGCGGAAAAAAAAGTTGAATTCTGTTAACGCATCTGCGTTGGAAAACAACGCAACTTTTTGCCACCACTAGGGCCCTATGCTTAACCTATGTAAAAAAAACTGCGTCTCTGGGAAAACGCAAAAAATCAAGACGCAGCCTCCGTGCAAACGGCACATTAGTGTTGCAATTACACAGTTTTGAAACTAAGGGGCCCAGTTGTTCAGCGCTTTGCTGTGTCTGGGCATCAGTGAGGCTAAAAGAAAAAAATAAATGCACTTATAAAATTTCCACCATTTTATGGCCATTTCTCAAACGAAAAACGTTTACACAAGTCACTGGGATATGTTGTCAAATCCAAGAATGTGCGCAATTTCGGTTTGGGAGCTTCTTATTTCTACAATCACAACCGATGGACAGGGGACGGAAAAATATGTTATGATATTCTTGATTGTGGAAATCATAGACGATCTAGTGACCATTGAAACCCTGGTCATTAAAAATTAATTTTTAGTAAAAAATCACCAAATTATAGTTATCGTTTAAGAAAATATAAATATGGAAGACCAAAGCGAACTTAACTGCGAAGATCTCTACGAGACCGAGGAAGAGTCCTGCAATGGTGCGGACAACAAAGTCGCTTTAGAGTCAAGCACGGCTGCCGCTGATCTTGATAATACAAATGACGCCAATAAAAGCGAGAAGGTGGATGCCGACAATCAGCCCTCGTGCAGTGTAAACTGCCAAGCGAAACCGGTGCGCTTCGTGGTCAAAAAGTGGAACGCCGTAGCCCAGTGGTCTTGGGACATAGTGGTGGACAACTGTGCTATCTGTCGCAACCCGATCATGGACCTATGCATAGAATGCCAGGCTAACCCGAACCTCAGCTCTTTTGAAGAATGCACCGTGGCCTGGGGGGTATGTAATCATGCCTTTCACTTTCACTGCATTTCGCGCTGGCTCAAGACGCGCCACGTCTGTCCGCTCGATAATCGCGAGTGGGAGTTTCTGAAATATGGACGCTAATCACTGAACAGAGACATCGTGGAGATTCAATAAACATGTTCTAAGTCATTCGCCTATTCATTTGTATTCTCTCTAGTCAAATATACAACCGATAAAACAAAAAACTCAGTAATGGGTAGGCGAAAGTGACATTTGTGGTCGCTTATTACAGAAAGAGAAATTTTATTTTATACCCAATACTCAGTAAGTATATGGACATTTCCATTCTGGCGTAACGTTACATTCGAACGACCGAATCTTACAAAAATAATAATTTTTGAATTGTTACAAGGTAGCACCGAAAACAATATAAGCACTAAGATGTGTTACTCAATAAAACATTTTCAACTCGATTTTTTCGGTGAGGAATTTTGAAAAATGAATTTTGAAAAATTCCTCACTGAGAAAGAGAGAGACAGAGAGACCCTGTACGTGAGGCTGAGCTTTAACTGTATGTGTGCACATATCTTAGGGCGCTTGCTTGTATTGGTTGTTTACGACGCCGTTGACGAAGAAAACACCCATTACTTAAGAATTTAATGGAGATTATGATTTTATGATGACACTTGCCCATAGTACAAAAAATGTTATATTATTTATTTGTTATATCTTATAATATGTTAATTTTGTTTAATATAATATTAACAAATATAATAAACAAATGTAAATATTAACAAATTCAAAATGTATATCAGACATGATTTCACATATTATTAGTTGTCTATAGGGTATTAGTGCGTCGCGTCAATAACATTAGTCGACACGACTTTTCCGCTGTCGCCCAAAATGACTTTTTCTGATCGATTTGGATGTCTAAAAATTTAAAAAAAAATTTTTTCCAAGTTTAGTTTTTTTTTAAATAATTTTTTAAAAATTTGGTATTTTTTTACAGAGGTATTGCTTCTATTTTTCACCTAACTTAAGTTTTGAAAAGCTGACAAATGCAGCTTTTAATCCGACCCAGATACTTTGTAACTGCAACATAACGTCTGGAAGATATTAAGCCTTCAAATTCAAATTTCATAATTTTTTTCGGTATTTTTTCCCGAAGTTTTTACTTTGAAAACTCAGTAAAAGTCGAAAAAAAACATTCTTACAAAAATTTTAAATCTCCAAATCTATCAGAAAAAGTCATTTTTGGCGAGAGCTGAAAAAAGAAGTTGAATTTTGTTGAGTAGTGTAATTAATGGACTTATTTTTATACCCGGTACTCGAAAAGTATAGGGGTTTATTAGATTTGTGGTGATAACGGATGTGTGTAACGCCCAGAAGGAAGCGTTTCCGACCCCATAAAGTATATATATTCTTGATCAGCATCAATAGCCGAGTCGATATAGCCATGTCTGTCTGTCCGTCCGTCCGTCTTCATTACCGCCTATATCTCAGAGACTATTAAAGCTAGAGCAACCAAGTTTTGTATCCAGTCTCCTGTGTTATCACACTACTCCAAGTGTATTTCAAAATTTCGCTTCGCCCCCTTCCGCCCGCACAAAGGACGAAAATCTGTGGCATACACAATTTTGAAGAAACGATAAAACTAAAAACGCATAATCATAGATGATGACCATTTCTATCAGAGAGTTGAATCTAGATCAGATCGCATCATTAATATAGCTACAATGAAGAAAACCATTTCGAAAGTCATCGTTCCCTCTCGCTCTCTCTCACATGCGACCCCGTCTGCTTTGCCCATTCGTCTATTTTGACGTCTAGTTCTCAGATACTGCTAGAGCACGTGTGCTAGAGAGACGTGTAAGTGTGGGCGAGAGAGAGAGAGAATGAGTAAGCACTTGGCAGGCGTTGCGTAGCGACTGAAATTTAATTTGTTCCTTCTGTCCATAATAATGATTCGACCGGATCCAGATTCGGCAATCTGTTAGACACGGTCATTTCCTATTATTCTGCGTTTCTTGTCTTCTCGTATCTTAAAAATTGTGGATTTCACAGATTTTCGTTCTTTGAGGGGGCGGAAAAGGGCGTGGCAAAATTTTGAAATACACTTGTGCTGGTTCGATATCACAGGAGCTTGGATAGAAACTTTGGTTGCTCTAGCTCTTATAGTCTCTGAGATCTAGGCGCTCATTTAAACGAATAAGCAAAGCAGACAGGGTCGCGTGTGAGAGAGAGCGAGAGGGAACGATGACTTTCGAAATGGTTTTCTTCATTGTAGCTATAATAATGATCCGATCTGATCCAGATTCAACACTCTGATAGAAATAGTCATTTTCTATGATTCTGCGTTTTTAGTTTTCCCGTATCTTCAAAATTGTGTATGCCACAGACTTTCGTCCTTTGTGGGGGCGGAAGGGGGCGGGGCGAAATTTTGAAGTACACTTTGAGTAGTGTGATAACATAGGATACTGAATACAAAACTTGGTTACTCTAGCTTTAATAGTGTATGAGATATAGGCGCAAATGAAGACGGACGGACAGACGGACAGACGGACGGACGGACGGACGGACAGACAGACATGGCTATATCGACTCGGCTATTGATGCTGATCAAGAATATATATACTTTATGGGGTCGGAAACGCTTCCTTCTGGGCGTTACACACAACCGTTATCCCCACAAATCTAATATACCCCTTACTCTTCGAGTACCGGGTATAACAAACACACCTTTCTATGTTGCATAGTGGATTTTGAGTATGAAAGGGAATGGTGGGAATGGCTAACAGGCAGACTAAAGTTCTAGAGAGGTGCCACATGAAGGTTCAATGCTAAGCTTTGGCCAGGACACAGAACGCAAGCCGACATCAACGATGATAGCAATGATAGCGAGCGGAAAAACAGCAACGACAACTGCACTGGCAACAACACAGCACAGTTAAGAGCACAAGCAACAACGGCAAAAACAATAGCAACATCGAGGACGACTTTGAGGAGGACATAATCCATTTTGGAAATTACATAAACGAACCAAAACCAACACGAAAATATTCTACAACCTAGAGGGGCTGTTATTGGATTTCCTTTTTGTTCTACTCACATACATACCTATTTTATAGGAATGTATACATTACATACATACATAAATAGGAATGTAATCAGGACACTATATATGTATATGTAGATACCTCCAGTTCGCACAGCGGAGCAAGTTTACAGGTCCTCGCTTCCATTTAAGTCTGTAATGGCAGCGACGCTCTTGGGTTCTTTCCTCGCGGTAGTCGTTTTTACCTGGCGTGGCTTATTCTTCAGTGAGTCTGAAGAGATTCATCTGGAACGAGAGAATGAGGATGATGGCGGAATTAGCACTTGCGACGGTCGAGGCACAGATAATTGTAAAAAGTGCAGTGCGATAGATCCATAAAGGCGACCAATGATTAGCCTCATTTTGACATAACCACTATGGTATCTGCAGTGGAGTGGACTGGAGGCTGGGGCCCTCCAGCAGTAGGAAACAGAAAAGCAAAGTGTGTTTGTCAATACTCGCAGTAAGCAAATTGCAAGAGAAATAAGATGAGCGCAGAGCCCAGTACCGAAGAAGTTCTCCACCCATAGAGGTTCCCTTACCATAAAACTGTCCGTCCGTCTTGATGAACCCCCAGCTTTTAGAGACTACACTAGTCAACACGACTTTTCCGCTGTCGTATCACTTTTTCTGATAGATTTGGATGTTTACAAATTTTTAAAGAATCTTTTTTTTTCCCAGGTTTAGTTTTTCTTTTAAGAATTTTTAAAAAATGTGGTAGTTTTTTTCAGAGGTAAAGCTTCTATTTTTCACATAACTTCAGTTTCCTACAACTGGTTGAAATGAACTTTGCAGTTTTGAAAAGCTGACAAATGCAGCTATAAATCCGACCCAGACACTTTGTAGCTGCAGCTTAAAATCTTCCAGATTTTAAGCTTTCAAATTCAAATTTCATAATATTTTTCGGTATTTTTTCCCGAAATACTCAGGAAAAGTCGAAAAATATTTTATATCTTACATTTTTAGTTTTAGATAGACACATTAATTAGACGTCGTTTAAGGTATCGTTTTTAAAAATCAATGGATAAATGGCCAAGCTGCAGCCGTTTGACCAAAACTTCGGCATTTTTTCCTTACGTATATAGCGGGCAATCTCTAGTCATAAAATCAGTCCTAAGATAGTCTCCAAGTTTTGACCGCCCCCGCCAGGTTACAACACGAGAGTCAAAAAAGTTAAAAGATAATATAATACTATCTAACTGGACACATGAGAAACAACGTCGCTTAGCGTGCATGTATGACGACAACGTCGCGGCATAATTCAAAAGTGCAATGCAACATAGTGCAACTCAATGGAACACAACAATTTGGGACAGCATTGTTCCTCTGCATGCCTAATTAGAGGTTACAAGTGGAGTGAGGGATGGCATTTATCATAGCGACGATCCTTGTCCGGTCGGCACGGGTCTGACCCCGGGTATGCGCTCTGCGCTGGGGATGGGTTGTCTAAGGCCACTACCGGTTTGGATTCTAATGAGCTCCAGTTAAGGTCGAATTAATGTAACCGGGACTCGAAGCGATCCAATAAATCAGAAGCCATTGGTAAAGCTAAGGGCTGGCAACGGTAATTCCTCCCTCACTCCCTTCTCTGGACGAAAAACCAAATTGTTTGGAAATAATTCTCTATGCTTTAACGCAATGGGCGTATAGAAGGGCCAAGTGAGTTAGGAGGGAGGATCTGTTCTCTCTCTGTCTCTCTCTCGCAACGGGCTTAACCTAACCTAATTATATATGCGTGTTCCTCACGACCGTTTGCCTTTTACGACTCAGTGGTTCGTTCGTTTGTCGCTCTCTTTTTATACCCGGTACTCGAAGAGTATAGGGGTATGTTAGATTTGTGGTGATAACGGATGTGTGTAACGCCCAGAAGGAAGCGTTTCCGACCCCATAAAGAATATATATTCTTGATCAGCATCAATAGCCGAGTCGATATAGCCATGTCTGTCTGTCCGTCCGTCCGTCCTATAAAAGCTAGAGCAACCAAGTTTTGTATCCAGTCTCCTGTGTTATCACACTACTCCAAGTGTATTTCAAAATTTCGCCCGCCCCTTCCGCCCGAACAAAAAACGAAAATCTGTGGCATACACAATTTTAAAGATTCGAGGAAACCAAAAATTCAGAATCATAGAGAATAACCATTTCTATCAGAGTGTTGAATTTTGAATTTTGAATTTTTTGAATTTTCAGATCTGATTATTAATATAGCCACAATGAAGAAAACCATTTCGAAAGTCATCGTTCCCTCTCGCTCTCTCTCACACGCGACCCTGTCTGTTTTGCATATTCGTCCAAATGAGCGCCTAGATCTCAGTGACCATAAGAGCTAGAGCAAACAAACTTTCTATCCAAACTCCTGTGATATCAAACCAGCACGAGTTTATTTCAAAATTTTGCCAAGCCCCTTTCCACCCCCACAAAGAACGAAAATCTGTGGAATCCACAATTTTTAAGGTACGAGAAAACTAAAACGCAGAATAATGGAAAATAAACGTATCTACCAGATTTCCAAATCTGGATCAGGTCGGATCAATATTATAGACAAACGAAACCAATGAAATTGCAGTCTCTACGCAACGCCTGCCAAGCGCTTACTCATTCCCTTTCTCTCTCGCACACACTTACACGTCTCGTATGAGTAAACAAAAATGGAAACAGATAACTTGTAATATATAAAAATCTAGGTTCCACCTAATTTTTTGAAATTTTCCATTTTTCCAAAATTTAATTCGTCCCTTTTGCGAACATATACAGAGCATGCAAATAACCGTCAACCGATTTTTCCAACGCAGTCTTCACGCAGACAAAACAGAAAAAATTTGGTACACACGATCTCTCTCTGAGCGAAACACTTTTTTCGTTTCGCTTGTGTGTTTCGGTCCGACTGTTTGGCTCAACCGAAAAAACGATTCGGTCTCTCAATAACCACAGATAGGGACACTTTTGAGAGATCGGTCACGCAAAACGGTCTTTGAAAGACCACTGCACAAGAAGTGTCTTCAAAAAGGGTTGTTTCTTGCTGTGTGCGAGAAAGAGAAAAGAATATGCCTGAGAAAAGATGCTCTCGTTCAAGGTATATTTAACAAGGTTAACTTTACTTTTCTTCTTCACTGAAATAAGAAATACTGGCTCTTTCAGTGCGGCTACCTTGTTAAATATACCTTGCTCTCGTTCGCCGGTCACACAGACGCACGCATACATACAAAAAGACTTTTTCCCGAAAGTGTCCGATCAAAATAGTCCCTGAGGGAGCGAACCAAAGAGAACACAAAAAAAAGTGTTTTGGTCTGAGAAGAACAGTTGTTGAGCAAAAACACTTTTTATGTGTTCTTTCGCTCCACGTTCGCAAAGTGTTCGTAGAAGATGGGTTTTTTTCGGACACTTCAAAATGGTTGACGGTTATTTGCGAGCTCTGAACATATAATAAATTACATAAATCGTAAGATCACATATATTCTGACTGAGTACCGCGTTCCCTCTCGTTTAAAATTTTCTTTTTTGCCCAAAATTTAATTCGCCCCTTTTGCAAACATATAATAAGTTGCATAATCGTAAGCTCATACATATATATACTGACTGAGTACCGGGTATAAAGTAGAGCCACGGCCTTTGCCGCGGCTCACAACGTTCCCCTCGTTTTTTAAGTAAAATGGGATAGTCCGACTCCTCCTTTCTGACCTCTTTCGGGGTGCGAATCGAGTTTCTGATCGATTGGCATCAAAATCTAAATTTTTCAAAAATGTCGCAAACAAAATCATGTAAAAAAGTGGATAGCGGGGGATTTCCAAACTGCTGCTTCCATGAGACTCCTATTAAAAAAAAAATACGGCCAAACTTGTCAACAAACGTACACAATTCCTCGTCAGGTGCCTCCGTTCCAAAATTCAACAAATATATAGGAAAAAGTCAACATATATAAGTAGGAAAGAAAAAAAAAATTGTATATGAATTGTATATCAATAGCTAATTTTAATAGCTTCGACTTCGACCATATATAAAAAGCAGCTAAACGAGAAAATTGGCTTTGATATGTTGTACCCAGGAAAATAGGGTTAGGTTACCTTTTTGTATATAGAAAGAGTCTGGGCACCTATGGACACTTGAATTAAACATCTGATAACACTACTCGACAAAATTCAACTTTTTTTTTCCGCTGTGGCCAAAAATGACTTTTTCTGATAGATTTGGAGATTTAAATTTTTTTAAAGAATTATGGTTTTTTTTTCATGGAGTAGTTTTTTTTTTAAGAATTTTTAAAAATTTGTTGTTTTTTGTCATAGGTAGTGCTTCTATTTTTTACATAACTTAAGTTTCCTACAACTGGTTGTATTGAACTTTGCAGTTAAAAAAAGCTGACAAATGCAGCTATAAATCCGACTCAGACACTTTGTAGCTGCAACTTAACGTCTGGAAGATATTAAGCTTCCAAATTGAAATTTCATAATTTTTTTCGGTATTTTTCCCCGAAATTTTGACTTTGAAAGCTCAGGAAAAGTCAAAAAAAAATATTTGAATGCCTTGATTTTTGGTTTTAGATAGACACATTAATTAGGCGTCGTTTAAGGTATCGCTTATAAAAATATAAAAATAAACGGCTTAGTTATAACCGTTGGACCAAAACTACATATGCCGTTTGGCACTATTCCAAAACGCAGATTTTTGGTATTTTTGTAGGAAAAAAAAACGGTTATTCGTCGGCTAACGGAATTTATCGGCGAAATTCGGCATATGAAAAATTGTTCGTTTAAGGTATCGTTTTTAAAAATCAATGGATAAATGGCCAAGCTGCAGCCGTTTGACCAAAACTTCGGCATTTTTTCCTTACGTATATAGCGGGCAATCTCTAGTCATAAAATCAGTCCTAAGATAGTCTCCAAGTTTTGACCGCCCCCGCCAGGTTACAACACGAGAGTCAAAAAAGTTAAAAGATAATATAATACTATCTAACTGGACACATGAGAAACAACGTCGCTTAGCGTGCATGTATGACGACAACGTCGCGGCATAATTCAAAAGTGCAATGCAACATAGTGCAACTCAATGGAACACAACAATTTGGGACAGCATTGTTCCTCTGCATGCCTAATTAGAGGTTACAAGTGGAGTGAGGGATGGCATTTATCATAGCGACGATCCTTGTCCGGTCGGCACGGGTCTGACCCCGGGTATGCGCTCTGCGCTGGGGATGGGTTGTCTAAGGCCACTACCGGTTTGGATTCTAATGAGCTCCAGTTAAGGTCGAATTAATGTAACCGGGACTCGAAGCGATCCAATAAATCAGAAGCCATTGGTAAAGCTAAGGGCTGGCAACGGTAATTCCTCCCTCACTCCCTTCTCTGGACGAAAAACCAAATTGTTTGGAAATAATTCTCTATGCTTTAACGCAATGGGCGTATAGAAGGGCCAAGTGAGTTAGGAGGGAGGATCTGTTCTCTCTCTGTCTCTCTCTCGCAACGGGCTTAACCTAACCTAATTATATATGCGTGTTCCTCACGACCGTTTGCCTTTTACGACTCAGTGGTTCGTTCGTTTGTCGCTCTCTTTTTATACCCGGTACTCGAAGAGTATAGGGGTATGTTAGATTTGTGGTGATAACGGATGTGTGTAACGCCCAGAAGGAAGCGTTTCCGACCCCATAAAGAATATATATTCTTGATCAGCATCAATAGCCGAGTCGATATAGCCATGTCTGTCTGTCCGTCCGTCCGTCCTATAAAAGCTAGAGCAACCAAGTTTTGTATCCAGTCTCCTGTGTTATCACACTACTCCAAGTGTATTTCAAAATTTCGCCCGCCCCCTTCCGCCCGAACAAAAAACGAAAATCTGTGGCATACACAATTTTAAAGATTCGAGGAAACCAAAAATTCAGAATCATAGAGAATAACCATTTCTATCAGAGTGTTGAATTTTGAATTTTGAATTTTTTGAATTTTCAGATCTGATTATTAATATAGCCACAATGAAGAAAACCATTTCGAAAGTCATCGTTCCCTCTCGCTCTCTCTCACACGCGACCCTGTCTGTTTTGCATATTCGTCCAAATGAGCGCCTAGATCTCAGTGACCATAAGAGCTAGAGCAAACAAACTTTCTATCCAAACTCCTGTGATATCAAACCAGCACGAGTTTATTTCAAAATTTTGCCAAGCCCCTTTCCACCCCCACAAAGAACGAAAATCTGTGGAATCCACAATTTTTAAGGTACGAGAAAACTAAAACGCAGAATAATGGAAAATAAACGTATCTACCAGATTTCCAAATCTGGATCAGGTCGGATCAATATTATAGACAAACGAAACCAATGAAATTGCAGTCTCTACGCAACGCCTGCCAAGCGCTTACTCATTCCCTTTCTCTCTCGCACACACTTACACGTCTCGTATGAGTAAACAAAAATGGAAACAGATAACTTGTAATATATAAAAATCTAGGTTCCACCTAATTTTTTGAAATTTTCCATTTTTCCAAAATTTAATTCGTCCCTTTTGCGAACATATACAGAGCATGCAAATAACCGTCAACCGATTTTTCCAACGCAGTCTTCACGCAGACAAAACAGAAAAAATTTGGTACACACGATCTCTCTCTGAGCGAAACACTTTTTTCGTTTCGCTTGTGTGTTTCGGTCCGACTGTTTGGCTCAACTGAAAAAAACGATTCGGTCTCTCAATAACCACAGATAGGGACACTTTTGAGAGATCGGTCACGCAAAACGGTCTTTGAAAGACCACTGCACAAGAAGTGTCTTCAAAAAGGGTTGTTTCTTGCTGTGTGCGAGAAAGAGAAAAGAATATGCCTGAGAAAAGATGCTCTCGTTCAAGGTATATTTAACAAGGTTAACTTTACTTTTCTTCTTCACTGAAATAAGAAATACTGGCTCTTTCAGTGCGGCTACCTTGTTAAATATACCTTGCTCTCGTTCGCCGGTCACACAGACGCACGCATACATACAAAAAGACTTTTTCCCGAAAGTGTCCGATCAAAATAGTCCCTGAGGGAGCGAACCAAAGAGAACACAAAAAAAAGTGTTTTGGTCTGAGAAGAACAGTTGTTGAGCAAAAACACTTTTTATGTGTTCTTTCGCTCCACGTTCGCAAAGTGTTCGTAGAAGATGGGTTTTTTTCGGACACTTCAAAATGGTTGACGGTTATTTGCGAGCTCTGAACATATAATAAATTACATAAATCGTAAGATCACATATATTCTGACTGAGTACCGCGTTCCCTCTCGTTTAAAATTTTCTTTTTTGCCCAAAATTTAATTCGCCCCTTTTGCAAACATATAATAAGTTGCATAATCGTAAGCTCATACATATATATACTGACTGAGTACCGGGTATAAAGTAGAGCCACGGCCTTTGCCGCGGCTCACAACGTTCCCCCTCGTTTTTTAAGTAAAATGGGATAGTCCGACTCCTCCTTTCTGACCTCTTTCGGGGTGCGAATCGAGTTTCTGATCGATTGGCATCAAAATCTAAATTTTTCAAAAATGTCGCAAACAAAATCATGTAAAAAAGTGGATAGCGGGGGATTTCCAAACTGCTGCTTCCATGAGACTCCTATTAAAAAAAAAATACGGCCAAACTTGTCAACAAACGTACACAATTCCTCGTCAGGTGCCTCCGTTCCAAAATTCAACAAATATATAGGAAAAAGTCAACATATATAAGTAGGAAAGAAAAAAAAAAATTGTATATGAATTGTATATCAATAGCTAATTTTAATAGCTTCGACTTCGACCATATATAAAAAGCAGCTAAACGAGAAAATTGGCTTTGATATGTTGTACCCAGGAAAATAGGGTTAGGTTACCTTTTTGTATATAGAAAGAGTCTGGGCACCTATGGACACTTGAATTAAACATCTGATAACACTACTCGACAAAATTCAACTTTTTTTTTCCGCTGTGGCCAAAAATGACTTTTTCTGATAGATTTGGAGATTTAAATTTTTTTAAAGAATTATGGTTTTTTTTTCATGGAGTAGTTTTTTTTTTAAGAATTTTTAAAAATTTGTTGTTTTTTGTCATAGGTAGAGCTTCTATTTTTTACATAACTTAAGTTTCCTACAACTGGTTGTATTGAACTTTGCAGTTAAAAAAAGCTGACAAATGCAGCTATAAATCCGACTCAGACACTTTGTAGCTGCAACTTAACGTCTGGAAGATATTAAGCTTCCAAATTGAAATGTCATAATTTTTTTCGGTATTTTTCCCCGAAATTTTGACTTTGAAAGCTCAGGAAAAGTCAAAAAAAAATATTTGAATGCCTTGATTTTTGGTTTTAGATAGACACATTAATTAGGCGTCGTTTAAGGTATCGCTTATAAAAATATAAAAATAAACGGCTTAGTTATAACCGTTGGACCAAAACTACATATGCCGTTTGGCACTATTCCAAAACGCAGATTTTTGGTATTTTTGTAGGAAAAAAAAACGGTTATTCGTCGGCTAACGGAATTTATCGGCGAAATTCGGCATATGAAAAATTGGTCAAACGGTTGTAACTTAGCCGTTTATTTTTATAAGCGATACCTTAAACGACGCCTAATTAATGTGTCTATCTAAAACCAAAAATCAAGGCATTCAAATATTTTTTTTTCGACTTTTCCTGAGCTTTCAAAGTCAAAATTTCGGGGAAAAATACCGAAAAAAATTATGAAATTTCAATTTGGAAGCTTAATATCTTCCAGACGTTAAGTTGCAACTACAAAGTGTCTGAGTCGGATTTATAGCTGCATTTGTCAGCTTTTTTTAACTGCAAAGTTCAATACAACCAGTTGTAGGAAACTTAAGTTATGTAAAAAATAGAAGCACTACCTATGACAAAAAACAACAAATTTTTTAAAAATTTAAAAAAAAAAACTACTCCATGAAACAAAAAAAACATTCTTTAAAAAATTTTAAACATCCAAATGTATCAGAAAAAGTCATTTTTGGCGACAGCGGAAAAGTCGTGTCGACTAGTGTAATCTTAATATGTTAATTAACAATTAACAATTTATTGAGTTGTGAGATGGCAGTCATAGCGAAACCTCTAACTAAACACAACAAAGATAAACACAGAACGTCCACAATAACGTACTTAACACAATACCGATTTAAACAAAACCAGAAGGAAATACATATACTTTTTGTTGTTTAAATATAATTAAACTTTTATTTATAATATTAATCTCCTTCATCGCACAATAACTTTGTCTTAAATGCTTTTATGAAATTTTCATTGAGAGCTCTACTTGCAAGTTGCTCACGCTGCAATACCAAAATATTATCATGCTGTCTCTTTCGATACTATTCTTGAAGAGGACAGAAAGAACAAAACAAAAACAAGAATACAGATTAATAGCTGGACCAATTTTGAAAGAGTATTGATATATACAACAGGTCAACATTTTAACTTTGAACCACTGTGAACTATAGGGCATTCTGCCACTTTTTGTTGCATTAACTAATAACTACCAAACGAAACAATATTTTTATACCCGGTACTCGAAGAGTATAGGGGTATATTAGATCTGTGGGGATAACGGTTGTGTGTAACGTCCAGAAGGAAGCGTTTCCGACCCCATAAAGTATATATATTCTTGATCAGCATCAATAGCCGAGTCGATATAGCCATGTCTGTCTGTCCGTCCGTCCGTCCGTCTGTCCGTCTGTCCGTCTGTCCGTCCGTCTTCATTTGCGCCTATATCTCATAGACTATTAAAGCTAGAGCAACCAAGTTTTGTATTCAGTCTCCTGTGTTATCACACTACTCAAAGTGTATTTCAAAATTTCGCCCCGCCCCCTTCCGCCCCCACAAAAGACGAAAGTCTGTGGCATACACAATTTTGAAGATACGGGAAAACTAAAAACGCAGAATCATAGAGAATGACCATTTCTATCAGAGTGTTGAATCTGGATCAGATCGGATCATTATTATAGCTACAATGAAGAAAACCATTTCGAAAGTCATCATTCCTTCTCGCTCTCTCTCACACGCGACCCCATCTGCTTTGCCCATTCGTATTTCTTGACGCCTAGTTCTCAGAGACTATAAGAGCTAGAGCAACCAAACTTATAATCCAAACTCCTGTGATATCAAACCAGCACGAGTTTGTTTCAAAATTGTGCCACGCCCCTTTCCGCCCCCACAAAGGACGAAAATCTGTGGAATCCACAATTTTTAAGATAAATGAAAACCAAAAACGCAGAATCATGGAAAATTACCATATCTACCTGATTGCCGAATATGGATCAGGTCGGATCAATATTATAGACAGAAGAAACAAATTAAATTTCAGTGGCTACGCAACGCCTGCCAAGCGCTGACTTATTCCCTCTCTCTCTGTCGCAAACACTTGTACGTCTCAAATATGTAGTTATACATGTAGAAATGTAGAAGCAGATGTTAAAAGCATATGCAAACAAAATTAGAAACATGTATAATATTCCAAAAATGATTTGACTTCATTTTTTGAAATATTATTTTTTGCCCAAAATTTATTTTGTCCCTTTTGCGAACATATAATAAATTGCATAAATCGCAAGCTCATATATGTATGTATGTACATATGTATATACTGACTGAGTACCGGGTATAAGGTAGAGCCGCGGCCTTTGCCGCGGCTCACAACGTTCCCCCTCGTTTGGTTTAGTTTTTTGGTATAATTTTTACAACGGCGTACCAAGGGGTGGGCAGTGGATGGTCAGCTGCCCTCCCCCCTTCAGCATGCGTAAGGCCTGTATCCAGCACTGCGGAAAATTACTAACAGGAATCTGGTATTTATTTCGTTTGTGTGGAACGTAACTAAAATAGTGTGACCAAGAACCTAAAACGTGCTTGGTCACACTCATGATTCAGCTGTGTTTTGCAAACAGAGCCAATTTTGAAAATTCAACTGAAATTAAAAAAAGGAAAAAAATATAAGTCTGACGATGAATTGATTGTGTAGGTGGCAGCATAAATTGTTGCCAAAAAATAGGAAGAAGAAGTACAGCGCAGTCAGAGGCGCCAAAGTGTCAAAATGATCAAAATCCTTATTTTCCGTGATCCGCCAAAGACATGGTCTTGCCTCAACTGCTTTTATTAAAGCAATCTTCTTCACATGTTCAAAATTTGCATCTCTATTTTTTGATTTGCGCACAGTTTTTCCCTCCATCTTTCACTTTTAAGCTAGGTATCCAGCACCGCGGAAATTAAAAATTACTGTCAAACTCCATATAAAAAAAACTGGGCCAGGAATTTTTCGTTTGTGTTTTCCTGGCCTCAGTATCCAGCAAGGTTAACAAAATTTTGAAGATACGAGAAAACTGAATACGCAGAATCATAGAAAATTACCATTTCTATCAGAGTGTTGAATCTGGATCAGATCGGATCATTATTATAGCTACAATGAAGAAAACCATTTCGAACGTCATCGTTCCCTCTCGCTCTCTCTCACACGCGACCCCATCTGCTTTGCCCATTCGTATTTCTTGACGCCTAGTTCTCAGAGACTATAAGAGCTAGAGCAACCAAACTTTCTATCCAAACTCCTGTGATATCAAACCAGCTTGAGTTTATTTCAAAATTTTGCCACGCCTCCTTCCGCCACCACAAAAGACGAAAATCTTTTAAGGTACGAGAAAACGAAAAACGCAGAATCATGGGAAATGACCGTGTCTAACAGATTGCCGAATCTGGATCAGGTCGAATCATTATTATGGACAGAAGGAACAAATTAAATTTCAGTGGCTACGCAACGCCTGCCAAGCTCTTCTCATTCCCTCTCTCTCTCGTACACACTTGTACGTCTCGAATATGTAGTTATACATGTACATGTAGAAATGTAGAAGCATATGTAAACAAAAATGGAAACATGTATAAAAATTCCAAAAATGGTTTGATTTAATTTTTTTATTTTAAATATTATTTTTTGCCCAAAATTTAATTCGTCCCTTTTGCGAACATATAATAAATTGCATAAATCGTAAGCTCATAAATGTATGTATATACTGAATGAGTACCGGGTATAAAGTAGAGCCGCGGCCTTTGCAGCGGCTCACAACTTTCCCCTCGTTATGGCTCGATTTCTTCAGCATATGCAATTTCTGCCTTCCTTCACTGGCTTTTTCTTATGCGCCCTTTCAGAATTTTCTGTGCAATCATTATCAATCATTTCCCTCAGCCAACGCTTTCCAATTTTGACTAGCAGTCCGCATTCGTTCCCTGTTTTTGACTCTTTAATATTGTAATGTTGTTTTATCTTCTTCCGACTTTTCTCTCCGTCGTTTGAAGCTCTCTATGCTTTTCTCTATAAAAATAGGACATAGTTAAGTGCCTACAACGACTTCTAATTTTTGAGTCTGGGTGGACCTGTTCAGAGAAATGCTCATATGTACATTCGTCGATTCAGGTGTGGATGTTATTATATGTGTCCGAAACTTGGTTTGTCCCCGACTTTAGTGGATCTGAATATATGTGGATCTGAAATTATGTTGTAAAATATTATTATAAAGGATACTTTTTCAAGAGCTTTCGGATTTTACTTAAAATAAAAACACATAAAATTCAGACAAATTTATGAAGTCTTTATTTGAGTCGATAGAACGATCTATATAATTCAATGCTCGCCACGGCCCTATCTAATGCGGATAGCAAAAGTCTCTGCTGCTGCACTGTCTCTCACGGACAGTATAAAAAAGCAGCAAGCCTTCGTGTGGTTTCGGCAAAGCGACTTCGGCTCTTGCTCGCTTTTCCCAATGTAAAGCAATAAACCGATTTCTCCCGCAGTCATGTTTGGGTTTTTGCTACACATTATATTGTGCCGAGCACTGATAAATTTAAATATTTAATGTAAATGTTGACCGTGGTTGCGCCTCAAATGGTATTTGGTGGTTGGCTTCACTGGTATCTCACGAATGAATTCTTCAATAATGGCTTACAGTGCTTCAACTGTTGCGGGCTTGTTGCTATAGAAATTAGCCTTAGCATGGATCCACAAAAATAGTCTAGGTGGCCAATTGCCTGGCCTCAAATAATGTGTTTACCGCGGCTCACAACGTATGGTTTATAGCGGAAAAAAAAAGTTCAATTTTGTTGACAGTTAATCTGACAAAGACAGTGTTGGATGCACAGCTATTGTGCTCCAAATTATTATATTATTATTATATGTTGTACCCGAATGTTTCTAACAACTATGCAACATGTTGCTAGATCGCTCTCAATTGTACGATGAGCCTACGAATATTGTCAACCGTAGTAGTCGAAAACATACATCGAAATAAATTGGTTGGACATTCTGGCTAATTTATTACCCCCTTAATTGGAGGCTCAAACAAACAGTGTTGCCAAAAAGTTGCTAAAAATTAATCTTTTATATATTTTTAAGCAAGTAGATTTTATTTCGATATGGTATTAAAAGAAAAGTATTATTACTTACTTACAAGAACCATACGTCGGCTTTTTTGTGATGCGCAATTATAGAACCGACAATGAGGTCCACATTCTGCAGGGAATATACCAATTAACCACGTGCGGAGCGACCGCATGCGATTGCTGTGGGGGCCTTCCGGCGCATCTATGTACATGGTCGTACGTGGGCGATGACGGTATGCCGGGTACGCCACATGCCGACCAAGTAAAACAACAGCTTCTTGTGTGCGACATCATCTCTTCGCGCATGCCTGTGTACTGGATGTACCAGTGGTAGTAGCCATTGCGCGTGAATGAACACCGTTGCAGTCACTTCTGAAGCTGCAGTTTCGATTGATTTTTAAAGAGACACCAGTGCGACTCTTTGGTTTTGCTTATGTCGGAAACGGCTATAGCTATAGCTACAGCAGTAAACACAAGTAGCATCAACAGTGGAGAGAATTGCTCTAGGTATTCCACAGATAACGTAAATCGCTGACCGATGCGCTGCTGCTTCTACTGCTGTTGTTATCTACACACTGAAATTTAAATAAAATTCCAACGGTCGCAAACAGCAGCATTATCCGTGCCAGGAACGATGGCACTATTCAAATGCAGAATCAGCTTTATCCACGATAGTCGATTCCGATTTTAGCCAGCCGCACTACACTACACTCAGTTTGCTTTATTCAACCCCAATACGAGTAGTAGCTTCGATTGCAGCATCATTGTCAGCATTAGCAACAAACTCGACAAATCGTCAATCGTTCAGCCTTTGTAAGAACAACACGAGACTGGTTCCCTGACCGCCGTTCCGCCGATGAACGGGAAATGCAGGCGCGAGGATGATGCGCTTCTTCGATTTTATGCGATTCTGCTGTATGTTGGGTGTTGAACCGCAGCTTCGTTTTTTATAGTGGATGGAGATAGCGATAGATATATGTACATAATCGCGATTACATTAAAATTAAAATGGAAATCATCCGCTTTGTGGTTGGCACAGATTTGCATAATTTCTATAAAACTTGCTTGCCTCAGCAGAACCAGCGACAGCAACAGAAGCAGAGGGACGGCGTTAATTATTCATTTTGGGCCACGCCAGCAACTATTACCATTACAACAGAATAAGAAAGGAGGGCTACGTTCGGAGGCCGAGGCTGCTCATACCTTTGCAGATCGGTCGTACCTTTGACACGTAAACACTGTTGTGATCCGATTCAGATGCCGAGTCATGTTAGAAACCTTAATATTAAAGTACGTTAAAGTATATATTAGTACTATATCGGAGTGATCTAATAATAATAATTCTCTGTCGAGTGGTTGCCTTTAGCTCGGATCGTGGTGGCCAGAATTACCATTTATACATATATATGTATGTATCTACTAGTAGTTGTATTGTTAAAAATTTGGGCAAAGGCAAAATACCCTCTGTAAAGGTATACCAGCAGCAGCAGGAAAATCGAGGGCGACTACAGCAATGAAAGCGTCGACAGAATGAAAATGCAATATGAAATGAAAATCGTTTCATTATAATTAGAGCAGGAGCATTTTACGCTGAGCCAGCAAACACTGAAAGGCCGGCTAGACAGGCAGTGTGTCGGGGCTGGCAGATGGCTAGTGGTGCTGGCGGTGGAGACTCTGTCGACTTGAGATATACGGCAATTAGACAAGAGCTGCAGAGAGCGGAGGGGAGTTGCGGTACTGTGGGGTGCGTGTCGCTACGATAGGGCGTCAAATTATATGAGTTGCCGTTCCAGTTGCTGCTGCGTTGATTATGCTTGCTGTAGTCGTGGCCCTCGCCTCTCTGTCTAAAAGTAAAAGCGTTATAAAGCTGCTCACTTGAAGGTAAATCTCTGGCTTTAAGTATGCATCTGCATGTGTATGACACTTGTGTCCGCAATGCTCCATTTTCGAGCAAAAGACTGAAGGCTTTCAATGGCGTCGCTGATGTCACTGATGTCTCCGTCGACGTACAGTTGGGATGTAGCCGAAATCAGGTGGCAAAAGTCAATTTAAGAGCGCGTTGGAAATTTAAATTTTTAGTTTAGGATGTACATACATCTACATATATATGTATACATATGTATGTACATACATACCTGTTTATATAACGATTCAAAGTATCAGGTATAAGAAAAAGAATGGTAGATGTATGGAGTTAGTTTAAAAACTTGCATACCATTCAAGAAAGGAAGGCTTGTGTGAGACTTGGACTGAAGGTCCACTATCCCAAATACGGGTAAGGAAACACAAACGTTCGAAAATTAGAGGAAAAACAAAATGACTGCAAACTACTACTACTACTACTAGCATGTGCAAACTTAGAAAACATTGAAGATTTTTCTTTCAAGCACAGCATATTTCATAAAAGTATCTTTATTTTCGAAGAAATTAAACTTACATTTTTCCAGCTGAAATGCTCGAGGCCACACTATGCGACGCGTCGGCGGAAACCTGAAGCTTTCTTTGGGTCTCGACGTGGAATAAAGTGCTCTTCAAATGTGCTTAAAAAACAATTTTAGATGGGTGGAAAGAGGCACTGTGACTGTGCGTTTGTAACTTGAGAAACTAGCATTTCCGTGCACGAGTTTTAGATTCGTTTTAGCTCCGCTCGTGTTGACTTCTTCATTATTTAAAAAATATACGTTTCCACCTAATTACACTAGTCAACACGACATTTCCACTGGGGCCCAAAATGATGTTTCCCGATATATTTGGAGACTTAAAAATTTTAAGGAATGTTTTTCTTTCTAAGTTTAGTTTTTTTTTTTTAATTTTTTTAAAAATCTTTTATGTTATTAAAGGTAGTTCTTCTATTTTTCACATAACTTAAGTTTCTAAAACCTGCTTGTATTGAACTTTTTTGTTCTGATAACACTACTCGACAAAATTCAACTTTTTTTTTCCGCTGTGGCTAAAAATGACTTTTTCTGATAGATTTGGAGATTTAAATTTTTTTAAAGAATTATGGTTTTTTTTTCATGGAGTGGTTTTTTTTTTAAAGAATTTTTAAAAAATTTTGTGTTTTTTGTCATAGGTAGTGCTTCTATTTTTTACATAACTTAAGTTTCCTACAACTGGTTGTATTGAACTTTGCAGTTAAAAAAAACTGACAAATGCAGCTATAAATCCGACTCAGACACTTTGTAGCTGCAGCTTAACGTCTGGAAGATATTAAGCTTCCAAATTGAAATTTCATAATTTTTTCGGTATTTTTCCCCGAAATTTTGACTTTGAAAGCTCAGGAAAAGTCGAAAAAAAAATATTTGAATGTCTTGATTTTTGGTTTTAGATAGACACATTAATTAGGCGTCGTTTAAGGTATTGCTTATAAAAATATAAAAATAAACGGCTTAGTTATAACCGTTTGACCAAATGAAAAAAAAAAAACATTCTTTAAAAAATTTTAAACATCCAAATGTATCAGAAAAAGCCATTTTTGGCGACAGCGGAAAAGTCGTGTCGACTAGTGTAAGCTGAAAAATGCGGCCCACACACTTTGTAGGCACAAACGTCTACAGATGTCTTAACGTCTGTATGATATCAAGGTTTCAAATTCAAATTTGACATTTTTTGGTCTATTTTTTCCCGAAATGCTGATTTTGAAAACTCAGCAAAAGTCGAAAAAAAATATTTCGTGGCTGACATTTTTATACCTGGTTCTCGAAGAGTATAGGGGTATAGGGGCATGACCATTTCTATCAGAGTGTTGAATCTGGATCAGATCAGATTATTGATATAGCCACAATGAGGAAAACCATTTCGAAAGTCATCGTTCCCTCTCGCTCTCTCTCACACGCGACCCCGTCTGCTTTGCCTATTCGTCCAAATGAGCGCCTAGATCTCAGAGACTATAAAAGCTAGAACAACCAAACTTTCTATCCAAGCTCCTGTGATATCACTTCAATACAAGTGTATTTCAAAATTTTGCCACGCCCCCTTCCGCCCCCACAAAGGACGAAAATCTGTAAAATCCACAATTTTTAAGATAAAAGAAAATCAAGAACGCATAGTCATGGAAAATAGCCGTATCTACCAGATTGTCAAATCTGGATCAGGACGAACTGCCATTATAGCCAGAAGGAACAGATTAAATTTCAGTCGCTACGCAACGCCTGCCAAGCGCTTCTCATTCCCTCCCTCTCTCACAAACACTTCCACGTCTCGAATATGTGGTTATACATGTACGTGTAGAAATGTAGAAGCAGATGTAAAACTTATATGTAAAGCTGAGTATCCAGCACCGCGGAAACTAAAAATTACTGCCAAACTTCATATAAAAAAAACGGGGCCAGTAATTTTTCGTTTGTGTTTTCCTGGAGTCAGTATCCAGCAACGTAAACGGGATCCACGAATTTTTATCGATAATATCGATATTCACACGAATGTGGACTGTGAGAACAGCTGATAGGGGTGCCAGTAAAATATATGTGCCTATTTTTACTGGAGTACAAGTGAGAGGTGGGGGCAAAATCTGTGCGCAAAACCAAAAAGAGATATGATAATTTTTAAAGTGAGGAGAAGATTGCTTTAATAAAAGCAGTTGAGGCAAGACCATGTCTTTGGCGGATCACGGAAAACAAGCATTTTGATCATTTTGATATTTTGGCGCCTCCGACTGTGCTGTACTTCTTCTTACAACAATATGTGCCACTACCAACACAATCACTTCATCGTCAGAATTACTTTTCTTCCTTTTTTTAATTTTAGTTTAATTTTCAAAATTGGCGCTGTTTATTAAACACAGCTGATTCATGAGAGTGGCAAATCACTTTTTAGGTTCTTGGTCACACTACATCAGTTGAGTTCCACACATCCGAAATAATGAGCAGATTCGTTTCAGTAAAATTTCGCGGTGCTGGATACAGGCCTTTATTTCGGATGTGTGGAACTCAACTAATGTAGTGTGACCAAGAACCTAAAAAGTGATTTGCCACTCTCATGAATCAGCTGTGTTTAATAAACAGCGCCAATTTTGAAAATTAAACTAAAATTAAAAAAAGGAAGAAAAGTAATTCTGACGATGAAGTGATTGTGTTGGTAGTGGCACATATTGTTGTAAGAAGAAGTACAGCACAGTCGGAGGCGCCAAAATATCAAAATGATCAAAATGCTTGTTTTCCGTGATCCGCCAAAGACATGGTCTTGCCTCAACTGCTTTTATTAAAGCAATCTTCTCCTCACTTTAAAAATTTGCATATCTCTTTTTGGTTTTGCGCACAGATTTTGCCCCCACCTCTCACTTGTACTCCAGTAAAAATAGGCACATATATTTTACTGGCACCCCTATCAGCTGTTCTCACAGTCCACATTCGTGTGAATATCGATATTATCGATAAAAATTCGTGGATCCCGTTTACGTTGCTGGATACTGACTCCAGGAAAACACAAACGAAAAATTACTGGCCCCGTTTTTTTTATATGAAGTTTGGCAGTAATTTTTAGTTTCCGCGGTGCTGGATACTCAGCTTTAAGAGCAGATTCGTTTCCCTCCCCCAACCTCTAATAAGAGGTTGAGAAAATGATTAATTCTATTTTCGTAACTAGCTTTGCTGTAAATAATTATTTATTATAATTGCGGTTTTCAAATATCATTCAAATTGTTTTATTCCACCTTCGGACTGATTTGGGAACATTTCGCATTAAATTACATTCAAACATTCGCTTAGATCATTTAATCGGCTTGAACTCAGAAAAATAGCTCAAAAACTTTTTAGGGTCGGAGTTTTGTAAAAACGAGAGTCAGTGACTGGGTGTTGATGTGGTTCTTTGGCTGGAGCACTCATTCCGCGGTCAGAAATTTAATTATGAAATTAAAATAATTGAAATTTCAGCTATCCCAATGGCAAACAAAAGCCATCATGGAGCAAGTATTAAACTTTAAATACTGATAGCCTATAAACAAAGTAAAGTTCACCCACAGTTACAACGCCGCGACCCTACTTACATATGTATGTATATTCAGTACTCAATCTGTACGGGTATTTTCGTATTTATTTATTTAATTAACAATTAACTGCCAACTATGGAATAAAATATCAGCAATTTGCAAAATATGACGACGAAAAAATAAGAGAATACTTTTACAAATGATATGATTTAAGATGATGGTAAATATTAAATGCTTTAATTTTAAGCGATACTTCATTGGATACGAAATGGTAGAGGTTATTATAATTATGACATAGGACTCTAAAAGGATCATTCATAGCTATGTTTGACCTACAAAAGGGTAAGCGAATAGGTCGAATAGCCGAAAAAAGTTTGGGAGTCCACAATCCCCAGACTGTGCAGAAACATAACACTATTGCATATGTATGTATATGGTGCATGCATATGAAGGTAGGCCAAATTATAGGCTGGAGCTGTGGGGTGGTAAGAGTCTACAAGAGGTGTAATATAATGATACACAACCTACACAATATATTTTATAATTACATAATATAATATAATATATGTAAATATGTATGTATCTTTCTCTGTCGTTTATTATCGCTTTTCGCAAAGAGGTCAGATTGAATTGTTGGTTAATGGGATTCTGGTAGGACGGGCAAATCAGACCACGATCTATCTTAATTCTTTCTTGAACTTTCATGAGAGATAGGGAAAAATGAACAAATATTTTTCCTTTTCTCTTTTTCCGCTATTCTCTCTTTCTCTTTTTCTCTCTCTTCACATAAAACACCAGCTACTTAATTACTATGCTAATAGGAATAAAACCTTTTTAAATTGTATTTTTAAAACTTATTTTTTTAATTTGTCGTATGAAATATCTAACGGCAGTCTAGAAATGCCCATATCTACACGCATATGTATGTATTGCAATTGTGTGCGTAGGAAGACGTACATATATGAATATGAATGACTTCCCTGCAGTACTGGCGGTGGCGATTGCCCATGCCGAACTACCCACTTGGGTGGTTCGTACATGGGTACCTTCCGAAGTAACCCTTTGGTAGGCGAACGCCGAACCACTCAAAGAATAGAAAAAAATTTATCTCTGTACACTCTACAACCCACCGCGTACCACCCATCGTACTAGTTCGGTGGGCTGCAGCGTTTCACCAGTAGACAAAAGAAACGAAAAAAAACGAAGAGAGCAGGTAGCCTAAAATGATGCTGCGCTGCTGTGTTTTCTGTTTTCTTTTATGCTTGCAGACATTCCATTGCTGGAATATTCTGTTGCTTTACTTTTGGCTTAAGTTAGTTACGAAACGCTTGTTCAATTACAAGTGCGACAAGTAAAAGTGAATTACAGATTATTATACAATAAATTCAGTAAACCAAAGGTAAGACAAAGTCAACTTAACATAACTTTACAATATACAGCAGCTCAAGAAGGAACTAAAGGAGAAATATGCAGAAAATGCGTCGTCCGGTGAAAAATACAAATTTGAGGACAGCCAAATGAAAAATGAAGAGGAATTGGGAATAGCCGTGTTTAGAAATGGAAGTTCTGTAGTGTTGCTTGGTAAGCTGATTCGTTTTTTGTTTTAATTTTTCCGCCTATTATTTTTATTTATATTTTATATTTATAGATGCAATAACTGTAGAGGCCGGGACTGGGCTATCTGAACTCCAAAACTAAAAACAAAAAATATTTTAAAGATAATAATAATAATATTAATGTAAATGGCAACAACCCAAACAACCCTAAGAAAAATTAACTACACAAATATTTATGAAATAAATGAAGTTATGTACTGAACATTTTTCAAAATGTTTTCCTTGTTTTATTAACCCATTTGACAACCCATCAGGCGGGTACCCATTTCACTACCCTCCAGACGGGTACCCATTTCACCACCCACTAGACGGGTACCCATTTTACCACCCAAGAAGACCACCCAAATCACTAGTACGCGGTAAACGAAGTGGTGTCACTGGTCCCCATGTCCTATGACATTGCGGGTAAAAATGGAAATGAAGTAAAGCATTGCGTAGGGTTTGTCGGCGAACCAGCGGTGGTCTGTTAGGGCCCTGCAGTACTGGCGGTGGCGATTGCCCATGCCGAACTACCCACTTGGGTGGTTCGTACATGGGTACCTTCCGAAGTAACCCTTTGGTAGGCGAACGCCGAACCACTCAAAGAATAGAAAAAAATTTATCTCTGTACACTCTACAACCCACCGCGTACCACCCATCGTACTAGTTCGGTGGGCTGCAGCGTTTCACCAGTAGACAAAAGAAACGAAAAAAAACGAAGAGAGCAGGTAGCCTAAAATGATGCTGCGCTGCTGTGTTTTCTGTTTTCTTTTATGCTTGCAGACATTCCATTGCTGGAATATTCTGTTGCTTTACTTTTGGCTTAAGTTAGTTACGAAACGCGTGTTCAATTACAAGTGCGACAAGTAAAAGTGAATTACAGATTATTATACAATAAATTCAGTAAACCAAAGGTAAGACAAAGTCAACTTAACATAACTTTACAATATACAGCAGCTCAAGAAGGAACTAAAGGAGAAATATGCAGAAAATGCGTCGTCCGGTGAAAAATAAAAATTTGAGGACAGCCAAATGAAAAATGAAGAGGAATTGGGAATAGCCGTGTTTAGAAATGGAAGTTCTGTAGTGTTGCTTGGTAAGCTGATTCGTTTTTATACCCGGTACTCGAAGAGTATAGGGGTATATTAGATTTGTGGGGATAACGGTTGTGTGTAACGCACAGAAGGAAGCGTTTCCGACCCCATAAAGTATATATATTCTTGATCAGCATCAATAGCCGAGTCGATATAGCCATGTCTGTCTGTCCGTCCGTCCGTCCGTCTGTCCGTCTTCATTTGCGCCTATATCTCAGAGACTATTAAAGCTAGAGCAACCAAGTTTTGTATCCAGTCTCCTGTGTGATCACACTACTCCAAATGTAATTCAAAATTTCGCCCCGCCCCTTTCCGCCCACACAAAGGACGAAAGTCTGTGGCGTACACAATGTTGAAGATACGAGAAAACTAAAAACGCAGAGTCATAGAGAATGTCCATTTCTATCAGAGCGTTGAATCTGGATCAGATCGGATCATTATTATAGCTACAATGAAGAAAATCATTTCGAAAGTCATCACTCCCTCTCGCTCTCTCTCACACGCGACCCCATCTGCTTTGCTTATTCGTATAAATGAGCGCCTAGTTCTCAGAGACTATAAGAGCTAGAGCAACCAAACTTTCTATCCAAGCTCCTGTAATACCGAACCAGCACAAGTTTGTTTTAAAATTTTGCCACGCCCCCTTCCGCCCCCACAAAGAACGAAAATCTGTGGAATCCACAATTTTTAAGATAAATGAAAACCAAAAACGCAGAATCATGAAAATTTACCATATCTACCAGATTACCGAATCTGGATCAGATCGGATCAATATTATGGCCAGAAGAAACAAATTAAATTTCAGTGACTACGCAACGCCTCCCAAGCGCTGACTCATTCCCTCTCTCTCTCTTGCAAACACTTGTACGTCTCAAATATGTAGTTATACATGTCATGTAGAAATGTAGGCGCAGATATACAAAGCATATGTAAACAAAAATGGAAACATGTAAAAAAATTCCAAAAAATGCATTTTTTTAATTTAAATATTATTTTCGTTCCTTTTGAGAACATATAATAAATTTCATAAATCGTAGGCTCATATATGTATGTATGTATATACTGACTGAGTACCGGGTATAAGCAAGAGCCGCGGCCTTTGCCGCGGCTCACAACGTTCCCTCTCGTTTGTTTTCATTTTTCCGCCTATTACTTTTATTTATATTTTATATTTATAGATGCAATAACTGTAGAGGCCGGGACTGGGCTATCTGAACTCCAAAACTAAAAACAAAAAATATTTTAAAGATACTAATAATAATATTAATGTAAATGGCAACAACCCAAACAACCCTAAGAAAAATTAACTACACAAATATTTATGAAATAAATGAAGTTATGTACTGAACATTTTTCAAAATGTTTTCCTTGTTTTATTAACCCATTTGACAACCCATCAGGCGGGTACCCATTTCACTACCCTCCAGACGGGTACCCATTTCACCACCCACTAGACGGGTACCCATTTCACCACCCAAGAAGACCACCCAAATCACTAGTACGCGGTAAAGGAAGTGGTGTCACTGGTCCCATGTCCTATGACATTGCGGGTAAAAATGGAAATGAAGTAAAGCATTGCGTAGGGCGAACCAGCGGTGGTCTGTTAGGGGTTGGCGATATCACCACCGTCGAACTAGTACGCAGTACTGCAGGGGGGTTGGCGATATCACCACCGTCGAACTAGTACGCAGTACTGCAGGGTTTGTTCAGAAATTTTTTCGGGTGAAAACGTGTGTGTATACATAGGAAATACGAGCGGGAACGTTGTGGTTAGGGTCGCTAATTTAATTAATTTAAACAACATAATTTTTATGTCATTTTGTATCGCTGTCCGCAAAAGGGACAAACCAATTTTTTGACAAAACAATTTTTATAAAAATCTGTCGAAAATTACAGACAAAGTATGTCCGTATAAATTGTTTACATAGATTCGTTAGGAAATGTGTTTTATTATCCTATTGTCCGAAGTGTTGTTGATTTATTTTTTAACATACAAGAACATACGCAAGGTAGAAATTATTAACAAAACTATATTAAATCAAATAATCTGTGTATTTTATACATAAGTTTTACTCATATCAGCGCGAGCGGGCGAAGCGAGTGAGCTGGGGGTTGGCGGTTTATAATTAACCAATTAACCATTTGGTTGAAAACGCAAAACGCAAAAGTAAGTTAAAGCTGGGGTCCCCTAATTAACATGAAATCCTTAAATACGCAGCGTGGATGTGATAGGGTCCCCTTACTTAGAAGTTACTTAATACAAATATAAAAATAAACCTTAAAAAGTCGGCTACTGTACCATAACGATAGATGTTACTGAAACAAAAAAATTTTATTGTAAAAATCAATACGAAAATATTAAGATTCGCTTTAAAAGTAATATTTTTTAAAGTAATATTTACGCAAAGTTTGTAGTCAATGTACTTAAATTTACAATAAATACATGCAGGAATTAAGTTTTTGACCATACGGGGAGCCGTGGACGATGACGTGGCTAGAAGTTCCGCCGCTGTAAGAGGTAGAAGGAAAGACGAAAAGTTTTCACACTATTCGGCGGCTCTTAGTGGGTTGAGAATGACTCAATGAGAATGAAAAACACAATTATGTGTACAATCGGGGAGAACCGGATCTCGCGATGGACTCTTGCTGTATTAAGGACTGTGGGATGATGTTCATATTTAATTTGGCTTGGTTTTACACACAAACGGAGAACGGAGTACGTATGTTTGAAGTAGCACACCGCTTCTAACATGCCGACTACCGCTTCTGAAGTCTACTGTTTCTTCACATAGATACCCGAGATTAGCCCAGGAATAGAGCGGGCTTCTGTCATGAAGGAGCTCAGTCGATGGGAGCGAAACGTGGGAGCAGAGCCATCTCAATAGCACCGAACATTGCCCAAGCCCACCAATTCCCAGCGTTTTTCGCTCTCTTATATTGTTTATATTATACATGTTAAACCCTGTTAATAGTTTTTCCGTAAAAAAATAGCAATAGCACCTTGGCAGCTCCTCCAATTTCCATTTCTTTTCTCAGCCATCGATTACCCTTCGTATCAATTGCCAAATCTTCCCCTGTCAACAGGCGTTCCTTCCCGATTCCTTGCTTAAACTGTCTATAAGCCCTGCCCCATAGCCCATAGCCCATAGCCCAAGACTCCTCAACCAGCCAATCATCCATCCAGCCAAACTGCCACTGCAGCGGCACTGGACGGCCGATTCTCAATGATGGTCCTTTGAATGCTTGGTGGACTGATGGTTGACTGGATGGATGGATGGGTGAATGGATGGGGTATATGTGTGTACACTCATCGCCCACTAAATTAACCAATAACAATTCGAGTAAATCTGTTGTCTTAACGCATAATAAATCAGCCACAATTTGAATGGCCATCCCAGCATCTTCATGGGCATTGACTTTGACTTTGACTAGGAACTAGGCGAAGCACGCTCCCATTTCATCTAACCAAATTGAATGGGCCGCACTTCAGCTGCCATTCAGGCAATGCCTTAATCAATCAATCAATCAAAGCCAGCATTTGCCATCGAAGTCGAAGTCCCTGATCCAGTTTCTCACCAAAGTTAGACTGTGAGACTCTGCCTCTTGGTCCAGCATGCCTTGCTTGCTCACAGAATTGCTCCGCGCTGCTCTTGGCTAATTAAATACGCTCATAAAGTCAAAAGCAGAATCATCGTCATGGGCTGCCCCCCGGCCACTTAGCTCCTCATCGGCATTACCCATCACCAGCCCATACCTTCTTCATCCTCACCGTTATCTGTGTCGCTGTTGTTATTGAAGCCGCAGAAATGGCAGAGCACCACAAAGATGGTTGTGTATTTCAGTTTTGGTTTCCATTTTTTGCATTTTCCATTGTTTACTGTTTGACTTGGGCGCTCAAAGGGAAAGCTCCATGGCAGCCTCGGGTCTTGGAGGGGGTTCAGAGTTCGAGATTTTAGCCTTGAGACTTAGCAAAGTGGGACAATGCGTCTTGAGCGCACTTAGCACTTTTAAATGCCGTCCGTCTGCAGTTCCTTGGCGCATATCTACCCAGACACCCAGTCGGGGGTACCTCTTACTGCAGCTTATATCCGTTGGATGCGGGGCAGCCTGTTGGCTGAGGCTTCTCCTATTTTTACCCTTAAGTGCTTTCTTTTTGGTATTGTTTCTTTCGCCGCTCAGACGATGCTTCTATTGATTGATTGATCGACGAATCAACAAAGAGATCTTAAGTTTTCTCGCCTTCGTTTTTAACACTCGTAGATACCTTTACTCCCAACTGAGGATCCGAGAATCACTCAGATCCAGCATGTCAAATTTTTCAACATTTTTATTCCCGTTTGAATAGCGGTCAAGCAGCCGAATATTGAGAAACAATCGAAAGTATTGTTTTAATGATATTAACCAAAATATGACCGAACGGTATGTTACCAAAAATTGCAAAGCTCTGCGGATCGGGTATGACCATCTGTATAACATTTTTTAAACCAATATATATTGAGTTAATAGAATGAATAAAGCCTGATTGTCGATCTACACCAGTGTCCCTCCCGGAACCCACATCCGACTACGGCATTAGTCTCTGTCTTTATAAAGCGCTGTATCCAAAAGCCAAATTGATTTCCGCAGTCTCTAGATACGTACGCTAGGCACTTGCCGCAAATCTGTGTGGAAATTTTCAAACTTTTTAGCAGTCCAGCGGGAGGCTGCATTTACGGTTGTTGCGGGCGACTCTTGAGCAGCGCAGCAATGGAGGTCAGAGTGCAAAGTCTCTCTCAAGTCCTCTTGACACTAATAACAGATTTTGTGGTCGCTCGAAAGTTGTGTAAACACTGCTACACTGAAACTTCAGTTGTAAGCAGCCTTCCTCCCAGTCCACTCCAGTCTATTCCATTCCATCCCTCTCAACTGCCCCCTTTCCTGCTAATGACTGTACGTCAGGATTACCCATTTGCCGCATGCGTCCAGCCCATGTGTGGCTGATGTTGGTAATGTCCATCAAAAGGTTAAGTGCCTTGCGGGCAGGAGGCAGTAGGCAGCGGATAGAAGGCAGCCGACACAGCTAGGTGCACTTTCAGTGGTCGAAACTCTTGTGAGATTAAAGATTCACTAACAACATTTAACCTACGTAAAAACTGAATGAACATCGTAGTGCTAAGCACGTCTAATATATTCACATGTTCAAATTTATGTATGCATGTATGTACATATGCATGTAGACTGTTAACATTACTTAGCGACAATATAGAAGTCGAACTGGAACGCCTTATAAGTAGTTTATGCAATACTCCAATTTCTTAATTTCAATGTGCTTACCAACGGATTACGCCTTACAACTACGGATCCTGTATTACGGAGGTGGCAGCTCTTGTGATGATTTGGACTGATTTGCGCATACGAGTACGTACCCTTTCAGAATAAAGAATGTACGCGATCTGGGGTTAATTAATTCTAAATCTATGTAAATGCTGGGCCCGCAATGTTTGACATATGTATACATACATATGTACATACATAATACTCGTATAAATGTATGTGTAGGGTTTAACAGAAGCGTGATGCAAATCCCAATTAAATGAAAACTTTTTGGCCTGTGGCTTTGTGACAATAACTCTTGCTCGACCCAACAACCCGCAGCGATGGCAGATAACAGCACAGATACTTAATGGAACAAGTATTTCCCATATATAGTCCGAAAAAATTTCTAAAAACTTTTTTCCATTGACCTTGAAACTTCGCCCCCGTATGCGCGGATATCACATCTAAAGAGCTAATCTCGTCCGCCATTTCGTTACTGCTCAAAATGGGCAAACCCAAACTCAGGCCGCGGATGAGGGTATGTGTGTGTGTCTCTGTGCGTAGGCAAGCTCTCAACCATATTTCATATGGTTACTCGAGCAACCGGAGGGAGTTACACCCTCTAAAATGGGTAGAAGCAGGGGCCAGAGCCACAAGCCAAAAGCCAAATGCTGGTAAATTATTTTTTTATTGCCAGCCGAAAGCGCCCCTTTACAAAGGGGCATAAGGGAGCTAAGAGCGGCATTTGAAGCAAGAGCGGGACAGAGTTACTCTGAAAAGTGAATCTGCAATGACAGTAAGCGTTAACTATGAGCAAAGTGAAAAGTATTGCCCGTACGGCCGCAAAGTTTCTAGCCCTATAGACGCATCCACAGCGTCAAACAAAGAAATTCAAGTTAAACTTTTTCTGGCTTTTCTTGCTCTGTTTTTTTTTTACTTTTGTGTGCTGCACATTCCAACTGCAGTTCTAAAAATATTACCATACCCACACCCAATCACAATACCAGCTCCTACTTAGTCATTCCCCGGACGTGACCACCGTCTTCTTGCTAAACGGAAACATCATCGCAGTATTATATTCTGCTGTGTCTACGGCTCTGCTGAAAGGAAAGTTTTACTTTCGAACGCAACTTTTCGCTACACAGTGTCCTGAGTACTCTCGGAATAGGGTGTACCACTTGATTTGCTCCACCACCACCTAAGTGGTCCTGGTCCAACTGGTTCTGAGGCCTGGTCATTTCAATGTCCACAGCCAGCACACACCGTTTCTGTTCCAACAGAATCCTTCCTCGCTCTTCTCTTGAATGCTTTACAGACTGCATGCGTACCTCTGCATTCGCGAAAGATTCGCACAACATTTAAACAAAGAGGTACGAATTTATTGAGTGAGAAGAAGGAAAATAATGTGTCAATAAAACAATACAAAATGTGGCCATAGAACAGTTAAAGTAATTCAAATTTCTTTGGCCATGCCAATTCTTTCATTTCGTATTGCGTATTGCGTGTTGCATTTTAACTCATTTCACTCAACACACTCGCATTCATATAAGCTCGTTTCGTTTTGTATTGATCATTTTAGTATTGGCCTTACGTACATGTGTATGGCCTCAATTCGTTCTGGACCGAACCAACCCAATGGGGCAGCTCAGACCAGAAAAACCAGAACAAATTGAAAGGTCATAAGTTACTAAAATATTTCCAAATTTCAATCATAGGGGCAGAAGAAGGATACCCATATCAGCTGTCACTAAAATGGCTGAAAGTTCGTCTGGACGTTTGACAGGATATGCAACGGCACCACACCAGTATAAGCGGGAATGAAATACATGTGTCCAAAAGCTATATTTTGATTGATTCGAGTTATTTGATGACCTTCCCAACGAACACGGAACAGGAATGAACAAGGAACAGTCCTCTAATTAGTGTGTATTTTTGTTATATTCTCCTTGGCTGTTCTGTGCGACTTTCCGCCTCTGCCTCCGCTTATGGCTCTGCTCTTACACATCCACCGATCCTTTCGCATCGTGCTGCATTCAACTTTCAATGACCAAACGGCGCTTACATGGGCGGAACGCATGTGCTCTACCATCATTGAAACGAGTGTGTCGCATACCCCGCCACAAAAAACCACTTCCCCCTGTTTATCAGAGCCACGTACTCTATTCGTTTTCCATTCAAAGAGCGGAATGAAAAGAAAAATCAAAACAAAACCAACCATGTACATGCATTGCTGTCCTGTCTTCTCTGTCGCAGCTGGGTCTCTTTCCTTTCAATGCGTTTTTCCCATTCAGAAACCATTCCCAACAACCCGATCCACACCCATTCGTCATGCCATATTAGTCTTAAAAGTTTGGACCAAACGAGCTGAAACATTCTCCCAGTTTCTCTGCAGGTGAAGCTAGCGATGGGATGATGATATGGTTAAGGATACAGGGACTTACTGTGCCGTGCCGTGCCGTGCCAGTGGACAGTGAAAGGGCTGCCAGCTTGTGGGGCCCACTAACAAGATAAATCATTAGGTGGCCCTCAACGCATACAAATTTGTGTTCTGTCTTCTGCGGAATCGTTGATTCGGTTTCTGTGTGTGCCTGTGTTTGTGTTTGTTTTTTTTTATTGAAGTTGACTCTGTCGTTGTGCGGTCATAATCGCCTTAAACTTGACAGATTTACTCTGTGCAAGATGCGGATAGTTGTGGGCGCGTAGTTGAACTTTGGTCAAAACAATGGCGGACGGAAGCGGTCAAAAATATTTCTGAAATTTATGTAGTATTTGTACGTTCCCCAACAGTTCCCCAAAGATGGTAATTGTTCGATTTGTTCCTGTAAATACGTATCGCAATCGCGATCGAAAATATGGATCCGACCATTTTACCTAATTTTGTGAGTCAGATCTTCGCGATTGTTTTCTAGCACCTAAAGGCGTCGAAAGTGAATCTGGTAGTGCTGAATCTGAATCTTAATCAAAGTTCCCTTTATTGGACTTTCTCTGAGGGATTTTGGGTATTGGAGCAGGACAAACATTAAGTCAATGATGTTTAGTACGAGAAAATACCCAGATGAATTGGAAAACCAATCGGAAAATATTATAAAGCAATAGTGGAGCGGAGTTTGGAAGAAAAGAAATCAGAAAATGAGAAAAAAGCGGGGAAATAAGAAAACGCAGAAAAAGCAGGAAGAGAAAAGTTGAATGAAAATGAACCATTAAAACAAAACAAAAACGAGAGAGAACGTTGTGAGCCCCGCCCCCTTCCGCCCCCACAAAGGACGAAAATCTGTGGAATTCACAATTTTTAAGATACAAGAAAACTAAAAACGCAGAATCATGGGAAATGACCGTTTCTACCAGATTGCCGAATCTGGATCAGGTCGGAGCAATATTATAGGCAAATAGAACCAATGAAATTGCAGTCGCTACGCAACGCCTTTCAAGCGCTTACTCATTCGCTCTCTCTCTTGCACACACTGCCACGTCTCCTATGTGTAGTTATACATGTACATCTAGAAGCTGATGTATAAATTATATGTAAACAAAAATGAAAACAGATAAATACAATTAACTGGTTGGACTTAATTATCTGAAATTTTCTTTGTTACCCAAAATTTAATTCGTCCCTTTTGCGAACATATAATGAGTACCGGGTATAAAGTAGAGCCGCGGCCTTTGCCGCGGCTCACAACGTTCCGCCTCGTTTTGAATATTTTCTTTACATTTTCCTGTTCTAGCTGCGTTTCGAATTCCTGCGGTTGATATTATGATGATGCCGTGCAAAGTGCTCCACTCCCCCGCCACCGCCACAAACATATAAATACTCACACCCAGAGTCCTCATAAGAATTCTTCCACAGAGCCACACATCCACACATAAGTTAACAGTGGTCGCAGTAGTCGTAAGCCCGTCGGTTGTTGGGTCTTTTCCATGTCTTTTCCGAGTCTCTCCGTATGCTCTATTCACTTACATCTGCTCCCTCCTCCACCCCACACTACATGGCTATAGGTTAAGTATTCACCAATAATCTTCTGAGTAATATTTGAATCCATTCCTAGATCAGGTTCAGATAGAAAGAACTTTTAACTTTAATATGTGTACAGACTCCGACTCCGTCCTGACCCTTCAGACCCTGCGGCTGTCAAGATATTGATTTGCGTTGCAGTGCTAATGGTGGCAGGAGCTTCCCTGGTGGCCTGCCTATCCTCCTGCAGCTGCATGGCTGGAAATCTTGGTATTCGTCTGTCATGGCACTTTGTGGCCCGTTTGCTTCGTAAAATGTGTGCGATGGCTTGCCCATGTCTGTGTAACCTACATTGGATCCAGTCACGCCCATACGCAAGCACTGCATCCCACACTAATCATAAGCGGGACGAGAAAGAACATGTGCCCGCTTGTTTTTGGTCAGGTACAGCTGTGCCGCTGCATCCATTTCCTACTGGGGCACGCCCACACACCCACCTGCTGTCAATTTAATGCATTACGTGAGGGTTGCACAAGCTTAACAGAGGAACGGAGCGGAAGGAATGGAACGAAGCGTAATATAAAAGCGTTCGACTATGCGGCAATAGAAAGTATATATGTATGTACCTTCTTTCCAACGAAGCAAGGAAAAAAGATGGCCAAAAACAACAACAGAAAATGTCAGGAAATATTTGGTTTTCATGGCTTTCAGCAGAAACAACTTGCACACAAAATAGTTGTATTTATGTGTTTCTCATATTCGCGGTCAAAAAATATACTTGTCCTGTACCAATATTATTTTGGAAATTCATTAATTTAACCAATTAAAATATATCGTAAATTCGTTAACTATTAAGTTTTTTGTATTTTATAATCATATTTTCGTTTACTATTATATCCTTTAAGAAATAATCCTTAATTAAACTAAAAATCCCAGAAAATTGGTTGAATCTCGGCTAACTGGCTAACGTCAGATGCTTTCGTGGATTTCTAACAAAAAAAATTGGAAAGGTTTTTCTATTTAATGACTTTAAAAATGTACACTAAATATTTCATATATGTATATGGTTAAAATCGCGGACTGTTACGTTACATTCGCATGCAAATTTTAAGGGAAAGTTCCAAAAAATGCATAGAAAAGTGTAATTTTAACTACGCACGCGTTGTTATTTAGGACTCATGAACGTCTCTAAAAGACTGTTACGTTACACAATACTGGAAGTAGGTTTTCAAGTTGTCCGACACTTTTAGAAAAAAAACTTCTTTTCTGGTTGACTATTTTTAACGACACGAGTACACAATTTTATATTTGTGGGATAGAAATAATAAAATTACTTAGTAGTAAAATAGTAAAATAACCTAATAAAAAAGAATTTAATTGTCAAATTTCAAATTAAATAACATTAATTATATTTTCTTATAATAAGATAATCCAAAATTACCAATTCAACATTGAAAATAAAAAGATAGAGCAATGCAATTCCTCTGGGTTTGTTGGGTTTTATTGGGTTTTTCATAGCATTATTGTTTTGCGAGAGCCTTGCTCTATATAAAACGTATGTGTATTAGGTTAAAAACTCAATATATGTAATACCATAATTTCCCTGCAGAACCAGCCGTGAGCGATGACGAATGTCAACGACAATGTCATCTAGGCGTTGACGCCCGCTAAGCCGAACCCTTTAATTTCTCTCTGTTTCCTTCGTTTCCGCGCGATCGTAATAGATCGGCTCTGCCGATCGGTCGAAGTACAAGAGAATTTGGTTTTTTTTCTTTTGGTCTCTTTTGCGCCTGCGTCGGCAAAGCATTCTTGCTTTGTTCGCCATGTATTTGCTATTACGTTACATTGTTACAATTGTGCGGAAAGAGTTGGAAGCGAAAATGCAGTGATTTAGTAAAAAATATCTATATTATTTATTAGAGCATTGTTTAAATAAACATAAATGTGATATACGCGTGGTAAATTATGAAAATATCAATTGCATATAATGTTAAATTTGTGAAATTGTGAAAAAACTGAGTTCACTGTATCGCTGCATTCACATTGTATTTATTTATTCCTCTTTTATGCTCTTTAATTGTTGTGCCCTTAATCTCCGACTAATATGTATAGTATGGATTAAAAGAAGAATAAAGAAATGTGAATGCATAACCTGCGGTGGGCCCGAAATTTCAATTTTAAGCAGTCCAACGACAAAAACAGAAAAGCAACCCTTATATGCGAGGCCTGAGTCAAGCACAGAACACCGCTGATCTACAGTGAGCATTGCTTTTTGTTTAAACAACTCTTTTACAAATCGAACATATTTTTGGAATTTCGATCTGCTGAGGATCTACCTTAGCCGAAAGATAGCCTTAAGATACTCAATAAAGAACCGCTATTCAGCCAAAATCCACCCAAGTGCATTACTTGCTTCTCGCCGAGGCAATAAATAAATTCGTTGCATCGATCCACCGACCACTGAGCCAGCCCCGCTGAATCAGACGGACGAAAAACGGTTCGTTACACCTTTCTTATATAATTGCGACCAAATAAATAGTATTTTATAGAATAATCATTTTATTGATAGATCAACAAAATACGGAACACAATGGTAGAACATGGAAAGTAAGTCTTTACAAGTCAAAAAACTAAACAAAAACATAATAAATTAATCCGTATTATTTCAGTGGCGATGCAATTGAAGTTACCGAAAGAACCTCAGGGATCCCCAAAACTGACATACATATGTACATAATTGTAGTTTTAAATAAAAGCAAAAGAAAATAAATGAATATACTGCTTACTTATATACGCCTTACTTTTTCATCTAAAATCTTCACTTATTATATCGCTTATTTTTTCTAGAAAATCATCCCTTTCTGTATGCCTTTTTTTCGGCTAAAATCTTCACTTATTATGTGCCTTATTTTTTCGAGAAAATCTTCACTTATTATGTGCCTTATTTTTTCGAGAAAATCATCACCTATTGTATGCCTTATTTTTCGGCTAAAATCATCACTTATAGTAAGCCTTATTTTTTCGAGAAAATCATCACTTATAGTAAGCCTTATTTTTTCCCACTTCTCGATGACCATGTCATCCCCTATGCTCCTAGGACATCGCAATGTTAACGTGAGCAGTTCATCGTTCCGCGCGACATCACTTATGTCATCTGGGGTGCTCACGCTGAAATCGATGTGTGAACACATTTGTAAGCGATGGCCCGTACTGCAAGGTTGTGTTTACGGATGAAAAAGACTTACGTTACAAATAGAATTCGTCTCGGAACAAAGACACAAATGAATATATGTCTGATTGAATATTTTATTTCAAAATTTGACTAGAAGTGCTTAAAGAAAAGAAAGTACTTTTTGTTAAAGCCTAGTAATCAGATCTGAAAGAATGTTTGCAAGCAAAAAGTGTCATATAATAGGCTTTTTACACTTGGTGCGTTATCTGTCGATATCGGAAAAGATGCAGAGAAGCAGAACTGACGTTTACACTACAGCGTCTTTGCGTCTTGGAAGAGGAAGACAAATTTTGTAAACAAAGTAAATAATGTGTGAAAATCACCGAAATATGTCGGAAAAAGAGTTGATTCTTCTAACTGCGGTGGCGCAAAGTGAGGAGAATCTTTTGAAGTGCATGGAAGTATCTGAGTTATCCTCAGAAAATTTGCAATTCGTCTTGCAACTGCAACGTCCTCCTCGCGTTTGGACGCTTGTAAGTAAAGAGCAGACAATGTTCTCTCTTTTCAATTAAATAATTTATTCTAAATTGCAATAGCCACGATATGGTTCTTTTGGGGAGGAAGATGTTGTGGACAACTCCGATGCCTTTTTTCAAGAAAATTTCCGCATGGAAAGGAGTACTTTCAACATTCTTGTTGGACTGTTGCCCAATCTCAACTCTCGACTGACAATCCCTCTGGAGAAGAGAATAGCCTTAGCATAGCATAGGTAGGGAGTCTATTTGTTGTGCCAATTGCCATTGTCTGCCGCATATTATTGGAGTTTTGTCGCGAGGTACTTATACATATATTTTTGCCCCTTTTTACTCAGCTAAAAATTTTACGCGGCAATATTTAAATTTTAATATGCTGTTTTTTGTTGTTATTAGTGGTGATAGTTTCGCTAAAGGGCAAAAAAATATGAAAATTGCTGTTATGCGCAAAGAAAAAAATGCAATCAACTATTTTTTGTTCCCTATTTATTTATTTATATTTATACATATTTTATTCCTATATTATTTTCATTTCATAATAATTTTCTCTTCTCGACAACCTTTATTAATTTTATTACGTCGCCTTTGCAAAATTCTTGTTGGGTTTTTATTTTTTCACTGTTTACACATTACACATTCACACATTTACGCACACAACCTCAGTTTTAAATCGATTTGATTTAAAAATCTAGGTGCTGTGGAAAATACTACAAATACTATGAAATATTTTTCCAGCATATATCGGCGTGTTTGTTTGTCGATCTGAGTATTATAGCCTATTTACACTACGGTTGAGTTATTGAGTTATTGAGTTTCGGGCAAAACTCGAGTTTCGTTTACATGGGGAAGCATAGGGGACCTAGAGGTGGCAAAAAAGTTGAGTTTTGGTTGCGTTTAGTTGAGTTTGTCCGATTTTCGAATATTTCAACCCTGATCTGCCTGTCGTGGAATTATCACCACTAGTTACAACAAAAATTGGCAGCTCATAATTTAAATTTTGGCGCATAAACAATATGGCTGGGGAAAAAGATACATACAATTGTTAAAACCAATACCTTAAACCAATTTTATTATTAAAAACCATATAAACAATGTGGTCGATTTCTAAAATTCGGTCGGAAAAACTTAACCAAAAGCTAAATTGAATTATTATAAATTAATATAAATTAAATTATTATAAAAAATTGCCAATTAAAAAAATTTTAATTTTTGTACATATGTATGTATGTAATGTACATATGCATATAGCCAAAATTCAACATATTTGTAATTGCAGCCGTGCAATTTCCCTGCGGAAATTTTCCTTAGAAAATGGATTCCAAGGTTATTTGCAATGTTCAAATGCGTTTCTTGGAAATTTGATCCAAATACTCCACAGTTGCTGCAGACATCGTCGCCAACTCCATACATTGCAGCGTCGCTATCGTCTCTTGCTCTGCCACATAGAGCATCATTAATTCTTGGGTATTCATATTAATAAAATTAAAAAAAACAAATTTTCGGAGACAAGCACGTGCCAGCAGCCGAAACTCAATAGCTCAATAACACAACTTTGGCATAGTGTAAATTCAAATTCTGAGTTATTGAGTTACCTATCGATAAATGTGGTAACTCACTGTAGTGTAAAAAGGCTATTAATTTTGAATGAGCCTATCAAAAACATTTTGAATTAAAAATTTTTGTATTGGTTTCATACGAATATCAACCCTGATTCTGTTTGCTAGCCCTTTTTTTGGATCTGAGTTCTAAGCTTTACTTTAGAGTCAGATGTAGGGAATGAAACAATGTACATATGTACATGTGTCTGTATATATATGTGTACTCCCCTTCTTCGTCGACCTCACCATCCTTCCTACACCAAGGGGAAAACTTTTTCCTGCTAATTTTCACTTGCACCTAAGCTGCTCGGAGGCAGCAAACTGAACGATAAACGGTAAAGGGTGGGCGGGTTGATTGAGGCAACAAAAGATGCAATAATTTATGCCACAACAACGTATAAATCTGTCAAAGTTACTAAAAATTATATGAAAAGAAATAAAATCCACGAATGGGGGCGCGTTGCAGTGCATCAAATGGTGATGGGAACGGATGGGGAAGGCAGAAAGCAGGAGGCTTTGGTGGGTGATGGAACGTGGGCGCGGACTTGCTGCGGAGGCGAGGTAGACTGAGGGAATTCTCGCAAAGAAAACTACAACAGAGAGGAAAACGTACCCGACATCACAACGGGGAGCGAAGAGCGGCAGAGGAGAAGACATATACATATACATACATATAAGAGAATAAGAAATAGGAAATTATATCCAGAGTTTTTGGCAGTAAACTAATTAAATTATTTGTCGTTAATTGTTTTCCGCTCACTCCTCAATGTACATAACGGAACGTAATGGTCTAAGAGAAACGGATAGGGCTGAGGCGGGGGCATCGCGACATCGCGTTCATCAGTTGTCAACTCATCAAATTGTCAAATTTCTGTTGATTTAAATACATAGTCGTGTGAGCCTATTAAATAGAAGTAACTGCCAAAGTCGTAAATCGTTTCTAGCTCTTCTCTACATACATACATATGTTCATAGATACATATTTACATACATATGTACGAGGGTGGATCATTAAGTATCTGTGTTAGTCATGGTGGCAAAGGTTTTTTATACTTTTTATACCCGGTACTCGAAGAGTACAGGGGAATATTAGATTTGTGGTGATAACGGATGTGTAACGGATAACGGATGTGTAACTCCCAGAAGGAAGCGTTTCCGACCCCATAAATTATATACATATATTCTTGATCAGCATCAATAGCCGAGTCGATTTAGCCATGTCTGTCTGTCCGTCCGTCTGTCTGTCTTCATTAACGCCTATATCTCAGAGACTATTAAAGCTAGAGCAACCAAGTTTTGTATCCAGTCTCCTGTGTTATCACTACAACACTACTACAACACAACAGTTGTCGACTGATAAGCCAAGCCAACAGCTTCATCAGTAAATAAAGTACGCCGTCTCGTTGAGTTTCCTTTTTACAGAATTTAACATTCGAAGTCTAATAAATAATTTATGACAGGGCCAAATGTGGCCATGTAATGCTCTAGCTGCAGCTCCAGGAAACCGGACTAGACAACGGTTTTGTAGCTTAAAGTGGTGTAGGGGGTCCTCTCCCTGGAACAGCATTGTTAATGGAATTGGTGCTGCACCAGCAGGCCCAGTCAACCGAAATTTGCATATATGTATGTACATATAGACGATTCTTACGAAAACCTAAGCCAATTTGGCAGCAATTTACCTGTCCAAACCAAACTCCCTATAAGTTTCTTCCAGTGCGTATTGTCCTTGGGTGGTTTCTGTGTGTACACTGTACAGTAATAGGTTTTATCCTTCCGTGTGGATGCAAGCTGAAGCCAACAAATCTACAATCGAAATACCAATAATAAGGAATTTTCATTATATTAAATAAGTATGTATATTCGATTCGTGTAAATGTAGGTATGTAACAGCCGAAATTGAAGTGCCAGTCTTACCAAAATCCCCCTCCCTACGTTAACCAACAAATCAATCTGTCCCTTTTGTGAACAGCCATACCAAAAAGAAAGCCAGAGAGTCTGCTGCAGTCATCAGATCTGATTCTAGCGTTTACGCATGATGTATATTTTATAAAATATAAATATTCAGCCATGCTCCGGTTATCGAAAATCGCCAAAGTGCCAAATTGAATCTAAAATCGCAAAATTACGAGCTCTGGCTTTCTTGAATCGATTTAAAACCAATTGCTTATTTGCGTTTTAAAAAATTAATTGGATAAATAGATTTTTTATTCGTTTATAGTGTTAGTTTACGTTTATATTTATTTAATTAGAAATCGTTTTTCGTATGTTATATATTTAGTTAATACATTTATTTTCAATCACACCACAAGCTTAACGGCCTTAAAATAAACCTTTAAAAAAAAACAACAAATTGCCAATTCCTGATGACAATACATAAATCGATATTGATAGATGTTATGTGTTACATATTTCGTTTGTTCCTTAATTCCCGAATTTTTCGTTTTATCTTGGTGTCAAATAGTGCGATGGCCACAACAAAGAAATAACTAACTTTTTACAGTTTGTTTTATCAAGTTGCGAAAACCGGTGAACACAAATTTCAATTGGTTAAAATTTTTCCAAAATCGTAAACGCAAAAACTGACGAAAACCGGAGCAGGGCAAAAGTGTCTACTATTTCTGTGTTCTATGCACAGACGTTTTATCAGAATCTCGTCCAAATCTATCAAAGCCAGCTTTGTCAAATGGGTTCGGTTCTGTCAATCGGATTAGGTCGATTAATATGGTCATTCAGTAATCGAATGTGGTCATAATTAAGCCATGGGACAGTAGTTAAGTAGTAGTTAAGTAGATTATTCAGGCCACCATCTATTCACCATTCACGCAACGAATTCTACAGACGTCTTTCGATGAGTAACTCCCGTGGTAATTATGTATATTTGGTTTTGGGTTTAGTGTAGTCACACATGCACGACACGGGCAGGAATAACTACCTTACTTATGCATATCGCTTAACTCATACCAACGCATCGGTATAGTAATTCCCAGAAATTTGAGTATGTGTTTGCACTATATTATGGTGTTCAAAGTAACATTCGAAACGGAAAGCAAGAGCCCAGGCACACATGGTATTAAGCCTGTTTCCCACACAGGTCAAAATGGCTTATATAGCTAAAAAAAAAACTTCTTTTATTATTCTTTGATGACAGTTAAAACATAAAACAATTAATTCAATATAAAATATGAATAATGAAAACAAATATTTATAATTATTCTGAGTCCAGAGCATAGCTGATATATGCTCCTTAAACGACGCCTTATTAATGTGTCTATCTATAACTTAAATGTAAGATATAAAATATTTTTTTTTCGACTTTTTCTGAGTTTTTAAAGTCAAAATTTCGGGGGAAAAAACCGAAAAATATTATGAAATTTGAAAGCTTAATAACTTCCAGACGTTAAGCTGCACTACCTCTGAAAAAAATACCAAATTTTTAAAAAATTCTTAAAAAATAAACTAAACCTGGAAAAAAAAAGATTCTTTAAAAATTTGTAAACATCCAAATCTATCAGAAAAAGTCATTTTGGGTGACAGCGGAAAAGTCGTGTTGACTAGTGTTATCGCAAATTTCTACGATTACAATTTCGCAAAAATTCGTACGAATTGAAATCTGTCGGCTCCGGGTTTCACAACTTTTTGCTATCGATAGTGTTCCCTAATTATTTTATGATATTTCACTTTATGAAAAAATCTGTTTTTCTTTTGGATATTGAAATATATTATGAAATGATGATGTTGATGTTGGAAATCGTATTAAATGAAACCAAAAGAGAACGAAATATTCGTGAATTAAAGAACAAACGACATTTGTAACCCATGCCAACTATTGATATCGATGTTTAATCTGTCAAAGGGAATTCGAAATTTGTTATTGTTTTGTTTTGATTGGGTGGGGTAAAAATGTAGGTGTCATTAGAAATAAATTATAGATTATGATTATAAAAAAATTTGAAAAATTATATGATGTACCAAAGAAAACTCACACTGTCCCTGTTCTGGAAGGACATACTTCTACACCCAGATATCACATATCAGACATCACACATCACTGACAAAATAATTCGGCGGGGTCCACAGATAGTTTGGGAGGGGGAACAAATGAGCGAACCAAACAAATTTTGATGTTGGGCACGTTCAGTTATTGTCTCAGAATTGGAAATGGAATTGGCCGTCGAGTTCTGGAACAAATGAAACGAGCCACTCTCATTTCAGAGAGCTTAACGGAAACCTAGCTGAGAGAAAAGAGGGAGGGCGTTGTGCATTTGTACGTACATTGTACATATGTATGTACATATATCGTGCTATGAATAGTATAATAAGTTCATAGTCCTGAACACTGAGAGAATTTGTAAAGAAATGACAATGGGAACTGAAATTGGAAATTGGTTTTATTGGTAGTTTTTATACCCGGTACTCGAAGAGTATAGGGGTATATTAGATTTGTGGTGATAACGGATGTGTGTAACGCCCAGAAGGCAGCTTTTCGACCCCATAAAGTATATATATGTATTCTTGATCAGCATCAATAGCCGAGTCGATATAGCCATGTCTGTCTGTCTAGATCAGATCGCTTCATTAATATAGCTACAATGAAGAAAGCATTTTTACACAGATGTAAAAAGCATATGCAAACAAAAATGGAAACATGTACATATAAAAATTCCAAAAAATTGACTTCATGGCCTTTGACTTGATGGCCTTTGCCGCGGCTCACAACCTTCCCTCTCGTTTGTCATGGCTTTGATTCGAGCATTAGCAAATCCAAAGTGAATTATGAGCAGTGACTCAAGACCCGCACCCTCTTCGATCTCCTTGCTCGGGTGTTATGGTGATACCAAAGACAATTTAAACACTAAGATGTGCCGCGCCATACAAAATTTTGAGCACAATTCCTGACTGGCTGGAATTTTCAAAAGTTCCAGCGTGAATTAGAGAGAGACAGATAGACGGAGAGACAGAGAGCGCTTTAGTTTCACACGTTCTGTACGTGAGGCTGAGCTTTAACTGTATGTGTGCACATATTGTATGGCTGCTTGTTTGTATTGGTTGTTGACGACGCCGCTGTCGAAGAAAATACCCATTACTTTAGAATTGAATAGAGATTATGATTGACGATGACGCATGCCCAAAATATAAAAAATTTTATATTTTGTATATCCTTTATATGCTAATTTTGTTTAATGTACTATAAACGAATATAATGAACGCATGTAAATATATACAAACGCAAAATGTATATCAGATATAACATCAAATTATATTAATTGTCTATAGGGTATTAGTTCGTCGCATCAATAAGCAACACTCAGCAAATAAATTTGTGTCTCAAGAAATCTTCTCAAAAGTATTTTGCTGGCCATTTCGGCAGCTCAGCACGCGTACACACACACACATACGTACTTACGTTCCGTGTGTACTTATACAAGCAAGCTCATTCTATTTTTAGATTTGCGAGCGCACTGGAGTTCGTGCGAGCGAGATAGCACTCTTTCAAAAAACAACCCTCCCTACACCACATAATTGTATGAGCGCGGCACATCTTAGTGTTTATATTGTCTTTGGTGATACCCTGCTAATGAACTTGATAGCCTTCAGGGCATTACCGGACCACGGCTCACTAACTACTTACTAACTACGTACTAACTACTACACTTGCCAGGGGAACAACAATCACTATCTCCGTACAGCTCATACAGAAGGTTTGGGATGTAGAATTACCTGTCCAGGAGGACTGACCCGTAATTACTCCGGCATTGATACTGCTCTCGCGGACGAGTCCACCTATCTACTCCGGCTGAATCACAGAGTGGTATTCATTATAGTATTACTGACTCACATCTTTCAAATAGGCTTTCTTTGGAAATCAAGTCCCACCGAGTCGACTACAGGAGCACGTACGAGTAGGTGAAGGTCGACCGTATATAAATATAGCACATATTTACATAAAGATGAAGTCAAACTGGACCGAGCAATTATGATTCTGTAAGTAAGCGTCATTACCTGCAATGAATCAGACGGGAGAACATAATTAATATTCAACACACATTTCAATGTAGGTAAGTATATATGTATGAATATATGTATATACATATGTACATACGTACAGTGTACACAATGTATAGTAATATGAGTAGAGGGCCAGTGGCTAATGGAAAAAAGTTTAAAAAGGAAGCAAGCTTGAAAATAATTTAATCAACGCCATTGCCAATATTATTCGTTATTTTCTTCGCTTTTTATTGCATTTTTAATCAGAGATACAGCCGGACCTACGGTCGTTGGAAGTCCTTATACGTGTACACATACATACAGATGTATGTATGTATGTATGTACATATGTATGCACATATTTCTATGAATTTAGGTCATTTATGATGGACGTATTCGATGTGTAGCCGAAGCCTTAGTCGCAGTTGTAGCCATATCGCTGGGTTGAAAGGTTTGCCCTGAGCGACACGCTATACCGCAAGGTGGAATAACTCGTTCATGCATCCACCCGTCCCATCCGCTCGGAAGGGTTTGGCCTTTGCTACTGTTGTACCCTGTTGTACACAGGCGGCAAGGGATAGCCGAGTCTACTGCACAGTCCTCGGGTTGGCTCCTTGACTCTTTGATTGCTTTTCATGCATGTAACTACTCGCATGTATACGTGTTAGTTTGCTCCCACACAGTCCGTGTCATGTCCGTGCCTGTGTCTGGGCATTTGTGCATTGACACCTGGTGGGCCACCGATGATCCCGTTCCGCGATCCGTGACGTGACCTTTATCACAACTGCCTTTTATGCAATGAAAAATATGCTGAATTCATAAAAGAAACAGGAATACAGGAAAACTACAAGAACAAAAACGCTCCCTTCTCCACTATACAGTGATTCCTCCCATAGGCCAAAAATTCTTTATTCTTGTTTTTGTTTTGTTTTAACTGTTCTCTTCAAGAAAAGCATCGAAAGAGACAGCATGATATTATTTTGGTACTGCGGCGAGGGCCACTTGCAAGTAGAGTTCTCAATAAAAAAAAATAAAAAAACATTTAAAACAAGATTATAGTACGATGAAAGGCTTTAATATTATCAATAGTTAATACCCTATTACTTATTTTATGCAACAAAAAGTACTTTCGGAATTTTGTTAAGTACGTTTTGTGTGGACGTTCTGTGTTTGTCTCTGCTGTGTTTCATTAGAGATTTCGTTATGACCGTCAAAATGCAACAAGCGTTGTTGTTGTTGTGTTTGGTTTTTCTTGCTTTTAATTTATTTTTTGTGTTGATTTTCGGTTTTTCTATGCTCACATCTTATTATTTTCCTAGGGACAACATACCCATGCCAATTTTCTCGTCTGGCTGCTTTTGATAAATTGTGTGGAAGAGCAGGTTCACCTAAAGCTTAAGACAATGGCGGACCGGTACTGCCAACCTTGACTCAGGGAAAATGTGTATGCTATCGCCTATTGATTCAATTTTATTTAAATCATAAATTGAAATCAACTAACTAGTCTACCCGGTGATCCAATAGAAATAGACCTCAAATAGACCTCAAACCGTATATGAACTCTTCCGTAAAGTTCAGACACACCAAAAATATACTGCCTTGTGATTCTTTTACAATATACTCCAATAGGCTAGCATTTTCCATTTGGAGCAGATAGAAATGATAGTATAACTAAAAGATAACAGCTTGATGGGAATTTTAAAAATGTCCTTACTATGGTATATATAAGTATGTCGAGCCAAAAAACATTTAATGTCTGTGATCTAAAAACCTAATTAAATAAACAAAAGTTCAATTTTTTTGATTTTTTAACCCGATACTCAAAAAGAGTATAAGGGTATATTAGATTTGTGGTAAAAGATGATGTGTGTAACACCAAGAAGGAAGCGTTTCCAACTCCATAACTTATATACATACAGTGACTCTCAGCCCCGATGATGCAGTGTCAAATAAAAAGTTTAAGGTGCTACAGATTTTAAACTAGAGGAAAAACCAAAAATGTTTAAACGCCAATTTGTTGTATGTTTTATCACATTTAAAAAAGGAACTTTATTTGCTGATTAATTATTGCTCAGTTTTAAAAATAAAATAAAAACTTAAAATATATCTTAAATACAAGTCCCAGCTTGAAAGATGCAGCCACAAAGCAGTTTAATATTAGGCGAATTAAAGGTTTAACAGGTACTTTAATACTTAGTATGTAATCCCCTAACCTTTATTACGGCTTTTAACCTACTATTCATGGAAGAGACCAGCTTCCGAGTGCTTTCCGGGCTTATTTTGCTCCATTCCTCCAGCAGAGCTTTTTTAAGGTCGTTTTTGCTAGAAATCCTGTGATTCTGAGTGTTTTTCTCCAGCGCAGCCCACCAATTTTGAATAACATTTAAGTCTGGAGACTGGGCTGGGGGAATCATCAAGTGGGGGCAGTTCCTGATAAGCCAGGACTGTACTATTCCGGACGAATGTTTCGGGTCATTATCCTGGTAGAACCGGAAATCAAGTCGGATGCCTAGTTTCTCGGAGCTTTGGTGCAAAGTTTCTTTGAGAATATTGAAGTACGTGAGCTTATCCATCGTAGAGTCAATAAACGCCAAGTTTCCGACGCCGGCTGCCGACATGCATGCCCATACCATGACACTTTCTCCGCCGTGCTTGACTGTCGATTTTACGTGTTTGGGATCCAGCTCAGTATTGGGCTTTCGCCACACAAAGTTCCTTCCGTCCGACCCAAACAGGTTGAATTTGGTCTCGTGTGCACAAATTATGGTATTCCAGAACACGAAATCCTTGCAAAAGTTGGTTTTTGCGATCGCCAACCTTGTCCCTTTGTTCTTCAGGCTTATGAAGGGCTTCTTTCGGGGTACTCGGGCATGGAAGTCATGGTTGCGCAGAACCCGGCGCACAGTTTCCACTCTGCACTCCTTCCCCATTTTGTCCTTTACTTGTTGGGTAAGTTTTGGGGCCGATAACTTGCACCAAAGCTTCCAGAAACTAAGAATCCGACGTGATTTCCGGTTCTACCAGGATAATGACCCGAAACATTCGTCCGGAATAGTACAGTCCTGGCTTATCAGGAACTGCCCCCACTTGATGATTCCCCCAGCCCAGTCTCCAGACTTAAATGTTATTCAAAATTGGTGGGCTGCGCTGGAGAAAAACACTCAGAATCACAGGATTTCTAGCAAAAACGACCTTAAAAAAGCTCTGCTGGAGGAATGGAGCAAAATAAGCCCGGAAAGCACTCGGAAGCTGGTCTCTTCCATGAATAGTAGGTTAAAAGCCGTAATAAAGGTTAGGGGATTACATACTAAGTATTAAAGTACCTGTTAAACCTTTAATTCGCCTAATATTAAACTGCTTTGTGGCTGCATCTTTCAAGCTGGGACTTGTATTTAAGATATATTTTAAGTTTTTATTTTATTTTTAAAACTGAGCAATAATTAATCAGCAAATAAAGTTCCTTTTTTAAATGTGATAAAACATACAACAAATTGGCGTTTAAACATTTTTGGTTTTTCCTCTAGTTTAAAATCTGTAGCACCTTAAACTTTTTATTTGACACTGCATCATCGGGGCTGAGAGTCACTGTACATATGTATATTCTTAGTGAGCATCAATAGTCTGTCTGTCTACCTGTCCGTCCGTCTGTCCGGATGAGCGCTTAGATTTCAGAGACTATAAGAGTTGGAGCAGCCAAATTTTGTATTCAGAGTCCTGTGATACCACACTGTTACAAATGTAGTTACAAGTAATTTCGCCCCGCACACTTCCGCCCTGCTCATATCTACCAGACTACTGATTCGAATCATTATTACAGCCAGATGGAAGATTTGAAATTTCAGTGGCCAGTTGCGATCGAACCTTAGAGATGTTCAGTCTGGTGGCGCGCAAGAAACATTCAACAATAAAAAAAAAAAGGGAAAATAAGTTTTTATACCCGGTACTCGAAGAGTATAGGAGTATATTAGATTTGTGGGGATAACGGTTGTGTGTAACGCCCAGAAGGAAGCGTTTCCGACCCCATAAAGTATATATATTCTTGATCAGCATCAATAGCCGAGTCGATTTAGCCATGTCTGTCTGTCCGTCCGTCTGTCTGTCTTCATTAACGCCTATATCTCAGAGACCATTTAAGCTAGAGCAACCAAGTTTTGTATCCAGTCTCCTCTGTGATCACACTACTCCAAATGTATTTCAAAATTTAACCCCGCCCCCTTCCGCCCCCACAAAGGACGAAAGTCTGTGGCATTCACAATTTTGAAGATACAAGAAAACTAAATACGCAGAATCATAGAGAATGACCATTTCTATCAGAGTGTTGAATCTGGATCAGATCGGATCATTATTATAGCTACAATGAAGAAAACCATTTCGAAAGTCATCATTCCCTCTCGCTCTCTCTCACACGCGACCCTGTCTGTTTTGCCTATTCGTCTAAATGAGCGCCTAGATCTCAGAGACTATAAGAGCTAGAGCAACCAAACTTTCTATCCAAGCTCCTGTGATATCGAACCAGCACAAGTGTATTTCAAAATTTTGCCACGCCTCTTTCCGCCCCACAAAGAACGAAAATCTGTGGAATCCACAATTTTTAAGATAAATGAAAACCAAAAACGCAGAATCATGGAAAATTACCATATCTACCAGATTGCCGAATATGGATCAGGTCGGATCAATATTATAGACAGAAGAAACAAATTAAATTTCAGTGGCTACGCAACGCCTGCCAAGCGCTGACTCATTCCCTCTCTCTCTGTCGCAAACACTTGTACGTCTCAAATATGTAGTTATACATGTAGAAATGTAGAAGCAGATGTAAAAAGCATAAGCAAACAAAATTAGAAACATGTATAATATTCCAAAAATGATTTGACTTCATTTTTTGAAATATTATTTTTTGCCCAAAATTTAATTTGTCCCTTTTGCGAACATATAATAAATTGCATAAATCGCAAGCTCATATATAATATGTATGTACATATGTGTATACGACTGAGTACCGGGTATAAGGTAGAGCCGCGGCCTTTGCCGCGGCTTACAACGTTCCCCCTCGTTTATCTTTATCTTTGAAGAGAACAGATTATTTGATGTGCCAACAATTTGTTAAATTAAGATAAAGTACAAACCAAAACCAAAGATGCCCATCTTGGCCAATTAGAATCTCCAGGCCTCGGATTAAAAATATGGTAAAGCGAAAAAGTCAAAGTTAACAAGCAAAAGAGAAAAGCGCGATGATCAAAGTAAAGAGAACAGTAAATATGAAAAAGTAGAATGGATGGAAACAGATACGCCTGGACTAATAACGGACACTGGAAAAAAGTATGTAGAACAAGTAAAAACGAATTCCAAGGTTAAAGCTGAAAAAAAAGCAAGCAAGTTTAAAATCAAACTAAAAGATTTTACGTTAACACCATTGAGCTCAGTTGTATTTTAATGAAATTGAAAGTTGACGGTGTTTGACTGTGTCGAAGATAGGCTTTGGCGGATGCAAAATGGAATTTAGGAATTAATTGAGCGGCATGGCTAGTAACCTAAAATATTTCATCATTTCGTTTTTAAAACGGGTCTCATCTTTAAAATTCAAAAATTCATTTCCGATGCTGGCGGAATACATGGAATGACCAGTTCCTATTGAAAAATTTATTAGAATTAAAACAAGGGACAAAAACAACAAAGAACTATCGGTACCTACTTCAAGAGTTAACGCTTGTTTAGAGTTGCACAAATAACCTCTTTTCTTCGTTAAAAATAATTTTGTTTCTTTCAGCTATAGAAGCTATAGATTTGGACACTTTGAAGAAGCGGAGCAAATATGCTACAAATGTTCACATATCCATTCAATGGAGTCTGTTTGTACTAACTTGGTTTGTGTCAATTGCAAAGAAAATCATGTTGTTACCGTTGTTTCCCGCCCTGCGAGAAAGAGAACGTACGCTATTCAGAAATCTATGAAGTAAATTTATCTAGATTGGAGCTAGATATCCGTTGATATTTGGCAAAACGGATTCTGTAAATTCTTTCGATCACGAGGTTTGCGCTCAACCTGTTCGGGCCAGCCGCTAAACAATAGGCCTTAAAACTTAAAACTATATGTAGAATATTCAATGAACTGTAAACGCCATTGTTCGGCAGCGCTTCTGCGCTCCCCCTCTGTAAAGGGCGCTCTGCAACCGCCGCTTCGGCTCTAGCTTTGCTTAGCCGACGGTGCCAATTTAGTAATCTGCTAATCATTCTGCGCACTTGTTGCATTTGATCTCGTTCTGTACATTTATCTGGCCGGGCAAAGAGCAAGCAATCGGCTTCCGCTAGCCGCCTGTATAAATAAACATTATTAAATTTGAAACAATTCGCGTTATTATTTTGGACAAAAAATAGGTGCCAAAAAAGATTGGCATCTCAAACACAACCCTTTCGGAAAAAATCGTCTAATGATATAACTACTCAACAAAGTTCAACTTTTTATTTCTGCTGTGGCCCAAAATGACTTTTTCTGATAGATTTGGAAATTTACATTTTCTTAAAGAGTTTTTTCCAGGATTAGTTTTTTTTAAAGATTTTTTTAAAATTTTGGTTTTTTTTTTCAGAGGTAGTGCTTATATTTTCCACATATGTAACTAAGTTTCTTAAATTTGGTTGTATTGAACTTTGCAGTTTTGAAAAGCTGACAAATGCAGCTATCAATCCGACCCAGAAACTTTGTGGCTGAAGCTTAACGGTTGAAAGATATTAATCTTTCAAATTCAAATGTTGTAATTTTTTGCGGTATTTTTCCTCAAAATTTTGACTTTGAAAACTCAGGAAAAGTAAAAAAAACGAGAGGGAACGTTGCAAAGGCCGCGGCTCTACTTTATACCCGGTACTCAGTCAGAATATATGTATGTGATCTTATGATTTATGTAATGTATTATATGTTCGCAAAAGGGACGAATTACATTTTGGCCCAAATGGAAAATTTCAAAAAATTAGGTCGAACCCTATGCTAGATTTTTATATATTAAAAGTTATCTGTTTCCATTATTGTTAACATATACTTTTTACATCAGCTTCTACATTTCTACATGTACATGTAAAACTACACATACGAGACGTGGAAGTGTGTGCGAGGTAGAGAGGGAATGAGTAAGCGCTTGAAAGGCGTTGCGTAGCGACTGCAATTTCATTGGTTCCATTTGTCTATAATATTGTTCCGACCTGATCCAGATTCGGCAATCTGGTAGATACGGTCATTTCCCATGATTCTGCGTTTTTAGTTTTCTTGTATCTTAAAAATTGTGGATTTCACAGATTTTCGTCTTTTGTGGCGGCAGAAGGGGGCTTGTCAAAATTTTAAAATACACTTGTGTTTAAGTGATATCACAGGAGCTTGGATAGGTTGCTCTAGCTCTTATAGTCTCTGAGATCTAGGCGCTCATCTGGACGAACGCGCAAAGCAGACGGGGTCGCGTGTGAGAGAGAGCGAGAGGGAACGATGACTTTCAAAATGGTTTTCTTTATTGTGGCTATATTAATGATCCGATCTGATCCAGATTCAACACTTTGATAGAAATGGTCATTTTCTATAATTCTGCGTTTTAGTTTTTAGTTTTCACGTACTATCAAAATTGTGCATGCCACAGTTTTTCTTGCTTTGTGTGGAAAGGGGCGGGCGAAATTTTTAAACACACTTGTAACAGTGTGATATCAGAGGAGTCGGAATACAAAATTTGGTTGCTTTAGCTTTAATAGTCTCTGAGATATATGCGCTAATGAAGACGGACGGACGGGCGGACGGACGGACAGACATGGCTACATATACCGACTCGGCTATTGATGCTGATTAAGAATATATATACTTTATGGGGTCGGAAACGCTTCCTTCTCGGCGTTATACCCTTTTTACATTAGGGCGCATCATTAAATTTTTCCGTTAAATGGAACATGCGACAATGATGCCCTTAAGAGCCCTGTAGATAGAAGAAGACAATGATGCGGCTGCATGCTACATTCGGCGCATCATTCGCAAGTGTTACCGTATTCTAACAAGTATTTTTACAAAATACTGAAATTATTCGGGGTTTCGACGCGGTATTGGGGTATTTTTGTCGAATCAAACAATAAATTCAATTTAAAGTTGAGCGGCCAAACCATTCCTGAACATTTCAATTAAAATAAGTCTGATTGCAAGCACCAAATTGGTAACACAAAGACTTGCAAGGTCTTTTGGGACGCGCTGATTCCAAATTTAAAAGTAACACTTTTCGGTGGAGCCAACAGTAGCTGACAAAATGATGCGGAAATGATGCGGCCTAAGTGTAAACGCCTCGCATCAATTTTCCGCACCTTCGACAATGATGCGGTAGTGTAAAAAGGCTATTATATCCGTTATCACCACAAATCTAATACACCCCTATACTCTTCGAGTACCGGGTATAAAAATATTGTATGGCTAACATTTTTAGTTGTAGATAGACACATTAATTAGGCGTCGTTTAAGGTTTTATAGCTGCATTTGTCAGCTTTTCAAAACTGCAAAGTTCAATACAACCAGTTGTAGGAAACTTAAGTTATGTGAAAAATAGAAGCACTACCTATGACAAAAAATACCAAATTTTTAAAAAATTCTTTAAAAAAAAACTAAACCTGGAAAAAAAAGGATTCTTTAAAAATTTTTATATTGCCAAACCTATCAGAAAAAGTCATTTTGGGCGACATCGGAAAAAAAAGTTTAATTTTGTCGAGTAGTGTTATCAAAGAATTTTTTCATGGTTCATATGTACACGCTTTAATTATAAAGTAAAAATTCAAAAAATATATAGGAAAAAGTCAACATATATAAGTAGGAAAGCAAAAAAAAAAATGTATATGAATTGTATATCAATAGCTAATTTTAATAGCTTCGACTTCGACCATATATAAAAAGCAGCTAAACGAGAAAATTGTCTGATATGTTGTACCCAGGAAAATAGGGTTAGGTTACCTTTTTATACCCGGTACTCGAAGATTTTAAGGGTATATTAGATTTGTGGGGATAACGGTTGTGTGTAACGCCCAGACGGAAGCGTTTCCGACCCCATAAAGTATATATTTTCTTGATCAGCATCAATAGCCGAGTCGATATAGCCATGTCCGTCTGTCCGTCCGTCTTCATTTGCCCCTATATCTCAGAGACTATTAAAGCTAGAGCAACCAAATTTTGTATCCAGTCTCCTGTGTGATCACACTACTCCAAATGTATTTCAAAATTTCGCCCCGCCCCCTTCCGCCCCCACAAAGGACGAAAGTCTGTGGCATGCACAATTTTGAAGATACAAGAAAACTAAATACGCAGAATCATAGAGAATGACCATTTCTATCAGAGTGTTGAATCTGGATCAGATCGGATCATTATTATAGCTACAATGAAGAAAACCATTTCGAAAGTCATCATTCCCTCTCGCTCTCTCTCACACGCGACCCTGTCTGTTTTGCCTATTCGTCTAAATGAGCGCCTAGATCTCAGAGACTATAAGAGCTAGAGCAAGCAAACTTTCTATCCAAGCTCCTGTGATATCGAACCAGCACAAGTGTATTTCAAAATTTTGCCACGCCCCTTTCCGCCCCCACAATGGACGAAAATCGGTGGAATCCACAATTTTTAAGATAAATTAAAAAACGCAAAAACGCAGATTCATGGAAAATTACCATATCTACCAGAGTGCCAAATATGGATCAGGTCAAATCAATGTTATGGCCAGAAGAAACAAATTAAATTTCAGTGGCTACGCAACGCCTGCCAAGCGCTTTCTTATTCCCTCTCTCTCTCGTACACACTTGTACGTCTCAAATATGTAGTTATACATGTCATGTAGAAATTTAGAAGCAGATGTAAAAAGCATATGCAAACAAAATTGAAAACATGTATAATATTCCAAAACTGATTGGACTTCATTTTTGGAAATATTATTTTGAGCTGACTGAGTACCGGGTATAAGGTAGAGCCGCGGCCTTTGCCGCGGCTCACAACGTTCCCCCTCGTTGAATATAGAAAGAGCCTGGGCACCTATGGACACTTGAATTAAACATCTGATAATCTTAATATGTTAATTAACAATATAGAAAAAGTTGTATTGAGTTGTGAGATGGCGGTCATAGCGAAACCTCTAACTAAACACAACAAAGATAAACACAGAACGTCCACAATAACGTACTTAACACAATACCGATTTAAACAAACACAGAAGGAAATACATATACTTTTTTTGCATTTGTACCAGCATGCTTTCAAGCGTACGCGTACTCATACCACTACCGCACGCAATAATAGACAATAAGTCGTTGGGAAAATTTTTTTTTAACGGAATGAAGAAGACGCCGCTATGCTCAGTGCAAGGTAGAGCTTTTCAGAAATGAAATGCTGTTGATTAAACAAAATCTTTCCAGTGCAATGTCAGGGGTGCAGGAGCCACAGCCGGAGACTGGACTGACCGCAGGATACACGTAATGTACATACATATGTATGGCTGAGAACTCTTTCAGGAGAATTCAGCCCATGGGATTGTCTGCCTCTCTCACTCCCACTCCTCCTCCTTCTCCCTTCTCCTGGTAATTCTTGGTAACAACTGCACCCAAAGCTGGCCAGAGTTGCATTTTGACAAGTTTCTCTCTAGGAATCTATTCTTAGCTATGCCCGATTGTGTGCAAATTTCATAGCTGTTTTGAAAGGACATATCTACATATGGGCATTTCTCTGATGTCGCACGGGACGTTCGTACGCATTTCAAGTTGTAAAAATGTAAAAATAAAACCGATTTTCAAAATTGTTTTACCGTTATGATTCGCCATTTGACTAGCTCTATAGCTGGTGCTAGGGGCTATTTTGGGCTACTGTTCGTTTTCAAGATATTTGCAAAAAACCATGGTATTCGCACGGGACAAATATAGAAGTGGTTTTCGCGGCGACCAATTCAAACTCAGATTTCAGCGTAAGTTGAGGCGATATATTTATGCGAATTTCTGATTAATGTTCTGCATTGATGACTCTTTAAAATGGTTATAATTTGAAGCATATATGGCTTGTAGTTTTTTTTAAATTCAATTTAAACCTCTATCGAACGGGACATGTCGCACGGGACAAAAATTTCTTGGCTATATAAATGTTACCAAAATTCCGTTAACCGATATTGAAAAAATTTTCTGGGTTTTTTTTTAGATAGTTCAATATGTAAGGGAGACTTTGAAGAAAAACTTTTATCAGGAATCATCTTTCTTATAGGCGAAAAAAATAATGGAAAACATGACAAAAAAATACCAAAAAAAATACCAAAAAAAAAAACCAAAAAAATGAACTTTTGCTATTTTTAATAGGTTTTCAGATCAAAGTTAATGAAATTATATGTCAATTAATTCAATTGGCAGATTTTCAGATATATATTGGCAGATATCTTTTAAAAATAAAATCCAGAGAAAACTATATTCAAATGCGTTTTTATTGAATTTGAATTGGCCTCGGTCGACCTCGTCAGAGAAATGCCCATATGCACGTACCGGAAAAAAACGAAACCACGTAAAAATAAATGATTTTTTTTTCAAACTTCGCGGGTTAAAGTTAAGTCTAGTCACTTAAGTATAGGTTAATAGCCTATTTACACTACGGTTGAGTTATTGAGTTTCGGGCAAAACTCGAGTTTCGTTTACATGGGGAAGCATAGGGGACCTAGAGGTGGCAAAAAAGTTGAGTTTTGGTTGCGTTTAGTTGAGTTTGTCCGATTTTCGAATATTTCAACCCTGATCTGCCTGTCGTGGAATTATCACCACTAGTTACAACAAAAATTGGCAGCTCATAATTTAAATTTTGGCGCATAAAAAATATGGCTGGGGAAAAAGATACATACAATTGTTAAAACCAATACCTTAAACCAATTTTATTATTAAAAACCATATAAACAATGTGGTCGATTTCTAAAATTCGGTCGGAAAAACTTAACCAAAAGCTAAATTGAATTATTATAAATTAATATAAATTAAATTATTATAAAAAATTGCCAATTAAAAAAATTTTAATTTTTGTACATATGTATGTATGTAATGTACATATACATATAGCCAAAATTCAACATATTTGTAATTGCAGCCGTGCAATTTCCCTGCGGAAATTTTCCTTAGAAAATGGATTCCAAGGTTATTTGCAATGTCCAAATGCGTTTCTTGGAAATTTGATCCAAATACTCCACAGTTGCTGCAGACATCGTCGCCAACTCCATACATTGCAGCGTCGCTATCGGCTCTTGCTCTGCCACATAGAGCATCATTAATTCTTGGGTATTCATATTAATAAAATTAAATAAAACAAATTTTCGGAGACAAGCACGTGCCAGCAGCCGAAACTCAATAGCTCAATAACTCAACTTTGGCATAGTGTAAATCCAAATTCTGAGTTATTGAGTTACCTATCGCTAATGTGGTAACTCACTGTAGTGTAAAAAGGCTATAAGTCTAGTCACAAAGCATGCAATATATAGATGGGACAGTTTATAAATGTTGGTGTCCGCAGCGAGGTAACATGTATTGGCTCCCAGACTGTTTTGTTAGTGCATGTATTCACGAGCATTCTCTGAAATTTAGGGGATAAATAGGGAATAAAAAGTAGTTGGTTGCGTTTCTGTTCAGCATCTTCTCTATTTTTTTATTTTCATGATGAATTGTTAATTTTGGAATATCTTATTATAAGAAAATATAATTAATGTTATTTAATTTGAAATTTGACAATTAAATTCTTTTTTAATAGGCTGTTTTTCTATTTTCGTAAACTTTTTTGTAGATGTAACGTAACAGTCCGGACATTTCGGCTTGTAAAAAAAGGAAAATAAATATTTTCGCCATAAATAAAAGTAATTTTATTATTTCTATCCAACAAGTATAAAATTGTGTACTCGTGTCGGTAAAAATAGTCAACCAGAAAAGAAGACTTTTTCAAAAGTGTCGCACAACTTGAAAACCTACTTCCAAAATTGTGTAACGTAACAGTCCTTTAGAGACGTTCATAAGTCCTGAATAACAACGCGTACAGAAAAATGTATATTAACAGAAAATCTCAATACAGGTGTTAAAAATATAATAAATATTAAAATTACACAGTTTCATGAATTACACTAGTCGACACGACTTTTCCGCTGTCGCCAAAAATGACTTTTTCTGATACATTTGGATGTTTAAAATTTTTTAAAGAATGTTTTTTTTTTTTTCATGGAGTAGTTTTTTTTTAAAGAATTTTTAAAAAATTTGTTGTTTTTTGTCATAGGTAGTGCATCTATTTTTTACATAACTTAAGTTTCCTACAACTGGTTGTATTGAACTTTGCAGTTAAAAAAAGCTGACAAATGCAGCTATAAATCCGACTCAGACACTTTGTAGCTGCAACTTAACGTCTGGAAGATATTAAGCTTCCAAATTGAAATTTCATAATTTTTTCCGGTATTTTTCCCCGAAATTTTGACTTTGAAAGCTCAGGAAAAGTCGAAAAAAAATATTTGAATGCCTTGATTTTTGGTTTTAGATAGACACATTAATTAGGCGTCGTTTAAGGTATCGCTTATAAAAATATAAAAATAAACGGCTTAGTTATAACCGTTTGACCAAAACTACATTCAATACAACCAGTTGTAGGCAACTTAAGTTATGTAAAAAATAGAAGCACTACCTATGACAAAAACCAACAAATTTTTTAAAAATTCTTAAAAAAAAAACTACTCCATGAAAAAAAACCATAATTCTTTAAAAAAATTTAAATCTCCAAATCTATCAGAAAAAGTCATTTTTGGCCACAGCGGAAAAAAAAGTTGAATTTTGTCGAGTAGTGTTATTTGGAACATTTTCCTTAAATGTGCGTGCGAACGTGACGTGAATGTCCGCGATATTGACCATATGTATACATATGTATGTACATATATGTATAAACGTTTTCGCCTACAGTGCGACGGCTACTTGTAGTCAGCGAATAGTTCCGGCAACGGAAATCCGCGTTTTGAAAACTCGCCAGAAATACTTTCCGTATTTTTGGGTGTATTTTGGTATTTTGTATAAAATGTGCAGGCAACAACATTATTCATTGAGTCGCTCTCGACCGACTTTAAGTGGCGTGCTAAGATTCAATTGTCATAGTTAAATGTGAAATTACAAAAAGCCGTCCTATCCTGTCTGGCGACTATCTGGTTAAGTGAATTGAGCCTTATCTCATCTAAAACGGTTTGCTAATTGTGTCGGTCTCAGTCAAAGGGGCAAGGGAAGCAGTCTCGTCTCCGTCCGTTCCCATTAGACCTCAACGCGGGCATCAGTTTCTAAGCTCCTCAGTTCCTCAACTGCTGTCTGCTTTTTATTTATTTTTATCGCAATTAATTAATCTGTTTAATGGCATTGGGCTACGACCAGCTCTAACCGAGTTCGTAGCCCAGCTCCCTGGCTGATTGACTGACTGACTAACTCACCGACTGAATAGCTGAGTGAGCTCTAACCAACCCCACTCGTCTCCGCCCCGTCTCTTCAGCTTAGTCGGTTGTGTGCTTGTCCTACCAAAGGCATGCATAATGCCAATCAATCAAATGTAATTATAAACTATATTTATTCGATATCTGCTACACAACCGTTCAAGTCGAATGCAGATTAGCTAGGCCAACGGGGAGAGGAGAATTAAGATGATGATTAGGAAGCACTGGGAGTGGGACAGTGGTAGAGTTGAGAGCACGTTGCAACAAATTATGGCAAGTAAAGGCCCTGACAGTCCCTGACTGGGACTTCAATGCAGCCCAGCAATTTGCGGCTGCACTTAGCCGGAGAGGGGCGAGACGGCTGGCGATGGCGATGGCGCTCACTGCCCCTGCGAGCAGAATTGATGTGGGAAGTAGGCAGCAATCTAGGACTTGGGCGAAGGAACAAGGAATTAGAGGCGAAGAAAACATTTTTGATAAAAAAATCCACTTTTAAACCTTCAGGACACGAGTTTTTTTATATTTCTTGATTGATATATGTACATATGGATATGTATATGTATATACTTATAAAACTAAATCTGAATTCGCTACTCTTTTCCCATTACCGAACTACCCGCCACTTGCTGCTCTGGCTTCCAACACCATTTTGAACCATTCTGTGTGTGGTCATGGATAAAGCACCGAATGGACTAATAGATGAAATAACCCTAGGTATGGCTTTCATTGATCCAATTTCAAAACAAATCAAAACCAAAATGAGAATGAGAAAGAGAAGGTCTGTCCCACTTTCTGATTACACCCACTGGCGGCGGTATTACCTTCTTTGTTTGCTTGTGTCAAATAAAATACTAATTAGAGGAAAAAAGTGAATGCCATATGAATTTTCCAATTTTATATGTATACTCGTATCAAATTTTAATAGCTAGTTCCAAATGAATTTCAGACGCACTCGAGCATACTCGCACACAACGTTTGGTACTCGCAGAGCGAACCAAATTTTATTTCTATTTGAAAAAGTTTGAAATTAAAAACCCACAAATGCTTCTGAGCCGTTGGCGAGGTGCTCTTTTGTTTTTGGTTATTTTTAAAACGATAATAGCCGCAAAATCAGCAACGTCCTCCTCCATGCGTATAGTGTCCTTTTATGCCATGTTTGTCATTTATTTGTGTGCTTGTTTGCCGTTTGCTTTGCTTTCTGGTCTGTTTGCCATTGCCTAACCATTTTCTGCTTCTCGGCCTTCTTTCTCGTTCTCGCTATCGTTCTCGATTTCGCCCTTTGCTTTGCCTCTAGCTGTCTCAGTTTTACTTAGTCAAAGACAAACAAAAATGTACATAAATAATAAATGCAGAGAACGAAAGAACACGAAATGACAAGAACCCCATCATAAAACAGCGGACTGCAGTCGAAGCCCATAATCAAAAGATTAAATAACACGAAATATAAAAAAAATTTTAAAAATGTATGATAAAATAATTAAAGGAACGATCCATCCTTTTCGCGCACAAACATCCAAATTTTGGATTATGCCAAGCGACATTTGCCCCAGTCCGCAGTCCCCAGACCGCGGACCCCAGGCAACAGTCCCCAAAATATATCCTCTACTTCTCTGCACAATTATGTATTCTTCTACACTGTACTCCCAACCTTTCCCGAACCGAAAACGCACGATCATAAAAGCATATTATCTATAATATATTATTATACATATGTACATCATATTATTGGATCGGATCAGATCGAATAATTACACTAGTCGACACGACTTTTCCGCTGTCTCCAAAAATTACTTTTTCTGATAGATTTGGATGTTTAAAAATGGAGTACTTTTTTTTAAGAATTTTTAAAAAATTTGGTATTTTTTGTCATAGGTAGTGCTTCTATTTTTCAGATAACTTAAGTTTCCTACAACTGGTTGTATTGAACTTTGCAGTTAAAAAAAGCTGACAAATGCAGCTATAAATCCGACTCAGACACTTTGTAGCTGCAACTTAACGTCTGGAAGATACTAAGCTACCAAATTGAAATTTCATACTTTTTTTCGGTATTTTTTCCCCGAAATTTTGACTTTAAAAGATCAGGAAAAGTCGAAAAAAAAAATATTCGAATGCCTTGATTTTTGGTTTTAGATAGACACATTAATTAGGCGTCGTTTAAGGTATCGCTTATAAAAATATAAAAATAAACGGCTAAGTTATAACCGTTTGACCAAAACTTCATATGCCGTTTGGCACTATCCCAAATGCCATTTTACCGTTAAAAACTGTTACAAATACAGATTTTTGGTATTTTTGTAGGAAAAAAAAACGGTTATGCGTCGGCTAACGGAATTTATCGGCGAAATTCGGGATTTCGCTCACTCGGTTATTCGACAACAATGCACGCAGGACCTGGACTTCTTAGGGGAGGAGTAGGAGGAGGAGAAGGAGAAGAGGAACAAAGCAAACGACTTCAAAAATGCTGACAAAAAAAAACAACAGTGTTGGTGAACAAACGAAAGAATGAAAGTGCGAACATAAAATTGCTAATTTGAATAAGTCACGTGACATTCTCAGCGTTTCCCTTGAACAGGGAGGTATTCAGAATGGGAATGGAGAATGCTTTGTTGGGGCACCTACTCGCATTACTTACACCGGAAAATGGCCGACTCGACTGTTGTCGTCGTCAGGATAACATTAAAGAAATCAGCCGGGGACCGCGGACTGCTACTCGTATGCTGGTAAATGGCCGTTGCCGGGTGAGTTTGGATGCGGGTCCGGATACGAATGAAGGATGCTATGATGACGTCGCGGTCCCTATCAGCCTGAATTTTATTGTCATGGGAGGCACATTGCTCCAAGTGGTTCATCAACTGCTTGCCCCTTAATATGTTATTTATTCACACTTCCATTTTAACGGCCATGGCAGTCGACGGGAGCCAGAGTTAGAGCGAGAGAGAAAGCGAATTTGGGAGCGGGAGTGGGAATGGGAGGAAACGAAGCATTGCTCTGCCACCTTTGCGCATCAACAAATAACGTGTCCACTCGATGTTGCAGCTGTCGGAGGAGCTGTTGAAATGACATTGGCATACTGATACTGGCACTAACACTGCAACACCCACGCACGCTGATGAAATCCCCCGCCAGTCATGAAAATGCAAATGCAAACGTTCCGTAAACACATTGGCCATATTTTCATTTCGCACGCTTTTATTTACATTTGCTAATTGCTTACAGTGCGAGTACACTTACTTTATTAACCGAAAGTGCAACTCTAACTCTAATTGTCACTGAGAACTACTAACACGCTACCACCGCTGCCACGAACAATACCAATGACCTTCAATAGCACCCCATCCCCAGCACAAGGCGAAAAGTTAACGTGCTAAACGCAGGCAACCACCCATCTGAAATGGAAGAGTTCTTTTGTGATACACACCGACACACAGCCGCACTGGCAAATGAGGGGACATGTGCATATATATCTCTGCGTTTCGGCTACTAATTAGAGATGGTCGAGAGATCTAGCCCAACCTCGGACTGGGCCAATTTCACATATAGTATGTAGAAAAGTTTTTTAGTCCTAGTCCTAGTCTAATCCTACCATCAACACAACTTTTTCTGATAGATTTTGGAGCTCCACTATTTTGTAGTTGAAAATAGCAAGCAAACTATAGGTTTTTCCTTAAGCTTAAGCCCAAAATGATTACCAGCCTACTAATTAGATCTTCGAGAAAACGATGTAGCTAGAACTAGTGTTTTACAAGTTTTTATACCCGGTACTCGAAGAGTATAGGGGTATATTAGATTTGTGGGGATAACGGTTGTGTGTAACGCACAGAAGGAAGCGTTTCCGACCCCATAAAGTATATATATTCTTGATCAGCATCAATAGCCGAGTCGATATAGCCATGTCTGTCTGTCCGTCCGTCTGTCCGTCTGTCCGTCCGTCCGTCTTCATTTGCGCCTATATCTCAGAGACCATTTAAGCTAGAGCAACCAAGTTTTGTATCCAGTCTGCTGTGTGATCACACTACTCCAAATGTGTTGCAAAATTTCGCCCCGCCCCTTTCCGCCCGCACAAAGGACGAAAGTCTGTGGCGTACACAATGTTGAAGATACGAGAAAACTAAAAACGCAGAATCATAGAGAATGACCATTTCTATCAGAGTGTTGAATCTGGATCATATCGGATCATTATTATAGCTACAATGAAGAAAACCATTTCGAAAGTCATCGTTCCCTCTCGCTCTCTCTCACACGCCACCCTGTCTGCTTTGCTTATTCGTTTAAATGAGCGCCTAGATCTCAGAGACTATAAGAGCTAGAGCAACCAAACTTTCTATCCAAGCTCCTGTGATATCAATTCAGCACAAGTTTATTTCAAAATTTTGCCACGCCCCCTTCCGATCCCACAAAAAATTCGTTTTTTGGAATCTGTGGAATCCACAATTTTTAATATAAAAGAAAACCAAAAACGCTGAATCATGGCAAATTACTGTATCTATCACATTGCTGAATCTGGATCAGATGGGGTCATTATTATGGACAGAAGGAACAAATTAAATTTCAGTGGCTACACAACGCCTGCCAAGCGCTTACTCATTTCCTCTCTCTCTCGCAAACACTTCCACGTCTGAAATATGTAGTTATACATGTCATGTAGAAATGTGGAAGCAGATGTAAAAATCATAGTTAAACAAAAATGGAAACATGTATAAAAATTCCAAAAATGGTTTGACTTCATTATACCCGGTACTCGAAGAGTTCAAGGGTATATTAGATTTGTGGGGTAACGGTTGTGTGTAACGCCCAGAAGGAAGCGTTTCCGACCCCATAAAGTATATATATTCTTGATCAGCATCAATAGCCGAGTCGATATAGCCATGTCTGTCTGTCCGTCCGTCTGTCCGTCTGTCCGTCTTCATTTGCGCCTATATCTCAGAGATCATTTAAGCTAGAGCAACCAAGTTTTGTATTCAGTCTTCTCTGTGATCACACTACTCCAAATGTATTTTAAAATTTCGCCCCGCCCCTTTCCGCCCCCACAAAGGACGAAAGTCTGTGGCATGCACAATTTTGAAGATACAAGAAAAATAAATACGCAGAATCATAGAGAATGACCATTTCTATCAGAGTGTTGAATCTGGATCAGATCGGATTATTATTATAGCTACAATGAAGAAAACCATTTCGAAAGTCATCATTCCCTCTCGCTCTCTCTCACACGCGACCCTGTCTGTTTTGCCTATTCGTCTAAATGAGCGCCTAGATCTCAGAGACTATAAGAGCTAGAGCAACCAAACTTTCTATCCAAGCTCCTGTGATATCGAACCAGCACAAGTGTATTTCAAAATTTTGCCACGCCCCTTTTCGCCCCCACAAAGAACGAAAATCTGTGAAATCCACAATTTTTAAGATAAATGAAAACCAAAAACGCAGAATCATGGAAAATTACCATATCTACCAGATTGCCGAATATGGATCAGGTCGGATCAATATTATGGCCAGAAGAAACAAATTAAATTTCAGTGGCTACGCAACGCCTGCCAAGCGCTGACTCATTCCCTCTCTCTCTGTCGCAAACACTTGTACGTCTCAAATATGTAGTTATACATGTCATGTAGAAATTTAGAAGCAGTTGTAAAAAGCATATGCAAACAAAATTGAAAACATGTATAATATTCCAAAAATGATTTGACTTCATTTTTTTGAAATATTATTTTTTGCCCAAAATTTAATTTGTCCCTTTTGCGAACATTGCTCATATATGTATGTATGTGTATACTGACTGAGTACCGGGTATAAGGTAGAGCCGCGGCCTTCGCCGCGGCTCACAACGTTCCCCCTCGTTTATTTTACAATTAAAATCAGTTAAAATATCTAATGTTGTATGTTCCTTTTTGAAATTGAAATATTTGTATTAAATATGCCATCGAACGGGAAGGGTTTGAGCCGCGGCTAGGGACTATCAGAAAAAGTTGATTTGGTTATCTGAGTAAAAGTGGTGTTGCATAATGTTATTAAAATGATTAAAATTAAGTTATTATTTAATCGAGGATCAAGTAATCGGGAGAAAGGAGTTCGAACTACGAGAGAGAGAGAGAGAGAGAGAGAGAGACGTTGTGTGTGCTCTGCGGGGATCAAAAGTAGTGCGGAAAACTGTTAAAATAAATCCATCAAACACAATATTTAAAAGAAGGGCAGCGTCAAATTCAACTCAACCGCGAGAGCTTTGCTTGAATTGGTACATTTAAGTCCTCTCACACATATGTACATATGTACATACGTAATACATACATAGATACATAGATACATATATGTAGATACACTGAGGACATGTTCGCACTCAAGCGTTTGCATTTTCTAATTAATAATTATAATTCGTGACTATAATGCTTAGCGAGTGTTATATGCTATGATGACCGCACCTCCTCGGTGACTTTTTCTCCTCTTCATCCTCCTTCTCGGTCTTTCGCCCCTCTTCTGCGCCACGCCCACACGACTTTTTTTTTTGAGAAATGGCGAATACGTTTAACCCATGGCGCTCGCCTGTTGTCGCTGATGTTTGTCATTTTTATGCTCATAGCACACTTTGCCCATGTCCCCCCTTCATGACTGTGGTGGGTAGGTGGCTGCTTGTTGTGCTGCTTTGCCGGTACTCTAACCCACCCGCCCATATGACCTCTGTTTTTTTCTTTTCCATCAGTTTTATGCACATGAAGCAATGCTTTATCAACTTTTCCGTCCTTTCTTCGGGTTCTCTTGCCCAAAAAAGAGACACTTTTTGAATTGCCACAATATTTTGAGTTTTGGACACGACAGCGGCACACCATGAACCGAGAAGGCGGCCCAGGCCGAGACAGGGATGTGGATGGGGAATGCTCAGCATGAGCTGCGGGCAGACTTTTAAGTGGTTTTCTTGATTAGACCACGGCTGGGTAATGTGTGGTCTCTGGCAGACGTGTAGGGAGAAGATTTACGCGCTCGTTTTTTTTACGGTCGCAACTTTAAGAAGTTACCAGTAACCAGTCACCAGTTACCGGATTAACACGAAACAGTATGCGGCGGAACTTTTCCCATTGAGGGCGGAAACATATGGAAACAAAAACAACTCGTCCAATCTTTATACACCGTCGCAGATTCGCCTTCTATCGGATCGGAAAATACATACATACATACATATGTATGTACTTATGACGTTATTACTAAGCAAGGGCTTCACACAAGCATCTCTGGGAAGAACAGGCGCAAGGAACGATAATCACGTTCCTTTTCTGCTATATCTTCTGCACCGCTTATGACATTGAAAAGTTCTTCAAACTAGCAATGAAAATGCTCAATTTTCCATCTGAGAGACCTTCCGAGTTAATTAAAGATGCTGCCGTAAGGCCAGAGATGAGGCCAGCTCCACGTACATGTAGATACATATGTACATATTTTTAGGAAAGGAATAAGTGGGAGTACCACTAATAAGATGAATCGAATAGGTACATCGGGTTGAGTAGTGAGGATCGAGTAATTGGCAGAGAAGAGATTGAGCTACGAGTGTGAGCGGTTGTGTGTGCTCCGAGAAAATGTAGAGAAGAAAAACCCGAAGAATAAAAAGAAAAGAGAAGAGAACTAATGTGAACAACCCTAAAATAAATAAGTAAAAGACTATCGGATTTAATAAATGAAACTATTAAAATACTATCCGTGTAACGCAACTAAATCTGGAGGATCATGTACTAAAAATAATATAATTCTCCCCCACATATATACATGTACATATGAGTGTACATGCATATGTATATCAGCCATGCTCCGGCTTTCGCAAATTATTGCGATTTCGATTTTTGATATCTTCGTTCGTATTGAAATCAGTGTGCTTTGGTTTACGCTACCTTTTGCTATCGATATTGTTTCATTTCTGAAAGGTTTTCCGATATTTCACTTGGTGAAACATGCTGTTTTTCTTTAGAAAATTGAAATATTTTTGTTAAATATGGCTTTGTTTTGGCAATCGCTTTATATGAAATCAAAATAAAATGAAAAATTCATGAACCAACGTACAAACTACTGCTGTATCCATCAGGAAAGGTATCAAGATAAATAGCAATAACTGCTCAAAAAACTCTCTCTGTCTCCCACCGTATCTCTCTTTCTGCGGGAACGTAACGTACTTGGGGAAATATGCTGACAGAATAAAATCCATTTCAAGCAGTGTCGGATATTTAACGCTTACACGCTTTTTAATTCTGCTTCCCACATCAGCATATCATCGGACTGTCATCCGACCCCACCCCACCCCAGATATCGGCGGATCTCTGTGTTAACTTGAACGCCCACGACGCCGATCGTCATTGATATTCGTATTCGCTTCATTCCCATTTCCATTCTGAGGCCCGCCATCAGTATTGTATCATTTAAATGCTAGTTTCTTACCTGAACACCTACATCTGCCTATGTACATATGTACATACATACTTTCATACATAACAATATATGTAAATATTTATGTATGTATGAATGTATGTACACATATACGTTGATGATGTGTTGATTTATGGCGCAAAGGTCAAAGGAGTCGATTTTCCCAGTGTTTGTACGTTCTGGTGGTGGGTTTCGTGGAAACACAAAAACATACATAGATGCACGTATGTACATACCTAAAAATATAGAAATTAAAATTTACATATGCATTTATTCGGAGTGGGTCGGGAACACAATTAATCCTAGCTGCGGTTATTTTTAAACATTCATCGCACTGATATTGGATACCCACATCTGATGTTCCTCTCCGTCTCCCTACCTCTGGTCCTTGCCATGGCTCCCCCCATGGCTCCGATTACACTAGTCAACAGGACATTTCCGATGTCGCCTAAAATAACTTTTTCTGATAGAATTGAAAATTCACAAATTTTTAAAGAATCTTTTTTTTTTTCTAGGTTTAGTTTTTTTTAAAGAATTCTTTAAAAATGTGGTTTTATTTTTCAGAGGTAGTGCTTCTATTTTTCACATAACTTAAGTTTCCTATAACTGGTTGTAATGAACTTTGCAGGTTTGATAAGCTGACAAATGCTTATCCGACCCAGACAATTTGTAGCTGCAACTTAACGTCTGGAAGATATCAGCTTTCAAATTCAAATTTCATTACTTTTTTTGGTATTTTGTCCCGAAATTTTGACTTTGAAAACTCATCAATATTCGAAAAAATTGTATGGCTAACATTTTTAGTTTTAGATAGACACATTAATTAGGCGTCGTTTAAGGTATTGTTTGTAAGAATCGATGAATAAACGGCTAAGTTACAACCGTTTGGCCAAACTTTCATATGCCGAATTTCGGCGATAAATTCCGTTAGCCGACGTATAACTGTATAACCTAAAAAAACACCAAACTTTTTTTTAAACTGTTTTTAACGGTAAAATGGCATTTGGGGTGCCAAACGGCATATGAAGTTTTGGTCAAACGGCTTTGGTCAAAAAAAGATTCTTTAAAAATGTTTAAATCCCCAAATCTATCAGAAAAAGTCATTTTGGGCTACAGCGGAAAAATAAGGTTGAATTTTGTTGAGTAGTGTTGTCAAGGTCTCCCATATTGCGTCTCCTCGAGCGCTCGACCGAGGGCGGAGGACGAGTATGGGAGTATGAGAATATGGGGATGGTAGATGGAACTGCAACCATAAGGTCCTCCACCCCATGCCAGCTGCTTGTCTAAGTCTCAGTTGTGTCTCATTATTTGTGATTTGCGGCGGCTCACACTCCCCTGCCACTTCCCAGACCCCCTACCACATCAAACTTTTACCAGTTCGCTTCGAGCCCTTCTGCTCATCATCATCGCAGCATACTTACACACATAGCCACGTACATATTTTTATGTACATACATATATCACACGCATGCTACGCCCAAAGAGGCGTGTGCGTTGTTTAAAACGAAATTCACTTGCAGGCTCGGCTCGTGCACTCAGAGAAAGTCCGCGCGAGCACCGAGGGGTGGGTGGGTTGTGCTATGGAGGGCGAAGGTGTGCTGACTCGCAATGTAAACCAAACCGGCAAAAGAATGTACCGAAAAGAAGGCAAAGCGAGGCAAGCGAACGAGCAAACGAATAAACGAAGCCATCCCATTACAAAGAAGCCAACAAAGCAAAAAGAAGATGAGGAGACGATGACAAGAAGACGTAGACAAAGTAAAACCACTAAAACAAGCGAAACCTAAGAGGAGGAAAAACAATTATAACAGCACAGAGAGTATTGCGACTGTAGAATACCCGCTATTTGGATCCTGGATTCATTTTTCTTTTGTGCCCCCCACCCCCCACCATATGGGGATGGAGTGGGGTGTATTCTCCTAGTGGGAATTCGTTGTGCATTCTTTACATATATGTATACATATATATGTATATGCTGGAAGGTATGCACAATACATCCATTTGGCATTTTGGTAGATAGCACTACTCAACAAAATTCAACCTTATTTTTCCGCTGTCGCCCAAAATGACTTTTTCTGATAGATTTGGGGATTTAAACATTTTTAAAGAATCTTTTTTTGACCAAAGCCGTTTGACCAAAACTTCATATGCCGTTTGGCACCCCAAATGCCATTTTACCGTTAAAAACAGTTTAAAAAAAAGTTTGGTGTTTTTTTAGGTTATACAGTTATACGTCGGCTAACGGAATTTATCGCCGAAATTCGGCATATGAAAGTTTGGTCAAACGGTTGTAACTTAGCCGTTTATTCATCGATTCTTACAAACAATACCTTAAACGACGCCTAATTAATGTGCCTATCTAAAACTAAAAATGTTAGCCATGAAATTTTTTCGAATATTGATGAGTTTTCAAAGTCCAAATTTCGGGACAAAATACCAAAAAAAAGTAATGAAATTTGAATTTGAAAGCTGATATCTTCCAGACGTTAAGTTGCAGCTACAAATTGTCTGGGTCGGATAAGCATTTGTCAGCTTATCAAAACTGCAAAGTTCATTACAACCAGTTATAGGAAACTTAAGTTATGTGAAAAATAGAAGCACTACCTCTGAAAAAAAATATCACATTTTTGAAGAATTCTTTAAAAAAAAACTAAACCTAGAAAAAAAAAAATAATCCTTAAAAATGTGTGAATTTTCAATTCTATCAGAAAAATTCATTTTAGGCGACAGCGGAAATGTTGACTAGTGTAATAAGAGAAAAGCTTCATAGTGTAGCAGTATGTTTAGATAGATAAGTAGTCACATAAGGAACTCTGTATTTGAAAATGATAGATCGCGCGTCGGTATCTTCGCACCATCGATACACTCGGTGGGAGATACCGATAGGGAGATCGAAACATTCATCGTGAAGAGAGCGTCGATAAAGTGGACTCACTTTTGAGTGCAGTGTTCGGAGGCAACGGAAGTTTTGAAGCAAGTGAAATAAAGATAAATATATATTAAACCAACGAATTGAGTTTTGAATGTGGCTTCGCCTCGCAACGGAGTTCGCCCAGTTCAACCAAATCAGACGGCCTACAAACTCAGAAGTGGGATTGAACCAAACACCACAAAACCAAAACGAAAAAAAAGCCGAATTTTTTTTCTGCAACACACGCATCGACGACGCCATCCACAGCGAACGACAAGAACAGACATGTCCGACTCAGTTGGCGCGCAAGTTTTCTCGGCAGCCCAGTTGCGCGGGTGGCTAGAAGCTCTCAACATGCCAAAAGGAGGAAGCAAAGCCGCCATGGCAGCCCGTCTGAACGACGTACCAGCGGAGCTGCGAGGACAGGGACCGCCTGAGATGGTAACAGGAGAGAGCGAGACGGAAGATGACGCGGCGCCAGCCCAGAACGAGACGAATAACGGAGGAGAAGCAGAGGCCGAAAATGCGTCGCCGGCTTACGCCGACAACGGAAAAAAACCCAACGACGAGCACAAAGAGGAAAACGGCAAGACGCAGCCAACACTCGAGTACAACGACAACAACAACGGCGAAACATCACCAGAAAAGGACCGTGGAGAAAAAACTCGTGCAGAGGTGGAACTGATAAAGCTAAAGATAGAGTTGCTGAAACTGCAGAAGGAGAAGGGGGAGAACACAGACAGCGATGCCAGCATCATGTTGCTGAACGCGGCGAAAGAAATGTTGCCGACTTACCATGGCAACATTTCGGGATACAACGAAAACGTTGCAGCTTGGATCGCGCAATTTGAGGCCGCCGCAAGGGTGTACAAGCTCAAGGATGAGAAGCTACTAATGCTGCTGATGTCGAAACTTAAAGACAACGCACTAGTGTGGCTACACTCGAATCCAGAACACGTCTCATTGCCGATCGGACAGCTGCTGAACATCATGGAAAGCACGTTCCAGCCCAAAGAGAGCAAGCTATTGCTCCGTCGAAAGTTCGAGTCACGTGCATGGATGCGTGACGAAGAGTTCTCCAAGTATTTCAACGACAAGATGGTATTGGCTTCGCGCATAACCATTGACAACGAGGAGCTGATCGACGGCGTTATTGAAGGCATCCCGGACGAGGGCTTACGCAGACAGGCCCACATGCAGTGCTTCGGGGCCCCGTATCAGTTACTCAGGGCGTTCGAAAAGGTGATGCTGCCAAAGAGACCCAATCCAACAGGGGCAGCGAACATAGGAGGAACAGCAGCAACCATCCGCTGCTATAACTGCAACTCTCTAGGCCACATGGCAGGGGAGTGCCGCAAGCCCAGGCGCGAGAGAGGAGCATGCTACGGATGTGGCAGTATGAGCCACCAGGTGTCACACTGTGACGAAAGAAAGAACAAGGTACATAATGAATACATATACAAGTTTGAGATATACGTTAGCAACTACAATAACAAATGTTTGTCCTTAGATTGCCTCATCGACTCGGGGAGCCCAATAAGTTTTATTAAGTCATCATGCTTGGGGTACCAGCCTATGAAACACCCACATGAAGCGAAAGGACGCATAGTTTTAAGTTCTGATGATCTCAAGAAAGAGAATTTAAGTTGTTACAATTTAAGCAAAGTTGAAAATTATGAATTCATTTTAAGTAAAGACGCGAATTACTCATATGTTGGACTAAATAATAGCAAACTTGATATTTTTGGCAAAATACCCTGTTTTGTAATCATCAATAGCAAACAATTCAACTTTGAGTTGCTAGTAGTGGCAAACGAGTCGATGGGCTACGAGGCTGTATTAGGTAGAGACTTTATGAATTTATGTAAATTTAAAATTGTAAGTGACATTTGCGCAAAGAAGGAAGATAAAGAAGATGAATATGAACATGAAACAGAAAATGAGTGTATGAGGGTACAGACGCAAATGAGTGTGAAGAGAAGAACGAGTGTATAGAAGATAGAGAACATAGGGCAGAGAATGAGGGGAGAAAGGAAAACGAGTGCGTAAAAGGAAAAGAGCATACAGAAGAAAGTGAGTATGGGGTAGAAACTGAGTGTTTAGAAGAACAGGAAAATAAAGATGGAAATGCAGCTGTAGTGGGGCTGGTACAGGCCAAAGATCCATACGAAAACAGAAAGGCCAATTTTAGCGAACTACCTGGAGAGTACCCGGCTGTGGGAAATGATAGCGAGTTAAAAGTGGGGTCAGATTGTTGTGTGAATCTGGTAGAACGACTCAAGCACATGTTCAGAGCAACCTATACAAACGCAGAAAGTCCGAGTCTACCGGAGACGAGGTGGGAAATGAAATTGAATTTTGAAAACGAAAAACCGTTCAATTGTCCGCCCAGAAGGCTATCGTACAGCGAAAAGTCTCAAGTACAGAAGATGATAGACGATTACACAGACAAGGGCTACATCAGAACGAGCGAGTCAGAATACGTGTCACCAATAGTACTAGTAAAAAAGGATTCGGGGGAACTAAGGTTGTGCGTAGATTATCGCACACTAAATAAATGGATGATAAAAGACAATTACCCGACACCACTAATAGATGACCTGTTAGATAAACTCTCAGAGAAAAGACTATTCACTAAATTAGATTTGAAGAACGGATACTTCCACGTATTTATGCACAAAGATTCAGTAAAATACACGTCATTCACAACTCCGATGGGACAGTACGAGTGGTTGAGGATGCCGTTCGGGTTACGCAATGCGTCTGCAGTATTCCAAAGATTCACGAACAAGATTTTCTCAGATATGGTAAAGGAAGATAAGGTCATAATATACATGGACGACATAATGATAGCAACGAAGGATAGTGATAGTCACATGAAAATTTTACAGGAAGTAGTGAGACGTTTAGTGGCGAACAAACTCGAGTTAAGGTTAGACAAATGCGAGTTCTTACAATCAGAAGTTAAGTACCTAGGGTATTCTATTTCGGGCAGCGGGATTAAACCAGATACAAAGGGACTACGAGCGGTGAAAGAATTTCCGATCCCAACGAAAACGAATGAAGTACAAAGTTTCTTGGACTATGTTCGTACTTTAGAAGGTTTGTCAAAGATTTCTCGACGAAAGCTAAACCCCTTTATGACTTAGTTAAGAAAGACAGGAAGTTTGAGTTCGGAGCCTCGGAATTGGAGTGTTTTGAGCAGCTAAAAACCAAGTTATTGGAAGCACCGATCTTGGCCCTGTACAATCCTAAAGATCCGACAGAACTACATTGCGAAGCAAGCGCATTAGGATTCGGAGCTATTTTAATGCAGAAAAAGAAAGACGACAAAATACACCCAGTATTCTATTTCTCCAAGCGAACGACGGTTACGGAAGCAAAATATCACAGTTTTGAGCTAGAAACACTAGCGATAATTTATGCACTAAAACGGTTTAGAGTGTACGTGCAAGGCATACCTTTCAAGATAGTAACAGACTGCAGCGCTTTAACCTTGACATTGAATAGAAAAGAGCTGAATCCAAGAATTGCCCGCTGGGCGTTAGAGTTACAAAACTATGACTACAAGTTAGAACACCGATCAGGAAAAAGAATGCAACACGTAGATGCGCTAAGCAGGATCGTCCAGATACTCACGATAGACACGAATACCTTTGAAGAGAACTTAATAATATGCCAAAATAGAGACGACAAATTGATAGAACTAAGAGAGACGTTACAAAGATCGGAAAATAAACATTATGAGATGAGGAACGGAATAATATACAAGAAGAAAGATGACGTTACGCTACTATTCTACGTACCCGAAGAAATGGAAAGCCACGTACTCTATAGATACCATGACGAGTTAGGACACGTAGGAATCGACAAAATGACAGACGCTATTTCAAAGAGTTACTGGTTTCCAAAGGTTAGGTCTAAAGCCAAACGACATATAGAAAACTGTCTAAAATGCATAGCGTTTTCAGCGAAACACGGAAAAGAGGAAGGATTTTTACACAATATACCAAAAGGGTCAGCACCATTCGAGGTGGTACATATTGACCACTTCGGGCCAGTTGACAAAGGCAGGGCGAACAAACATATCTTGGTAGTCATAGACGCATTCACCAAGTTCGTAAGACTTTACACAACAAGAACTACGAACACGAAAGAAGCAGTGAATGCAATGAAGGATTATTTCCGAGCTTATAGCAGACCTAAATGCATTGTTTCAGACAGAGGAAGCTGCTTTACGTCGAAAGAGTTTGGAGAATTTATAGAACAAAATAATGTTAAGCACGTGAAGATAGCAACAGGATCGTCACAAGCAAACGGACAGGTAGAAAGAGTGAACAGAAGCCTAGGACCCATGATCGCAAAACTGGTCGAACCAGAGAAGGGATTACATTGGGACATAGTAATAGAAAAGGTGGAGCACGCGCTCAATAACACTATCCAGAGATCAATTAATGAGCACCCAAGTCGAATGTTGTTCGGAGTCCAGCAGAGAGGGGAGGTATCAGATTTACTAGGGGACTATATAAAAGAAGTAACGGAACAACAAGACACAAGGGATTTAGAGAAGATTAGGGCAGAAGCGAGCACCCATCAGGAGAAAGTACAGGCTTACAACAAACAAGCAACAAACTCAAAGAGAAAAGAACCACACGTGTACAGAGAGAATGATCTGGTCATGGTCAAAAATTTCGACACCCACGTAGGGGTATGCAAAAAACTCATTCCTAAATTCAAAGGACCGTATAGGATAACGAAAGTGTTAAGAAATGATAGATACGTATTGGAAGACGTAGAAGGATTCCAGCAGTCAAGGATCCCTTACAAAGGAGTTTGGGCGGTAGCGAATATGAAGCCATGGCTAGAGAAGGATAATGATGCAAATGTCACAGGGAAACAGTGTGAAGAAAATGATTGTGATACATAAACCAAAACTAGCATACTAAGAGTAAACTACCCAACCGTGATAGACAAAGCGCAAAAGAGACTAACCTAGCCGTAAGGAGTTCAGGAGCACTCCGGTCAGGATGGCCGAATTGTAGCAGTATGTTTAGATAGATAACACGATAATAACGCGCGTCGGTATCTTCGCACCATCGATACACTCGGTGGGAGATACCGATAGGGAGATCGAAACATTCATCGTGAAGAGAGCGTCGATAAAGTGGACTCACTTTTGAGTGCAGTGTTCGGAGGCAACGGAAGTTTTGAAGCAAGTGAAATAAAGATAAATATATATTAAACCAACGAATTAAGTTTTGAATGTGGCTTCGCCTCGCAACGGAGTTCGCCCAGTTCAACCAAATCAGACGGCCTACAATAGTAAAAGGTTTCACAAAAATTCATTTCAAATTCTAGGCTCATTCATGTCTTGTATAAAAAAGAAAATGTTATTTCAAAGAAAATATACATACATATGGGCATTTCTCTGATGTCGCACGGGACGTTCGTACGCATTTCAAGTTGTAAAAATGTAAAAAAAAGCCGATTTTCAAAATTGTTTTACCGTTATGATTCGCCACTTGACTAGCTCTATAGCTGGTGCTAGGGGCTATTTTGGGCTACTGTTCGTTTTCAAGATATTTGCAAAAAACCATGGTATTCGCACGGGACAAATATAGAAGTGGTTTTCGCGGCGACCAATTCAAACTCAGATTTCAGCGTAAGTTGAGGCGATATATTTATGCGAATTTCTGATTAATGTTCTGCATTGATGACTCTTTAAAATGGTTATAATTTGAAGCATATATGGCTTGTAGTTTTTTTAAATTCAATTTAAACCTCTGTCGCACGGGACATGTCGCACGGGACAAAAATTTCTTGGCTTTATAAATGTTACAAAAATTCCGTTAACCGATATTGAGAAAATTTTCTCGGATTTTTATTAGATAGTTCAATATGTAAGGGAGACTTTGAGGAAAAACTTTTATCAGGAATCATCTTTCTTATAGGGAAAAAAATAATGGAAAACATGACAAAAAAATACCAAAAAAGTGAACTTTTGCTATTTTTAATAGGTTTTCAGATAAAAGTTAATGAAATTATATGTCAATTAATTCAATTGGCGGATTTTCAATATCTTTTAAAAATAATATCCCGAGAAAACAATATTCAAATGCGTTTTTATTGAATTTTAATTTTTTGGCCTCGGTCGACCTCGTCAGAGAAATGCCCATATGTACGTCAACAGTGAACTTAAAACTAAAGCTATTTGGAGATCCATAATTTCCAAGAAAACCACTGCAGACTTATACAGTGGCTCAGAGCCAAAACCATGCAGTGTCAAATAAAAAGTTTAAGTTTAAGTTTTAATACGATCTAACAGGTGGGGAAACCCCAGTATTTAAGGGTCAAATATTGGTTTTGGTACCTAGTGTAAATATATACCTATCATCGGTCATTGGAATTTTTGAAAAATAGTGTGTAATAACTTTATGGCAGCCAATTTAACTTTTTATTTGACACTGCATGGTTTTGGATCTGAGCCACTGTATGTTCATAAGTATAAATAAGTTTAAGCATATGAAGATTCACATGTTCTTGATGAGGAACGTCAGGCAGAATCTACACATTCTTTGGTCTTTGAGGAGCTCTACTCATGATCTCGTTTTACAGTGTTGTTCGTGAAGGATGTTTGTACTGTTGTTTAAAGACAATCACAAATCGGAGAATGGAACGGAAAATGGGACCCTGCTCTGCGATCAAAGTGGCGAGGCTCTTGGCCATACGTTCTTTTTTCTAGAAGAAGCATCGTAAGTGCTTGTCAGCAATGGAAGAATCATCTTCGGGCCTTTTCCTAATTCGTCCAAAGCAGAGTGATGTAAAAACGAAAAATACAATAATGCTACCCATTAATTACTGAAACCAAAAAAAAAAAAAAAAAAAACACACAAAAATTTAATATGTACATACATACATATATGTACATATGTATGTATGCGTCGGATGGATCATAATATGTATTAATCTCAATGCGTTCTGGGCTGTTCAGTACGAAATGGTTCGCAGTGCAGGTGTTTGTTAGATGGGTTTCCAATTGCTGGAAACGACATATGTAGGTATTTATTGACCATCATTCAATCAGCGAAGTCTGTACAACCGGTGGAGTTCTCGAAGAAATTCAAAGCGAAATCAATACTTCACTAGTCTAAGACATACAGCAGCAAATCAACTTTTTCTGATAGTTCTAATTTCTTAAGACTGGCAATTTTATGATTGGTTTTTTTTTACCGTTTTTTTTCATACCGTTCGGTAATACAGTCGATATTCCATACAGCGAATCTCAAGAGAAATTCGTTGAACGGAAAACTCATGATATGGAATTCGTAAAAAGAAATAATCCATTTGAGCAAGATTTCAGTGTTCTGTAAATGAATTCTGTAAAGTTGTGTCCCCGTGAATAGATATGTATATATATATATATATATATACATATATATATATATATACATAATTAATGGGTAGCATTATTGTATTTTTCGTTTTTACATCACTCTGCTTTGGACGAATTAGGAAAAGGCCCGAAGATGATTCTTCCATTGCTGACAAGCACTTACGATGCTTCTTCTAGAAAAAAGAACGTATGGCCAAGAGCCTCGCCACTTTGATCGCAGAGCAGGGTCCCATTTTCCGTTCCATTCTCCGATTTGTGATTGTCTTTAAACAACAGTACAAACATCCTTCACGAACAACACTGTAAAACGAGATCATGAGTAGAGCTCCTCAAAGACCAAAGAATGTGTAGATTCTGCCTGACGTTCCTCATCAAGAACATGTGAATCTTCATATGCTTAAACTTATTTATACTTATGAACATACAGTGGCTCAGATCCAAAACCATGCAGTGTCAAATAAAAAGTTAAATTGGCTGCCATAAAGTTATTACACACTATTTTTCAAAAATTCCAATGACCGATGATAGGTATATATTTACACTAGGTACCAAAACCAATATTTGACCCTTAAATACTGGGGTTTCCCCACCTGTTAGATCGTATTAAAACTTAAACTTAAACTTTTTATTTGACACTGCATGGTTTTGGCTCTGAGCCACTGTATAAGTCTGCAGTGGTTTTCTTGGAAATTATGGATCTCCAAATAGCTTTAGTTTTAAGTTCACTGTTGACGTACATATGGGCATTTCTCTGACGAGGTCGACCGAGGCCAAAAAATTAAAATTCAATAAAAACGCATTTGAATATTGTTTTCTCGGGATATTATTTTTAAAAGATATTGAAAATCCGCCAATTGAATTAATTGACATATAATTTCATTAACTTTTATCTGAAAACCTATTAAAAATAGCAAAAGTTCACTTTTTTGGTATTTTTTTGTCATGTTTTCCATTATTTTTTTCCCTATAAGAAAGATGATTCCTGATAAAAGTTTTTCCTCAAAGTCTCCCTTACATATTGAACTATCTAATAAAAATCCGAGAAAATTTTCTCAATATCGGTTAACGGAATTTTTGTAACATTTATAAAGCCAAGAAATTTTTGTCCCGTGCGACATGTCCCGTGCGACAGAGGTTTAAATTGAATTTAAAAAAACTACAAGCCATATATGCTTCAAATTATAACCATTTTAAAGAGTCATCAATGCAGAACATTAATCAGAAATTCGCATAAATATATCGCCTCAACTTACGCTGAAATCTGAGTTTGAATTGGTCGCCGCGAAAACCACTTCTATATTTGTCCCGTGCGAATACCATGGTTTTTTGCAAATATCTTGAAAACGAACAGTAGCCCAAAATAGCCCCTAGCACCAGCTATAGAGCTAGTCAAGTGGCGAATCATAACGGTAAAACAATTTTGAAAATCGGCTTTTTTTTACATTTTTACAACTTGAAATGCGTACGAACGTCCCGTGCGACATCAGAGAAATGCCCATATGTATGTATATTTTCTTTGAAATAACATTTTCTTTTTTATACAAGACATGAATGAGCCTAGAATTTGAAATGAATTTTTGTGAAACCTTTTACTATTGTAGGCCGTCTGATTTGGTTGAACTGGGCGAACTCCGTTGCGAGGCGAAGCCACATTCAAAACTTAATTCGTTGGTTTAATATATATATATCTTTATTTCACTTGCTTCAAAACTTCCGTTGCCTCCGAACACTGCACTCAAAAGTGAGTCCACTTTATCGACGCTCTCTTCACGATGAATGTTTCGATCTCCCTATCGGTATCTCCCACCGAGTGTATCGATGGTGCGAAGATACCGACGCGCGTTATTATCGTGTTATCTATCTAAACATACTGCTACAATTCGGCCATCCTGACCGGAGTGCTCCTGAACTCCTTACGGCTAGGTTAGTCTCTTTTGCGCTTTGTCTATCACGGTTGGGTAGTTTACTCTTAGTATGCTAGTTTTGGTTTATGTATCACAATCATTTTCTTCACACTGTTTCCCTGTGACATTTGCATCATTATCCTTCTCTAGCCATGGCTTCATATTCGCTACCGCCCAAACTCCTTTGTAAGGGATCCTTGACTGCTGGAATCCTTCTACGTCTTCCAATACGTATCTATCATTTCTTAACACTTTCGTTATCCTATACGGTCCTTTGAATTTAGGAATGAGTTTTTTGCATACCCCTACGTGGGTGTCGAAATTTTTGACCATGACCAGATCATTCTCTCTGTACACGTGTGGTTCTTTTCTCTTTGAGTTTGTTGCTTGTTTGTTGTAAGCCTGTACTTTCTCCTGATGGGTGCTCGCTTCTGCCCTAATCTTCTCTAAATCCCTTGTGTCTTGTTGTTCCGTTACTTCTTTTATATAGTCCCCTAGTAAATCTGATACCTCCCCCCTCTGCTGGACTCCGAACAACATTCGACTTGGGTGCTCATTAATCGATCTCTGGATAGTGTTATTGAGCGCGTGCTCCACCTTTTCTATTACTATGTCCCAATGTAATCCCTTCTCTGGTTCGACCAGTTTTGCGATCATGGGTCCTAGGCTTCTGTTCACTCTTTCTACTTGTCCGTTTGCTTGTGACGATCCTGTTGCTATCTTCACGTGCTTAACATTATTTTGTTCTATAAATTCTCCAAACTCTTTCGACGTAAAGCAGCTTCCTCTGTCTGAAACAATGCATTTAGGTCTGCTATAAGCTCGGAAATAATCCTTCATTGCATTCACTGCTTCTTTCGTGTTCGTAGTTCTTGTTGTGTAAAGTCTTACGAACTTGGTGAATGCGTCTATGACTACCAAGATATGTTTGTTCGCCCTGCCTTTGTCAACTGGCCCGAAGTGGTCAATATGTACCACCTCGAATGGTGCTGACCCTTTTGGTATATTGTGTAAAAATCCTTCCTCTTTTCCGTGTTTCGCTGAAAACGCTATGCATTTTAGACAGTTTTCTATATGTCGTTTGGCTTTAGACCTAACCTTTGGAAACCAGTAACTCTTTGAAATAGCGTCTGTCATTTTGTCGATTCCTACGTGTCCTAACTCGTCATGGTATCTATAGAGTACGTGGCTTTCCATTTCTTCGGGTACGTAGAATAGTAGCGTAACGTCATCTTTCTTCTTGTATATTATTCCGTTCCTCATCTCATAATGTTTATGTTCCGATCTTTGTAACGTCTCTCTTAGTTCTATCAATTTGTCGTCTCTATTTTGGCATATTATTAAGTTCTCTTCAAAGGTATTCGTGTCTATCGTGAGTATCTGGACGATCCTGCTTAGCGCATCTACGTGTTGCATTCTTTTTCCTGATCGGTGTTCTAACTTGTAGTCATAGTTTTGTAACTCTAACGCCCAGCGGGCAATTCTTGGATTCAGCTCTTTTCTATTCAATGTCAAGGTTAATGCGCTGCAGTCTGTTACTATCTTGAAAGGTATGCCTTGCACGTACACTCTAAACCGTTTTAGTGCATAAATTATCGCTAGTGTTTCTAGCTCAAAACTGTGATATTTTGCTTCCGTAACCGTTGTTCGCTTGGAGAAATAGAATACTGGGTGTATTTTGTCGTCTTTCTTTTTCTGCATTAAAATAGCTCCGAATCCTAATGCGCTTGCTTCGCAATGTAGTTCTGTCGGATCTTTAGGATTGTACAGGGCCAAGATCGGTGCTTCCAATAACTTGGTTTTTAGCTGCTCAAAACACTCCAATTCCGAGGCTCCGAACTCAAACTTCCTGTCTTTCTTAACTAAGTCATAAAGGGGTTTAGCTTTCGTCGAGAAATCTTTGACAAACCTTCTAAAGTACGAACATAGTCCCAAGAAACTTTGTACTTCATTCGTTTTCGTTGGGATCGGAAATTCTTTCACCGCTCGTAGTCCCTTTGTATCTGGTTTAATCCCGCTGCCCGAAATAGAATACCCTAGGTACTTAACTTCTGATTGTAAGAACTCGCATTTGTCTAACCTTAACTCGAGTTTGTTCGCCACTAAACGTCTCACTACTTCCTGTAAAATTTTCATGTGACTATCACTATCCTTCGTTGCTATCATTATGTCGTCCATGTATATTATGACCTTATCTTCCTTTACCATATCTGAGAAAATCTTGTTCGTGAATCTTTGGAATACTGCAGACGCATTGCGTAACCCGAACGGCATCCTCAACCACTCGTACTGTCCCATCGGAGTTGTGAATGACGTGTATTTTACTGAATCTTTGTGCATAAATACGTGGAAGTATCCGTTCTTCAAATCTAATTTAGTGAATAGTCTTTTCTCTGAGAGTTTATCTAACAGGTCATCTATTAGTGGTGTCGGGTAATTGTCTTTTATCATCCATTTATTTAGTGTGCAGAGTGATGTAAAAACGAAAAATACAATAATGCTACCCATTAATTACTGAAACCAAAAAAAAAAAAAAAAAAAAAACACACAAAAATTTATGTATGCGTCGGATGGATCATAATATGTATTAATCTCAATGCGTTCTGGGCTGTTCAGTACGAAATGGTTCGCAGTGCACGTGTTTGTTAGATGGGTTTCCAATTGCTGGAAACGACATATGTAGGTATTTATTGACCATCATTCAATCAGCGAAGTCTGTACAACCGGTGGAGTTCTCGAAGAAATTCAAAGCGAAATCAATACTTCACTAGTCTAAGACATACAGCAGCAAATCAACTTTTTCTGATAAACTTGAAGTTCTAATTTCTTAAGACTGGCAATTTTATGATTGGTTTTTTTTTACCGTTTTTTTTCATACCGTTCGGTAATACAGTCGATATTCCATACAGCGAATCTCAAGAGAAATTCGTTGAACGGAAAACTCATGATATGGAATTCGTAAAAAGAAATAATCCATTTGAGCAAGATTTCAGTGTTCTGTAAATGAATTCTGTAAAGTTGTGTCCCCGTGAATAGATATGTATATATATATATATATATATATATATATATATATGACCGAAATGTACAGAGGGACACGTCGCCTGCAAGACCTATGCTGTTGGTACGCACGAACGTCAATGTTCCGAGATAACCTAGATTGTAGAGTTGGGCACCTTGGGACCAGTGATGCAAAACCGAACAAATTCGTTACATAGACAACTTCTTTGTACGGAAGCTCGTAATAGGGAAGTTCGACTGTACTTCAGACTTCAAACCAAGTGTAGTTCTTGCTTTGCTGCTAATCGACAGTTATATTTTTTAGGGAAAGCAAGCAAAAAAAACGGCAAAGCTATAACACAAAAACGATTCCCTATAAAGGACAGACAAACCAACATGGCTATATGTATTAACATACATATGTACATACAGTGACTCTCAGCCCCGATGATGCAGTGTCAAATAAAAAGTTTAAGGTGCTACAGATTTTAAACTAGAGGAAAAACCAAAAATGTTTAAACGCCAATTTGTTGTATGTTTTATCACATTTAAAAAAGGAACTTTATTTGCTGATTAATTATTGCTCAGTTTTGAAAATAAAATAAAAACTTAAAATATATCTTAAATACAAGTCCCAGCTTGAAAGATGCAGCCACAAAGCAGTTTAATATTAGGCGAATTAAAGGTTTAACAGGTATTTTAATACTTAGTATGTAATCCCCTAACCTTTATTACGGCTTTTAACCTACTATTCATGGAAGAGACCAGCTTCCGAGTGCTTTCCGGGCTTATTTTGCTCCATTCCTCCAGCAGAGCTTTTTTAAGGTCGTTTTTGCTAGAAATCCTGTGATTCTGAGTGTTTTTCTCCAGCGCAGCCCACCAATTTTGAATAACATTTAAGTCTGGAGACTGGGCTGGGGGAATCATCAAGTGGGGGCAGTTCCTGATAAGCCAGGACTGTACTATTCCGGACGAATGTTTCGGGTCATTATCCTGGTAGAACCGGAAATCAAGTCGGATGCCTAGTTTCTCGGAGCTTTGGTGCAAAGTTTCTTTGAGAATATTGAAGTACGTGAGCTTATCCATCGTAGAGTCAATAAACGCCAAGTTTCCGACGCCGGCTGCCGACATGCATGCCCATACCATGACACTTTCTCCGCCGTGCTTGACTGTCGATTTTACGTGTTTGGGATCCAGCTCAGTATTGGGCTTTCGCCACACAAAGTTCCTTCCGTCCGACCCAAACAGGTTGAATTTGGTCTCGTGTGCACAAATTATGGTATTCCAGAACACCAAATCCTTGTAAAAGTTGGTTTTTGCGATCGCCAACCTTGTCCCTTTGTTCTTCAGGCTTATGAAGGGCTTCTTTCGGGGTACTCGGGCATGGAAGTCATGGTTGCGCAGAACCCGGCGCACAGTTTCCACTCTGCACTCCTTCCCCATTTTGTCCTTTACCTGTTGGGTAAGTTTTGGGGCCGATAACTTGCACCAAAGCTTCCAGAAACTAAGAATCCGACGTGATTTCCGGTTCTACCAGGATAATGACCCGAAACATTCGTCCGGAATAGTACAGTCCTGGCTTATCAGGAACTGCCCCCACTTGATGATTCCCCAGCCCAGTCTCCAGACTTAAATGTTATTCAAAATTGGTGGGCTGCGCTGGAGAAAAACACTCAGAATCACAGGATTTCTAGCAAAAACGACCTTAAAAAAGCTCTGCTGGAGGAATGGAGCAAAATAAGCCCGGAAAGCACTCGGAAGCTGGTCTCTTCCATGAATAGTAGGTTAAAAGCCGTAATAAAGGTTAGGGGATTACATACTAAGTATTAAAATACCTGTTAAACCTTTAATTCGCCTAATATTAAACTGCTTTGTGGCTGCATCTTTCAAGCTGGGACTTGTATTTAAGATATATTTTAAGTTTTTATTTTATTTTCAAAACTGAGCAATAATTAATCAGCAAATAAAGTTCCTTTTTTAAATGTGATAAAACATACAACAAATTGGCGTTTAAACATTTTTGGTTTTCCTCTAGTTTAAAATCTGTAGCACCTTAAACTTTTTATTTGACACTGCATCATCGGGGCTGAGAGTCACTGTATGTACATACATCGACCCGCGTGTTCGACGCGATCCCTAATGGGTCATGTCGTGGATCGCTCTAGTGCACAACAGTTTTGATTGAGTTTACGCCTCTCTGGTGTAACCTATCCATCATATGCATACATACATATGTATGTATTTAAATACGTACATATACATATGAATGTACATATGTATGTACATATGTACGTACATATATCCATCAACTCGTATAAAGAGGGTTTTCATATTCGCATCCTCTGTGGCTCCCCCTGCTGCTTTCCCATTTCTGCTGTATTGCACGGCTAATGGCTGGAATGGGATTTCAGCTGGAAGGCGGCCCCACGCCAGTTTAAAAAATAAAACTCAATAAATACAAATAACGCATTTGCAAACAAAACTGAAAACGAGACCGCTATGTCGGCGGAGGATAAAAATCTCGAGAACAAAATTAACTGGCATACATTTGTACGTATGCATGTACATATGTATGTATAGATGTACATACATAGTATTTATGTACATGTGTATTCGGCGTGTGTGCATTCACAGAGCAACAGCAGCAACACTGAAATATATTAACACCCACAACGGTAGCGTGCCAAGGCCCCGTCGACAATAATTCCCAATGCTGCGGCCCCCTTTCGTCCCCTCATCTCTTCCGATTCCTTCGCAGCAGTGATGTAGCACGTTAAGGCGAAGGCACGGGGAAAAGGCTAGGGGAAACCATTTCGAAACGGCTGAGGGTCCGCAAGTTCTGGAGTTCTGGGGTTCTGGGCGAGAGGCCATAAAAAAGCACTTTCAAACGCATAAATTGATAAATGGACAATATAAATTAACCAATTCAATATTAAACTAGAATGCGTACATACATATATATTTATATTTCTATTTGTATGTGTGTGTATGTGTGTGTGTGTGTGTGTGTTTTGCCACAAAAGGGCGGCAAAGTGAGAAAACAAAACAACGAACGGACAGACGACCGTTGCAAGACTAAGGAGGACGAGTACGATGACGAGGACAAAGACAAGGACGTGTCGGCCTGCCAGGTGATACTCGTGACCACCTGCCCATTCCTTTGCTCTGCTCAGCCCTGCTGAATGACGATGACTGGCGGCAGCTCCTTGGCTTACGCTTTGTATTCGAAACGCTTTGATGTTGCACGACGATGTTGTTAAGCTCGTGAAAATACTTGTACGCAATCATTAGTGTGGTATGTGCCAAGGATAGTGAATAGTGGCACAATATAGTGATGATACGACGACCAGTGATGCCCCTTCAGCCCGAAAAAAATACAAAACTTCCCCTATGCGGAGAGGAAATCTATCCGATTTTAGATGCGATTTCACCTTTTTTAACCCTGTGACCTTCTCTAATGACATATGATCAAGTGTAAAGCGTATATATGTACAAAAATATTTTTAGAACTGGATGAGCCGCAATGGTGATTAAATAAAACGACTAATAGCCTTTTTACACTACTGCATCATTGTCGAAGGTGCGGAAAAGTTATGACAGCTGCTCGGCCTGCAAATGTTAATTAACGCATTAAATAAGAAGAAGAGAGCAGAAATTACCAAAATATTGAGCGATTTATTTTTAAATGTGGAAAACGGTGCATTTGAGAGTTTCACTACGAGCTCAGTGCATCCTAAAAGATCTTTGTGGACCCTTGTATGTACATATATGTGTTACCATTTTGTTGTTTGCAATCAGACCTATTTGAATTTACATTTTCAGTAACAGGTTAGCCGCTCAACTTTAAATTGAATTAATTGTTTGATTCGACACAAGCACAAACAAAAATCATTGTCGTCTTCTATCCACAGAGCTCTTATGGGCATCATTGTCGCATGTTCCATTTAACGTAAAAATTCAATGATGCACCCTAGTGTAAAAAGGCTATAAAGTGTATAGCAAATACTGAAAAATCAGTATTATAGAAATTCCAAAATTGATCAATTGATCCGTGCAAATTTTATGTGGGTGCACATGAATAGTGATTAGAAACTACGATGCATAAATTCATGCATCAGATTTTCAGAAAGGGAGCGTATGAAATACATAGTATGATTCATTTTCATGATTCACGCTGAATTGCTGACTGATGGCTCATATCGATAGCTGCTGGCAAAATGCCAAACAAAAATCATGAATACTTCGGTTTTATAAAGAATTATTCTAATTTTACGTGACTGTTTTTTGGTCCGAGTCAGATAGCCATTAGGAATGTATCATAGGCGTTTATCAGCACACCATCAAAACATGACAGATGACGGGCCTGTCGCTCAGTCCAATAAAATTAAAACATATCATATTTGAGACGTAATATGCCATTCTTTGCATCAAGTAAATCTATGTACATATGTATGTACATTGTACATACATATGATCCCATATCATTATAGATACTTTATAGATTTTTAATTTTTATTAGGTTTGAATTACTTTGGAACGATGCATGCAGCATGACGCAAATACACATGTACCTAACAATCAAAGGCACAAATTCTTCACATGACAAGGAGGAAGGAGCCGACACAAAATTATCCTGTGTAGCAGTACTATCCCCATACCACTGTACATATTCCTTAGCTAATGGTAATTAACTCAAACCAATACCACTGTTCATATTCTTAAGCCCACTGTGCTGTACTCGCAGTACATACACACTTGTAATATACTCTCCTTGTAGAGAGCGAATAGAATAAGAATTGAATAAGAATAGATTAAGGAAAGAAGGAGAAAAGAGAAGAATAAAATGAGAGCGAGATCAGTTTGGATTCTCAACAAATTAGTTTTCGCAAATGAATTTATTGAGGTAAATAAAAACAAAATGCTGGCAAATGCATTTCTAGTCAATTGGCACACAACGTGGCGTGTAAGCGACCCTCATTCACGCCCATTCCCATGCAGCCATCACTAATTCTCCCACGTTTGAGCAGCAACACGCTACCATCAAACATCATCAGACAGTCTGCGACAGTTATCGGGACGGAATTCTGTACCTGCATAAGTAGCCGCATAAATGTGAGCATATGCATACATATGTACCAGAGATCTGCAAAATTCACTTTTTTCTTGATTTACTCATACGGTAAAATTCTCACTCAATTCCACTCAATGAACGAAAGTCTGCGTTGAATGAAAATCAGCTCATGCTGATGAGCACATGAATTGTGTGTATGCACAGCCTTCGGTACACATTTCGGCTTGGCCGAATAATCGTGTCATTCGGCTCAACCGATCAAACATTCATATGTACACAAACTCAGTGTTGATTTAAATTCACTCTAATGCGCTCATATTTTTTCTCTCCCTGAGTTTATTCATGCTCAATGAGCAAACCGATCATTTGGGCGTATGTTCATTCGGCTCAGCATTGATTGAGTTGAGTAAAGAATAAAATCAAAAGGCAATGAATCAACGCGTATGAGTTTGTTCATGGGCGAAGTCAAAGAAATCAAAATACTTAATTTCACAACAGATTATATATTTTCATATTGAATGGCAATGGCTATAAGAAAATTAACAAATTAATAAAATAAAATAAGAAAATAATTTCACACTTACATATGTATATATAAGTATACATTCATATGTTTAACATAAAAATGACAAAATTAAACTAATTGTGCTCATATCAACCAACAACCGCAAGCATTCTCAAAAAAAAAAGAAACAGTAAAAACAAAAACATAACGGTAATGCATCTAAACGAGCTGAGTGATTGAGTGGTTTCGGCAGCATGAGCTGATTTTCATTCACCGTTGATTTTCGTTCAGTGAGTGGAATTGAGTAAGAATTTGGGCGTATGAGTAAATCAAGAAAAAAAATCAATGCTGAGCCGAATGAACATACGCCCAAATGATCGGTTTGCTCATTGAGCATGAATAAACTCAGGGAGAGAAAAAATATGAGCGCATTAGAGTGAATTTAAATCAACACTGAGTTCGTGTACATATGAATGTTTGATCGGTTGAGCCGAATGACACGATTATTCGGCTATTTTTGTGTATGATTTTTTTTGCAATCACGCCAAGCCGTTCTCTGATATGTACATATGCAGATATGCATATATGCAGTACCAGCCGTGAGCGATGACGAATGTCAACGACAATGTCATCTAGGCGTTGACGCCCGCTAAGCCGAACCCTTTATTTTCTCTCTGTTTCCTTCGTTTCCGCGCGATCGTAATAGATCGGCTCTGCCGATCGGTCGAAGTACAAGAGAATTTGGTTTTTTTTCTTTTGGTCTCTTTTGCGCCTGCGTCGGCAAAGCATTCTTGCTTTGTTCGCCATGTATTTGCTATTACGTTACATTGTTACAATTGTGCGGAAAGAGTTGGAAGCGAAAATGCAGTGATTTAGTGAAAAATATCTATATTATTTATTATTACCAGGTAAGTGCATTGTTTAAATAAACATAAATGTGATGTACGCGTGGTAAATTATGAAAATATCAATTGCATATAATGTTAAATTTGTGAAATTGTGAAAAAACTGAGTTCAATGTATCGCTGCATTCACATTGTATTTATTTATTCCTCTTTTATGCTCTTTAATTGTTGTGCCCTTAATCTCCGACTAATATGTATAGTATGGATTAAAAGAAGAATAAAGAAATGTGAATGCATAACCTGCGGTGGGCCCGAAATTTCAATTTTAAGCAGTCCAACGACAAAAACAGAAAAGCAACCCTTATATTTTTGTAGTTCTGTATTCTCTGAATCTCAGCATGGATTCATTAAACGTCGCTCAGTTTCCACTAATCTCCTTGAATTTTCCACCTTTGTAACTTCGGGTTTTGCTAAACAGTGTCAAACTGATGTCGTTTATACTGACTTTAGTAAAGCCTTCGACTCTGTCAATCATAATCTACTTATTCATAAACTGTCTCTTCTAGGGTTCCCGACTAAGCTTCTATATTGGACTAATTCCTACCTTTGTAACCGCTCACAACGTGTCTGCTTTAACTCCTCTCTCTCTAAACCTGTTATTGTCTCATCGGGGGTTCCTCAAGGTAGCCATCTGGGTCCCTTGCTATTTAACCTATTTATTAACGATCTTCCACAAATGTTATCTCATTCCCGTGTCCTAATGTATGCTGATGACGTTAAGCTATGTTTTTCCTACAGTGACCCCTTGTCCCCACTATCTTTGCAATCTGATCTTGATGCCCTTAACAACTGGTGCCTAATCAACATTCTACCTCTTAACATTTCTAAATGCTATATAATGACTTTTCACCGCAATAAGCCATACCTTTTCGACTACTCTATCAATAACTCTATCCTTCAACGCCTTTTCAAAGTTAACGACTTGGGCATTACCTTTGTACCTAACCTATGTTTCAACTCTCATATCTCTACTATCTCTAACAAAGCCAAAGGAGTCCTTGGATTTGTCAAAAGATGGTCTAAGGAATTTACCGACCCGTATACTACAAAACTTCTGTATGTTTCTCTGGTCCGGCCTATCTTGGAATATGGTTCTTGTGTCTGGTCTCCTCATTACCAAAAATTTCAGGATATGCTCGAATCAGTACAAAAACAGTTCCTCATCTTTGCCCTCCGGGGACTCCATTGGGACCCTTCGATCCATCTCCCTTCTTATGAAAGTAGGTTGCGCCTAATTAATCTCCACTCTCTTAAATCCCGTAGAACCTGCCAAGGTGTTCTCTTCCTCCATAAGCTTCTCTCTGGTGAGGTCGAATCAACTGCCCTCATCAACCTTATTAGTATTGCTGTTCCTTTCCGCCCGACTAGGCATTACTTCCCTCTTCATCTCCAACTCTGTCTTTCTAACTACTCGGATTATGAATCTTTCCGTAGCCTTTGCCGTAACTATAACCAATTTTTCCATCTGTTTTCCTTTGATACTAGTTCTAATATGGTCAAAATTATCTTAATCAATAACTTAATTTAATTTAAATTGCTTTAATTGGGAATTGTTCGGCTACCGGCTCTTCTCTTACCTAAATTTAGCTGTTGGTGGGATCTTATCGACTACTGAGCCGATAATCAGCCCCACCGGGTCTGAGTATTAGCATTGGCCCTTTAGTTTAATTAGTTGATATGTCATTTTACCCTTACAGTTTAACTGTACATTGTTAAACTTTAAACAAAATAAACAATAAACAATAAACAATATGCGAGGCCTGAGTCAAGCAGGTACATATTTTGGCGCGTGTTTTGTTTTTGTTGTAGGAGTAAATGCACAGAACACCGCTGATCTACATTGAGAATTGCTTTTTGTTTAAACAACTCTTTTACAAATCGAACATATTTTTGGAATTTCGATCTGCTGAGCATCTACCTTAGCCGAAAGATAGCCTCAAGATACTCAATAAAGAACCGCTATTCAGCCAAAATCCACCCAAGTGCATTACTTGCTTGTCGCCGAGGCAATAAATAAATTCGTTGCATCGATCCACCGACCACTGAGCCAGCCCCGCTGAATCAGACGTACGAAAAACGGTTCGTTACACCTTTCTTATATAATTGCGACCAAATGAATAGTATTTTATAGAATAATCATTTTATTGATAGATCAACAAAATACGGAACACAATGGTAGAACATGGAAAGTAAGTCTTTACAAGTCAAAAAACTAAACAAAAACATAATAAATTAATCCGTATTATTTCAGTGGCGATGCAATTGAAGTTACCGAAAGAACCTCAGGGATCCCCAAAACTGACATACATATGTACATAATTGTAGTTTTAAATAAAAGCAAAAGAAAATAAATGAATATACTGCTTACTTATATACGCCTTACTTTTTCATCTAAAATCTTCACTTATTATATCGCTTATTTTATCTAGAAAATCATCCCTTTCTGTATGCCTTTTTTTCGAGAAAATCTTAACTTATTATGTGCCTTATTTTTTCGAGAAAATCATCACCTATTGTATGCCTTATTTTTCGGCTAAAATCATCACTTATAGTAAGCCTTATTTTTTCGAGAAAATCATCACTTATAGTAAGCCTTATTTTTTCGCACTTCTCGATGACCATGTCATCCCCTATGCTGCTAGGACATCGCAATGTTAACGTGAGCAGTTCATCGTTCCGCGCGACATCACTTATGTCATCGGGGGTGCTCACGCTGAAATCGATGTGTGAGCACATTTGTAAGCGATGGCCCGTACTGCAGGATATCTATGCATCTATGTATGTGCGCGTAGAAATATGGTTCCTACTACGGGGATATGAGCGGACAGCGTAGAAAAATACAATGTGTCAAGTGCCTGGCTGCAGGTCACGCCCAACCACACGGCCCACCCATGTGATGTGTGGTGTGGGGCACCGCGGACCAATAATGAGCCCATTTCACACGTTGCCATCTCTTTAAGTTGTCAAATATTAAAACCCCAAAAGAGCGTTAGTCAATTTTTCGCTCGAACCGGATAATCACTGAATAAGTGTGCGTGTACGCACTCTAATCCGTTGCCCTGACGCTATTCTAGCATATACATGTACATCTGTCTCAACATCAAATCAATATAGATCACATTCGGATCGCCCTGAGTCACAAATTATTCCGAGAAATCCTCTTCTGCATGCGTTTACAATTTACGTATGTACATACATACATACATACATATGTACAGGACTCAATGTCCAAGAGCCGGATAGAACAAACTATACAAAATTGTTTTTGCAATTTACATTATAAAGGATATACAAAATATATAAATATATTAGATTTGTGGGGATAACGGTTGTGTGTAACGCCCAGAAGGAAGCGTTTCCGACCCCATAAAGTATATATATTCTTGATCAGCATCAATAGCCGAGTCGATATAGCCATGTCTGTCTGTCTGTCCGTCTGTCCGTCCGCCCGTCTGTCCGTCCGTCCATCCGTCTTCATTAGCGCCTATATCTCAGAGACTGTTAAAGCTAGAGTAACCAAGTTTTGTATCCAGTCTCCTGTGTTATCACACTACTCAAAGTGTATTTCAAAATTTCGCCCCGCCCCCTTCCGCCCCCACAAAGGACGAAAGTCTGTGGCATACACAATTTTGAAAATACAGGAAAACTAAAAACGCAGAATCATAGAGAATGACTATTTCTATCAGAGTGTTGAATCTGGATCAGATCGGATCATTATTATAGCTACAATGAAGAAAACCATTTCGAAAGTCATCGTTCCCTCTCGCTCTCTCTCACACGCGACCCCATCTGCTTTGGCCATTCGTATTTTTTGACGCCTAGTTCTCAGAGACTATAAGAGCTAGAGCAACCAAACTTTCTATCCAAACTCCTGTGATATCAAACCAGCACGAGTTTGTTTCAAAATTTTGCCTCGCCTCCTTCCGCCCCCACAAAGAACGAAAATTTGTGGAATCCACAATTTTTAAGCTACGAGAAAACCAAAAACGCAGAATCATGGAAAATGACCATATCTACCAGATTTCCGAATCTGGATCAGGTCGAATCAATATTATGGCCAGAAGAAACAAATTAAATTTCAGTGGCTACGCAACGCCTGCCAAGCGCTGACTCATTCCCTCTCTCTCTGTCGCAAACACTTGTACGTCTCAAATATGTAGTTATACATGTCATGTAGAAATTTAGAAGCAGATGTAAAAAGCATATGCAAACAAAATTGAAAACATGTATAATATTCCAAAAATGATTTGACTTCATTTTTTGAAATATTATTTTTTGCCCAAAATTTAATTTGTCCCTTTTGCGAACATATAATAAATTGCATAAATCGCAAGCTCATATATGAATGTAGGTAAATATGTGTATACTGACTGAGTACCGGGTATAAGGTAGAGCCGCGGCCTTTGCCGCGGCTCACAACGTTCTCTCTCGTTTGTATTGTGGGCAAGCGTCATTATAAAATCATAATCACCAATCAATTCTTAAGTAATTTGTGTTTTCTTCAACAGCGCACCATGGTCCCAGAGACCACTTTTGTTGACCAAAATTAATAACTCGCGAACGGAATGATATTTTTTTATTTCGTTCAATAGGAAGTGGATTTGCAAACAAAAAAAATGGGTGTGGCACCGCCCTGTTTTTATTAAGGCATATTTAAAGGGCACTAGTAAACAAAAGTGAACTTTTTATTTCCGCTGTGAACCAAATAGAGTTATTTTTATAGATTTGGAGCTTTTCAAATCTTTAAAGAATTATATTTCCTTTTTTCTTTAATTTTTAAAATCTGAAATTTTATTTTAATGTTATCTTTAGATTTTTTCAGAGGTAGTGCTTCTTTTTTTAACATAACTCAAGTATCTCACATCTGGTTGCATTCAACTGTGCAATTCTGAAAAGCACAAAAGTGCATCTATAAATCGGACCTAAGCACTTTCTAGCTTCAGCTTACCGTCTGGAAATTATTAGGCTTTCAAATTCAAATTTTATACATTTGAGGTTATAATCTATTAAATCAAATTTCAAGAAATGTGGCAAAATGTGGCATTTTTTACTATATACATTTCAACAAGGATTTACTAATCTACGATACACAATAGGTTTCAAGGTGGGACTAGCTGGGACTCACTTTGTATACCTTTTCAAAAATGAGTTTTCATTACAACTTGAGTCATTTTGAACGGCTCACTTTAAGATACAATTACGAAGTCACCACAATTACTATATACGGTTAACATTACAAAACACGTAATAAAAGACCTTAAGATTAAAATTCATAACAAAAATTTGATCAGTTAATGGTTTTTTTCCAATTTATCAAAGATTAAAAATTGTAATTAAATTTGTACTTTTTTACTGCACGAGTTTTTCGATAACAACAGTTGGGTTGCAGAGCAGATTTATCGAATGGGGCGCCATCTATGGAAATTTCTGGTACGCAACTTTAAAGGTCATTCATTTTCCAATGCAGAGTGGTATGCGATGGCTCAAAACAAAAAATGTTAATTGAAGAGCAATGGAACTTGAAAGGACCACTCGGTTGTCGGGCTATCTGGTTTAGGGTTTAGGGTTTTTGGTTTTGTTGGTTTGAGCTGCCGTGTTTCCATTCCGATTCTGATTCCATATCCCTTTTGTTTTCAATTTGCATATTTCCCGTCGCTTTTGGTTTTGTATCCTTTCCTGCTTGCTCCTATGCTGGACCAGGTCTGCGCACCCGTCTGCGGTCGCATAAAATATGTAAATTAACATATTTTATTTGGTTTATGCCATTTTAGTAAATAGGATTTTAATGCTCAACAAAACACGCGTGGTGCTCCCACAGCACGCCCGTACGTACATTTCAATAAATTAAATCGAAATTCAAAAGCCGAAAAATTTCAGTTTCATGAACTTTGCCGTGCCCGGAGCAGAGCACTTCATTAGCGCTGATTCTGCGACAGATTACATTACTAAAGCGTGGCACCGAGGGGCGGTAAGGCGCAAGGCTGCGATGGCTGGGGTTTGGTTGCCCACCCTAGTGCTGTGAGATGAGCCGAGAGCTAATTGCTAAATCAAGCCAAGCAAGTTGACAGCGTGAGGAAGGCGGAGCGAGTCATTTTCTCGTTTGCTCGTGTGCTACACGTTACACGTGCTGAGGACCAACCGCCGGATACCCGGATCTCAGTATTCACTGCCCACCGCATTCTTCTTGTTACACCCGGTAATCGAAGAGTATAGGGGTATATTTCAAAATTTCTTCCCGCCCCCAACAAAGGACGATAATCTGTGGCATGCACCATACACCGCAGAATCGTAGAGGCTCACAACGTTCCCCTCGTTTTTGTTCCATCTTGCCGTGAACTGCCGCCACAGCTTGTTTTGGTTACAACTCATTTGTTTCACGCGGCTGTAGCGCGCCTGGAGGATATGTCCATCCACTTCACTCCACTATACAACGCTTCACTCAGGGCAGCTTCCTTCGTCGAAGACCTTTGATGCAGTCGTAAACTTTATGGCTCTCCAACCATGTACCATGTACTTCTGTTTGGTTTTAGGATTTGCTTTTCCCTGTTCCCTACCTGCGCCCTGACCGATTTTTCAGCTAGGCAGGTGGAGTCCAAGGAGTCCGAGGAGTACGCCGTATTAACGTGTTGATAATGAGGAGCATGAGAATGCCATACAAAGAGAAGGGTCGCCGTCAGAGCCAGACGGGCCCATTTCTATGTGAAACCCACTCGGAATTCCACAGCCAGCCCCCGCCCAGCCACAAACCGGCTCGCTTTAGCGTGGATTGTCACGCCTAGACGTTTCCATGGACCGCTTTGGCGTCATTGTGAAAAAGGCCTTACCCCAAATCCGAATACTTAAACCAAGTGAAACTCCAGATTCTAGACCCCACACAGATCTCTGCCCACTTCAGGACCGCAGAGTTAATTTTTGTGTCTGCCCGCTGCCAACCTTGCGGCGTATGGTTGTCTTCCTTGGATTGGAGTCAACCTACCTTCTCCATGTGCTCCCTGTACTCTTTGTGCTGCTGGTCGCTATCTCCGTCTCCTGTGAACAATTTCCAGCTGGCACGATGCTTAGCCAAACCCATTTAGCAGCGGACCCTCTCCTGCCAGCAAGTGAAGTTATTTGTTCATATTTAATGAGCTCTCCGGCGGCAGGGACAGGAACAGGAACAGGGACAGAGACAGGTAGAATTCTGGGGCAGGGGTTGGGGCTGGTTGTTTGGGGCCAGAAGGACAACTACGTCTAAGCCTGCTGCTGCTGGGCCCACAATTAGCAGATATAGTCGGGATTCCGGGAGTCAGTGAACATGCTATCATTTTATTGTTCTGTGGGGGCTTGCCGGACCCAGACCCGGACCCGAACCCGCACCACCGCCACACCCAGGAGGCTAGGTCTCCATTAAGCCGACTTTCTTGCCCTGCTGTCCCAATCCGGAGGAAAACTGTGACATCGTACATATGTATGTAGGTCTACATTCCGAGTCTAGGTCCGATTTCGACACTTCCCCAGCCTTTCCTTGTCCAGCTCTCAGCCTAAAAGATGCCGAAATTTTGCTGACCACTTTAAGAGCCAATCGGCAATCGGCAGCTGTTGCGGCTGCGTCTGCGGAAATCAAGTAATTTCACTACAACGTAAAATCTTATCCAAGTTAATGCCTGACATACCATTCATCCATCCATTTTTACATACATACAATTTATGTACATATATGTATACATATGTATGTACATCCATACATACATGCATATGCATATGTCGAGCGGTTGGGGACGTAGACGGGAAAGGTGGTCCTTAATGGTATTGCTTACCTGTAAAAACCCAATAAAAATGCTGGCAAGAATAACACATTACAGCCTGCCTTCCATAACAATGAACCTTTGACTCCTCTCAGCCGCCGGCTGTGTGCCTTTTCGTGTCCTGAAGGACATGTGATAATGTCAATAAAGGTCTGTCCGGTCGCCTGGCAAGGCAAGGAGGCAAGAAGGCCAAAAACAGCCTCTGGAATGGCAAACGCACTTTCTGGCACTGGTCAGGGCTCGGACTAGGAGAGTAGGTATTGGAATCGGGATTGGGATTGGGAAGGTGTTCTGCCAAAGTTGCTCTGGCTGCATCCTTTTCCTCTTCCTTTTCTGGTCTGATTGACTTTTAGAGTGACAATATGGTTGTGTGTGTTTTTGCAGCTGGAAGGGACGGGTAAAGAAGCAATGTCAGGAATGTTCCTTTCTAGAGACTGCCTTATTTATTACTCTACTCTCTAGTTGACAGCAATTTACCGGCTGGCGGCTGAAGAAAGTGTTGGCCGTACTCCCGTAGTGGACACATGGGACTGGCATGACGGGACACGGCTCGTGCAATAGACCTAATAAAATGCCACTTCGACGACCCCAAGTTCATGTCATCGCGTGCCGGGTATCATTCTCCACTGCCTTCATAGGGTCCGGTGCTTTCTTTGCTGGCATCAACTTACTTCATAATTGACAACTAATTTCGTGCATTTATTTCTTCACCTCGGTTACACAAATTTATGTGAGTCCTCCCTCACCCGTTCCCCATCATCTGTACCAAGGCAGCGCATAACAACGGAAAAAGTTAAGGCAACGACAACCAACGGCAACAGCGATTCTCATGAAGCTGTTTCGATAACTACCTCTGCCCGGAAAAATTACATAACTAGCGGCCGACTTTGATATCTATAGCGTTCTTTTTCATACATATGTACATAGATTATATGGGTTACATGCTATGTATTTATATATGTACATACTCGTATGTACATATGTATTCTTTCTTTGTAGGAATCCACGATGAAATTTACGGGTTAGGGTAGGTTACTGGACATCGTAAAAATATATTTGGGAGATATTTATACTATATAAGATATTATCTGTTTTCATTTTTGTTAACATATGTTTTTTAAATCTATCTTCTACATTTCTACATGTACATACATGTATAACTACATATACGAGACGTGAAAGTGTGTGCGAGAGAGAGAGGGCATGAGTAAGTAGGCACTGAAACTAAATTTGTTCCTTCTGGCTATATTAATGATCCGACCTGATCCAGATTCGGAAATCCGATAGATACTGTCATTCCTTCCTTCTGAGAGTTTCACACATCCACTATAACCACAAATCTAATATATGCACCCCCATACTCTAGTACCAGGTACAAAAAAGTAAAATAAATTTCACGCACACTTGCTGAGTATCGGGAATAAAGGTAGACGTCACAACGCTCCTGCTGGTTAAATACATGAACATGTGTACATACTCTATGTGCATGTATGTGTATGCATTTATACTAGCGTAAATAAATGCAATTAAACAAAAAAAAACACATACATACTATGTATGTACATATGTACATGTTTTTATTCCCGATATTTCGCGACCATTTCGCCGCAATGCAATGGACCAAAAAACTTTGAGGGCAGCATCAACATAACATGTTCAAATGCCTGCCTTTTAGCTTTCATTCAGTCCAAGACAACCCTGCAGTTCCAGCCGTGAGTGATGGCGAATGTCAACGACAATGTCATGTACGCTTTAACGCCCGCTAAACCGAACACTTTATTTTCTCTCTGTATGCTTCTTTTCCGCGCGATCGTAATACATAGATCGGCTGTGCCGATCGTGCGAAGTACAAGATAATTTGGTTCTTTTTATACCCGGTACTCGAAGAGTATAGGGGTATATTAGATTTGTGGTGATAACGGATGTGTGTAACGCCCAGAAGGAAGCGTTTCCGACCCCATAAAGTATATATATTCTTGATCAGCATCAATAGCCGAGTCGATATAGCCATGTCTGTCTGTCCGTCCGTCTGTCCGTCCGTCTGTCCGTCTTCATTAGCGCCTAGATCTCAGAGACTATAAAAGCTAGAGCAACCAAATTTTGTATCCAGTCTCCTGTGTGATCACACTACTCCAAATGTGTTGCAAAATTTCGCCCCGCCCCTTTCCGCTCGCACAAAGGACGAAAGTCTGTGGCGTACACAATTTTGAAGATACGAGAAAACTAGAAAACGTAGAATCATAGAGAATGACTATTTCTATCAGAGTGTTGAATCTGGATCAGATCGGATCATTATTATAGCTACAATGAAGAAAACCATTTCGAAAGTCATCGTTCCCTCTCGCTCTCTCTCACACGCGACCTTATCTGCTTTGCCCATTCGTATTTTTTGACGCCTAGTTCTCAGCGACTATAAGATCTAGAGCAACCAAACTTTCTATCCAAACTCCTGTGATATCAAACCAGCACGAGTTTATTTCAAAATTTTGCCACGCCTCCTTCCGCCCCCACAAAGGACGAAAACCTGTGGAATCCACAATTTTTAAGCTACGAGAAAACCAAAAACGCAGAATCATGGAAAATGACCATATCTACCAGATTTCCGAATCTGGATCAGGTCGAATCAATGTTATGGCCAGAAGAAACAAATTAAATTTCAGTGGCTACGCAACGCCTGCCAAGCGCTTACTCATTTCCTCTCTCTCTCTCGCAAACACTTGTACGTCTCAAATATGTAGTTATACATGTCATGTAGAAATGTAGAAGCAGATGTAAAAAGCATATGCAAACAAAATTGAGAACATGTATAATATTCCAAAAATGATTTGACTTCATTTTTTGAAATATTATTTTTTGCCCAAAATTTAATTCGTCCCTTTTGCGAAAATATAATAAATTTCATAAATCGTAAGCTCATAAGTGTATGTACATATATACTGACTGAGTATAAGGTAGGTACACCCAGCGACAAAAAAAAAGCCGCACTCCGAAATTTCATGAATTTTTGACTGTGAATGTTTTTTTCTTTTTGCGTGCGTTTCCTGTCGCCTCAGTTTCTGGAAACATTTCTTGCAAAACATTTTACTTAGGAGTCTTTAAGAAGTATGCCTAAAGGAAAACAGATGACGGTGACTGAAAAGTCAAAAATTATTGCCTCGGCTGAACGAAATGTCTCCATTCGAAAAATAGCGGATCGAACTAAGTTCAATGAAAGCTCAGTGCGACGATTTTTGAAAAATTTCGTAAGACTGGACAAATGGAGAGGACAAAAGGATCGGGAAGAGAAAAGTGTACATGTGCGAGGGAAAATCGGATTATTAAGAAAACGAACCGACATGATCGATTCAAAAATGCTGTAGAGATAGCTTCTGAAGTGCAGCAATGATTTGCCAAAGAAATTTCAGCTATAACTATACAGCGTCGTCAAAAGGAGATGGGATTAATGGCAAGGACACCTGCCAAAAAGCCACTTCTTAATAGTCGAATGAAGAAAGCACGCGTAAATTGGGCTAAAGAAAAAGCCAATTGGGGTTAATCTGAGTGGTCACGAATCATATTCTCGGATGAGTCAAAATTTAACCTCATTAGACCCGATGGTTCCCGCACAGTTCGCCGCAGAAAAGGGTAACGCTATTCCGAAAATTGCTGCATTGCCAGAGTGAAGCATTATCCTTATATTATTTTATGGGGATGCATATCTAAATATAAAACAGAATCCCTAATAATTATTAAGGGTATGGTGAATTCAAAAAAGTATGAAGTGGAGTTATTCGCAGTGGAGTTGTGTCCAGTTTGGAATCACTTAGTGAGAGTGAAGATCCCATCTTTCAGGACGATTCTGAACCTTGCCATCGAGCGCGCTCTGTAAGAGAATCTCTAACGTTTTATTATTTTTTAAAATGTAGTCAACTAGTTTCAACTATTTTTTACAGACAGGTTAACATTTTGAAGGCGGAATTGGGCATAAAGTCCCTAGATTGGCCAGGTAACAGCCCCGACCTCAATTGGATAGAGAACGTCTGGGCCCTTATGACTGCCAAAATGAGAAAGCGGAAGCCCAAAACTATGGTTGAGTTAGAGGAGGTTATAGAAAAAGTTTGGTTTGAGGAGATAACGGAGGAATATTTGAGAGCTTTATGCGATTCGATGCCCAATAGGGTTAAATGTGTAATAAAAGCCAAGGGAGGTACCACCAACTATTAATTTCTATATAATTTGAAAAAAAAATTCTGAAATATGTTTGTTTATTATTAGACTATAGAAAATGAAATAACCTATTGGAAAAATTTTGTTTTTGCTGAAAAAAAAGTTTTATAATTTTACTAAATTTTTTTCCTGTGTTTGGTCAAAATACTAAATGACCGTTCAGAAAAGTGTGATTGAAAAAAATATTTATTTTTAATTATATGAAAATGATATCAAAAAACCTAGTATGCACTTTTGTTAGAAATTGATTTATTGAATTAAAAAAATGAAAACTTTTATTATCGAATAACATTTGGGGAAACCCCACACTAGAGAAGTCAAAAATGCATGCAATTTCAGAGTGCGGCCTTTTTTTTTGTCGCTGGGTGTAGGTCACAACGTTCCCCCTCGTTTTCTTTATATATACGCGAGGCGCGTGTTTGGTTTTTGTTTTAGGAGCACAAATCACCGCTGAACTACAGTGAGCAATGCTTTTTGTTTAAACAACTCTTTTACAAATCCAACATATTTCTGGAATTTCGATCTTTCCTTTCTTATATAATTGCGACCAAATGAATAGTATTTTATAGAATTATTTTATTTATTAATAGATCAAAAATATACGGAACACTATGGGGACGGGCACATCCTGGAAGGACATGGAAAGTAAGTCTTCACAAGTCAAAAAACTAAACAAAAACATAATAAATTAATTCATTTTATTTCAGTGGCGATGCAATTGAAGTTTCCTCACGAGGCTCAGGGAGGATCTCATAAAATGCATGATTTTTCGGATAAAAACTCACTTATTATATGTATGCCTTATTTTTTCGAGAAAATCATCACTTATAGTATGGCTTTTTTTTTCGAGAAAACCTTCACTTATAGTATGCGCTATATTTTCGCACTTCTCGATGACCATGTCATCGCCTATGCTCCTAGGACATCGCAATGTTAACGTGAGCAGTTCATCGTTCCGCGCGACATCACTTACATATGGCATCGGGCAAATCGATGTGTCAGCACATTTGTAAGCGATGGCCCGTACTGCAGGGAATATACGAAAATATATGTATGTACATACATACATATGTATGCGTATGTATGTACATATATGTATGTACTTTGCGGCACCTCGTGACGGCGCGTAACCTTGAGTAGCTTTGTTTATTCATCGAAAACAGGTATTGAGGTTAGTGGCTAATTGATAATCGCATCCCAGTTGAACCTCGCCCACTCAATTGTCTGATGATTCGATTCAGCTGTGGGCCTTAAGGCCATAGGCAGGTCCTATATTTATGTTGCAATAAAAGATTGACATGCAACAACATCAAGCTAAGAGGAGTGGAAAGGGAAGGAGAGGGTAGAAAGCGAAGAGCAGCAGCAAAAATAACATCATCGACAGAGGCAGGAGCAGCAGGAGAAGCGGCATCGGAATTTAATTTAATGATTTTATTAGGGCTTTCTCTGTATTCGTGGCTGATTTTATGTTATGCCAACTGCGACAACCTGGTTTATTATACCCGGTACTCGAAGAGTATAGGGGTATATTAGATTTGTGGGGATAACGGTTGTGTGTAACGCACAGAAGGAAGCGTTTCCGACCCCATAAAGTATATATTTTCTTGATCAGCATCAATAGCCGAGTCGATATAGCCATGTCTGTCTGTCCGTCCGTCCGTCCGTCCGTCCGTCTGTCCGTCTGTCCGTCTTCATTTGTGCCTATATCTCAGAGACTATTACAGCTAGAGCAACCAAGTTTAGTATCCAGTCTCCTGTGTGATCACACTACTCCAAATGTAATTCAAAATTTCGCCCCGCCCCTTTCCGCCCACACAAAGGACGAAAGTCTGTGGCGTACACAATGTTGAAGAGAAAACTAAAAACGCAGAGTCATAGAGAATGCCCATTTCTATCAGAGTGTTGAATCTGGATCAGATCGGATCATTAATATAGCTACAATGAAGAAAACCATTTCGAAAGTCATCATTCCCTCTCGCTCTCTCTCACACGCGACCCCATCTGCTTTGCTTATTCGTATAAATGAGCGCCTAGTTCTCAGAGACTATAAAAGCTAGAGCAACCAAACTTTCTATCCAAGCTCCTGTGATACCGAACCAGCACAAGTTTGTTTTAAAATTTTGCCACGCCCCCTTCCGCCCCCACAAAAGACGAAAATCTGTGGAATCCACAATTATTAAGATAAATGAAAACCAAAAACGCAGAATCATGGAAAATTACCATATCTACCAGATTACAGAATTTGGATCAGATCGGATCAATATTATGGCCAGAAGAAACAAATTAAATTTCAGTGGCTACGCAACGCCTGCCAAGCGCTGACTCATTCATTCTCTCTCTGTCGCAAACACTTGTAAGTCTCAAATATGTAGTTATACATGTCATGTAGAAATTTAGAAGCAGATGTAAAAAGCATATGTAAACAAAAATGGAAACATGTAAAAAAATTCCAAAAAATTCATTTTTTTAATTTAAATATTATTTTCGTTCCTTTTGAGAACATATAATAAATTTCATAAATCGTAGGCTCATATATGTATGTATGTATATACTGACTGAGTACCGGGTATAAGGTAGAGCCGCGGCCTTTGCCGCGGCTCACAACGTTCCCTCTCGTTTTATACATACATACATAAAAAAATATGAATGTTGATGGAGCCGCTGCTTCCTGTCTGGGCCAGTCGGGCAGAGCAGGATGAGGGCCCTGGTGGCATGACAAATGTAAACGGCTCGTAAGCCTATAAATTATATAAATTTCAGGGGCCATTCGTACGTCTGCGATTGCTGGCGACAGGCAGTTCGCTGAAGAGCGACCAAAGGATCCACAGCGTAGCCACGACGATGTCGAGTCGATGATGATGATGTTGACGATGATTTTGATGACGACTGCCTGCCATCGCCGAATCTCTTCAGTGTCTGGGGCTCTCCCATTCCGTATTCTGTATTCCGTGCTCCTCGTCCCGCCTCAAATTGTTTTTCAAATTCCGTATACCAATCGAGGACAACAATAACAGCCAGCAAGACGAAAAGGACGAATCAACTCGAAATGACATTTGCAAAAATTTTAATGACAAGACAAGATTAATCAATACGGGCCAACATTCCTCCTCTTCTCTACCCCTACTCTTTCCAGCCATCACTTTTCTAAGTCTTGTTTTTCTGCTGACAAACAGAAAAACAGGCTCCACACACAAGGGAGGGTGCTGGGAAGAAGAGAGGAGGACGGGGGAAATAAAAAATACCAACAAAAACAACAGGAATGTGAAACACGCACGCATATAACATTTCCAAAGGGGAAATGTGGGACCTGCCCACATGCGTGGCGGGGCTTGGACGATGGTGGGAGGAGGTGCTTCGGCAAGTTTCTGGCTCGAACACGTTTTCGGACACGTTGTGCGAGAGTGTCAGAGCTGTGCCCAGAGCTGGGCTGGGCCCAGTCGGCTGGCAGTCCGTCGACTCCTTGAGATGAGTGCGTGAGTTCGTGACTGCTGAGGATCCCGTGCCGGCGACTTAGTTCCTGGACTCCTGGACATGTCTCCACATAATTACCAATTTGATCAGAATTTATGAATATTTTATCTACTTCCATTTTTTTTCTACTGGTTTTTATTCCGCACAGACAGACTCTTCGAGTACCGGATATAAATACAGAAGAAGCCGTGCTGCGCTGTACTGTCTAGCTTCTGGCTCCTCTCTCCAGCTTGTAATTGTTAAAGAGCTCGACTTTAACGGTTAAAATAAATTCAAGTGGTATATAGAAACACTCGCTGCAGGCACAGGGAGGTGAGGGAGCAGGCAATGCAGCACAACTTCTACCCAACGCAGCCCGTATCCAGTATCCAATATTCCAATGAGGTGGAAACGGGTCGACAGTTTACTGACCTGCAAAGAACGATTTAGTCACTTCTAATATGGCATACGGCTAGCAGCAGGCTAGAAGCAGATTCACCGAAGCATTAGGGGGCATGGTAAGGGAGAGGGGAAGGGGCAGGAAGGACCAGCCCATTGGAAGAATCTGTATGTTGCGTTAACCCACCGGATCCCAAAACCCTTTTCCCTACAATACACTCCATTTCCACGATTTTCTTCGATATCCTATCGCCTCTCTTTCCCAACTATTCCGCCCTGATTAGGGTCGTAGCCCAGATTACGTTACATTGTTCCCGATGTTATCATGCAAAAATGGGAACAGTCGAGCAACGTTTCGATCTCTTTCACGATAATTAATAGTTTATAACTTGCATTCCCCCGCAAGCCAAAACAAGGGTCATTTATAGCCCATTCATCAGCGGTCTTCCCTTCCCTTCCCAGGCAAGAATTCGGCATAACAACAACTACAGCTACTCGTACAAGTCGTTGCTGGCCAGCTACTGACTTATGCACTTCAGAATGGGGTTGTAATGAACATAGCCCCGCAGCTATGGGCCAACCGGCGAGGGAGCGAAACAGCAGCCCCAGAACCCAGACCCAGATTTGGTCATTTGTCCAAAATGGAGGCAAGTTAAAGCAGAAGCCAAAATGCAAACAAAGCAAAGAAAAGTATACAAAAAAACAAACAAAAAGGAAGAAACAGAATAATTTTTTTTTGGTAAAGGGGTTTTTTTGGTGTCAATTCAATTAAAATTGGTTTCCTTTCAAAATTAAGATCAGTTTGATTGTATAAAAAGCTGTTAACTTTTCATTTTGGCGAGAAAAGCGGACAGCACGCTCCCGATAACGTGAGCACAAATTCTTGAAAAATCCAAATGTAAATCGGAAAGTTTTTTTGCGAAAGTGAAAACCAGAGCCAGCCATAATAAAGCACTCTGAATTAGTTGTTGTTTTGTAGTCCAAGCACCTCCCCAGTCCCCACGCTCCATCCGCAACTTGGCCTCCAATGCCTTGAGAGCGCTCGTCGTTTGCGTTTTCGTTTTCTTTGCCGTTTCAGTGGTCGTCGCTGATGATGACGCATGTTCTTAGCCTAGTCAAGAACAAGAGCGAGAATAACAAAAGTTGAGTTGAAGTTGAGGGCAAGGAAAACTGTCAGTTAATGGAACATTTCTGCTATCTTCGTCCCTTGGCTTCCACTTGTTATCCGGTGTCCATTCATTCGGTTCAGACGAGAGATTCAAAGTGAACCAAAGAGAAAAATGCGGAACATTCGCGTGACCTGCACTTCGTCATCTTGATCTTTTTCGCTCTCTTTGAACCCTGTCCGTTCCGTTCCGTCCTGACCATCCCACAGCCCCAGAGAACAAATGCCTTTCGAAGAGGGCGCACAGAAACATGAAAAATAAAATAGTTTTTTATTAAGCTGGGTATCCAGCACCGCGGAAACTAAAAATTACTGCCAAACTTCATATAAAAAAACGGGGCCAGTAATTTTTCGTTTGTGTTTTCCTGGAGTCAGTATCCAGCAACGTAAACGGGATCCACGAATTTTCATCGATAGTATCGATATTCACACGAATGTGGACTGGGAGAACAGCTGATAGGGGTGCCAGTAAAATATATGTGCCTATTTTTACTGGAGTACAAGTGAGAGGTGGGGGCAAAATCTGTGCGCAAAACCAAAAAGAGATATGCAAATTTTTAAAGTGAGGAGAAGATTGCTTTAATAAAAGCAGTTGAGGCAAGACCATGTCTTTGGCGGATCACGGAAAACAAGCATTTTGATCATTTTGATATTTTGGCGCCTCCGACTGTGCTGTACTTCTTCTTACAACAATATGTGCCACTACCAACACAATCACTTCATCGTCAGAATTACTTTTCTTCCTTTTTTTAATTTTAGTTTAATTTTCAAAATTGGCGCTGTTTACAAAACACAGCTGATTCATGAGAGTGGCAAATCACTTTTTAGGCTCTTGGTCACACTACATCAGTTGAGTTCCACACATCCGAAATAATGAGCAGATTCGTTTCAGTAAAATTTCGCGGTGCTGGATACAGGCCTTTAGACGTTGGTCGTCGTAAAAAGACGACAAATGTACATACATATGTATACCAGAGATCTGCAAAATTCACTTTTTTCTTGATTTACTCATACGGTAAAATTCTCACTCAATTCCACTCAATGAACGAAAGTCTGCGTTGAATGAAAATCAGCTCATGCTGATGAGCACATGAATTGTGTGTATGCACAGCCTTCGGTACACATTTCGGCTTGGCCGAATAATCGTGCCATTCGGCTCAACCGATCAAACATTCATATGTACACAAACTCAGTGTTGATTTAAATTCACTCTAATGCGCTCATATTTTTTCTCTCCCTGAGTTTATTCATGCTCAATGAGCAAACCGATCATTTGGGCGTATGTTCATTCGGCTCAGCATTGATTGAGTTGAGTAAAGAATAAAATCAAAAGGCAATGAATCAACGCGTATGAGTTTGTTCATGGGCGAAGTCAAAGAAATCAAAATACTTAATTTCACAACAGATTATATATTTTCATATTGAATGGCAATGGCTATAAGAAAATTAACAAATTAATAAAATAAAATAAGAAAATAATTTCACACTTACATATGTATATATGTATAAGTATACATTCATATGTATGTTTAACATAAAAATGACAAAATTAAACTAATTGTGCTCATATCAACCAACAACCGCAAGCATTCTCAAAAAAAAAAGAAACAGTAAAAACAAAAACATAACGGTAATGCATCTAAACGAGCTGAGTGATTGAGTGGTTTCGGCAGCATGAGCTGATTTTCATTCACCGTTGATTTTCGTTCAGTGAGTGGAATTGAGCCGGAATTGACCCATTGTGGTGCCGTGTGCAGCGGGACAGCCGAGAAAAAAAAATGAAATGAAATGGAAACGAGCTGCTTGTAAGTGCAACAAATTACTCAGAACAGAAAAAGGAGCAAGTCGGCGGAGAGATGGACAGAGATAGCCAGAGCCTTCGGCTTCAGTTCAGGGTGGGTTCTGCTCCTGGTTTTGCTACTGGTTCTGGTACTAGCTCTGGATCTGGGCATTTGAAGCTTGTACACTTTTTTTCTTTTGTGCATCCCTTTGTCCACTGACCAGTGGCTAAGGAAATTGCTTAGTCAAGCACTTTGCAGGCGTCACTATTATGTTTTATGACATTTCTGCCGGTTGAACCCCTTCATCCTTCTTTCATTCTTTATTCCTTCCCTGTTAGTTTTCTCCGTTGTCGTTGTCATTGTCGTTTTTCTTGTGGAAGCCACACACGTACCGCTGCCCAGTTAGCGGATATGTACATATATAGATCCACCCCAAAACTAACTAACCCAAATACATTGCCGCGGAGAAACACCCTGAACGCGTGCTCTCCTTACCTTGTCCCTTTTGATCCTCTCTGAGCGAGAGAACTAAGAACTATAAGTAAATAAGTTATATGTCAAAGTAATAAGTACTTATTTCATCATTTGTATGTACATACATACATACATACATATGTCCAATATTTGACCCTTAAATACTGGGGTTTCCCCACCTGTTAGATCGTATTGAAACTCAAACTTAAACTTTTTATTTGACACTGCATTGTTTTGGCTCTGAGCCACTGTATGTACATATATACATATGGCGGTTTTTTACAGTTTCTCCTAGATGGCAGCCAGACGAAAATAACCTCAGCATCAGAGCTAACATCAACATCTGGCGGCGGATTAGCAGGAAATTTCGTGGAGGGCTTTTTTGGTGATAAAGTAGCTCTTTTTCACTTGGATAGGGCCTTGCCTCTGCAGGGGCTTCTTTTCCTGTCCCGTAGAAAATCTCGGCTCCGATTGATTTGATTAAATTTACAAGCCATTTTTACACTGAAGTTGCACAACAAGCTATCCTTTTATTTTTTGCTTTTCGGTTTGCATTTTAAATATGCATGAAGTCGGTTGACATTAATATGCATTTACACATCCAGACACGGAAATACTTGGTGGCACGCGTACTCGTACACCCCCATGAGTGGCATGCCACACTACTACCACAAGCACCTTGCTCACCGCTTTCCACGCGCCGCGCCACGTGCGACGCACGCGTTTTTTCTCGAATAAATAAAAATCAAATTCGTTATGAAACTCACTTTTGCCTATGCCTCGCCTCGCAGTCGCAAATATACTCGCGATTTCCGCAAATTTCAGTGGCGCTCAATGAACTTTCTCATAGCTCCCTCTTTTTTTCGGGCCACCAAAATAAAGTGAAATACATATTTACATATGTATGTATATATAAAAATATTCGAATACACTGTCATACCCGATACTTAGTTTCTTTCTATATGCAATGTATGTATGTACGAGGACGGTCGGTTATGTTTCCAGCCTTATAAAAAAGACGACATGCTACGGTAACCAAACTCTGGTATTGTGATGTGGAGTATTTTAATGTGCTCCCGCCAAAATTTCAGCCACATCGATATTATGGTTACCGTTAAAGAATCGATTAGCTTAGTAGATTTCAGTGCTTTTTATACCCGTTACTCGAAGAGTATAGGGGTATATTAGATTTGAGGTGATAGTGGATGTGTGTAACGCCCAGAAGGAAGCGTTTCCGACCCCATAAAGTGTACTTATGTATACGTATCTTAAAAATTGTGGATTCCACAGAGTTTCGTTCTTGATGGGGGCGGAAGGGGGCGTGGCAAAATTTTGAAATAAACTTGTGCTGAATTGATATCACATGAGCTTGGAGAGAAAGTTTGGTTGCTCTAGCTCTTATTGTTGTTTATTGTTGTTTAAAGTTTAACAACGCACAGTTAAACTGTAAGGGTAAAATTACATGTCAACTAATTAATCGAAGGGACTATGGCAAGTACTCTGACCCGGTGGGGCTGATTATCGGTTCAGTAGCCGATAAGGTCCCACAAACAGCCAAATTTAGAGCTATTTAAATTAAGTTATTCATTAAGATAAATTTGACCTTATTAGAACTAGTAGAGCTATTTAAAATAAGTTTTTCATTAAGTTATTCATTAAGATAATTTTGATCTTATTAGAACTAGTATCAAAGGAAAACAGATGGAAAAATTGGCTATAGTTTCGGCAAAGGCTACGGAAAGATTCAAAATCCGAGTAGTTAGAAAGACAGACAGTTGGAGATGAAGAGGAAAGTAATGCCTAGTCGGGCGGAAAGGGACAGCAATACTAATAAGGCTGATGAGGGCAGTCGATTCGACCTCACCAGAGAGAAGCTTATGGAGGAAGAGAACTTCTTGGCAGATTCTACGGGACTTTAGAGAGTGGAGGTTAATAAGCCGCAACCTACTTTCATAAGAAGGGAGATGGATCGAAGGGTCCCAATTGAGTCCGCGGAGAGCAAAGATGAGGAATTTTTTTTGTACTGATTCGAGCATATCCTGAAATTTTTGGTAGTGGGGAGACCAGACACAAGAACCATATTCCAAGATAGGCCGGTCCAGAGAAACATACAGAAGTTTTGTAGTATACGGGTCTGTAAATTCCTTAGACCATCTTTTGACAAATCCAAGGACTCCTTTGGCTTTGTTAGAGATAGTAGAGATATGAGAGTTGAAAAATAGATTAGGTACAAAGGTAATGCCCAAGTCGTTAACTTTGAAGAGGCGTTGTAGGATAATGTTATTCATTGAGTAATCGAAAATGTATGGCTTATAGCCTCTGAGATCTAGGCGCTCATTTGAACAAGTAGGCAAAGCAGTCAGGGTCGCGTGTGAGAGAGAGCGAGAGGGAACGATGCTTTTCGAAATGGTTTTCTTCATTGTGGCTATATTAATAATAAGATCTAATCAAAATTCAACATTCTGAGAGAAATGGTTATTCTCTATGATTCTGCGTTTTAGTTTCCTCGAATCTTTAAAATTGTGTATGCCACAGATTTTCGTCCTTTGTGGGGGTGGAAGGGGGCGGGGCGAAATTTTGAAATACACTTGGATTAGTGTGATAACACAGGAGACTGGGTACAAAATTTGGTTGCTCTAGCTCTAATAGTCTCTGAGATATAGGCGCTAATGAAGACGGACGGACAGACGGACGGACAGACAGACATGGCTATATCGACTCGGCTATTGATGCTGATCAAGAATATATATAGTTTATGGGGTCGATAACGCTTCCTTCTGGGTGCTAAACGCATCCACTATCACCACAAATCTAATATACCCCTATACGCTTCGAGTACCTGGTATAAAAATCGAAGCTGTCTACGACCTGTCATTGTTCATTTTATCTACCTATGTAAGGCCATAGCTTCAACGTTTCTCGGCTGTAAAAGCATCGTATCAGGACTTATGCTTTTTAAAATCATTGAAGGAATATGAACCTATTGATGAAGCAATATCAAAGCAATCGATCCAGTTCAGAAAAACGATATGTACCCTCGATGGAAGGTCTTAACGGTGAGTAGAATTGAAAACTTTTAGTATTAGATAACTCAAATACTGCTTTAATTTTGTGTATCTTTCCGTTTTAGGCAAAAACATAGACGACTTTATATCTGCAAAAAGCAAGAAATTATTTAATAGCCTTAAAATTTAGTTTTTTGAGCATTTTTTGTTGTTCCTTCATCATGGAACAATAGCCCATCTTATTTAAAAAGCAAGAAGACTCTTTCATTACTAAAGGCAGTATATGATTCAGCGGAAAGAGCTGTGATATTGATGAAAGATTATCACGACCTTCTAAAAGTCGATTAGGAACATAAACAATTTTTGCTACGTTGCGTTCAGGAACTTAGAAAAATGTACCTGATTTCAAAAAGGAGACTTTAAAAATAAAATATTCCCAATAAAATGTGGAAATTGATTGCTTTGATAAAAATTATACCAATAATTTATTTTATATATGTAAAGCGGTAGTAAACTCTGAGTGTGATTGGTCATGGGTTAAAGATGGAATTTGATAATAATATTTTAAACACATATAATTTAAAGTACTAGGAAAAAATTAGGAGGGTGTGGGTGATTGAATGCTTAAAAAAATGTTTCCTTTTATAAGGTACACTCTAGTGTCATTATATGGCGTATACGCGTATCCGGCTCATCGGAAGTGCGGAGTGTGTGGCAAGTGGCTATCTTGCAGTAGTGCGGGGTAGCACATGTTCGAGGCGAGCAGTAGGCGAACACAAGTCGGAGCGAAAGTGAGGAGCAAAATAATGGAGTTAAGTGAAAGTAACACAAATAAAGGCGAAATAAATGCAATCATTTTATACATAATTAAATATAGTTCCTTCCAAGTGCCCCAACTTCCGCATTCCTTGTCCACGTCGCCCATCCCATTAGCGGCGACCCCTTGGTGGCCCCCTATGAGGCCCAGACATTTGGGACTGTGACTAGGATTTAGACAGAAACGGGGACGAGGACAAAACTGGAAATTTCATTAGAGGCGAGAAATCTGCACCAATTGCAAGGACGCAAAGCCAATCTAACAATCCAAGACGCCCGCCCAGACAAACACCGAGCAGAGACGCGTGGCACACAAAGTGGCCTGGTAACCCGACACCATCGATACCAAGGCAACACCATACAGCCATACAGTCGGGACAAATGTGTAACAAATCGGAGAGGGCGGAGCTGGATATGGAGCTGGAGCTGGAGCAGGACCACGTCCGGTCTACGGTTTCAATTCAATTGAGTGAGCCGTAAACCTTAAGACGAGCCCGAACCTGAATCCGAAGTTTTAGATCGCTTGTCACGCTCGGCATGGCGTCACCGTAAATCGCTGCCTTCACAGTATCAGGGGACCAGGCACGTAGCTAACTTACCGAGCGTACGGCTCGCGATCCCAGAACTCGTTAAAAGTGCTTTTGGTGCCTTTGTCCCTGTCACAGATGTTGACGATGTCGATGCCAGTGTCGATGTCGAGTGTCTGACCTCCACTTCAAGTTCCCCATCCACATTCAAATCCGGCGCCACTCTCCCCCAAACTGAGTCCGCCCCATATAGTAGTTTAATAATTGGGGGCAGCTATTCGCTTTTGTGGCAAAAATGGGTTGCAGTTATCCCTTGTTTTTGGCAACAACAAGTTACATGCGGCCCCGATGCTGGCCAATTCTCGATACAAATCCCTTCAGACCAAAAGTGCTGTTTGAAATGGACACACAGAGAGAGAGAGAGAGAGAGAAAGAGAGAGAGAGACTGAGAAAGAGAGAGACAGAGAACAACAGAGAGAGAAACATCCGCAGCATTTTTAGAATCACAGCTACATATGAATGTACATATGGATGTACAATTACTTATGACAGTTCAATTGTTTCGAGCACTACTTCCAGTACATTAGGATGGAGTGCAACTGGCAAACTCCTTGACGAAAAAAAAGCATCCACCACTTGTTCTGAGGTTCCGAATGAGGATAGTTTTAAAGGCCACTTTCCAGAAAACATTTTTTTATACCCGGTACTCGACGAGTATAGGGGTATATGCATTCGATTTGTGGTGATAACGGATGTGTGTAACGCCCAGAAGGAAGCATTTCCGACCCCATAAAGTATATATATTCTTGATGAGCATCAATAGCCGAGTCGATATAGCCATGTCTGTCTGTCCGTCCGTCCGTCCGTCTTCATAAGCGCCTAGATCTCAGAGACTATAAGAGCTAGAGCAACCAAACTTTCTATCCAAGCTCCTGTGATATTACTTCAATACAAGTGTACTTCCGCCCCCACAAAGGACGAAAATCTGTGCAATCGACAATTTTTAAGATACAAGAAAACTAAAAAAACTAAATAAAATAACCGTATCTACCAGATTGCCGAATCTGGATCAGGTCGGATCATTATTATGGCCAGAAGGAACAAATTAAATTTCTGTCGCTACGCAACGCCTGCCAAGTGCTTACTCATTCCCTCTCTCTCTCGCACACACTTCCACGTCTCTTGTATGTAGTTATACATGTGTATGTAGAAATGTAGCAGCCGATTTAAGAATTATATGTAAAAAAAAAAAAAAATTTTAAATTTTCTTATTTGGCAAAAATTTAATTCGTTCCTTTTGCGAACATATAATAAATTACATAAATCGAAATCTCATACATACATGTATGTACACACCTGATCATAATAATAGGTACACCCATCTACGTAAAGTTTAACTTAACAGAACATTTTTGTATTCAATATTTTAAACCTAAAATTTGTTCTCAGTTATTCTTTTAGTATTTGTTTTCAATAAAGTAAACTTTAATGTAATGTAGGATCATGCTAATTTAAGAAATAGATCCATTTCTTACTCATTCCTTACTCATTTCTTACTTACTGCAACTTAACGTCTGGAAGATATTAAGCTTCCAAATTGAAATTTCATAATTTTTTTCGGTATTTTTTCCCGAAATTTTGACTTTGAAAGCTCAGGAAAAGTCGAAAAAAAAAATATAAAATATTAAAAATATTATAAAAATATAAAAATAAACGGCTAAGTTACAACCGTTTGACCAAAACTTCATACGCCGTTTGGCACTATTCCAAATGCCATTTTACCGTTAAAAACTGTTACAAACACAGATTTTTGGTATTTTTGTAGAAAAAAAACGGTTATTCGTCGGCTAAGGGAATTTATCGGCGAAATTCGGCATATGAAGTTTTGGTCAAACGGTTATAACTTAGCCGTTTATTTTTATAAGCGATACCTTAAACGACGCGTAATTAATGTGTCTATCTAAAACCAAAAATCAAGGCATGCAAATATTTTTTTTTCGACTTTTCCTGAGCTTTCAAAGTCAAAATTTCGGGGAAAAAATACCGAAAAAAATATGAAATTTCAATTTGGAAGCTTAATATCTTCCAGACGTTAAGTTGCAGCTACAAAGTGTCTGAGTTGGATTTATAGCTGCATTTTCAGCTTTTTTTAACTGCAAAGTTCAATACAACCAGTTGTAGGAAACTTAAGTTATGTAAAAAATAGAAGCACTACCTATGACAAAAAACACAAAATTTTTTAAAAATTCTTTAAAAAAAAACTACTCCATGAAAACAAAAAAAACATTCTTTAAAAAATTTTAAACATCCAAATGTATCAGAAAAAGTCATTTTTGGCGACAGCGGAAAAGTCGTGTCGACTAGTGTTATAGCCAGAAGAAACAAATTAAATTTCAGTGGCTACGGAACGCCTTTCAAGCGCTTAGTCATTCCCTCTTTCTCTTGCACACACTTGCACGTCTCGTATGAGTAGTTCTACATGTACATGTAAAAATGTAGAACCTGATAAAAATTATATGTAAACAAAAATGGAAACGGAAAGCTTTTAATATATACAAATCTAGAATAAGGTTCGACCTAATTTTTTGAAATTTTCCATTTGGGCCAAAATTTAATTCGTCCCTTTTTGGAACATGTAATAAATTTCATAAATCATAAGATCACATATATTCTGACTGAGTACCGGGTATAAAGTAGAGCCGCGGCTTTTGTCGTTTCCCCTCGTCTTTTTTTTGTACGATGAGGAAAATTCTTTGGTCTTTCTCGATGTCCATATTTGTCTCTTTGCTCGTATCTGTATCTTTTATACCCGGTACTCGAAGAGTATAGGGGTATATTAGATTTGTGGTGATAACGGTTGTGTGTAACGCCCAGAAGGAAGCGTTTCCGACCCCATAAAGTATATATATTCTTGATCAGCATCAATAGCCGACTCGATATAGCTATGTCTGTCTGTCTGTCCGTCCGTCCGTCCGTCCGTCCGTCTGTCCGTCCGTCCATCTTCATTTGCCCCTATATCTCAGAGACTATTAAAGCTAGAGCAACCAAATTTTGTATCCAGTCTCCTGCGTGATCACACTACTCAAATGTGTTTCAAAATTTCGCCCCGCCCCTTTTCGCCCGCATAAAGGACGAAAGTCTGTGGCGTACACAATTTTGAAAATACAAGAAAACTAAAAACGCAGAATCATCGAAAATGACCATATCTACCAGATTGCCGAATCTGGATCAGGTCGAATCAATATTATGGCCAGAAGAAACAAATTAAATTTCAGTGGCTACGCAACGCCTGCCAAGCGCTGACTCATTCCCTCTCTCTCTGTCGCAAACACTTGTACGTCTCAAATATGTAGTTATACATGTCATGTAGAAATTTAGAAGCAGATGTAAAAATCATATGCAAACAAAATCGGAAACATGTATAATATTCCAAAAATGTACTTCATTTTTCTTCATACTTCATATACTTCATATTTTTTTTTACCATTTTTTTTTTTAATTTGTCCCTTTTGCGAACATATAATAAATTGCATAAATCTCAAGCTCATATATGTATGTACATATGTGTATACTGACTGAGTACCGGGTATAAGGTAGAGCCGCGGCCTTTGCCGCGGCTCACAACGTTCCCTCTCGTTTTTTTTATATCTACATGTACATATGTATGTACGTGGATTGTGATGTGCTGAGGTTTGGCTGCTGTCCGGCGTTTAATTTACGCCTTGAGACAAACTGTAAATACATAATTTATATGGCCTCTGCCTTTCTTCTGCCGATCGACCTGCGAAGGTCGGGGTCGCGGCCGGGGTCCACGTGCTTCTCGTCTAACTTCTAGCGTGGATCCCCGCGCGAATGTGCGGTGCGTATGGGCACCGCTTAAATGGCCGTTGAATTCAACACATATTACGTGGCATACAAATGTATGTATGTATGTATGTATGTATAATATTTATTTCCATTTTCATATATTGCAAAACGCAGCCAGCCAGCGGCAAAGTGCCACAACGACAAAGCGACTGCAGCTGCAGCTCCAGCTGCACTCAAAGGCAATCAATGAAATGCAAGTACATGCTCTCGACCCCTGCCCTAGCTGGGCGTGGTTCTGACGTGGCCTACGGCATGTGGCATTCAAGAGCTCTCGCTTATAACTCACTGGGGATGATATCTGGTTAGCACTACAATGGACCGACCCGACTGTATGCAAATGTGACGGAAAATGCCCGACTTCGGGCAGGGCTTACACACTTCACATCCACATTTTGCTTGTCATCATCGGGCGGCGGCAGCAGCCCTTGGCAGCGATCCCACCTTCCCCTCCAGCCACTAACAGCTTTTCGTTTAATTAATTTATGCATTTTATGCATATCTTCTTCGGCTACCCCCATTCACAGCTCGGCTCCATTTAAGAGCTATCAAAAAAGAGTCTAATAATTTCCCTAATTGACCACCAACAGAATAAGAAGAATAAGAAGAACAAGAACAAGAGAAGATCCAGTCCAATTTCCATTTCAAAATTGGAATTCATAAAATTTAATGTGGACTTAAGCCCAATGCCCGATAATCTCGCCCGCAGCTCCAAGTGTGCTCCAGAAAAGGTTTCATGTCAAGGAAGTGATTAAATGAGTGGCTCGGCTCTTTCACCTCATCCTTAGCTTTAGCCTGAGCCGGAACCCGTCCCACTCCTCTTGATCCACCCCTCGCGCCACACTAACTGAACAGCAGACCAAGGGGGGGAATTTCGGCTCTTAATAATTATTTATGCACATCTCTTGAGAACAAAGAGCAGAGACCAGTTCTCTCTATCTATTTCTCTCTATCTATCTATCTATCTATCTATCTATCTATCTATCTATCTATCTGAGCCATCCAACATGCAACGTGCCACGACGGGGCAGTGGCAGGACAGAGGAAACGAAGTATTCTCCGTCCTATCTGTTTCTGAGGAGAATGTGCATGTATGCATATCTGTATCTGTCTTTGGCTCTGACTCTGACCCTGACTCTCACTCTGTATCTGCATCTGTGGTAATGGCATATCGGTGTCCGTGTTGATGTTTGCTTGCGTTTTACAATTGTATGCTCAATGCGCATGGCTCACGACAACGGCTGGGGGGGGGTTAAGTGGATGAAATTGGGTATCCGCAGATGAAAATAATGATAGTGAGATATTGATACCGATACTGAAATAGATACAGATACTCTAAAGCTGCATTCCGAGGTAGTAGTTATCGGTGTCTTTGAGCAGTTGGTGATTTAGTGATTCAAATACAAACACTAACACACATCTCCATTAATATGTGTGCATCTGTCTCTGTAACTGTGTTTGCATCTATGTCTGCATCTGTACATCTGTGTCCAGAAGAGTAGTTGTTTTGCTAATTTGTCTTAAGAACAAGGACTTGCAGGACGGCGAAGGAGGCCGAAATTCGATCCGTCTGTTGATTGCGTTTTTGATATGTACGTCCAAGGCGTCAATATTTGCATTCCGACTCCGGACATTGTCAAGCGTGGCGCATCACTGTGCATTAGTATCACCTTTCCGGCTCCTTCCCCGACACGTGCCCCGCCACGTGCCCCGCCACGCTCCGCTTCGGCAAAACCTGTCTGTTTATTCGACACAGTTAGTCAGCAGCAGCAGCAGCAGCCTTACTATAGTTTCAACAAACTGTGCAACCATCGATGAAATCTCTGCAGTGTTTGCCTTCCCTTCCCACCGCTTCACCGACTTATTGGGCAGCCTTGAAGTGGAGTTTAAAATGGGCCAGCCGAATTGGCCGAATGCAAATGGGATTTATAGGACGTACATATACCTATCGGATATACCTGTTCCGCTCAGAGATGAATGCATTAACACTTACATACATATATCTGTGTACATATGTACATATGTATTTATGTGCATTACGTGTGTATTTATATATGTATGTACATATGCATCTATGATGGTTTCTTCGGTTAATTGATGACGATTGCAAGATTTTCTGGATGAGTGCCACTTCAGTGGCTACGGAACGCCTTCCAAGGCCTTTGCCTTGGTTAACTCCACGTCACAGCGCTCTGCAGCCGTTATAGAAAATAAAAACTACTCAAAAACTTATAAAAATGTACATATGGATGTATAAGAATATTTTGTTTGTTTGTAATCTCCTATGAAAAAATGAACTAAAAAATGTTGGAGAAGTGCTCCTATTGAGAAAAAATTGAAACTTGTTTGGGCACTCCTATAATTTTGACGGCAGCTGTATGTATGTACATACATATGTACATTCATATAAATGTACATACTCGTACATTGATTGATACATTGTTTGTTAGAAATCGAATTCTGTGTAGCTGAATTCAGCTGGTTCTGTATTCAGGATTTGCAGAGGAAGGAGTGTCGGTACGACCCGAAAATGCATGGGGAAAATGGCTTGGTTTTGAACCGAACTTGGGTTCTATATTGCGCTGTCCTGTAAAGTTGGAGTTGGAGGAGGAGGGGATCGGATTGCCTAAGATCGGATCGGATGGAACGGAACGGAATAGGGTGCGGCTGAAGAGATTTATTTCACCCGGCTGAAGCAGAAAATTGCACGTAACAAAGCGTGGAAAAGTTTTCCCAACACGCCCACCGCATCGCACCGGCCCTGTTCGGGCCATCTCTCACCGTGCCCAGGCCCTGCTCAGCTCTACTCTGCTTGGCTCTGGTTGGAAAACAACGGAAATTACAAATTGTTGTTTGCTTTGCATTTCACTCGCACCAAACGAGCGGCGGCAGATGACAACAGCAACAACAACAGCAACAACAACAGCAACAACAAAACAGCAAAGTCCAATGTCCAAAGCAAAGGAAGGGTTAAAAAACGCTCAAGACAAAAGGTCCAAATGCAAATGCAAATGGAAATAGTACTCGTGTACTCATAGGCAAGCGAAAACAGATGCCAGGATGCAGGGTCGAAGTTTTAGGTTCCCTATAATCAGGGCTAACGCTTCTTACTGTATTCCTACGTACATACATATGTACATATATACATGCACACTCCCCACTGAATTTACATACCGGGGTACAGTAGTCGAATGGATAGCTGAATGGATGGATGGATGTATGGCATTATGGGGAAAGACATCAACTGTTCCGATTCCGGAAAAGTATTTCGTTCAAAGAAACAATTTTTATCTCAGCCAATCGTTCAAATGGCACTTGCTCTGCAGATGTTGTGTTATGTATTCTCACCTAAAGATGTTATGCATACATACATACATATGTATACATATGTATACATGTGTATACATATATGTATGTATGTACTTCCTTCACTGGCAATAGTAATAGTCCTCACTGAGTGGAGGAGTAAGGGTGTACGAAACAGGGCAATGAACAGAACAGATGCGAGGCTACCGAGAATGGAAGAACGGGAGAGAGAGAATGGGAGAACGAACGGGTTGAAGGCTAGCGAATTGGGCGAAGTAGAGAGAGAGAGGCAGAGCAAGGTATGCACATATGTATGTACAGTTGCGAAAAAAATAATAGCACCACTACTATACATTTTGTTCGTGATAGAAAAAAATGCGAATCATGTGACGATTTTTTTAAAGTTTGATTTTTTTTATATTGCTTAGTATTCCCCATAAACAAAAACTGCGTTACCGTTCTTTAAATTTCTGTCTATATATTTTTTTTGGGATTTTAAGAAAAAATGTCCAAAAAATGGCGAAAAAAAATATAGCACCACTTGCCATTTTCTTAGTGAAGCTTCTATATTTCTCGAAATTGTCTTTGTAAAAGGCACGTATTCATTAGTTTTGACTAAGATTTCATTGTTTCTGTCATAAAAGTTAATAATAATCATTACAATGGGACGTGGAAAGCACTGCACTGCGGAGATGAGAGATCTGACCAAAAAAACTGATATTAAACGGAAAAACTTACAGAAAAGTTGGTCGATTGGTATGATATTCCAATAAAATGATTAAAAACGTCTTAAACTATGAAGAAAAGGCTGAAACACACGGACGAAAACGATCTATGACCCCTCTTCATGGCAAAAGACGGATTCGTCAGAGCAAGAAGGGTCCCTTTAAGTCAGCTACCGAGCTTAAAGAAGAGCTTAAAATAAATGCGATGGATCAAAAAGTTAGTTCATATCTTAGCCAACATAATATAAAAGTCTGCAGCCCAAGAAAGGTACCACTTTTAAACGCGACACATATTACTAAGCACATGAAGTTTGCCAGTGTTCAAGCAAATCGGACATCCCAACAATGGACGATTATTCTATTGTCAGATGAGTCCAAAGTGGTTATGTTTGGTGGAAAAGGATCTCGATCATACGTTAGAGGTCCAAGGAAAGTAGAATACAAACTTTAGTACACCACAAAAACCGATTAGCATGGAGGGTGTAGTGTAATGGTATGGACCTGCTTTTTCCACTATGGAGTAGGTACACTAGGTTGGATAAAAACCATCATGGAATAGCTCGTGTAGGTGAATATCGTGGAGACAGTAATGCTACCCTTTGCAGAATATGAAAGTCCGTTCGTATGGGTCTTTTAACAGGTTTATGACCCCAAACACACCAGCAAGAAAGCAAAGGAATGGCTCAAGGCAAACTGTGTGAACGTTTTGGAGTGGCCTGCTCAGTCACCAGACCTGATCCTATCAAAAATCTGTGGTCCTACGTTAAGAAGGCGGTTGCTACTTCGAAGCCAGCCACTATCGGATCACTTTGGGTATAAATTAAAGGGTCCTGGTCCTAAAACGATGCCAGGACTTGATTGATTCCATGCCAAGACGGTACGCAGCTGTTATTGCCAAAAAAGGACATTGTACTAAATGTTAAATGATAAATATAGATTTAGTAATAATAGTTAAAAATAGTTAACTAAGGAATTCGTTACTTTTTGGTCATTATTTTCTTTTTAACTCAATTTTTGAAAAGTGGTGCTATTATTTTTTTCGCCTAATTTGATCACTTTCAAGGAATTTTCTTAAATAACTTAAAAACGTTAAAAAGGAAGAAAATTTTTTTTATATTCATATGTTTATAAGAGTCTTCCATTTCTAAAAATGTGCTTAAAGTTTCCTTAAAGTTAAAAATGTGAGTTTGGCAACTATTTAAAAATTTCTTGTGGTGGTGGTGCTATTATTTCTTTCACAGCTGTACATACGAATGTTTGTACCCCCATTTACCATATCATCGCACTCTTTCTTTCGCAAAACCCCTCCTCTGGCGTTTAGTTTAATGAGCTTTTCTTTGCCACTCTTCCGGAGCAACGAAATTACAAGGACCATAACAACAACATCAAATTTAAGGGGAAAAGCAGGAATAAAACTTCTACAAATCAGCGATAAAGCAACGAAATGTTTCAAAAAATTGGGTCAATTACTATAATCATAACAACAACAACAACAACAACAACAACAGCAACTACTCCCGTTACTTCTGTTTATGTTTCTTTTTCTCTGCTCCTATCCCTATTAGTCTCTCTCTTTCTTCTCTTTGTATTTTTCCATTCTTACTTTCTTTCTCTTCCTTCCCGCATGCATGCATGCAAGCCATTTCATGTCTGTGTGTCTTTGTGTGTTAATGTGTCTATGTGTGCTTCTTTAAAAGCCTCCGTTGCATGCCAATAGTTCATAGTTCATAGTTCACCGTTCTCCGTTCACCGTCCTAGGATTCTTGTTGTGAAAGCGAGCAACGGCCCCCGTAGTCTATGCTGGCACAGTGCCGGCCAATCGTTTCTGCACTACCAACATTTTTCGAATTCAACAGATGCACTTGCTGCACACGTGTGGCATCGATCCGAACTCTTATGTCCGAACATGCAATATGTACATGTGTATATATGTATGTACATGAGAAAATGTAGATACATAGATATGTATGTATGTATACATATACATATGTATGTATGTATCCCGACCAGAAGACATCCGAACGTGCAAACTCTCAACCAAAGAGCTGTGTTGACCAATGCTTCACACGAATCAAATCAACCGAGTTGATTTTTCGGATGATCATTTTCGAGCCGAAGTTCGCCAACACCCAAACACACATGCTAGTATGTGCTCATGCGTGTGTATCCGTCATGTACGAGTTTGAACGTTCAAAACCCTCTACATAGGTTTGAGCATGGTTATTTATTCCATCTTGATTCAGGGTTTTTTCTTACTCTCTCTATTGGCTCTCTACACTTCAATGAAATGGCTTCATATTACCGATAATGCTGTGGTTCTGTTCTTCCAGAACGCGTACTTTTGCGGCCCACAGTGTGGCATCAATGTACTGTACCAAGGGCGCACGCGGTATTCCCGACTGTTTAGATGTTTTTTTCCGACTTGTATGGTATGTATGGGTGTGTTTATGAATGCATGCATGTATGTATGTATATATATATATTTATGTATATGTATATACACAAATGTATCGCATGTAAATGGAACTGAACTTATGACTGTGTGTATTCCTCAATGGGGAGAGGAGAGTCGTCTTTGCTGTTGTACATATATCTTGAAGTGAAGTCTGCAGTCAATTTAGATAAACAATTATGAGCACAATTGTGTCGACGCTACTACATATGTACATATGTATATATGTAAGTACATACACTCTGTTCCGCTGAAGTTGCAGTGGGGGCTGAGCTGGCAGCGGTGGTACCCGTTCACTTCATTTGACCCGACAATCAAGTGGCTCAGAGTGGAGGGGAGTGAAGTGCAGGGACTGGCACAGCAATAATAAACAGCAGCAGCCCGCAAGACCTATAAAAAATGCAAAAAACAACACACTTTCAGAGACACAAAGTGACCAAAAAACACACACACACACACACACATACACAGGAAAAAGCACAACACCAATACAATCGACACTTTAAGTAGGAAATGACGCAGTAGGAGCAGAGTACGGAGAGTATCTATGAGATGTACGTATGTATGTACATCTGTACGTATAAGTTATGACTTTTTGTTGATTGCTTACGGGTCGGATTGGATCAAATACTGGGGTGCCGCAGCGAGCGAGTTTTTTTTATACCCGGTACTCGAAGAGTATAGGGGTATACAAATCTAAATTTGTGGTGATAACGGATGTGTGTAACGCCCAGAAGGAAGCGTTTCCGACCCCATAAAGTATATATATTCTTGATCAGCATCAATAGCCGAGTCGATTTAGCCATGTCTGCCTGTCCGTCCGTCTGTCCGTCTTCATGAGCGCCTAGATCTCAGAGACTATAAAAGCTAGAGCAACCAAACTTTCTATCCAACCTCCTGTGATATTACTTCAATACAAGTCTATTTCAAAATTTCGACACGCCCCCTTCCGCCCCCACAAAAAACGAAAATCTGTTGAATCTGCAATTTATAAGGTACGAGAAAACCAAAAACGCATAATCATGGGAAATGACCGTGTCTACCAGATTGCCGAATCTTGATTGGGTCGAACTACTATTATAGCCAGAAGGAACAAATTAAATTTCAGTCGCTACGCAACGCCTGCCAAGCGCTTAAGCATTCCCTCTCTCCCTCGCACACACTTCCACGTCTCGTATGTGTAGTTATACATGTAGTTATACATGTACAAATGTAGAAGCTGATGTAAGAATTACAAAAATGTAAACAAAAACGAGGGGGAACGTTGTGAGCAGCGGCAAAGGCCGCGGCTCTACCTTATACCCGGTACTCAGTCGTATACACATATGTACATACATATATGAGCTTGCGATTTATGCAATTTATTATATGTTCGCAAAAGGGACAAATTAAATTTTGGGCAAAAATAATATTTCAAAAAATTGAAGTCAAATCATTTTTGGAATATTATACATGTTTTCAATTTTGTTTGCATATGCTTTTTACATCTGCTTCTAAATTTCTACATGACATGTATAACTACATATTTGAGACGTACAGTGTTTGCGACAGAGAGAGAGGGAATGATTCAGCGCTTGGCAGGCGTTGCGTAGCCACTGAAATTTAATTTGTTTCTTCTGGCCATAATATTGATCCGACCTGATCCATATTCGGCAATCTGGTAGATATGGTAATTTTCATTGATTCTGCGTTTTTGGTTTTCATTTATCTTAAAAATTGTGGATTCCACAGATTTTCGTTTTTTGTGGGGGCGGAAAGGGGCGTGGCAAAATTTCGAAATACACTTGTGCTGGTTCGATATCACAGGAGCTTGGATAGAAAGTTTGGTTGCTCTAGCTCTCATAGTCTCTGAGATCTAGGCGCTCATTTAGACGAATAGGCAAAACAGACAGGGTCGCGTGTGAGAGAGAGCGAGAGGGAATGATGACTTTCGAAATGGTTTTCTTCATTGTAGCTATAATATTGATCCGATCTGATCCAGATTCAACTCTCTGATAGAAATGGTCATTCTCTATGATTCTGCGTATTTAGTTTTCTTGTATCTTCAAAATTGTGCATGCCACAGACTTTCGTCCTTTGTGGGGGCGGGGTTAAATTTTGAAATACATTTGGAGTAGTGTGATCACAGAGGAGACTGGATACAAAACTTGGTTGCTCTAGCTTAAATGGTCTCTGAGATATAGGCGCAAATGAAGACGGACAGACGGACGGACGGACAGACGGACAGACGGACGGACGGACAGACAGACATGGCTATATCGACTCGCCTATTGATGCTGATCAAGAATATATATACTTTATGGGGTCGGAAACGCTTCCTTCTGGGCGTTACACACAACCGTTATCCCCACAAATCTAATATACCCTTAAACTCTTCGATTACCGGGTATAATGAAAACAGATAGTACCGGGTATAAAGTAGAGCTGCGGCCTTTGCCGCGGCTCACAACGTTCGCCCTCATTTTTTTCCGTTTTAAGAATACGTTTTGGAATTTTAATTGGTTTCTGCTTGCGAATGAATCAGAATCAGAAAATAAGAGGGAGATGCAGATGAAGATGGAGATAAAGATAAAGAGTCTGGCAATGAGGGAAGCTGACAGGCAGTGCGTTTGCATGATCTTTGGTTCATCTAGCCACTTTTACACACATATATATATATATATATTTATATATGTATATGTATGTATGTATGTACATATGTATGTATGTATGGCATTCAGTGCCATATTGTATGTACAGGCCATACAGTGCCTATCGAAGACCTATCCAGCGAAAGACCTATCAAAACACCTATCCTCAAGGCATCCATCTTGTGCGTCGCACTGAATACCTATGTATACATGTATGTACATATAATGTACATATGTATGTACATATAATGTACATATGTATGTGCATATAATGTACATATGTATGTACATATATTTATGGGTAACAGAGTTTTTTATGACCTAGTTTTGGCGAACTCCGTGCGCATTCAATCCGAATCGAACCTCACCTGGAACGAGATTAAAAAAAATACAGGTTTGTTATTATTTATTAATGATGTATTCATAAGTGCAGTTTGCCCAAAATAAGGTGTCGTCTCACTGTTCCAGTGAAAACGAGGAGAAACGTTGTGAGCCGCGGCAAAGGCCGCGGCTCTACCTTATACCCGGTACTCTGTCAGTATATACATACATACATACATTTATGAGCCTATGATTTATGAAATTTATTATATGTTCTCAAAAGGGACGAATTAATGTTTGGGAAAAAAATATTATTTAAAATAAAAAATGAAGTCAAACCATTTTTGGAATTTTTATACATGTTTCCATTTTTGTTTATCTATGATTTTTACATCTGCTTCTACATTTCTACATGACATGTATAACTACATATTTGAGACGTGGAAGTGTTTGCGAGAGAGAGAGGGAATGAGTCAGCGCTTGGCAGGTTGCGTAGCCACTGAAATTTAATTTGTTCCTTCTGTCCATAATAATGATCCCACCTGATCCAGATTCGGCAATCTGATAGATACAGTAATTTCCCATGATTCTGCGTTTTTGGTTTACTTTTATATTAAAAATTGTGGATTCCACAGATTTTCGTCTTTTGTGGGGGCGGAAGGGGGCGTGGCAAAATTTTGAAATAAACTTGTGCTGAATTGATATAACAGGAGTTTGGATAGAAAGTTTGGTTGCTCTAGCTCTTATAGTCTCTGAGATCTAGGCGCTCATTTAAACGAATAAGCAAAGCAGACAGGGTGGCGTGTGAGAGAGAGCGAGAGGGAACGATGACTTTCGAAATGGTTTTCTTCATTGTAACTATAATAATAATCCGATCTGATCCAGATTCAACACTCTGATAGAAATAGTCATTCTCTATGATTCTACGTTTTCTAGTTTTCTCGTATCTTCAACATTGTGTACGCCACAGACTTTCGTCCTTTGTGCGGGCGGAAAGGGGCGGGGCGAAATTTTGCAACACATTTGGAGTAGTGTGATCACACAGGAGACTGGATACAAAACTTGGTTCCTCTAGCTTAAATGGTCTCTGAGATATAAGCGCAAATGAAGACGGACGGACGGACGGACGGACGGACAGACGGACGGACAGACAGACATGGCTATATCGACTCGGCTATTGATGCTGATCAAGAATATATATACTTTATGGGGTCGGAAACGCTTCCTTCTGGGCGTTACACACAACCGTTATCCCCACAAATCTAATATACCCCTATACTCTTCGAGTACCGGGTATAAAAATTAAAAAACCTTAATCTTCTTCTGGTACTGACGAAGCAAGAACGCGGCGCTTCGCCCAATATCCATACACATTATGCAAACAGCAGCAACATCCACAACAAAAAAGCAAACAGGGAGGAAAGGTCGCGAAGAGTGGTACTTGAGTCACAGCCAGACATCCGCCATTCTTCACGGAATGGCAGCAGGAGCAGGAGCGGGAGCGAAAATAAGAGTAGTGGAAGGAAAAGAAGGAGATGTGCCTACGCCTGCTGGCATGCAACTCAATTTAAAAATTGTACTGCAAGCATAATTAATTTCTCACAAGTAATGTCGCTAGCTCTGCCCGCTGCTGGTGCCGCTGCTGGTGCCGCTGCTGGTGCCGCTGCTGGTGCCGCTGCTGGTGTGGGCTGAGTGCAATATGGTTCTCTTAGGGCCGTGTGCACATCATAGATATTCCAGATCCGACAGAAATTCACGCCATGCAATAACAGCAACTGCAACTCCAGCTGCTCTGCCCTTTCGAGATTCTGCAACAAGCAGCAGGCAGGGAACAGAAAAGCAGAGAGTGCGAGCTGAAGACGCGAGAGACACGAGAGCGTGGCCTACACACACCCACACACAAGACGCCAACCCACAATAGACGCCTGCTGTAAGTGCGGAGAAAAGGGTCATAAATACAACCAATGCAAAAATCCACCAAGGTGTCTACTAAGTGGTGGCAAGAACGGAGACGCCAGCTCAGCAGCCCACTTAATCCTCAGCCGCAACTGTCCCGAGTACAAACGAGGGTGAACGTTGAAAGCCGCGGCAAAGGCCGCGGCTCTACCTTATACCCGGTACTCAGTCAGTATACACATACATACATATATGAGCAATGTTCGCAAAAGGGACAAATTAAATTTTGGGCAAAAAATAATATTTCAAAAAATGACGTCAAATCATTTTTGGAATATTATTCATGTTTTCAATTTTGTTTGCATATGCTTTTTACATCTGCTTCTAAATTTCTACATGACATGTATAACTACATATTTGAGGCTTACAAGTGTTTGCGACAGAGAGAGAATGAATGAGTCAGCGCTTGGCAGGCGTTGCGTAGCCACTGAAATTTAATTTGTTTCTTCTGGCCATAATATTGATTCGACCTGATCCATATTCGGCAATCTGGTAGATATGGTAATTTTCCATGATTCTGCGTTTTTGGTTTTCATTTATCTTAAAAATTGTGGATTCCACAGATTTTCGTCCTTTGTGGGGGCGGAAATGGGCGTGGCAAAATTTTGAAATACACTTGTGCTGGTTTGATATCACAGGAGCTTGGATAGAAAGTTTGGTTGCTCTAGCTCTTATAGTCTCTGAGATCTAGGCGCTCATTTAAACGAATAAGCAAAGCAGACAGAGTCGCGTGTGAGAGAGAGCGAGAGGGAACGATGACTTTCGAAATGGTTTTCTTCATTGTAGCTATAATAATGATCCGATCTGATCCAGATTCAACACTCTGATAGAAATGGTCATTCGCTATAATTTTGCGTTTTTAGTTTTCTCGTATCTTCAACATTGTATACGCCACAGACTTTCGTCCTTTGTGGGGGCGGAAGGGGGTGGGGCGAAATTTTGAAATACACTTGGAGTAGTGTGATCACAGAAGAGACTGGATACAAAACTTGGTTGCTCTAGCTTTAATAGTCTCTGAGATCTAGGCGATAATCAAGACAGACAGACAGACTTGGCTATATCGACTCGGCTATTGATGCTGATCAAGAATATATGTACTTTAAGGGGTCGGAATTGCTTCCTTATGGGTGTTACACACATCCACTATCACCACAAATCTAATATAACCCTATACTCTTCAAGTACCGCGTATAAAAAGAACAGGGAGGACAGGGAGAAGGAGAAGAACAGAGCGTACGAAAAAGAGCGTGGAAAAACTGTTGCCAGTCTTGCTTGGTTCGCCTGTCCGTCCTGTCTGTCCTGTCCTGTGTCCTGGTCGGACAAACAATCAAATGGCAAAACGAGATACAATTAAGGGAGTGCGAATGTCATTTAAGGACTTTCCGGCTTCTACAATAGGCCGTGACTGCGACTCCGAATCCGAATCCGGCACATCATCGGGCATGACATCGATTGGCAATTAGTTTGAAGGCAGCCCGGCCCGGCCCGACCACGCCACGCCCTCTGCTCCTTACTTCGCCTATCGCATGCCACCACATTACACGTAGCGCTCATTTAAACAAATTAATGCTTTTCTCCTTTATTTATATCTATTTTCCTGCAACATTTTATGGCACCTCCCAGCACCCACCCCCGATGTAAAGGAGCGGATCGATCTGTGGAGCAGGCCGGCGGACAGGTCGTGTCACATTGCGCGCCTTATTTAAGAGGCCTTTCCGGTCTCCCTCTCCATTAGCGTCAGGCACTGGCAATTGGTTGTCCCAATCGTTGGCCCACGTGTCCCGCCTGTCATGCCACCACCCTTAACGACGGAGTGGGCTAAAAGACGTGGCTAATCTCCAAGTCGGGTCTGTAATATGCTGGATGCCATGTGTTGTTGTTCTATTCGCATTCTAAGTGTCAAGCTATTCCATTTTCTAGGGGCATTAGGCATTCCCAAATTGGACTTCGATTTCCTCATATCTTTCAACAACAGAGGCGACTACATCACGGAGTTACAATTCATAATAATTTTAATATCAATCTCATTTATTGCTCTGTGTAGAGTCACACATAAATTACACCTGCAATTGCCCTTGCACTTGCACGCTCGACATCCAGCAGGACATTCTGAAAGGAGTACCAATATCTTCGCGATCATTCAAGCTGGAGGCCATAGCCAGGAGGAGGGCTGTCACCCAGTGGCTCACTCGTTAGCCATGCTTTGACAAACTTTTATGTCAGAAAAGATTAGGCCAACTTGTCAGCATCGTCGCCTCCCAAGTGCTCTTCGGCCTTACCTTTATTATGGCCGATTGTAATTGAGATTGAAACAATTTTGATGGCAAAAGGAAATGCGAGACATGTACTTTTGGCACAATATTTACATATGTACATGTGTACATATGTATGTACATATGTACGAGGGCTGTACACTATGTCCGTGATAAACAATCATTTTTTTTTGAGCTTTATACATTTTTCCAAAATTTCTTTAATATTTGTTTCCCTTTAAAATTACAGAAATGATTTGTTAGAGTCCTCGAAATAGGCATTTGTTTGGGACCAACACCCAGCCTTGGTGGATTAGTGGTGGATTTTTTCACAAAAAATAACACTAGTCGACACGACTTTTCCGCTGTCGCCAAAAATGACTTTTTCTGATACATTTGGATGTTTAAAATTTTTTAAAGAATGTTTTTTTTGTTTTCATGGAGTAGTTTTTTTTGAAAGAATTTTTAAAAAATTTTGTGTTTTTTGTCATAGGTAGTGCCTCTATTTTTCACATAACTTAAGTTTCCTACAACTGGTTGTATTGAACTTTGCAGTTAAAAAAAGCTGATAAATGCAGCTATAAATCCGACTCAGACACTTTGTAGTTGCAACTTAACGTCTGGAAGATATTAAGCTTCCAAATTGAAATTTCATAATTTTTTTCGGTATTTTTCCCCGAAATTTTGACTTTGAAAGCTCAGGAAAAGTCGAAAAAAAAATATTTGAATGCCTTGATTTTTGGTTTTAGATAGACACATTAATTAGGCGTCGTTTAAGGTATCGCTTATAAAAATATAAAAAATAAACGGCTAAGTTATAACCGTTTGACCAAACTTTCATATTTCAACTTTTATAGTTGAAGGCAGTTGAGTCACAGCCCAAGAGTTGCACAGAGAGAGAGAGAGAGAGCCTATAAAAGGATTTCCTCTAAAGGATGCCTCTTGGTGTCCTGACTGGTGTCCCATGATGAATATGTTGAAAGACTCATGTCTTTCAGTAGTAGAGTAGACAGTAGACATACATACATATGTACATATGTACATCGGCATAATGTCATCAGTCGCTCATTTGAGAGTGAAACTTCCATCCAATTCTATTTCTCCTTCATTTGTATTTCATCCTTAAAATAGGTCTTAAGTGAATCAAAGTTTTGTGGCAGACCAAAAACTCCAAGCAACATCGTCAGAACAGTCTCATCGTTCGCCGTAATTTGTTTGTCTGTCTGTCGGCCTGTCTGTAACGGCCCTTTCGTTGCGGCAATTTCCCGCTCTGCCACTCGATATGGAACTTACATGAACGCCGGGAAAAGCACACGTACGCTCTCCTGTCATCAGGGCTGTAATCGTTCGATAGGAGATGACAGTAAAACAATTCGTATGCTTTTGCCTTTTAGCTTTTGGCAAAACTAAATGGCATTAGGCGCCCTGAAAGGGCCTCAAAAGCCCCATAATGTTAGCCAAAAAACTTTTACTTTTACTGCTGCACACTCACATACATACACAAAGACACACACAGAGCATATTTCATTGATGGATTAATAGCGCAAAAATGTCTGAGGAAGTGCGTGGGCGGTGCCAGTTCCGCCCCCGGAACCGACCACCGACCGTCACATTGTTATTGCGAAAAGCGGAAAGCCTAAAACTCTATTCGACTGGTTTCGTTTTCCTTGTCTCCTTCTCCGGCTCAGCTGAGGCTGAGGCCCTACAATACGACCACGAAAATGTGGAATCTGATTTGCTGAGGCAATCTTTATCTGCGCAAGAAAGTGGGCAAAGATGTTCTCGTAATCCAGCTCCTCACATTTGTTAATATGAGTACTTTCAGGACGATCAGATCTGTCTGTTTGTCTGTTGTATGTATGTACATATGTATGTATGCAGCCTCCTCCGTTGTTCTCTTGAACTCGTCGTTCAGTTCTGTTCCGCCCATTCATTCCATCCCACTCTGTTTGCGGCTTATTTTGCTTTTCCATTTTTTTGGCCCTTCTGCCTCCTTCCCTTCCTCCTCCTTCTTATCATAGTCATCCTCGTCCTCATCGTCGCAAGATGGGCGATTTGGTTGATCTAAATAATGGAACGAAATTGATTACTTTAATTCCAAAATAATAAAGTTTTCTTTCGAGATGATCTTGATTTCCTGGCTTACAAAATCGATGAGCTATAAACTGAACACACACTTTTGCTTTTTAACTTTTCAAATTAAGTTTTAGTTAATTTGTATCCAGTCTAGAAAGCTGCACTGCATCTAGGCGATACACATGTATGTACATACATCCATATGTTCGATATACGATAAACTAGTTGGTAACAGAAAAGCTAATTCCCACCTTAATATATTCCATTTTATTCGAAATAAAATCTCAAAAACACCTCCAACATAGAAACAGATGGTTTTTTTTGTCCATGGATACGCCACGGTCAATGAGAACACTAGTCGACACGACTTTTCCGCTGTCTCCAAAAATGACTTTTTCTGATAGATTTGGATGTTTAAAAATTTTGAAGAATGTTTTTTTTTTTTTCATGGAGTAGTTTTTTTTTAAAGAATTTTTAAAAAATTTTGTGTTTTTTGTCATAGGTAGTGCCTCTATTTTTCACATAACTTAAGTTTCCTACAACTGGTTGTATTGAACTTTGCAGTTAAAAAAAGCTGATAAATGCAGCTATAAATCCGACTCAGACACTTTGTAGCAGAAACTTAACGTCTGGAAGATATTAAGCTTCCAAATTGAAATTTCATCATTTTTTTCGGTATTTTTTACCCGAAATTTTGACTTTGAAACTTCAGGAAAAATCGAAAAAAAAATAAATGAATGCCTTGATTTTTGGTTTTAGATAGACACATTAATTACGCGTCGTTTAAGGTATCGCTTATAAAAATATAAAATCAAACGGCCATGAAAAGAAAACCATAATTCTTCAAAAAAATTTAAATCTCCCAATCTATTAGAAAAAGTCATTTTTGGAGACAGCGGAAAAAAAAGTTGAAATTTGTCGAGTAGTGGAATCTCTAAGAGACGTGATCGTTCCATACCAATCAACAGACTGGACTACCCCTCCGGGGCTTCCCAGCTCAACTCACCACGCACAGCTACACACCTTCTACGGGGGATCACCGCAAAGTATTGCTTCGCAGGGATGGGTTGAGTCCGCTGCACTTGGGTCCTTTTCGCATCTCCTCAGATCGCTCTGGATGACTGTTTGTGTGTTACACACGCGCTTCAAATTTTCTCTGACTCGCATCAGGCATCAGCTCTTCCGGTGATGGAACAAACCTTGTTCTTCAGCAGTATCTCATACGGTTGTAGATTACATGCTCCGGATCCCCGCTCGCATTCGCACACTCAGGACACTCGGAAGTATAAGTTTTTGAACCAATGAAGGTGCTTCCTGTAATTGGATGAGGTGATAATTCCGCTTATCTGCTCTATGTCTCGATGTTTGGCATAAAACAGTACGGTATGTACGGTATAGAAACAGATGTTAATACATACATATTTATGTATCTATATATGATAAATAGCTTAGCTTAACTTTTAGAATCAGTCCCATTTGTAAGATAGTTTTTTGAAAAGCTTTTCGAAAAGGCCATACGAAAGGAACTATACATACATACAAATATCGTAAAACAGTGTTTTAAAAACACACATTTCGAAAATTGTCAAGGGCAAACAAGAACACGCAAAACGACACAGAACAAAAGTAAGTGTGCACAAATGTAATTAAATTAATAAGAAATGAATCTTTAAATGCTTTGCTAGATGACAATGTCATCGACTATGCCCTATTGCTGGTGTCATCGGGGCTAGTGACGCTGACATCGGTGAGCCGTCGAAATCCCTTACTGCAGAGTACAAATCCGTACAGTTCGTTATTTAAAGCGGACCTAAAAGATACTCGTAGATGGGATAGCGGGTGTAAGCCCATATTTGGAATACGACCTCGTTTCAATGCAGATCCCTTTGAGGACTGTCACTTTAGCTTTGCCTTCTATATTTCCCTGTCTCCCACTAGCCACTCCTGCCCCCCAGTAAGCCCTTTAGTTAATGAGGAGGCGTTGTCCATCTGTCTGTCTGTCTGTCTGTCTCTCTGTCTTTCGACGATTTATTTTGTGCAGCAGAAAACGTGAACAGAGCTCGACTCGATTTTATGTATGCAACACGCATTCTGTGCTTTGTGGTCGGGTCGACCCAATACCACAAGCCCTTCAATACACAGAACCGCTCACTCTCGTCTCTAACCACCCAACGACTCCCACCCCACCACAATATAAATAGGCGAATAGCTTGGTTTGTCTGCATGGCAGCGTTGATTATGCCCCAAGGCGAGTCGACTCGAGAATAGAAGAGACGAAACGAGACTCGACACGCGTCAATGATGCGAAAAGTGTCACCGGCAACTTTATCAGAGGAAGAGAAGAGCCCTGGTCCCTGGCCCTGGCCCTGGTTCCTGGTTCCCAGTCCCTGCTCATGGAATGGACCGATTCGCATTCAACTATGAATCCCGTCCTCATACCAAAAATGCACTTAATATACTCCCGCTCCCCTCCCTGCATTGGCGCCTTGGCAAAGGCGAAGGTGGCATAAATAATTCCCACTACGAGATATTTCCTTTGTATCGTGGCAGCCACAGCCATAGAGCTATAGAGAGGGCAACGTGGCGACAGTATTTCTATACACACGCACACGTGTACATATACATACAGCCACGCGTGTATTTTCGCATAAATATCCCCACAATATAATAATATTTATGTGCTGATCGCATGAAATGTGCTGTATAAATTTATCCCAGCTCCTGTTTGGTTCGGTTTTCTTTTAGGGTCATAAAAGAGGGAAAAATAAGGAGAGGCGTGGCGTGGCGTGGCGCGGCGTGGCGTGGACAGGCGGGCCAGGCAGCTACAAGGGGTGGGTGGGTGTCCTTACAGTGCGTTTATTACTGTCACAAAGTGTTATTTTTGGTTCAAAAACTAAGGGACCCGGAACATGGAACATGGGCCGTGGGACAGGAAGTGCGGGCGAGCAGGATGAAATGGAAGTGGTAGGAGCAGAAGCAGAGGCATTTTACTTTCCGTTAAATTGACAGGAGACAGCGAATGTGAACTTGAACGTGACTGTGACTTTGAATGTGAATTCTAATGTCGCATCCATTTTTGTCCCATCCATTTTTGTCCCTGTATGAAAGGCGTTACAAAATGATCGTGATCTAAACGGGAGTCCCCTTTTCTGACGTCGATTCTGCGATTTTTGTGGCTTCCTGCTTTGTAGCTAACGAGCTTCTGTTCTGCGGTGGGGGTCTGGCCCTATGGCACTGCCACTAAGCCGCAGACGCAGTTGCAGTTGCAGATGCAGAGTCAGAGAAAGCCGCAAGCTCGAAATCGTGGCAGACGAGCCATGGTAAGCCAAGGCTGGTTGGCGTGCGGCCGAGGTCACTGCACTCGAACGCATCTCGCAGCGCCCCTCCAAATATGCAACAGCTGGAGCAGGAAGCTGGGATCTGGGGATTTGTCTGTCACTTAACTGACGTCTGCTTGCGCAAAGGGAATGGGAAAAGAACAGAGAAAGCGCCATTGAGGTACCACCCATCATCAGCCGCTACAGCAGCATTGCAGGTCCAGCTCTTTCCTTTCCTTTTCCTACTTCTCGCCCACTCCTCTTGGTCTCCCTCTCCGTTACCCTCCTCCTCTTACGCTTAGACACTCGTGGGGGCTGGAGGGCGCTGTCGGTTAAAATTTTAAAGTTTCACTACACTACACTACAAATTCCATGGGACTGCGAGTACCCATTGCTATTGCGAGTCTCTGACCTATCGATCATTGGTGTAGTTATATCGCTTGACTGTGGTTTTCTACATTCGATACATTCGATACGTAGATCGAAGTAGCATGCGATTACTACGAGTATTCATGCATACAGAGCGTTGGCATTACGTATGAGTGATTTGAGAATCCAAATCGAGCATTGACCTATGCTCGTTGACCTAGGTCGTTGGGAGGAAAGATTATAAACGGAGTGCCAAAATTGAAACGAGAAAATAACAAGAGATCCCAAAAGACAGAGAGAAAAAGCCGCAATGGCACAAAAATGAACATTGTGCCTTTGTTTTTCGTATTTGGTTATTTTGTTATCTATCGAAATGTAAGAAGAAAGTGTTTTTCCACTTACATTTTGGCATTAAAATACGTTTTGACTAAATAAAAGATGTATTAAAAATGTGTATTTTTGTGTGTGTACAATTCACTTGAGGTAGGGAATGCTGCCTGCCGAGGCAAGTCTCAAAGGAAACCCGTGAGTGTGAGTGGTGTGAAGGGTGTGAACGGGGCAGCGAGATCTCGAGCGTAATGAAGCGGCATTCAGCGGCAGCTCGGGGTTGGTTACGCTGCAACCTGACTCCAGTTCCGGCGAACGTCCCAGCATGGACGGGACCGAGACAGAGACAGAGACCGAGACGGGACCCTAGACCTGACACCACTTGAACGCAATCAACGCAGAACAATCATCTGTGTCTGTGCTGCTCTTGTGTGGGTGTCTGTATGGTGGTGGGTGTCTGCGTTGAACGCAGGCCATAATAACGCGATTCTCTTGCATCCAGCAATGGCTTCGGTCCCGGTCTCGGTCTCGGTCCCGGTTTAGGGTCGTTCCGGGTTCCATATGACAACACTCGCTCGTTTCGTACTCTGCCCCGTGTTCAACACCCACCCACTTACTCCAACCTTTACAACCGCAGAGGCGCAAACACGTCGCCGAGGAGCCGCAGTCCCCAGTAGCCAGAAGGAGTCCCACAGTGCGTGCGATCTGCCTTTTGCAATTTTATTCGCAATTTTTTTCTGGTTTGCGCCCCGACGACTCCTGCCCATCCAACCAGCAGTCTGAGGAAGGAGCCAAAAGATAAAAAATTAAAGACGCATATGAGCCATTTTAATGACAATTTAAGCCAAATTGGCAGGGGTAGGGAGCAGGGGGAATGAGGCGGTGGCACCAAGCAATGCACCAAGGAGGTAGAGGCGCACATCGCGCATCGCATATCGAGAATTCGAGTCAAACTCATGAGAGGCAGCAATAAGCTTTTCTTCTAGATGCAGATATACATATGTACGTACATATATGTACATATATGATATTAAATGTACATGTACTACATATATGTACATATGTCGACACGTCGATTGGGTCGGATGGTAGCCACGTCTAGGCCTAATCGCCGGACAACCAAATTGATTGGGCATTTAACCCAGATGCTTATACCTTCTTTATGAAATTTTAAATGAGCTTTTGACCCTTTTTCGTGTCCATGCCAATGTCCGTGTCCGCACCCGCACCCGCACCCGCACCCGCACCCGCACCCGCACCCGTACCCGTGCCATGTGTACATGTGTGTGACCGCAATGGAAGTCTATGAATCGGCGGCTAGTTTTTTTTTTTTTTTTATTATTATTATTTCAGTGTGTGTATAGGTGCATGTGTGTGTGTGTTTTCACGCCCGGCAAATTAAGACAATAAAAGGCCGAAGATATAGAAACACTGAAAGCGTTAGCACTGGCCTGGGATGCGGTGAGATGCGATTGAAAGATGGGGTTAGACCAGTCGAGGAGAAAAAGGGAGAGAGAGAGAGAGAGAGAGAGGAGGTGGAATTCCTAATTTTCTGGACCCGACTCTGGAAGCCATTTAATTTGATTGTTATTTCTGCCTGCACCAATTGGCTGGCAGGGTGTGGAATCTGAAGTAAGACCAAAGTAGGCCGGAGTCGAAAAATCACCGAAGACCTGGGAAAAACAGAACAGAACAGAAAAAAAAAGCAAAACAAAAAAATGACTCTCGTTGTTTGGCCTGCATACAAATTTCGCATTATGCCCCAGCGGCAGCGAATTCTTCCCCTCAGCGTGGTAGAGTGAGGTGGGGAGGGGAGGGGAGGGGACTGGTGTGGTGTGGCGTGGTGGCATTACCGCTCCGGATGCCGTTCCGTTTCCCGCTCTTACTCCGGTGCTCGGTGCTCGTGTGCGTAATGGAAAAAATATTGGCTCGCTCAGCGCCGGCGGCCAGTTGGCGGAACGGGGCGGAATGGAATCGAATAGAATGGAAAGGGATGGACCCACTGCAGGGAGGGTTGCATTTGCACACCCATTACACTCTCTACGCTCCGCTCAGTCGTTCATTCATTGAGACTCGTACCCATGCCCGTCTCCGCACACTCGTTGTCGAACATACGATTTCATTCATTTTCAATCGTCTGGCCTAGAAAGCTAGCGTTAGAGGGGTGGCTTCTGGGGCAGAAACCACCCCTCCTAGAAGCATCAGCAACTGCAAACACCCCCGAGTATTTGACGCATCTTGGCGACGCATTTTCTTTGTCCTTTCTTTTACGTTTTTGGTTCGGTTGTACGGGACTTTATACCTTTTTTCGTGCACGCTGAGTCCTCCGCGAACAGTGCACAGTGGTCGGAATAGACACTAATTCCTGTATATTGTATATTCTAGCAACTTAAAAGTATCTTTAGATCTTTTTCAAACAGCTGTCTCCCACTGGCATAATCGAGACATCAGGACGGGCGTACAACAGAATTCCAAGCCAAACTTTAGGTAAATGCGTTATACGAGTGTTATTTTTATACGAGAATTTACTTGGGATTATGTGGAAGATCAGTATACATATGTTAATGCTTTTCAAGGAAGCCTTACACTTTGGTAGTTCCAGCTTTCCAAATCCCCCTCCTGTCGAGAACTGGAAAGTGTTCCGATGTTTCCTGTTTCCACACGAGTCTTCACCATCTCCCTACCAGAGTCTTAATTTCCTTGAGTATCCTCCTGTCCCCTCTCAACGAGAAGGGGCCGTGCCGACCAGTGCTTTAGGCGGAGCCACGCCAATGACAAACAGAACCCTCATGTGTTCCCATGGCATGGCAAGTGCTTTCTACCAGGCGATTTGAGGCGTTATAAAATAAGGAGGAAATAATATATAATACAATTAAGGCGATTCCAGCTACTGTGCTGCATCTGCCCCGGATTCGGATCCGGGTTCGGGTTCGGATTCCTCCCCGTCTTTGAGCCACCACCACAGTGCAGCCTGTGACGCGGGGTGGTCGTCGAGCGGGTTCCATTGAACAGCGAGAAAAACCTCTGGACGTTTAGCCTGTCAGTTAGCTGTCTTGGGGCAGAGCTTAATGACTGCGGCCCCCACACCCACACCCGCACGTACATACGTGTAACGGCTCTATCAGCAGATGCATATGTACATATGCATATATCTCTCTCTTTTTCTCCCTCTCAGTCTGTCTTTTTTTCATAAATTGCCACGTGTGTGTGTGTGTGTCTCATCTATGGATTGCCCAGACCTGCTCCCGCCATCCAGCCTACCCCTCTAACACTTAAAGAAATTTTGTAATTTTTCTTCGTTGTTCAAATGCTCAAAGGTTGCGCTACCCCTCAATCATCCCCTCCTCCTCTTGCTCTTCGGTCAGAAAACAGAAGCCTGAAGCCGGCAGTGCTGCCATCAAAAAACAACAACCAACACTTCACACTTCTTTGCCCAAAGACTTAAGAAACCGCTTCCTCCACAATTCTATGTTTCTTGTGCATACATATGTATGTATGTATGTACATATGTAAGTATATATGTATGTATGTACATATGTATATATGTATGTACATATGTACAAGAGGCCTACAGGTCGTAAGGCGCCTTAACTTTGACCTGTGTTGCAAATCTCTTGAGCTGATCCCAGCCCTCGAGCGGTGCGGAGCGAAACGGTGGGCCCTTTTCCTTATTGCTCTTGGTTTAGGTTCATCCCTCTGCCATCCTTCTGGCATCATCACCTCCCCCACCTCCATCCCAGCGAAAGTTTCGATGCTCATTTCAAAAGTATTTTCGTAGCCACTTTCCAGTTCGTCAGCTGCCTCGATGGCTTGATAGATGGATTGGCAGGTAAGGCACGTAATTCAAATTTAAAAATGTTTACATGCCTCACTCGTTCACGCCAGACGGCCAGAGGCGGAAGCATGGTCCTGATGTATATAATCTAATCTAAGTGTACGACCGCCAGTACGGATCCAGGCACCCTTGAGTGCACCACCCCAACCCCACCAGCACAGCGATTGGCGCAATTAGCCCTTCGGCCCGCTCAGTCCCGACCCTCCCCTCACTCAATTGGCGGACGAACTTTTGCCCGAGAGCCTGACACCTGAAAGTGGCTGCAAAAATAGGCATCTTCGGCAAGCCGAGTGGCTTAATAACCTACTCCCCCATCCTCACTCACAGACACCCGCGCTAAACAATTTTAACACGAATTCGTGCTGAAAACTCCGTCAATTATTTGCGACACTCTACCACCAACCCACTACTGCCTCAGCCTCAGCCTCAGCCTGCTTCGCTAATTGCTCTAAATGCATCGCTAAGTCGAAAGTACATATCTCATGGATACTGCGACTGGCACTGGGCCCTAAGTAGCTGGCTGGCTGGCTGCTTGGCTGAAAGAAAATTTGCCAGTTGGCATGGAAATGAAACTGAAACTGATAACAAAAACGAACTCAGACGTCACGACCCCGCCGCAGATGTTTCGTATAAAAATGTATACATATTTAATATATACATATATGTATATATGTGTGTATGTATGTATGGACATGTAAATGCATGAATGTACATGTGTATGCAAGTGGAAACTGCGGCAGGAGCTGCCTCTGACTCTAGGATGCATGTTCATGGGTCAGCTGTTTCAGCCGAGCCACATGGCGCGTCGCGTTCCCGTTCCGCCTTCTGGGTCATATAAACCCAAGAGCAGGACCAAGGCCAAACATGTACAAGGATGGGGCACTGCGGAATAGAAACGTGGAAACCGAAGCCAAGCAGCCCTTGGCAGCAGCATGCAACACGCTTGGCTGACTCTCCAATAGAGTCGAGTCGATGTTTGCGGATTTGCTGTTGCCTGCCTGCGAGCTGGGAAGGGTAGTTGGGATGGGACCATAGTTGACGGCTCAGGTAGCAGAAAAAGTCATCTCACATACAAGAGGAAGCCGGCAACCCCTCGGCGGTCGGCAGTCGGCCGTCCAGTTCCCAGAGGTCAGGTCCAAGGAGTGTGTCCGTTCAGGCCTTGCCCCACATCGCAGCGCGATTCGTGTGTGTCATTGCCGGCGGCAAGTTGTAGCCACTAAAAGTTTCTTCATGTCCCGTGTCCATGTCCGTGCCCCTAGTCCGTTCTGATGTGTGTCGGTCCCACGTGTTTTTCAAATTTAAAAATCACTCATTACTCCATTTCCTCCCGGCTTTTTTTATCTGCCATCCATCCACCCACCCTCAGATGTGTCTAATAATTATGCTCCCAATTTCTCAATTTACAAATACATACATACATATAGACTTTTCCATTCCGTCGTTTCGTTTCGTTTCATTTGTACGACAAAATTATTCTACAATAATTCTAGTTGAACAATAGACGGATAGCCATATTATATTGACCAAAAACTAATTGACTATCTTTGCTAAAAATATGTGTAAATAAATCGCTTAGGCTGCAAAACACACAGATTCGGTTGCCATACGTACTCAAATGAATATTTTAAAAATATTTACATAGATATCTATGTACATAAATTGCAACTGGATATTCGTAACAACCGAAACAAATGCGATAAGTTCAGCCAACCCGGGGAGGAGATGGTGGGCTAGCCTGATTACGCGCACTGTGCGAATAGTGGGTGGGTTGTAGAGTAGATGGCGGGGTGGGTGGCCACCTGGATCGCGGGGAACGTCCCCGCGGGGTGGTGGCGGGGTGGGAATAAAATTTCTCTTCCATTTTTCTTTCAATTAAAACTTTTAATTGATTTACTCATACACATGAGAGCCATTTGACGAGAGCCACGAGGAGCCTTCAAACGTTATGGATCCGTCAGGTCAGCATCCGCGTCCGCATACAAAATCGAGGGAGAACGTTGTGAGTCTACGTCTACTTTATACCCGGTAATTCAGTCAGTATATATATGATCTTACGATCTTACACTCTGATAGAAATGGTCATTCTCTGTGATTCTGAGTTTTCTCGTACTATCAAAATTGTACATGCCAAAGATTTTCGTACTTTTTGTAGGCGGAAGGGGGCGGGGCGAAATTTTGAAATACACCTGTAACAGTGTGATATTACAGGAGTCTGGATACAACATTTTGTTGGTCCAGCTTTTATAGTCTCTGAGATCTAGGCGCTAATGAAGACGGACAGACGGACGGACAGACAGAGAGACATGGCTATATCGACTCGATTATTTATGCTGATAAAGAATATATATACTTTATGGGGTCGGAAACGCTTCCTTCTGGGCGTTGCACACATCCACTGTCACCACAAATCTAATATACCCCTATACTCTTCGAGTACCGGGTATAAAAATGTACTCATAAGCCTGCGGGCGGGCCAACGAGTCAGTTGCAGGTAACTTCTGCCGCAGGCCCACTGCACCCTGCCACATTTGATTTGGGAATATCAAATTCATTTACTGGCTTCGCTCATACGGTTTCGACTTCGATAGCGGGACTTTTCTGTCCAGTACAGTCAAGTCCAGTCCATCCAATGCCTAACGAGCCAGGCATTAAACCACAGTCGCCCGTCCGCCCACCCACACACGAGCTTTGCTAAGCTAATCCCGACCGCAGGAGGACTGGAGGCACGCGGCAGGAGGAAGGATACAGTTTTCCGGGTAACTATTTCAGAAGTCTCCAGTCAATCCTCACTCAAGCAATTGAGACGCCTCTGATAGCCGAGCTGTGCGGTGGGTCCAGGGTCCGTGAGTCGGCGGATTTTTTGCACATCATTAATCTTACGGAGGGGCAGGTCTGAACGGGACCCGCTCATTAATTATGCTCCGCGTCCGCAAAGGGGATAAGCAATACACTCGCGGAGCGACTATTGAAGCACCCTCCCAGGGCAGGCTGCGCGATGCGCCACGGTGCTCTGCTCGGGGCGTGATTAGAGGGAAGCCCTAAGGACAGACTCATTCAAAGCCCATCCCCGACAGCGACAGCTCTTGATTTGCAAATGAAGACAAAGTTCCAAGGTGGTCTGAGTGGACGGTGGAGCGGATCTGGTGGGTATGAGGGCGGCTTAGATATCGTCATCATCAGCGACCTGCCCAGCGTCATAACCTCGGTGTCGCATGGAAATACATACATACATATGTATGTATGTACATGCATTAGCACATATGTAAATGAAATCGCTTTAAACAAACCAAGTTTTCCGCCCGATGGGCCCTGCGTGTCCACAGAAAAATCGTTGGCGATGACCGCGTGACACGAGTGCCGCACACCCAAAGCAAGCTGCTGGAGAGAGCGAGAGATTTTGCTGGTTTACTTACATATCTTATTTATGTATGTATGGACATGTATACATATGACTGACCGATCTGCTGCATTTTTAATCGAAAGAGCTCCGAATATGCTTAATATTAACGAGTATAGGGTATACATGTACATATATACAGTGGCTCAGAGCCAAAACCATGCAGTGTCAAATAAAAAGTTAAATTGGCTGCCATAAAGTTATTACACACTATTTTTCAAAAATTCCAATGACCGATGATAGGTATATATTTACACTAGGTACCAAAACCAATATTTGACCCTTAAATACTGGGGTTTCCCCACCTGTTAGATCGTATTAAAACTTAAACTTAAACTTTTTATTTGACACTGCATGGTTTTGGCTCTGAGCCACTGTATATACATGTACATATGTACATGGCGTGTGATCGACTCGAATATCGCTGCTGTCGTTGGACTTTGGACTGCTCCCAAATGCAAAAACCATCCCCATGTTATTGTATTGGTGCCGATCACTGTAACACAGGTGTACGTGAGCGGCAGCGCAGTAGCATAAACTTTTCCTATGCTCATTAGATAAAGCTGTGACGGCCCCTGGTTTAGATACACATGAAAATGGGATCGGAAGGCTCCTCGTCTCGTGTCACACACCCATCTCGAATTCATGGTAAGTCTCGGGACATGGGACCGGACACGGGACCGGACTGAACCGACAGCCAGCTAAGCGCCATGATAAATTGGCTGCGTGCTCTGCCGCTCCCCCCTGACAAAGTCTCCAAATAACAGAAAACAGCTGATAGCGAGGAAGAGTGAGAGTTTGGGAATGGGAGAGGAGAGACGCCACATACATACTCAAACATCTGCTATAGCTGTGTGTATGATAAATTAACAGATTAGCGATCAGCAGTAACGGTATAAAACAAACGAACAGAGAAACGAGAAAGCAAAAATTAGCTCAGTGCACACAGTCGGCGATGTGGGTGTGAGTGTTTTTGTGTGTGTGCGTGTGGGGGGCGGGGGCTGGGACTGGGGCTGGGTGAGACGGGTAACATAAATGAATAATGTGCACTAAGCGTAAAGCCCACAAGGGAATTGAAATTAAAAGGACAATAGATAAAACACACGCACAGCACACGAGGCACAGGAGGAGGCAAGAGGCACCCGCTGTAGCCCGCAACCAGTTCCCTCGCATATCCTGCGGCATTATGAATAGACATATTTATTGCATGTGTGTGTGTGTGTCTGTGTGTTTGCATGGGTGTGTAGTTCACGTCTTCAGTAAATAAAATGAGCGGCACCGTTCTGATCAGGTGCAAAGGCCGCGGCTCTACTTTATACCCGGTACTCAGTCAGTACAGCGTACACACTACACGAGTAAGAGTATGCGAGAGAGATAGAGAGAGAGAGAGAGAGAGAGAGAGAGAGAGAGAGAGAGAGAGAGAATAAATTAGCGCGTGGTTGGGGGTAACGTAGGCACTGCAATTACATTTGGTACTGCTGGCTATAATAATAGTTCGATCTGGTAGCTATGCTTATTCCCTATGATTCTACGTTCGCTTTTCATTTATCTTCAAAATCTTCAGATTTTATGGGGGTGGTAGTGGGTGTAGCAAAGTTTGGAAACAAACTTGATTCAGTGTGACATCGCAGGAAAACCAGTCTGAGCATAAAATTTTGATTTTCTATTTCTTAGTCTCTAAAAACTAGGTTTAAAATGGACTAAATGGCCTCGGCTATGGATGCTGATCAAAAATATACTTTATAGGGTCGGAAACGCTTTCTTCTTTCATCAAAAGTCTTATAAACCCCTACACTCTTCGAGTAAAGGGTATAAAAACAAATAAAGTGAGGCGGCTCAGCTCCAAAACTACTTCAGAATACCCTCTACATCAGAATTGTGGTTATTTCATATTATTACACTGTGCGATAGTGATTTGTACTTTGATCGAGACACAAATTAGGTTGCAGGCGTGGATGAGTAGAGCACTTCCTCATACTTGGAAGTGAACAAATTGCAGTTTTGAATTAAAAACGAGAGGGAACGTTGTGAGCCGCGGCAAAGGCCGCGGCTCTACCTTATAACCAGTACTCAGTCAGTATACACATATTTACATACATTCATATATGAGCTTGCGATTTATGCAATTTATTATATGTTCGCAAAAGGGACAAATTAAATTTTGGGCAAAAAATAATATTTCAAAAAATGACGTCAAATCATTTTGCATATGCTTTTTACATCTGCTTCTAAATTTCTACATGACATGTATAACTACATATTTAAGACGTACAAGTGTTTGCAACAGAGAGAGAGGGAATGAGTCAGCGCTTGGCAGACGTTGCGTAGCCACTGAAATTTAATTTGTTTCTTCTGGCCATGATATTGATTCGACCTGATCCATATTCGGCAATCTGGTAGATATGGTAATTTTCCATGATTCTGCGTTTTTGGTTTTCTCGTACCTTAAAAATTGTGGATTCCACAGATTTTCGTTCTTTGTGGGGGCGGAAGGAGGCGAGGCAAAATTTTGAAACAAACTCGTGCTGGTTTGATATCACAGGAGTTTGGATAGAAAGTATGGTGGCTCTAGCTCTTATAGTCTCTGAGATCTAGGCGTCAAGAAATACGAATGGGCAAAGCAGATGGGGCCGCGTGTGAGAGAGAGCGAGAGGGAACGATGACTTTCGAAATGGTTTTCTTCATTGTAGCTATAATAATGATCCGATCTGATTCAGATTCAACACTCTGATAGAAATGGTCATCATCTATGATTCTGCGTTTTTAGTTTTATCGTATCTTCAAAACTGTGTATGCCACAGACTTTCGTCCTTTGTGGGGGCGGAAGGGGGCGGGGTGAAATTTTGAAATACACTTGGAGTAGTGTGATAACATAGAAGACTGGATACAAAACTTGGTTGCTCTAGCTTTAATAGTCTCTGAGATATAGGCGCTAATGAAGACGGACAGACGGACGGACGGACAGACGGACAGACGGACAGACAGACATGGCTATATCGACTCGGCTATTGATGCTGATCAAGAATATATATACTTTATGGGGTCGGAAACGCTTCCTTCTGGGCGTTACACACAACCGTTATCCCCACAAATCTAATATACCCCTATACTCTTCGAGTACCGGGTATAAAAAATGTTTGCGGTATATGTATTGCAATTCCAAGTATGAGGAAGTGATCTACTCATCCAAGCCTACCCAATTTTTAATCAAGCAAAGTAAATTCCAAAAGTGCTATTTTGTCGTACAGTGAATGTGAATATGAATTTACACCGATCTTTATGCAGTTCTATCACAAATACATACTTACATACATACTTCTTGGTGGACGCCGAATGTTCTGGCTGCTGTGTTTATGGTTACGTTACACACATACAGCCAGATGTACATATATGTATGTAAATATATTTACATATTGTACATACATATGCACATACATTTACACATATAGCCCAAGAGTACGTAGTATGGGTTGTATGGAAGAGAGCTATTCCAAATGTGTCTCCAGATGCATGGCCTAGAATAGGCAACCGCGTGTGTGTGTAAAAAGACGGTAGTTTCAAAAATAGTACCGTGTTAAAATTTTGGAGAATATACCGCACAGGTGAAATCAGAGCCATCTGCAGTCGCTCTGCCGCCAGCCTGCGAGTCACTGGCCAGTGGGCCGTCGCGTCCCCGTGAATGGGGACAACGCCACGAGATAGACGCGGATAGCCCGGAAGGAGCTTCTAAATAGCAGTACAACACTATGCACTCCTAAGTACTAAGTACACTCCTAAGCTGGCCCTGATCTACAGTTTACTGGTCTCCAAGAAGGGTCTTCCAATAAGTAAATATGAATGTAAGTAAAGAGCAAGATATGCACATATTCGAGTAAATATATTCAAACTTTATCTGTTCCATATCTGTACTTGTATCTGCGACTGTATCTATTTCTGTTATCAGGTCTGTGGGAGCGATAAAGAAGTTATTTAGCTTGCAAAATGCCGCCGGTATTTATCAGGAGGGAACGTCGAAATTATTGCAAAGAGTAGAGTAAACTGAATACGAAGGGGATCCATATGCACACATACATAAGTACATACATCCATCCACAGACAGACAGACAGACAGACAGACAGACCACAGACCTGTCCCATCGTCTGGGGATAATTTTGCCAAACAGCAATCGGAAAACGTCGACACTCGAAAAGTAAAGGTAAACGGCATTGATGGCAACGTGGGAACGTGAGTAGGGTGATGAGAATATAGTCACATTTGCCACCTTGAGGCGCGGAGCCTTGGCGGGACTCTCACTCTCTCTCATAAATGGCAACTATTGACAACTCCCAAAATCAATGCTGATGATAACGACGCGAAGGCGAGAGTGCCAGCAAAAGCGATGTCGCTACGGGAGGAGAAGCTTCACACTGGGGGAGGATTGGGTACGCTGCATTTCGGCGCGTTACTCGCCACAGTGGGTCAGAACACCTCAGAATCGAGATTCGGGTCGGCTATCATTTCGGCTTGATCGGATAAGAGAGCTTCCCGCAATGTTTCTCCCATGCATTTACCGTGCATTTCCATACCAGAGAACTGCAAAAATCACATTTATCTTTGTTCTACTACTGCACTAAAATTCTCACTTATGTACATATGTACATGCAATCACTCAAAAATAGTCAGGGATGAATCAAATCAGCTCGCGCTGGCTAACGCAACGATCGGATCACTTTTTACGCACTTGCACATTATGCACATTGCATGATTGCGTTATTACTCACAATCAATACGATTATTGTTAAGCCAAAGTGAACAAAAACACCCGGAACACATACGGAACACTCTGAATGAGAACGAGCATGAATTAATTTAGCGAGGCCACAAGAAGGGCACAGTTCGAGTGATTTACATACAATCATATGAACATTTTTGCAATCAACCAAAGCTGTTTTGTGTTACATATGTACGAGTACATACATATGTACATACATATCTGATGACGTACAAATGTTGGATCTTGGAAGCGATCCTGCTAGATATGCAGGCAGGAAGGAAGGGAGGATCGGGAAGTGGTGCATCCCACTTTACACACGCACGCTTCTCTCTTCTCACTCGCAAGGGGATGATGATGCGGACGAGGAAGAGGAGAGAGGTAATGCGGTATTGCGTTATTGCGTGGTTGCGGTGTATTGGTGGGGCGGGGACCAAGAGTGGGTGCGGTTTTGCTGCTGTCATCGTTGCCGTTTAATGTTGAATGTTGAACGGTGCTACGGTGCCCCTGTCGTTCCGATGCTGGCAAGAACATTTTCATAGCGATTGTCACTTGAAAACCGAACCAAACGGAACGGAACGTAACGGGAACATGTTTCTTGCACTTTCGTTTTGCCGATATGGCGTGATGATGATGGGAAGGGAGACGCGGAGCAGGGGCTTATCAGAAGGCAAACAACACGGACGGAACAGAGATTGGGAAAGGGACAGAACCTGAAACAGACAGAGAGAGAGAGAGAGAGAAAGAAAAAGAGAGAGAGAGAGAGAGAACAAAAATAAAAGAGAGGGGGGAAGTTGGGGTTACGTTATCTTATTACTTATTGATTTTGTGTTATCAGCTGAGGGAATGGAAAGGAGGGAAGGGGGAGGGGGCAGCCAAACAAAACAATATCCCACCATGAGAGCAAGACACCCAAACGCAGACACAGACACAAGCGCTGGTGCTGGACGACTCGGCTCCGTGGTGCCTCATTACATTGCACATACATACAAACATATGTATGTAGATATGTCTGTACATATGTATGTATGTAAATATGTATGTTTGTATATGTAGCTCTAACGTACGAAGAAGTAAGAAAGGGAGGGCGGGCGGGCGTCTTCGCGTAAAAACTTGACGGGCGGTGCTGTTGCTGCCTGACACAAAATTGTAAGAGCAGAATCAGATGAAGGCACAGCAGGGAAAGAAAGACTTCGAGCACTCACTTAACAAATAACCAAAGTTTGTTGCTGATGACGATGGTGCTGGCGGCAATGTCATTCGCTTCCTCAGGGTGCAGGACCAAGCACAGATACACAAGTACAGATACAGATTCACAGATGGTGAAAATGAAAAACACACATACATACACATTCGTAGCCACCGCCCCCGACTGCCAAGTAAAGTTCCCATAACACAAAAATACCAATGAAATATGTTCATATGTATGTACATACATACATATATTTTGTAAACTACACAAATACATATTTACCTATGCACAAGTTTATGCTCTAAATATGTACATATTTAGGTACATATGTATGTACATAGATATTTATATAGAGGACGAAACTTTGTGGCGATCCCTATCTGCTCATCAGAAAGTTTCGACTTTTAGAGACTTCGATTTGGAAGGAAAATCTGTTCCTACGGCTCGGGCTCTCCAGCATTTCAGTATGCAAAACGCGTGTTCACTCTCCTTTACATACATATGTACATACATACATGTATACATACATATGTATACATACCCTGCAGTTCCAGCCGTGAGCGATGACGAATGTCAACGACAATGTCATCTAGGCTTTAACGCCCGCTAAACCGAACCCTTTATTTTCTCTCTGTATCCTTCTTTTCCGCGCGATCGTAATAAATAATTTGGTTCTTTTTTTCTTTATATGTATAAATGCGAGGCGCGTGTTTTGTTGTTGTTGCAGGAGCACAGATCACCGCTGAACTACAGTGAGCATTGCTTTTTGTTTGAACAACTCTTTTTACAAATCAAACATATTTCTGGAATTTCGATCTTTCCTTTTTTATATAATTGCGACCAAATTAATAGTATTTTATAGAATTATTTTATTTATTAATAGATCAAAAAAAAACGGAACACAATGGGGACGGGCACATCCTGGAAGGACATGGAAAGTAAGTCTTTACCAGTCAAAAAACTAAACAAAAACATAATAAATTAATCCATTTTATTTCAGTGGCGATGCAATTGAAGTTACCGAATGAGTCTCAGGGATCCCCACAACTGTCTTATGTTCATAATTGTAATTATTTTTCGGCTAAAATCAGCACCTATTGTATGCCTCATTTTTTTGAGAAAATCATCCCTTTTTTTAGGCTTTTTTTTCGCCTATGCTCCTAGGACATCGCAATGTTAACGTGAGCAGTTCATCGTTTCGCGCGTTTGGGGGTGCTCACGCTCAAATCGATGTGTCAGCACATTTGTAAGCGATGGCCCGTACTGCAGGGTACATATGTACATAGGATGTACAATGTACATGGATGATGTCGTCCAGCACATTTTGTCTCAGAAATGTTCCGAAATATTCTGCTGTTCGCCCCAAACAGAGTTGCCAGACTTCCAGGATTCGAACTGGATTTTTAGCAAACTTTGATCGCAGCCACACAGTGGGCGAACGGAAGGGAACGATTCCCTTTGTGCACGGCATGCTGCGAGCATGCCATGGGGGCATGGGCATTGGTAAATGATTAAGGGCGGCAAAGTACCGCCGCGAATGTCTGGCCGAATGCAAATTTTGCACAAGGCGAACCAGCCCAAAGCACAAAAACAGAAAGAACAAGCATGATGGCGCGAAGACCGACTGGGGGAAGGAGGAGCAACATTGTGTCTGAAGGATGCTCGTGGCTGAAACTGTGGCTGCCAAGGGCCCGCGGACCGAGGGCCTCGCCCGACTTCCACTTGACACAACGGCTCCTCGCCGTTCCTTTAGACAACGAGCAGCGCAGACTGCAGTTTTGTGCACTTGATTTATAGCCGGGGGCTGCATCTGCAAGTCTCTACGGGAGGCGAGGCGAGGCGAAGCATTCGTTTGGGCAGCAACAAGTGTGGATGGGGGCCTGCCTTGCTCGAGGGCGCAGCCGGCGCGGGAAAGCTGAGGGAGAGGTGCGGCTAAATGGGTTGGTTGACCCCCTAATGGGGAAAAGAATCAATGACGCGCTCCGATTCCATTGTTCCCCACAACAAATGCAAGGTTCTCCTCTCTCTTCAAACGGAATCGAAAATTGTACATACATTCATATGCACTAATTTATGTACATACATACATATTTATGTACATATGTATATACAAACATACGTACCTTATCAGAGTCTACGACTGTTGATTTGTGTACCCTATCATTGTTTATCATGGAATACCAATTTGTGCCAATCCGAATATGCCGCTGGAATTAAATAATATAACCAAATACCGACTGCACCTACCGTTAGGTAACGAGAGGATTGAAGCTTGAATATATGTATGTACATAGATATGTACATACTATGCATACATAATCATGGCATCAAGACACGAGAGGAGCCAGGATACGGACCTTGCCATTTCCTTTGGGTTCCTCTTTCTCTCACTTTGTCTTCTCTTCTCTTTTAGACCTCGTTTCTGGCTATTCCATAGCCCAGTCCCGTATTTCGTGACCCAAGTTTGTTATTATATTTAAACATTATAATGATTGTGGCTCAAAGAAAGCAGCGTCGTTCTCCGGCTGAGCTGCCTCACTCCATTCGCACGGCTATCGTGGTTCCATGTTCATGTGGAAATAAATCATTCAATTCCGCTCCGTTTTATATCGACGTTATTTCGGATGACGCCATATTTGTCAAATGACGTTTAAATTTATGGGAAAATGACATATGAGTAACGTCCGCACGCAAACACACAAACACAGCCACACACACAGACACACCTAAGAGATTGCATTGTTGGCACAGTGGGTCCAATGCACGAATAACCGAATTGAAACATTTTATAACAAAAAAATATGTATTGGGTATATACATACATATGTACATATGTATATATGTATGTATATGTATTTAGTTTACAAAACGTATTATTGAAAATGTACTTATACTCTGTAAGACTGCATCTGGACTGGGGAAATCAACGCGATTGCCCCACTATGTCCTCTTCGAACATTTCTCTCACTTCTCCCCATGATCTGGCTGAGTCAGCACTTATGCACTTCTCTTGAGTGGATGTGCATTTCTGTGCAGTGTATACATGCATATGTATCTCGTTGTGCGTGTCCACATGTGCATTGTGAAGTTCAACAGCCGCACGGCGCATACACATGAACATACAAACGTATATACACGCACATATGTATATGTTCATGAACACATACACATGTGACACATTCATACGTATGTATGCATGTATGTCTCTGTTCATGCATTTGAATCTGGCAAGTACATTTTTCGCGTTATTTGATAAGCAAGCACACACACACACTAGTGCCACTCTCTCATCAATATGCGATTTGTTTCTGTTTCTCTCTCTTTCTCTCTATCCGTCTCCATTCGACCGTAAAAAGATCGTTCAGTAACTGAGACCGAAAATATGTTTTGCTCTTTTTGTTGTTTCTTTCGTTAAAAGCAATTAACCGCAACGGCAAAAACATATTAAAACTGATGTGAGCCAAGCCGGACGAGCTAAACCGAACGAAACAGCATCAAACCGAACATGGTATATTTATGCAGGGTTAGGTAGTGTTGGATGAGGCAAGGCATTCCTAGAGAATGCTCTTTTGATAATTACCTACAAAAATATGTACATATGTATGTATTTTGTTTCAGCTGCGTCGTTTTGTGTTTGAACGATAAAGTCGCATTGTCCCAGCGATAGCAAAAGAGAGAGAGAGACAGACAGAGTTTAAAACAGAATGCCCCATGGTACTAGTCTGTAATACACAACTTAAAGCGTTCCGTTCCTCATCTTATTTATTTACATACATATATAAATGTGTGTACATATGTATATGTAAATACAACCTGGAACTGAACTTCTGGCATGATACAGAAATGAGACGGATATGGCGGAGATCACCGTTTTGCTTATTTGAATGGATTTGGGGAAAGGGGCAGTGGGTGGGGGCTTCATGACTTACCTGACATCAATTCTGTTGCACCACAGCCATTGACGGTTCAATGATGGCCCTGCAATTGGAGCATCGGCAAGTACGTAACGATGTCTGTGGGGAGCTGTAAGAAAGAACAGTTAGAAAGAGCAATTTTTTCAGAAGAAGTTGGTCGAACTGTGTTGCGTGTTTGAGTTCGATTCATACCGCAAAGTGATCGATCGATCCCCGAAAACCATGGAACCGAGAGAATGGAGATGCAAGAGAGAAGCGAACACAAAGCACAAAAGGAGTAAACAATCAGGCAAAGCCAGCGAGCAGCGGGAGAAACATTGGCACAAAGAGGAACAGATAGCTCCCTCTCTTGTGGATGGCATAGGCGTGAAAAACAACAGAGTATACAAGAAGTAGCGACCGAAGAGCGGGATAGCAAAGCAAGAGCTATAGCAGCAGCCGTCACAACAAATCTAAATTAAACCGAATCCCGCAGGTCAGACCCATCAATACCCTGTGTTCTTTTACATATATTTACATATATATAAATATATATATACATATATGTATGTACATATGTACATATATTATATATAATAAATCTAGTACGTATAAGATTTGGTTTCCTTGATTCTTCGGCCTACGCTTGTCACAATTGTCTATGCAAGCGCTTTAAAGTCCGAACCAGAAAGGGATTAGCACTCAAATACTCAAGTACTTCCTTCTTGGCGTGGTACATCGCTTCCTATGTACTTTCTCTCCCGCCGTAAATATTCTATTGTTGCCGGTTCGCATCGATCAGGAAACCAAAAGACGGGGCAAACTGTACCGCTGCCAGAGCTCCTTCACTCGTAGGTTCTGCCTCAGCTGGAAGTGAAGCTTCGGCACCAACTTCTTTGTGTCTCATTTGGCCATTATCTACTTCAACTTTAGTTGCCTTTCTGCTGGGGCCATAATATGTACATATGTATGTACATACATACAAATATACATACATATGTACATACAAATATGCGAAAACAAGTTTGGTTGTAGTTTTGTTTTTTTTTACTGTTTTTATGGCTGCTGCCTGCGTTTGGCTTAACGATAACCCCAAACTCAAAAAACACAACCACAAATGAAGTGATCGACACTGGATACGTGATCATGTTTTTCAGGACAACGTTCGGGAAAAAAGCTGCAAAACTTGGACTCTCTTACATACATACATACATATGTACATACAATACTGTGTGTGTATTTCGATCTCACGGCATTTGAATTGTTTCTCGCGACCGTAGGACAGTTATGGCACGCAATTTAAGACATACATTTTTAAGAAAAATAAGTAGATGTTTGTACACACATATTTCTACAATCACAGGTTTTTACTTATTAATCTCTCCCACAGTAAGTCAGTCGCTCGCGATATGTAAATATGTTCTGCATGTATGTACATATGTCAGAGGAAATGAAAGCTGCTCAAGATATAGCAATGGAGCAAATAATCATATATTAAAAGTGCATACATACATATGTATGTACATTGGTATTTTTTTATTCCTTTACTGATTCTAAATACGTAACTACATATGTACATATACTCATTGTACGTACATTGCTCAAATAACAACTAAAAATATAAAATAATTAACCAATTTTAAATTGTTAATTTTAATCTTTTTTTTACTGCCCCAGAGCATTGCTTCGCTTATTTACATATGCATGTATGTATAAAAGTATGCACATACATATGTATGTATGTATGTACATACATATGTTGTCCTGCTCTAAATTTCATGGCTCAGCAAAGGAAAAAATATTTGCGATTGATTGTTATCCTTTTTCAAATCAGAAAATAATATATGTACATAGATATTGGAACAACAGATCAACATCGGATGCAGGAAAAGCTTTATTCTTGGTGGACAAATTTAAATTCAGAATCGTCTAATTTACTCTATCTCATGCGGACTCAGGAGCACGTTAATGGTGCCAGATTCATACCCTCTCCCTTACGGAATGAGAGTTACATATCATTTTAGTTCGTCATCGTTGTTGATGTTCCTGGTCCTGATGCTGCTTACTCCATTTTGGGCGCTTCTACTATAGAAGTCTCAGGAGGTTCTTACATGCCCTTTCAGAGGGGCAAATAATAATAATAAAAATAATAACAACATAATAAAATAATAACATAATAATAAAAATATAATAAAAGGCTTTTCGAGCAGATCCCCTAGTATGGGAAATGTTAGAATGAGTGTACATCTGTATGTGTGTATGTATGTGGTCGTGTGTCTATTTGTCGGTACGTATTTCTAGTTTAAATTTCCTTCTGACGGCATTAGGGAACTAAGAAACAAGAACCTATCGGGACGAACCGCTATTGAATATATTAAGGAGTATTTGGAAGAAGAAGGGTATGCATACGTACATACTCATACGTATACGATAGATGAAAGGTACATGCATACGCTCCTCGTCACTTTAATAGGACACCCCAGTCACTTGAAGACCACTTGAATACCACAGGCGTTTGGTTTAATAGTCATTTTTAACACATGGAAATATATATTTAGTTAATATGATTTTTTGTTTTATTAGATTATTTAATTAATTATTATTATTTATTATTTTATTATTATTTAGTATTATAATTATTTATTTTTAAGTTTTCCATCAAAAATGATTGCCCCCGAATTTTTTGCGTGTCTTCGTTAATACTTTCTCTATAAATCTTCCTTTTGAACAAATTACCATCATTTAAGCAAATTTAATTTTAAACCGTGGGTGATTGAAAATTGACTTAATAGGGTGTCCTATTCAAGAGGCGGGGAGTGTATGTTGGGTTTTTGTTGCTCTTGCTGGCTCCATATTCCCATTCCAGCTTCACAATGTATTTTTGTACACAACCTCACACACACGCAGGCAACCGTGTTTGAGTGTGCGTGCGTACTTGTAGTGGGCTGCAGGCAGCGACTTCTTTTTGGCATTTGCTTCTCTGACGCCGCGGCCGCCACCACCACCTTTGCCACTGCTTCTTTACCACTCATCCAACAGTCACAATGTTCGTATCTGGTTTTTCTCTCTATGCTGCTTTCTCTTGCTCTGGAAAACGCTTGAGAGCAGTTTAAGCTCTTCCTGAGCCCAAAATGACTACACATAGCAGCACTCAGAGAATGTGTGTTAATGTGTGTGTGTTTATTTGGACATGGACAATTCAGAATCGACCAAAGAGAACAGAGAGAGAAAGGGACCGAGAGGTACATAGAAGGATCGTTATACTCTCCGATTGTGAGCATCTCTGTGGCAAAGATGTGGGGAGAGAGTCGAAAAGGCGGCTAATTGTTTTGTTCGCTGCTCTTGCTCTTTGTGTCTCCCCCTACGCGCATTTCCTTTCTTTCGAGTAGATATTTCTTTAAAAAAATAAAAAGGGCCATGAACGCCCACAAGAACACTTTGAGGGTGTCCTTCGTTACCGACTAACTGTACTGATAGGGGCTCCCTGCTCTCCAAAAGAGAGTTTTTGGCTTTTGAAGAGTTTTTGTTATATTTGGCAAACTTCAATTGCAGTGCTTTCCGCTTTACCACCGCTAACCCAAGAATGCAATTTGTGTTGCTGTTTTTGGCGTTAGCCCTTGTGTTGCACCGAGGCACTGGGAAAGCGAAATAATTACTGGATTGATCGTCATAGCTCGGTTAACGGGTGCCTCAAGTCTTGTCTACTTCCAATCTTGTCTTTTCGCTGCGGGTCGCTATTTCGGCACCGCAGATGCACTCCGAACGATATGACGGAATTTTTTGCTCTTGCTCATATTGTCGTTGTCGTTGGTGTTGTGGGCACTGCTGCTGCTAGAGTTTCCGTGCACTTTTTCGTTGGCATACAGGTAGGCAGAGTGTAGAACCGGTTCAACGGGTTGTGGTGCATTATCTCACACACACATATACAAACACATACACACACGCACATACACACACACACTGTATGTTGAGTTCTGCATTGCTTTACCTCTTCGCTGCGGCGATCCACTCGGTTCGCTCTCAACGGCCACGAATTAACTTCACTCAGCGCGCCGAGTGGTTTTCGCTGGCTTTGAGCGTGTCAAACGGACTTGGTTTCGAGGGATTATTTTCTATCTAAAAGGGGGTGGTATCGAAGGCAGGGGCACAGATATAATCACGCTCACTGGCAAATAACTAGAAAAAAAAACAGGCTGCGGGAAAACACGCGTGATCTGAAGCTCGATAGCAGCTGCAGCTGGATTTGGTTAAACGGCGGGACGCAGGGCGACGAAGAGGAACGGCACAAGCACTCGATTCTCGGGTTCTCGCTCCCAAAAAAACCTTTACGACCGGCGTTCACGAAAAAAAACCGACACTACTTCTGGTGTTTTCCGAGACTGATTGAAGCAGCAATGTTCCACTCGACCGGTCGATGTTCGTTTGTTGTGTTTGAGTCGAACCACTTGGTTTGACGGGCCACCAACACACAAAAAGCCTAGACTCTCACGGATACAGGCTCGGACCCAAAGACTCACTGCGAACATACAACGTTCTCTTAAATTCCACTAAGCTCTCTCTCTCGGCTCGATGGCCATGAATCAGAGAGAATACGGTTGGATGCGACTCGCGTCGCACAGTGGGACGTTAGCAGAAAAGAGGCGGCAAAAAGAATTTTTGAATGAGCGTTTTGGATAATTTGAATAAGGAAAATTTGAATATCTGAAAAAGGCTTTAAAAAATGGAAACTTTAAGGAAATCGGATTTTTAATTTAAGAGAAATGAGCCTCAATTAATTTTTTCAGTGAGCATTTTTATACATTTTCTGCACCTTTAAGGCCTGTATCCAGCACCGCGAAATTTTACTGACAGGAAACTGCTCATTATTTCGGATGTGTGGAACTCAATTAAAATAGTGTGACCAAGAGCCTAAAAAGTGATTTGCCACTCTCATGAATCAGCTGTGTTTTGTAAACAGCGCCAATTTTGAAAATTAAACTAAAATTAAAAAAAGGAAGAAAAGTAATTCTGACGATGAAGTGATTGTGTTGGTAGCGGCACATATTGCTGTAAGAAGAAGTACACCACAGTTGGAGACGCCAAAATGTCCAAATTATCAAAATGCTAATTTTCCGTGATTCGCTAAAGACATGGTATTGCCTCAACTGATTTTATTAAAGCAATCTTCTCCTCACTTTAAACATTTGCATATCTCTTTTTGGTTTTGCGCACAAATTTTGCCCCCACCTTTCACTTTGACTTCAGTAAAAATAGGCACATATATTTTACTGGCACCCCTATCAGCTGTTCTCACAGTCCATATTCGTGTGAATATCGATACTATCGATAAGAATTCGTGGATCCCGTTTACGTTGCTGGATACTGACTCCAGGAAAACACAAACGAAAAATTACTGGCCCCGTTTTTTTTATATGAAGTTTGGCACTAATTTTTAGTTTCCGCGGTGCTGGATAACCAGCTTTAAGCTAGAATGATTTTCTTGTTGGCGTTTTTAATTGAGTTCATTATTATAAATCTATAATATAAAAATGAATCGCAAAATGTGTTGGTAAGCGCATAAAGGCCTGTATCCAGCACCGCGAAATTTTACTGAAACGAATCTGCTCTTTATTTCGGATGTGTGGAACTCAACTAATGTAGTGTGACCAAGAACCTAAAAAGTGATTTGCCACTCTCATTAATCAGCTGTGTTTTATAAACAGCGCCAATTTTGAAAATTAAACTAAAATTAAAAAAAGGAAGAAAAGTAATTCTGACGATGAAGTGATTGTGTTGGTAGTGGCACATATTGTTGTAAGAAGAAGTACAGCACAGTCGGAGGCGCCAAAATATCAAAATGATCAAAATGCTTGTTTTCCGTGATCCGCCAAAGACATGATCTTGCCTCAACTGCTTTTATTAAAGCAATCTTCTCCTCACTTTAAAAATTTGCATATCTCTTTTTGGTTTTGCGCACAGATTTTGCCCCCACCTCTCACTTGTACTCCAGTAAAAATAGGCACATATATTTTACTGGCACCCCTATCAGCTGTTCTCACAGTCCACATTCGTGTGAATATCGATATTATCGATAAAAATTCGTGGATCCCGTTTACGTTGCTGGATACTGACTCCAGGAAAACACAAACGAAAAATTACTGGCCCCGTTTTTTTTATATGAGGTTTGGCAGTAATTTTTAGTTTCCGCGGTGCTGGATACCCAGCTTAACTCAACAACGCCTCGACCAATTTGGCCAAATCTTTTTTTAAAATGTTCGTTGAAGTTCAAGGATGGTTTTTACGGCGAGAAATTAGAATTATTGCTGGAAAAACCCTAAAAATAGCCCTTTTCTTTTTCCCATACAAATGATTTGTAACTAAAACGTAGTCAATTTGAGCTTTATTGCTATGGTATAAAGTTCATATTAAATTACAAGCACTCACTGTTACATGTTCCTAACGTCAAAGATCATATCTATCAAAACAATGTGCGTGTGTGCGTTGGAGCACAGAATACATAGTTGGAGGAGTTTAATGTCGCGTTCCGAAACTCGCGAAACTCGCGAAACTTGTACTCTATAAATATATTAAGCTTAGTTATTAACACTTTTTTTTTTTGGATATGCCAGCTCTAAAGCCTAAAATAAAGCCCATACTATTTCTGAGAAATAAATGAATTATCATATAGTCATCTCATTTTCTATTCAGAACTTCCCTTACTTTATAAATACGCATATTCATTGATAACTGCGGACAAAAACTAATCGAAAAGTTACTGATTTCAATGCGGATGATGCTCCACTCCCAGACACCCTCCAGGCACATACGATTCCCCATCCACCGCCAATTCCCAATAAAGTAATCAGGGTAAATGGGAAACTGCCACTTTGGGGACGGGACTCGCGTGGCAACCAAATATTATATTTTTCTTGCGTATTGGTGTTCGTCAGCAGGGTCTAAACTTGCGCGTGGGCCATTAAAATTAACATGTTAGTAAAGGGAAAATTAACAATATTTAATAAAAATAAATAGTCTATTGAATCAATCGTTCTAAAGATAAATCTTTTCTACAAGCCATCTAATATTTAAGATATGTTTAAACTATGACTTAATAGCTAATAATTAAAATAGCTCTAATTTTCGTGTCGCAACCTAGCATCAAACATACAACAATTTTTTGTCGAGCACGGACATCTTCAGTCGATATTTCGTCGAGCACAACCAATACGAAGAACAAATTCGTAACAAAATTTTAAAATCCAATAAGGGTAAAAATTAATTATAAAACCATTATGTATACAGAAATTGACCATTACAAGTTGTTCATCCATTAAAAAATATATAAATATTAACTGACCATGTACATAGGCAACTATGCAAGAGCAACAAAGTTCAACCTTGACGAAGTATTTTATTGTAGCACAATGCTGTCTAGATTGGAAATTGGAAGACTTTCCTGTCATATGTAGTTTATTTAATCAAAATATCTTTACTGGTTCAGAACTTTAAAATTTAGCAAGCTGAAATTGTCTAATGTCCCACTGTGCAGGCGACTCAAGAACGCAACGCAACATGCTCGAAGCGTCGGGCTGCAATTGCGCCACATGAGAGAGAACTCTATGTGGATGCAAGGTATACTAAACAAGGTCAAGGTATACTAAACAAGGTAGCCGCATAGAGAGCAGCAAAGAAGGTATTCTTAAGAGTCAAAATGACAGAAGAGATAGAAAGAGAGAGAGACTCACAAATGCGTTGTGAGAAAGAGTCTCAAAGGAGTAATGCGTTTGCAAATAATGAGTATAACAGACAAAATTATAAATTGCAAATAATGTTTATTTTATTTCTTTTACAATAAAATTTTTAACAATTTTTTATTTCCAAAAAGTCTGAGGGAACACGAAAAAATCGTCCGCGGAGATGCTTCGCTCGCAACTGTTCACAACAGACTGAATCGAAAGAAGCAAAACAAGAGAGCGAGCGAGCCAATAATGCTACCTTGTTTAGTATACCTTGTGTGGATGTGTATGTGGATTTGCCTCGGCCGCTCGCTCATACGTGTTGTTCGTGCTCATCATCTCAGGGGATTGTTGATAAATTGTTGCTGTTGTCCCAAACCTAATCACGGCCATCACAATTGTTGCGGTGCTTGTTGCCAAGCATGTTTGATGTTGGATCTTTACACTATGGAGAATTTTGCCACTTTTTCTGGCCAAAACCTATTTTACAAAAGTCGTTAAAATAAAATATTTTTAACCGATATATGTATGTATATCAGAATGACATTGGTATTCAATGTTATGTAGTCCAAAATTTAACAGTGCGAACGACTGTTAATTTGTCTGCTGTTTAACAGAGCTGTTAGATAGCTAGAAGCCTGTACTGTTATAGGCTTTTTATAGCCTATTTATAGGCTTTTTACACTTTGTGCGTTACCTATCGATATCGGAAAAGACGCAGAGAAGCAGAACTGCCGTTTACACTACAGCGTCTTTGCGTCTTGGAAGAGGAAGACAAATTTTGTAAACAAAGTATATAATGTGTGCAAATCACCGAAATATGTCGGAAAAAGAGTTGATTCTTCTAACTGCGGTGGCGCAAAGTGAGAAGAATCTTTTGAAGTGCATGGAAGTGTACGAGTTATCCTCAGAAAAGTTGCAATTCGTCTTGCAACTGCAACGTCCTCCTCGCGCTTGGACGCTTGTAAGTAAAGAGCAGATAATGTTCTCTCTTTTTTCAATTAAATAATGTATTCTTCATTGCAATAGCCACGATATGGTTCATTTTGGGAGATAGATGTTGTGGAGAACTCCGATGCCTTTTTTAAGGAAAATTTCTGCATGGAAAGGAGAACTTCAACATTCTCGTTGGACTGTTGCCCAATCTCAAAAAGAAAGACACTCCTTTTCGACTGACAATCCCTCTGGAGCCCTTTATTGCCTAGGATCGACTGCGGAATATCGTACGGGAGTCTATTTGGCGTGTCAAGGGCTTTTGTCTGCCGCATATTACTGCAGTTTTGTCGCAAGGTAGTTGCTCAACTCGCTGACAAGTATCTGCCAGCAGACTTTTTTACCCTGAGAAGATCACGGAAACAGTGAAAGGATTCAAAGACATGGGATTTGCAGCAAAAAAATTGAAATCAACTATATTGTTGAAATGCTTTTTTTAATAATAAAATTAGTTTAAACAATTTTTTCTAACCATTAATTTTTGCCACTTTTAACTCAGTTAAAAATTGTACGCGGCAAAAATTTAAATTTGAATCTGCTGTTTTTTGTTGTTATTTGTGGTGATCGTTCCGCTGATTGGGCAGAAAAGTACGAAAATTGCTGTTATGCGCACAGAAATACCAAAACGCACCTGCGTCGGAAAACGACGCAACTTTTTGCCATCACTAGGGCCCTATGCTAAACCTATGTATGTAAAAACGAGGGGGAACGTTGTGAGCCGCGGCAAAGGCCGCGGCTCTACCTTATACCCGGTACTCAGTCAATATACACATATGTACATACATATATGAGCTTGCGATTTATGCAATTTATTATATGTTCGCAAAAGGGAAAAATTAAATTTTGGGCAAAAAATAATATTTCACAAAATGAAGTCAAATCATTTTTGGAATATTATGCATGTTTTCAATTTTGTTTGCATATGCTTTTTACATCTGCTTCTAAATTTCTACATGATATGTATAACTACATATTTGAGACGTACAAGTGTTTGCGACAGAGAGAGAGAAAGGGAATGAGTCAGCGCTTGGCAGGCGTTGCGTAGCCACTGAAATTTAATTTGTTTCTTCTGGCCATAATATTGATTCGACCTGATCCATATTCGGCAATCTGGTAGATATGGTAATTTTCCATGATTCTGCGTTTTTGGTTTTCTCGTACCTTAAAAATTGTGGATTCCACAGATTTTCGTCCTTTGTGGGGGCGGAAGGAGGCGTGGCAAAATTTTGAAATAAACTCGTGCTGGTTTGATATCACAGGAGCTTGGATGCTCTATCTCTTATAGTCTCTGAGAACTAGGCGTCAAAAAATACGAATGGGCAAAGCAGATGGGGCCGCGTGTGAGAGTGAGCGAGAGGGAACGATGACTTTCGAAATGGTTTTCTTCATTGTAGCTATAATAATGATCCGATCTGATCCAAATTGAACACTCTGATAGAAATGGTCATTTTCTATGATTCTGCGTTTTTAGTTTTCTCGTATCTTCAACATTGTGTACGCCACAGACTTTCGTCCTTTGTGGGGTCGGGGCGAAATTTTGAAATACACTTTGAGTAGTGTGATAACACAGGAGACTGGATACAAAACTTGGTTACTCTAGCTTTAACAGTCTCTGAGATATAGGCGCTAATGAAGACGGACGGACGGACGGACAGACGAACGGACGGACGGACGGACGGACAGACAGACATGGCTATATCGACTCGGCTATTGATGCTGATCAAGAATATATATACTTTATGGGGTCGGAAACGCCTCCTTCTGGGCGTTACACACAACCGTTATCCACACAAATCTAATATACCCCTATACTCTTCGAGTACCGGGTATAAAAATTGAAGTCAAACCATTTTAGGAATATTTATACATGTTTCCAATTTTGTTTGCATATGATTTGTATACTGCTTCTACATTTCTACATGTATAACTACATATTTGAGACGTACAAGTGTTTGCGACAGAGAGAGAGGGAATGAGTCAGTGCTTGGCAGGCGTTGCGTAGCCACTGAAATTTAATTTGTTTCTTCTGGCCATAATATAATCTGGTAGATATGGTAATTTTCCAAGATTCTGCGTTTTTGGTTTTCATTTATCTTAAAAATTGTGGATTCTACAGATTTTCGTCCATTGTGGGGGCGGAAAGGGGCGTGGCAAAATTTTGAAATACACTTGTGCTGGTTTGATATCACAGAAGTCTCTGAGTCTAGTCTCTGAGATCTAGGCGCTCATTTAAACGAGTAAGCAAAGCAGATAGGGTCGCGTGTGAGAGAGAGCGAGAGGGAACGATGACTTTCGAAATGGTTTTCTTCATTGTAGCTATAATAATGATCCGATCTGATCCAGATTCAACACTCTGATAGAAATGGTCATTTTCTATGATTCTGCGTTTTTAGTTTTCTCGTATCTTCAAAATTGTGCATGCCACAGACTTTCGTCCTTTGTGGGGGCGGAAAGGGGCGGGGCGAAATTTTGAAATACACTTTGAGTAGTGTGATAACATAGGAGACTGAATACAAAACTTGGTTACTCTAGCTTTAATAGTCTATGAAATATAGGCGCAAATGAAGACGGACGGACAGACGGACGGACAGACAGACATGGCTATATCGACTCGGCTATTGATGCTGATCAAGAATATATATACTTTATGGGGTCGGAAACGCTTCCTTCTGGGCGTTACACACATCCGTTATCCCCACAAATCTAATATACCCCTATACTCTTCGAGTACCGGGTATAAAAATGGCATATAAAAGGTGATGACAAGATTGAAATGAGCTAACGAAATGGGTCTACGCATAAGCATGCCAAAGCAGAATGGAAGCGGCAATAGCAACGATGGTAATACGGCAAGGAGAGCTTTTGCCAATACTAAGTTACTAGCATCAATTACCAACTTCAGCGAAGACCTTTTAAATAAATTTCACGTCATTTTAATCGCCATTTCTTCCAACTTGTACATACATAAATTCGGAAAAATTTCGCTCATTTTGTGAAATAACTTTTTTGTTACATATGCGTAGCTACCCATGGTATCCGATGTCACCAACAATTCATAAAATATTGTTTCACGTTTACCAATTTAATAATTCGAGCTTGGTTCCACTAGGATGCTTAGGCGAAAATGCTTCTGAAGCGCGTAACAAAGTGTAAAAGAAAGACATATTGTCGCATTCAAGGAAAAGTATTCGGATAAATACTATGACTGATATATTTTACAGAGCTTTAGATTCCTCGGATCCATTGCTGTCGAGTGTTTGTCTAAAGGAAAGGGAAAGAACAAATAAAAAAAAAACCCTTCCCAAAAGAGGTATTAAGACTTTTTGATCTTCCGTCTTCAGCTGCAAATGAAAATGAATCGCAAAGCGATTCTGATGACGATGGGGATATTTATAATATTGAATTGGATGAAGAAGATAATAGCATTTAAAAAATAAGTAAGTAATTAAATAGAACAGGAAATAATATATATTTTTTCTAATTCTATTATTAATCAGTTTGCAGGGGCGGCATGAGTGGGTGTGGTCGCTCTGGTCTTAGTTTTTGTTTAAAAATTAGTAATACCATAACAATAAAATATGCGAAGTTTGAACCATGTGACTCAATTTTTCAACTTTATGCCAAAAAAAACCTCACCTGGACCATAGTGCGCTGGGTGCGTTACCTATCGATATCGGAATAGACGCAGAGAAGCAGAGGAGTCGTTTACACCACAGCGTCCTTGCGTTTTTGCGTCTTTGGAAGAGGGCGACAAATTTTGTAAACAAAGTAAATAATGTGTGAAAATCACCGAAATATGTCGGAAAAAGAGTTGATTCTTCTAACTGCGGTGGCGCAAAGTGAGGAGAATCTTTTGCAGTGCATGGAAGCGGATGGGTTATCCTCAGAAAAGTTGCAATTCGTCTTGCAACTGCACCGTCCTCCGTCCTGCACCGAACTTATTTGGTGTGTCCAAAGCCATTGTGTGCAGGATTTTGATGGAATTTTGTCAGGAAGTGATTGCTGAACTCGCTGACAAGTATATGCAGCAGAAGATCACGGAAACAGTGAAAGGATTCAAAGACATGGGACTTGCAGCAATTTTAAATCAACCATATTGTTGAAATGCTTGCTTTAATAATAAAATAAGTTTAAACAATTTGTTCTAAACATTGCATGTATTACTGCCCATTTTTACTCAGTAAAAAATTGTACCCGGCAAAATTTAAATTATAATCTGCTGTTTTTTGTTGTTATTAGTGCTGATAATTCCGCTGATAGGCAGAAAAGTACGAAAATTGCTGTTATGCGCAAAGAAAAACCAACGAATATAACGAATAAACGCACCTGCGTCGGAAAACGACGCAACTTTTTGCCACCACTAGGGCCCTATGCTAAACCTATGTAAAAAACCCTGCGTTTCTGGGAAGAAGCAAAGAATCAAGACGCAGCTTCAGTGTAAACGGTACATTAGCAGTGATATTTATTCTTACAACTTTGAAGTAATATAAAGTTTAAAATTACAGTCAGTCCACTGCAAGTCCATTATGTGCCGTTGCGTCTTTGCGTCCAGCCATAAAATATTTTTTTTTCGAATTTTCCTGAGTTTTCAAAGTCAAAATTTCGAGAAAAAATACCGAAAAAAATTATGAAATTAAAATTTAATAAAATTAATTAAATTAATTAAAATTAAATGTTTAATATAATATAATATAATATAATATAATATAATATAATATAATATAATATAATATAATATAATATAATATCTCAATATCTTCCACACGTTAAGCTGCAGCTACAAAGAGTCTAAATCGGCTTATAGCTGCATTTGTCAACTTTTTAGAACTGCAAAGTTCAATAACACCAGTTATAAGAAACTTAAGCTATGTGATAAATAGAAGCACTACCTCTGAAAAAAAAAACTAAATTTTTAAAAAATTTTTAAGACATAAAAAAAACCATAATTCTTAAAAAAAAATTTAAATCTCCAAATCTTTTTGGGCGACAGCGGAAATGTCGTGTTGACTAGTGTTATTGACTCAATAACCGATATGGACCCACAAACAGCCAAATTTAGGTTAGAGAAAAGCCGGTAGCCGAACAATTCCCAATTAGAGCTATTTAAATTAAGTTATTCATTAAGACAAATTTGACCTTATTAGAACTAGTAGAGCTATTTAAATTAAGTTTTTCATTAAGTTATTCATTAAGATAATTTTGATCTTATTAGAACTAGTATCAAAGGAAAACAGATGGAAAAATTGGTTATAGTTTCGGCAAAGGCTACGGAAAGATTCAAAATCCGAGTAGTTAGAAAGACAGAGTTGGAGATGAAGAGGAAAGTAATGCCTAGTCGGGCGGGAAGGGACAGCAATACTAAATATGGCTGATGAGGGCAGTTGATTCGACCTCACCACAGAGAAGCTTATGGAGGAAGAGAACTCCTTGGCAGATTCTACGGGACTTTAGAGAGTGGAGGTTAATAAGACGCAACCTACTTTCATAAGAAGGGAGATGGATCGAAGGGTCCCAATTGAGTCCGTGGAGAGCAAAGATGAGGATTTTTTTTGTACTGATTCGAGCATATCCTGAAACTTTTGGTAGTGAGGAGACCAGACACAAGAACCATATTCCAAGATAGGCTGGACCAGAGAAACATACAGAAGTTTTGTAGTATACGGGTCTGTAAATTCCTTAGACCATCTTTTGACAAATCCAAGGACTCCTTTGGCTTTGTTAGAGATAGTAGAGATATGAGAGTTGAAACATAGATTGTGTACAAAGGTAATGCCCAAGTTGTAAACTTTGAACAGGCGTTGTAGGATAATGTTATTGATTAAGTAATCGAAAAGGTATGGCTTATTGCGATGAAAAGTCATGATATTGCATTTAGAAATGTTAAGAAGTAGAATGTTTATTAAGCACCAGTTGTTAAGGGCATCAAGATCTGATTGCATAGATAGTGGGGACAAGAGGTCACTGTAGGAAAAACATAGCTTAACGTCATCAGCATACATTAGGACACGGGAATGAGATAACATTTGTGGAAGATCGTTAATAAATTGGTTAAATAGCAAGGGACCCAAATGGCTACCTTGAGGAACCCCCGATGAGACTACAACAGGTTTTTAGATAGAAGAGTTAAAGCAGACACGTTGAGAACGGTTACAAAGGTAAGAATTAGTCCAGTAGAGAAGCTTAGTCGGATACCCTAGGTGAGATAGTTTATGCAAAAGTAAATTGTGATTAATGGAGTCGAAGGCTTTACTAAAGTCAGTATAAACGACATCAGTTTGACACTGTTTAGCAAATCCCGGAGTTACAAAGGTGGAAAATTCAATGAGATTAGTAGAAACTGAGCGACGTTTAACGAATCCATGCTGTGATTTACAGAATACAGAACTACAAAATTGTTGTAGCTGAGAAGTGATGATTTTTTCGAAGAGTTTAGGATTGGCAGATATGTAAGTTGGAAATACAACGGTAGTTAGGGACATCAGATTTAGATCCCTTTTTATGAAAGGGAACTATATAGGATTCTTTCCAGACGGTGGGAAAGTCACAAGTCTCGAGCGACAAGTTGAAAAGTTTAAGGAGGGGCACAAAGAGATTCTGCACAAAGTTTAAGAACAGCACTCGGAACCGAGTCTGGCCCAGAGAACGAAAACTTGCACGATTTTAAATTTGTTAGGAGACCATCATAGTCGATGAAGGGGGGAAGGATACAGCTAGAACTATTTAAAGGGATAGGATAAGAGTAACTACTACTAAAGTCGTTCGATAAGGCTAGGATAGAGGGAAGGTTAATAGACGGGACAGAGTAGCAACGTTGGAAAAAGGAAGCGAACAGATCAGCAATATCACAATCCCTATCAGCATAACTACCATTTAAGTGTAGAGAAGAAGGAAATCGGGAAGATTTACGTTTAGAATTAACAAACCTGAAGAATTGTTTAGGGTCGCGTTTAAAGTTAAGCTTGCATTTGGTCAAGTATCTATTGTAGCACAATGTATTAAATAAGGAAAATTTCGATTTTGCAATTGAGTACTTCGAAGAGTCTGATTGCAAACCGGATTTTTAAAACTTCTTGTACATACAGGATTTTAAATTCTTCAGATTTGTTAATCTCGGGGTGAACCAGATAGGACCAGAATGATTTCTGGAGGGGGTGACTAAAGGAACATGCATGGGAAAGATGGAAAAAATAGAGCTATATAATGCATTCGTGGCAGACTCAATTTCCTGGAAATCGTCAAGGAATGACCAATCCATCTGAGATAGGGCAGTATTCAAGGAGAGAAAATCAGCCTTCTTAAAGCAATAGGTATTCGAAGGCTTTATAGGGCCTGAAGAAGGCAACAGGCAATCAATTGAAAATGTGGGATGGTATGGGTGTTCAGGGAATGATAGAGGTGATCCTCGACTTACCAAAGTGCTCGAAGCATCGGTAGTGAAGACGAGATCAAGGGTCCTACACATGTTATTACGTATGCCATTTACCTGACCCAACGATGTATCGGACAGAGAATCAACGAAGTCATGCTGCATAGATGGGAACATAAAGTTAGAGTCATTGGATGGAGACCAAGTGACATTAGGGAGATTAAAGTCACCAAGGACAATAAGACGATCAGAATCACTAAGCTGAGACAAAACGGACTGGAGATGGGCAGCGTGAAGCATATAAGTTGAAAATTTAGAAGACGTTGGGATGTAAGAGCATGATATGAATAAATTAAAAGAACACAGACGAATTTTAACTACGAATTTTTCTATAGTGTTGAGTTTATCGATGGAGAAGAATTCGGAAGTTAAGTCGGAACGAACAGCAATTAGGACGCCGCCACCTCGAGATGGTCGATCAGATCTACATATATACATATGTTAAAATTGTCTACAAAAATCTCGGAATCCGAGATTGAGGAATTGAGCCATGTTTCAGAGAAGGCGATAATATCGGAATCAAAAGTTGCACTACCAGCATGTAATTTGGTGAGCTTACTGCACAGGCCACGTACATTCTGATAAGTGATCTTTAGAGGTAGGGAAGAATTCAGTTTTTTGAAATAGATGGTAAATCAGTAGATGGTGTTGGAAGGATTCCTACCCGAGGAGCGGATTGCGAAGATCGAGATCGGCTGTTGAAGATGTGACAGATAGTGTGTTCGGGCCAGAAAGAGGGTTCTAACACAGTCTGGACAAACTTCTCCGGGACAAGAATTTTGAAGGAGGAATACTACGTTTTTCCTTGAAGGTAAATTTAGTTACTACGATGCCAGAGGAGCTATTGATGTTAAGTTTAGAGAAGATTTAATCTCGAACCATTTTATCCGTAGCCGATTCCATAAGACGCGCGACAAATATAGATTTTAGAGGAGCGACAGCGAATAGATTAGATCGGTCAAGAGGGATCACATGGTTTATGGTTGAGGCAGAGGCGGGTTCTACCCGAGGATGGGTAGAGAGTTCAGAGTTCAGGATGGGATAGCGCTGGCTGAGGAGCCAGTGCGAGCCGGTGTGGAAGGAACTACTTCAACTTCCATGCTGACAGCAGTATCGACGGCTTCCTTAGGGGGCACAGTGACGCCGACAACGGGATGATCATTAATGTCCGGTTGGACATCCTTGGCAGACACGGGTACGGGAGAGACAGCAGGTGAAGAGCCAGCACATATGTACATCGATTTCCTTGGCGCCAAAGTCGATCAAGGCTGGCGAACTGATAGGAGGAGCGTGTGTGTCGTTAACTGCAAGAGAATTAGAATTGTGAACGCTGGGCAGACTAGGAGTAACCTTTCTTCTTTTTGGAGACTCATTTATAATTTTGAGATTTTTAAAATGTGTTTCCTTCGAGATAAACTTATCCTGCAATTTCCGGAATTCAGAGTGGACGGCAGCGAATTCGTTATGAGTCTGTCTCATAAAGGTTCTCATATCGGCTTCATCTTCCCTACAATCCGAACAAGTCCAATTGAGACAGCAGCGAGTCCTGAGCAGATCACCCACGCGGCCACCGATTTGAGGAAAACCTGCGCAGCTAGGGTGAGCCGTGTTGCCACATAACCAGCAAAAAAGTAGTGTTTGTGTTTAACGTGTAGTTACCGAACGGTGACTGTCACAGCGTTTAGCACAACAGGAGCTCATTGTATAATATTAAAAACAATATATATGAAAAAAAAAAGAAAGGTAAAATATAAGTCGGTGTGGGACAGAGATAGTGACTTTAAGCTTGTGTTACACAATTGCGCGCGCAAGAACGAACAAAACAGTCACAACAACACAGTGTTGCCAGAAATTTAGAGTCACCATAAGCTAGATTTAAGGAAAAAATAAGCTATAATAGGCTAAATATTAAAAAAAAGCTTAAAAATAAGCTAACTATAAACTATATAACTATAGCTGAGATAAATGATCCACCGGTGCTATGGCTGAGTACTTGGCAATATATAAACACAATGCAACCTCTTGTTCCTCTGTTTTAAATGACTTTGGAACAAATTGTTGCATTCGAAGGTCTTCGATAACTGAAAATCGGTGAGAAGCAAAGGGGTCCCGAACCGGTTGGCAGGGCCAAAATTTGAGGGGTAGGCCTAGTTGATACTGGCGCCCTCTAGTCGGGGGATCCTAGAAGAAGTCAGAGAGGCCCGCGCTCTGTGATCCCGTTCGAGAGAGAAATCTCACCCACCAGCGTATTCCCGGTGCAGATACTCCCACAGAGAGTAGGCCATGCCCTTGAACCAGATTCAAGGGCAATGGAAGAGAGTAGAGAGCGGCCGGTCACCGAGGAGAAAATATATGGGGCGGCTAAGCCTAGTGGGAGTAGCGATCAAAAGATCAGTCAGCGTAGACCCAGACGGGGATGCTTCTGGTGTTGCAAGAAAAAACGAGAGGGAACGTTGTGAGCCGCGGCAAAGGCCGCGGCTCTACCTTATACCCGGTACTCAGTCAGTATATATGTACATACATATATGAGCTTGAGATTTATGCAATTTATTATATGTTCGCAAAAGGGACAAATTAAATTTTGGGCAAAAAATAATATTTCAAAAAATGACGTCAAATCATTTTTGGAATATTATACATGTTTTCAATTTTGTTTGCATATGCTTTTTACATCTGCTTCTAAATTTCTACATGACATGTATAACTACATATTTGAGACGTACAAGTGTTTGCGAGAGAGAGAGAGGGAATGAGTCAGCGCTTGGCAGGCGTTGCGTAGCCACTGAAATTTAATTTGTTCCTTCTGGCGATAATAATGATCCGACCTGATCCAAACTCGACAATCTGGTAGATATGGTAATTTTCCATGATTCTGCGTTTTTGGTTTTCTCGTACCTTAAAAATTGTGGATTCCACAGATTTTCGTCCTTTGTGGGGGCGGAAAGGGGCGGAGCAAAATTTTAAAACAAACTCGTGCTGGTTCGGTATCACAGGAGCTTGGATAGAAAGTTTGGTTGCTCTAGCTTTTATAGTCTCTGAGAACTAGGCGTCAAAAAATTCGAATAGGCAAAACAGATAGGGTCGTGTGTAAGAGAGAGCGAGAGGGAACGATGACTTTCGAAATGGTTTTCTTAATTGTAGCTATAATAATGATCCGATCTGATTCAGATTCAACACTCTGATAGAAATGGTCATTCTCTATGATTCTGCGTTTTTAGTTTTCTCGTATTTTCAAAATTGTGTACGCCACAGACTTTCGTTCTTTATGCGGGCGAAAAGGGGCGGGGCGAAATTTTGAAACACATTTGAGTAGTGTGATCACGCAGGAGACTGGATACAAAATTTGGTTGCTCTAGCTTTAATAGTCTCTGAGATATAGGGGCAAATGAAGACGGACGGACAGACGGACGGACGGACGGACGGACGGACGGACAGTCAGACATAGCTATATCGACTCGGCTATTGATGCTGATCAAGAATATATATACTTTATGGGGTCGGAAACGCTTCCTTCTGGGCGTTACACACAACCGTTATCCCCACAAATCTAATATACCCCTATACTCTTCGAGTACCGGGTATAAAAAGTTTAAAAGTGAAAGTGGAATTTTTCAAAGTGAGTGATATGAGGAGGGAGTAGTGGCCATCGACATTACTCTACTATAACATTACAGAAGACTGGGATCAGGAAAAGAGGCATATTCAGAGCTGACGAGGAGGAAAAAGGAGACGATCCAACCAAGATAGACAAGTGAGTCCGTTCCATAGGAAGGGGGAGAAATTTTATATTTTTTCTTGGAAACTCATAGGGGATCGTGTCCGGGTCCTTCCTCAGGATCACCCTTATTTTTTTTGGGTCTCAGGAGAGCACTCTTGTACTACCATTCCTGGCTCCAGCTCTGCTCGGGAGTGGCCGAGAGAGGAGCAAACCGAAACCATTAGAGTTCGTCAGAGGCCCCCAAAGTATCACATAATTTATATTAATTTATTATAGTCACTGTCCCTATTTATTTAATTGTATTCTCTTATATGTAATTATTAATGTTATATTTATTTATATTTATACATATTTATATTTATTAATTTAATTATTTGTAATGGGGGGATTTGTAGGCCGAAGGTTCACATTCTAGGATAGGCAGGAAGGGAAATTAGGAGAATTAACTAAGTAAAAGAATTATGTATAACCCCATAGTATTCCGATGAAAATTATAACGTTGTTAATGGAAGGCTAATTGTTTGTAATGGGGGGGAGGGGGAACCAACACCACGGGGAAGTAAGATAACGCTGCCCATGGCAGGGAGATTCCAGACTTTGATAGGACATGGATCTCAGGCAGGGAGGGTACGTCGGAGGTAAAACCATCCACACCTCGCCAGCTCCACGTCTATTTGTGAGTCATGTAGGTCAAATGTTTAGTAGAAATCGTGGTGTAGGTATACATATTGTTGTTTGTTCTTTTTTTTTGAGACTGAGATGTCCAATTTACTGGCTTATTGTGCGACCGGAGGGCTTGGGAAACACCCAGCCCTGGGATGACTGGCTAGCCGGCCTTGCCCCACCACCAAGAGGTTCGTAACAATAAATGGCGCCCAATCTTAGACAGAGAGTGGAGCCGCAGTCCTGGCTCGACCACAAAAGGAGAGAGTAGGGCTGTGAGTCCGACGAAGGTCGAAGGAAATATAAATTTCCAGCAGAGAGGAGCTATCTCAGGTGGTATTCTGCAATCTGGGTACTTCAGTGTTCCGGTGGCCGATGAGGAACTATAGAAGTTGGCTCATCGAGGCACGGAACTGAGGAATCTGGAAAGAAAGAAAGTAAGCCCACACAGTAAATTTGTTTTTTTTTTTGTAGATGGTTTGTACTTATCTGACAAAGGAAAGCAGGGACTCTCGAGTGGGAATTGGGTTTGGCACTGGTAGAGGAGAAGCCGCGTCCAGTAAGCAAACTTTCCGATGCCTGGTGTGCGCCAAGGGAGCCTAAAAAAATACCCTGCGTTAGATGAGTGCGGATAGTATTTGATAGTTGCTTTCCCTGCTAACCGCTGGAGGAGGATCGGGAGGAGTAGTTTCTCGAAGAGATTTTTTGGTTTTGAGTGGCCCGTGGAGACATAAGTCGACCACGCGTTGCACTCGGAACAGCTACGATTTCCGTGAAGAGCTTCCAGTTGAGTAGCAGGCCAGAAGTGGCCAGTGTAGGTAAGTGAGCGCCCTTGACTCTCGATCTTCGGTAGAAGATGGGACGAGTCAACAGTGCTCGCGAAGACTAGACGTGTGATAGGGTTAGACGTAGAAAACCGGGTGCGGAGTTGACTCCCGAAGGTGTTGTGGTTCCTTTCCCCCTTTATTTATTTCTGTTTTTTTTTTCGTCGTATTTCGGATTTTGTGTTGAAGTTCAGCGGGTAGGGGTTATACGTGACGGTTATAAGGTTGGTCTGTGAAAAAAAAAGAATATATACACCTAGTTTAGATAGATAGGATAGTTCGAGGAGTTAGGGAGATATTGATGAGTAGGTATAATTTGCGGTCCAAGCTGGAAATGACTCGCAGAACTCCTCCACCAGGCAAGCTCCAAGAAAGGATGCAAGACGAGGAAGCACAAGGTGCGGTGGGAGGTGAGAGTGACAGCTAGAATCCACCACCGCTGCCTTCCGAGATTCTATCAGGAGTCAACGTCGCTATAGCACAGGCTCAAGAAACTTGGAGAGGAGGCATGGCGGATACCCTAAGCAAGACGATGCAGGAGGAGATTCGTCGGGGCTTTATGGAGCTAATGTCAGCCATTACGGAGGCGATGGCACCGCTGCGCCAGAGCGTGGAACTAATCCAAGAGACGGGATTAGGGAAAGGATTGGTCGGACGTGACAGCCAGGACGCGAATTCGAGAGCAAGAATTCCTCGAACAGAGGCCCAGCACCGGAACTAAGCCGAAACGAGCGCATGAGCAGTTGGTGGAGAATCACCAGCAGCCTCCAAGGAAGCCGGCGAGGCTGAGCCAGAACGGGCGCCGAGGAACAGCCGAAGCAAATTTCGATCCGGGTGTTGACAGGCGCAGTACGGAAACCTCTGGAGACGGAGGAGTACCAACCATCCTCCCGCTGTTAGATAGACGAGAGGATTGGAGAGGAGCGAGATGGGGCCGGGTCGACAAGTGGGATATTCACTTCGACGGAGACCCGAATAAAATGACGGTAGAGGATTTTGTCTTCAGGGTCGAGTTCCTTCGGAGGCAAAATAGACGCTCATGGGACGAGGTCCTGGACAATTTCCATCATCTCGTCCAAGGACAGGCTGCCGAATGGTATTGGCAATTTGTGCGAGAGCGACCACCGGAGGTATGGGATGACCTGAAGGATGAGTTGGTGTCCCGTTTTCGAGCCGTGGGCGGCGAATTTGAGCGGCTACGCGCTTTACATGAGCGTCGCCAAAAATCTGGCGAATCCGTGGAGGACTACTTCAGAGCGATGCGCAGGCTGGCGGCTAGACTCACCACACCACTAGCTGAGTCAGAAATGGTCAGAGTGGTGAAAAAAGGACTCGAGGATGAGATCGCTCGATATGTTTATGCGATTAGAGTCCATAGCTTGGAGCAACTCAGAGAAGAGTGCTTAGAGGTGGAGTTCCACTTTCGAAGACGGGAACAGAAGTCAGCCTTTCGCCCAGTAGCTAAGTTCCAATCAGTAGGGAGGCGAGTGGAAGAGCTCGAGCCCGAAGCTGAGCTGTTGGAAGAAGAGGAAGCGGTGTTGGTAGAGGAAGCTCACCTGGCAAATAAACCCCGACTGATTTGCTGGAACTGCGGCCAGGTCGACCATGGTTTTCGGGACTGCGTGGCGAAGGAACGAAGGATATTTTGCTACCGTTGCGGGAAGCCCGATATGTTCACACCAACATGTCCAAATTGTTCGGGAAACCGACGAGCGAGCGTGATGAAGGCGGGAGATCAGCGCTCGGTACAGAAACCCGCAAAAAGATAATTACCAATATGAAAATGGAAGTAAACTTAGATAAAGTAAATAGGTTAAGTAATAGCTTAAAGTTCTTACCGGCCGAAGAGAGGATGAGGAAATACCTGGAGGTGCGAAATCGAATTTTCAACTATAGAAAGCTGGAAGGAAAACGCGAGGTCAGCCGTAAACTCCAAAAGGCACGTTCCCGCTTCAAGCAAAGGAGACAGACCCGTAAGGAGGTGGCCGAGGCCGTTAGACGAGGAACAGGACGCGATCCCAGAGCATTTGCAGAGGTGCAGATCCGAGGACATCGGATTGTTGGACTCCTGGACACGGGCGCATCCGTAAGTGTCTTAGGAAAGGGTAGCCAAGAGCTCCTGGCCGATCTAGGAACAGAATTTCAGAATTATGTTTCTATTGTTAAGACAGCCTCGGGGGAAGATAAGCCCATAATTGGGAGGATAAAACTTCCAGTAGAGTACAATGGAAGAAGTAAGGAGGTTTTATTCTACCTATGCCCACACCTTGAGCAGTCCATGTACTTGGGAGTGGATTTCTGGAGGGCCTTTGCATTGGGTCCTACCGTTTTGGGAGAAGCTACCGGAACAAGTAACGAGGCTCAAATAGCGGAAGTCCATATGTCCCAAATTAGCCAGTACACGGAAGATCGCCAGGAAGAAGCGGACGTGGACGCTTGGGATCTGGAAAAGAAGCAGAGGGAGGAGTTGGAACAGGTAAAGAAGGAGTTTCTCACCTACGAAGATGCCGGATTAGGGGTAACGGAGGTAGAGCAGCACCGAATCGAGTTAGTGGAGGGCGCCACACCCTTCAAGGATCGATATTACCCTCAATCCCCAGCGATGCAAGAAGTGGTCTGGACCGAGGTGGACAAGATGTTAGAGCTAGGAGTGATAGAAGTTAGCGATAGTCCATGGAGCAACCGTACGACGGTGGTGCGCAAGCCAAACAAAAACCGCTTCTGCCTGGACGCACGGAAGCTAAATCAGCTCACCGTCAAGGATGCTTATCCTCTTCCCAGCATCGAGGGCATTCTGTCCAGAATCGACTAGACGCACTACATTTCTAGCGTCGATTTGAAATTCGCTTACTGGCAGATAAAGTTGGACCCAGAGAGTCGAAAGTGCACCGCATTTACCGTGGCAGGGCGTCCACTGTACCAGTTTGTGATGATGCCCTTCGGTCAGTGTAACGCGGCTCAGAGGTTATGCCGTGTGATGGACAAAGTAATCCCGACCCAGCTCAGATCCAATGTCTTTGTGTATTTGGATGATCTCTTAGTGATAGCCCCGGATTTCCAGACGCACATGCGATATCTCCGTTTGGTGGCCCAGTGTCTGAAAAGAGCGAATTTGACGATCGGGTTACAAAAATCCAAATTCTGTTTCAAATCACTGAAATATTTAGGTTTCAACATAGGAGGCGGCACATTGCAGATGGATCCCGAAAGGGTGATGGTCCAAAGAATCCCGAACCCCACTTCAGTGAACGAACTACGGAGCTTCCTAGGAACGGCGGGATGGTATAGGCGTTTCATCAAGGATTATGCCTCTATCGCGGTACCGCTCACCGATGCCCTGAAAAAGCACCCGCGTGGAAAATTCACATTATCGATGGAAGCGGAAAACGCTATATATTCCCTGAAGAAGGCGCTCACCACGGCTCCGGTATTGGTACATGCCGATTTCAAACGTCAGTTTTACATCCAGTGCGATGCCTCCAATTTCGGAGTAGGAGCAGTACTGTTTCAGCTGGATGACGGAAAGGCAGAGCGACCGGTGGCCTTCTTTTCCTCCAAGTTGAATAAGCACCAACTAAACTATTCGGTGACCGAGAAAGAATGCTTAGCTGCGGTGTTGGCGGTAGAAAAATTCAGACCTTACGTGGAATTGATGCCGTTCACGGTAATTACCGATCATGCCAGCCTGAAGTGGCTAATGTCTCTGAAAGACCTGAACGGGAGGTTGGCAAGATGGTCCCTGCGTCTGCAGAGATTCGATTTTCAGATTGAACATCGCAAGGGAGCCGAGAACATCGTGGCGGATACGCTCTCACGCTACATTGAAGAAGTGCACTTGGACCCATCCGATATCCTCGGGTTCCAGACGACCGAATTCGAAGCCGAAGATTATAAAGAAATGAGAGAGGAGATAAAAAGTAATCAAGAGGTGTTGCCAGACTTACTGGTGGAAGGAAGCCTGATTTTCAAGCGTATGTCCTTCGCCCAGGTGGACGACCAAGCGGAGGGTTCCATTTGGAAATTGTGGATTCCCGCGGGCTTGACCGCTACTCTCGTCGCAAGTGCACATGAAGACCATAAAGCAGGGCACGGTGGGATGAAGAAGACGCTCCATCGTCTGAAAAGACAGTATTACTGGCCAGCTATGACCTTACAAGTACGTGAGTACATACGGAACTGCACCAAATGTAAGGAGTCTAAGGCACCGAATTACCGCAGCCAGGTAGAGATCGGACGGGAGGTGGTCACCGAGAGGCCCTTCCAGAAGCTCTACATTGACTTTCTGGGAAAGTATCCACGATCCAAAAAGGGACAGGCCTGGATTTTCGTCGTGGTGGACCACTTCTCCAAGTTCACCTTCCTGAAAGCCATGAGGGAAGCGACCGCGGCGAATGTAGTGCAATTCCTGGTACAGGAAGTTTTTTACAAATTCGGGGTACCCGAGGTGCTACACTCGGACAACGGGAAGCAGTTCCTATCAAAGACGTTCCAGGACATGGTCAGTGCCTTCGGGGTTAGACACCTGCGCACGGCAGTCTACTCGCCGCAAAGCAATGCAGCTGAGAGGATGAACCGTACGGTATTGGCTGCGATAAGGACATACTTAGAGAAGGATCACCGAGACTGGGATATGTACTTACCGGAGATCGAAGTGTCCATCCGCGACTCGGTACATGAAGCCACCGGCGTTACACCTTTTTTCGCGGTGTTCGGGCAGCAAATGTTCCTGAATGGAAATTGCTACACATTGGCGAGGAAGCTGCAATCATTGACGGAGCATGAGGTGCAATCTCTAGATCCCGCAGACAAGCGTCAGATTATTCGCAAGCACATCAAAAAGAACCTTCACCAAGCATATGAGCGTAGCAGCCACCGCTACAACAAACGGGCCCACATGTTCTTGGCCAAACCGGGGCAGGAAGTCTACAGGCGCAACTTCACCCTCAGTAACTTCAGCAAAAACTACAATGCTAAGTTCGCTCGCAAATACCTAAGGTGTCGCGTCGTGCGCCCAGTTGGGAACAATGCCTACGAGCTGGAGGATCTGGCGGGGAGGCCTGTGGGGATTTTTCACGCCAAAGACCTCAAGTTATAACGAAAGTCTGGAAGAAGAAGAAACAGTTGATCAGACGCTCTCACGGGGAACCTGGGAATAGCGTGGGTGTATGCCTACGTTGGGCGCTGCAAGAGGACCGCTGATAGCACACTGCAAGACCGAGGAAAGTAATTCGAAAAGAGGGTTACTCCTTCGATGGTTGCGAATAATTCTATGCGTCCAATGTTCGCACGAATTTTTGCTAGGTATTGCATTCGAAGGTCTTCGATAACTGAAAATCGGTGAGAAGCAAAGGGGTAATAGTCCCGAACCGGTTGGCAGGGCCAAAATTTGAGGGGTAGGCCTAGTTGATACTGGCGCCCTCTAGTCGGGGGATCCTAGAAGAAGTCAGAGAGGCCCGCGCTCTGTGATCCCGTTCGAGAGAGAAATCTCTCCCACCAGCGTAGTCCCGGTGCAGATACTCCCACAGAGAGTAGGCCATGCCCTTGAACCAGGTTCAAGGGCAATGGAAGAGAGTAGAGAGCGGCCGGTTACCGAGGAGAAAATATATGGGGCGGCTAAGCCTAGTGGGAGTAGCGATCAAAAGATCAGTCAGCGTAGACCCAGACGGGGATGCTTCTGGAGTTGCAAGAAAAAAAAAGTTTAAAAGTGAAAGTGGAATTTTTCAAAGTGAGTGATATGAGGAGGGAGTAGTGGCCATCGACATTACTCTACTATAACATTACAGAAGACTGGGATCAGGAAAAGAGGCATATTCAGAGCTGACGAGGAGGAAAAAGGAGACGATCCAACCAAGATAGACAAGTGAGTCCGTTCCATAGGAAGGGGGAGAAATTTTATATTTTTTCTTGGAAACTCATAGGGGATCGTGTCCGGGTCCTTCCTCAGGATCACCCTTATTTTTTTTGGGTCTCAGGAGAGCACTCTTGTACCACCATTCCTGGCTCCAGCTCTGCTCGGGAGTGGCCGAGAGAGGAGCAAACCGAAACCATTAGAGTTCGTCAGAGGCCCCCAAAGTATCACATAATTTATATTAATTTATTATAGTCACTGTCCCTATTTATTTAATTGTATTCTCTTATATGTAATTATTAAAGTTATATTTATTTATATTTATACATATTTATATTTATTAAATTAATTATTTGTAATGGGGGGATTTGTAGGCCGAAGGTTCACATTCTAGGATAGGCAGGAAGGGAAATTAGGAGAATTAACTAAGTAAAAGAATTATGTATAACCCCATAGTATTCCGATGAAAATTATAACGTTGTTAATGGAAGGCTAATTGTTTGTAATGGGGGGAGGGGGAACCAACAGCACGGGGGAGTAAGATAACGCTGCCCATGGCAGGGAGATTCCAGACTTTGATAGGACATGGATCTCAGGCAGGGAGGGTACGTCGGAGGTAAAACCATCCACACCTCGCCAGCTCCACGTCTATTTGTGAGTCATGTAGGTCAAATGTCTAGTAGAAACCGTGGTGTAGGTATACATATTGTTGTTTGTTCTTTTTTTTGAGACTGAGATGTCCAATTTGTTGGCATATTGTGCGACCGGAGGGCTTGGGAAACACCCAGCCCTGGGATGACTGGCTAGCCGGCCTTGCCCCACCACCAAGAGGTTCGTAACAAAATTGAATTTTGTTTGTTTGCGTATTGCCTTGCATGCACGCGACATGTTTTTTGGTAGCGGCATGCTGCGGCAATTCGCATGGTTTAGCCCCAACTGTCGCTTTACAAAAGGAGCAATATGCTTTTGTGGGGTCTGTTGGGACTTTGCGCAGCTACTCCTTAAATTCATCAAAAGTAGTCCACAATTCGCGAAAATTTTGTTTATAAGTAACTTTCGGCATTTTCTCAAACTTAATATCGCTCAATATCGCTGTAGTATGACCAAATGTTAATAACGAAATATAACCATAAATTTAGGCACAAAATTGCACAAAATTGCACAAAATACCAAAAGTCACCGAGAAATATTATTTTAGTTTGATTTGCCCCTTTAAATGATCATAAAAATACTTTATAATCTCTAAAAAAAATCTTTATGTAGAAATTTTTTTAAAGCCAAAATAAGCTTTTTGAATTTTGAAATAAGCTAGATTTCAAGCTATAAGCATTTTAACCACTTTCCAAGCTATTTCATTTTGAAATAATCAAGATCTAGCTTAAAATAAGCCAAAATGGCAACACTGCAATAACAGCAAGTGAACGGAGAGACACAGAGAGACGATAAAAACACAGAGAGACAAGCACAGAGCGGCGGCTACTGCAGTGCGTGTGTGTTGGAATGAAAACAGATAAGCTGAGGGCAAGGTATACTAAACAAGGTAGGCTTATAGAGAGCAGCAAAGAAGGTAAAGAGATAGAAAGAGAGAGAGACTCTCACAAATGCGTTGTACTTTTCACAACAGACTGAGTCGAAAGAAGCAAAACAAGAGAGCGAGCGAGCCAATAAGCCTACCTTGTTTAGTATACCTTGGCTGAGGGTAGATAAAAACAGAGAGCGGTTCAGAGAGAGCAATCGCACCGCACTAGAGTTGGCAACAACAAAAGGGCTGCGAATAAGAATGTGCAGAGAAGTTAGTAATGCACAATAGGAGTTGAAAATTGGAAATAGATACACAAAAATAAGCTTAATGCGTATACACTTATATCAAACAGGTTGCACGCTCGGTTAGGAACACCAGAAATAAATAAAAAACACAATCACTTTCCCTTAACAGCAGATTGACAATTTTTTAACCAGTCAGTATAAACGACATCAGTTTGACCAAAGACAATATAAACACTAAGATGTGCCGCGCCATACAAAATTTTGAGCACAATTCCTGACTGGCTGGAATTTTCAAAAGTTCCAGCGTGAATTAGAGAGAGACAGATAGACGGAGAGAAAGAGAGCGCTTTAGTTTCACACGTTCTGTACGTGAGGCTGAGCTTTAACTGTATGTGTGCACATATTGTATGGCTGCTTGTTTGTATTGGTTGTTGACGACGCCGCTGTCGAAGAAAATACCCATTACTTTAGAATTGAATGGAGATTATGATTTTCCGATGACGCATGCCCAAAATATAAAAATTGTATATTTTGTATATGCTTTATATGCTAATTTTGTTTAATGTACTATAAACGAATATAATGAACGAATGTAAATATATACAAACGCAAAATGTATATCAGATATAACATCAAATTATATTAATTGTCTATAGGGTATTAGTTCGTCGCGTCAATAAGCAACACTCAGCAAATAAATTTGTGTCTCAAGAAATCTTCTCAAAAGTATTTTGCTGGCCATTTCGGCAGCTCAGCACGCGTACACACACACATACGTACTTACGTTCCGTGTGTACCTATACAAGCAAGCTCATTCTATTTTTAGATTTGCGAGCGCACTGGAGTTCGTGCGAGCGAGATAGCACTCTTTCAAAAAACAACCCTCCCTACACCACATAATTGTATGAGCGCGGCACATCTTAGTGTTTATATTGTCTTTGGTTTGACACTGTTTAGCAAATCCAGCAATTAGAAATGTCGAAAATTCCAGAAGGTTGGTAGACACTGAGCGACGTTTTACAAACCCATGCTGAGATTCAGAGGTTTATTAATCTTGGGGTGAACCAGATAGGACCAGAAAGATTTCTGGAGGGGATGACTAAAGGAAAGATGGAAGAAATAGTGCTATAGAATGCATAAGTGGCAGACTCAACTTCCTGTAAATCGTCTAGGAATGACCAATCGATCTGAGATAGGGCAATATTCAAGGAGAAAAAATCAGCCTTCTTAAAACAAAAGATATTCGAAGGCTTAATGAACGACTTTATAGGGCCTGAAGGCAGGTTAGGTTAGGTTAAGGCGGCTGCCAAGCTCCCTAGGAGCTCGTCACACTTAGGCCGATTTCGGCCCGTTGTGGTACCGCATGGGATCTTCCCCTCTTCCATTTCGTGAGACCTGAAAAAGTCAACAGTTATCCAATCCGGATGATCTTATGATGTTTGCTATCTTTTTAGGACATATATTGGACATTTCCGAAATGTCTGAGACATGGGGCATGCCCAGGTATTGTAGCCTTCTTCTGCTAAGAGCCGGACAGGAGCAGAACAGGTGTTCCACAATCTCTTCCACGTCTCTGCAGCTTCGGAAAAAATCATTGTATGGGGCGCCCAGCCTATTTCTATGAGAGCCCATTAGCCAATGTCCCGTGAGGGAACGGATGACTGCGCTGCACCTTTTTCTGCCGAGCTTGCTGATTGCCACGCATTGTCTGCTAGTCGCTTATATAGCTCTTTTATTATAAGCCTAGAGGTGGCCATTGGCATACAAATATCCTCCTTGTCTTGGAGAAGGGGTATTGTGGTGCCAGATCTGCAGATGCCTTCGATGCCTTCCGGTGGCCCGGGACCCAAATGAGGCTGATAATAAATTGCTGAGACAGCTCGTGAAGAGATTTGCGTCAATTTACCACTGTGGCCGAGTTCGAGGAAATCGCATGAAGCGACTTGATCGCAGCTTGGCTGTCGCTATAAAGTTTACCCGAGTTACCATGGCACTATGGGTCAAAACGACAATTTTCTGATATAAATTAATAACTCGAAGGTTTTTCAAGTTTTTTTTTTAAAGTTTTTTGGATACCATTAAAGATCTCATTTGGAAATGGGTTTTGAAAAAAATGGGCATGGCACTGCCCATCAACGCACCTAAATAAATATATAAAAAAAATTTGTTTTTTAAATAAATATTAAAATAATGTTTTAATATTCATTCTAGGTATATTTTATATTTCATATATGTATTAATGCAACATTAGGAACACATCATGCGCAGTGGAGTATCTGTTGTGGCGAAAAGACATTAATCGGAACCACTCGACATATCATCCGTATAGCCCTGGTTATAATTTTCCTAACCAGTACTTCAATCGGAACCGTAGTTAAGAATAAGATCGGCTAACAGAAAATCAGTATTCTGACCAGTCATCACGTGCAATATAACTTCTTTTTGCAAAGCAACAAGTTTACCTGCGGTATGGTTTAGAAGATTTTGTAGACTGACTTTAGCTATTGTTTCTGAAACATTATCGGAGGTCTGCATTTCTTCTTTCTTTCAGCAACTTCGTTATAGTGAGGATCAATATCACAATTTTTTTTTTTTATCTTCTCTAATGGCTACGTTTTGGTCGTTTGTAAGCCCTTGCTCTAATATTAAAGCCAATGAATCGTCTGGTGGAGTTTGTGCAGGCTTCTTCACAGATTGCCTGAAATGCTTTGGCTTGCCTGGGCTAAAAACAAGTAGCTTTAGAACAGCTGCAAGGTCAGCCTGACCACTTTTGCGAACAGCCGTGCTTGCTGCTTAAATCAGCAAACGCACATTTCCACTAGTAAATTTTGAAAGGGCACATGCCGTCTCACATGCTGTCTCTGTCGGGATGTCCAGGTGGGTTGGTGCGTCGACACTTTTTTAAACGAAAATTTAAGCAAGAGCTTTCTTTTAGCCAAGCAGCATGCTTTTTTTAAAATTTATTTAGATGGTATCTACATTTTTTCCATCTCTCGGATAAATTCAGACAAAATACGGCTTTTTTTATGTAGATACTGATCAATATATGATCAAAATACGACGGACACATTTACATCGATATACGATCTAAAATAACGGAGTCGAGCATCCACTCCATCAGTTCTTCCTTTAGTTTTCGCCATATTTCATGCAGACAGGCATTGCTTAGATATAGGTTATGTTCTATAAAATGTTTAATTATGGGAAAAGTGCACAAAATGAGCAAATTATCTTAACTGTTCTGAATTAACAAAAGATTACTCTACAATATGTATATAGTCACTTGACTAACATGTGCTAACATTTTTTTAAAAGCCTTCCCAAAGATAACGTTTCGTGCCAAAAAAGTTTTTTTTGGGACGTCTCTTTATTAACACATATTACAGCCAACACGAACAATACCAACAACACTGATCTACCAACATAAAGTACAAACCCCACTGTTCACTATTCATCATAATTTGTATTAACAAATTTGAATTTAAAAAAAAATGGAGCCACTTGAATTTCGACAAAAATTTTTGCACAATTTATGATTACATGCTGTTAGATTTAATCTGCTGTTTTAACAGTTTAACAGTTTTAACAGAACACAATGTTAACATTTCTGGTATGCAGCATTACGGTTTGATGTATTCCTAATGGGTACATAACAAAAGATAGATATTTTGAATACTTTTGAAAAAAGAATTTATATCAGAAAATCGGCCATTTGACCTATAGTGCATGGGGGTAGCTTTTTGAAGGAAGTTCAGTGCTTCCCTGATCGCAATGACTTCCGCTTGGAAGACGCTACAGTGATCTGGGAGCCTGAAGGAGTGCCGTATGTCTAACTGTTCGGAGTAGATTCCACCTCCAACCATGTTGTCCAGCTTCGATCCATCTGTGGATATGCTTATGGCTCTGTCTGGGCTATAAGGTAGTCCCACGAGCCATTCGTCTCTCCTAGGGATGATTATATTGAAGGGGGTGTCTGTGTGTTCCCTTGGGACGCAGTAGTCCGATTTCGTGGGGACGGTACTGCTGGTTAGTATCGATGAGTGACCCATGAGCTGTGATGTCCATTGGTCAGAGTCTCTCAGACGTATCTCTGCCATTTCCTTTCCCGCAAGCTGAACCTTGCCCAGTTGTTTGGTGATCGATCCTTTTGATAGGCCCGGCTACCCACTTCAAGCCAATAGTTTTTTTGCATGTGTAGAGGGCTATTGTAGCCTTCTTCTTTTTGTCTTTTATGTTTAGGTTCGAGTTAAGCTTCTTGTCAATTACCAACCCTAAGTAACTGACACTGTCGCTGAAGGAGAGCCTGCATCCATTTAGTATTGGAAGGTTAAGGGGCGGAATCTTATATTTATTTGTGAATAACACAAGTTCCGTTTTTGAAAGATATACTCCAGTCCGCTGGATTTTGTCCATTCTGACAGTCTCGCGAGCTTTGCCCTCATTAGGTCGCAGAGTGTTTCTGGCTATTTCCCCGAGAAGATAATTGCGACGTCATCCGCGTCACCGTCCTGCATGTGAGCAATTGATCGATGAGCATCACCAAATGACCGTCCACTCCCAGGTCAATCAGCGCTTCCGTAATATGGTACCCGGCACGACGTTGTTGAAGGCTATTAGAAAGTATTCCTTGAGGTGTTGAGATTTCTCTATCACTGAAACTACTTCATGAAGTGCCGTTTCTGCAAATTTTCCTTTTCGGTAGGCATGTTGTGCTCCTGACAACATCTGAGGGCTAATAACACTACTCGACAAAATTCAACTTTTTTTTTCCGCTGTCGCCAAAAATGACTTTTTCTGATAGATTTGGAGATTTAAAATTTTTTAAAGAATTAGAAAAATAAACGGCTAAGCTATAACCGTTTGACCAAACTTTCATATGCCGAATTTTGCCGATAAATTCCGTTCGCCGACGTATAACCGTTTTTTTTTCCTACAAAAATACCAAAACTCTGTGTTTGTAACAGTTTTTAACGGTAAAATGGCATTTGGGATAGTGACAAACGGCATATGAAGTTTTGGTCAAACGGTTGTAACTTAGCCGTTTATTTTTATATTTTTATAATATTTTAAATATTTTATATTTTTTTTTTCGACTTTTCCTGAGCTTTCAAAGTCAAAATTTCGGGAAAAAATACCGAAAAAAATTATGAAATTTCAATTTGGAAGCTTAATATTTTCCAGACGTTAAGTTGCAGCTACAAAGTGTTTGAGTCGGATTTATAGCTGTATTTGTCAGCTTTTTTTAACTGCAAGGTTCAATACAACCAGTTGTAGGAAACTTAAGTTATCTGAAAAATAGAAGCACTACCTATGACAAAAAATACCAAGTTTTTTAAAAATTCTTAAATAAAAAAACTACACCTGGAAAAAATAAAACATTCTTTAAAAAGTTTTAAACATCCAAATCTATCAGAAAAAGTAATTTTTGGTGACAGCGGAAAAGTCGTGTCGACTAGTGTAATTGTCTAGGTGTAGCCCGACAAGTCTCTCAAATGTTTTGAGAAGAATGGACGATACACTGATTGGTCTAAAGTCCTTTGGAGTCGAGTGCGAGGCCTTACCCGCTTTGGGGATGAAGACTATCTTCGCCTTGAGCCACTCCTGTGGTATATTCACCACTACTAGTATCTTCCTGAAGATACATTGTAGCCAGTTGATAGCCGAGTCTCCGGCCTTTTGGAGTTGGGCCGGAATGACCTGGTCCGGACCTGGCGATTTGAACGGATTGAAGCTGTTTACTGCCCAGTTTATATTCCGTTTGGTAAGAATATGGTTCATCGTAATTGTCGAGCCTTCGTTTGGGAGTTGCGCCAGCTTGATGGTTGTGCACCCAGGGAAGTGCGCGTTCCGTCATTTCTTTTAAGGTACCCTACCGAGGGGGCAGTTTTAGAGAGGATCTTGCGCAGCCTTGCGGCTTCTGACGTCTCCTCAATTTCAAAGCAGAATTTTTGGCAAGAGGCCCTTTTTGCTTTCCGGGTTTCTTTTTTGTATAGAGCAAGACTGACTTTGTAGTCTGCCCAATGCTTCTCCTCGTTAGCGCTTTTGGCTCTGTTGAAGACAGTCCTGCAGCTTTTACGTAGGATATCGATTTGTTTCGACCACCAGGGGGGTTTCTTTTTACCCCTGGTCTTGTGTGCAAGGCAAGCTGCCGTGAAGGCCTTGTGCATGCTTCTATAAACCTGTTCACTAGACGATCTAAGTCATCTTGAGTGTCCGGACGTGTTGGAGCTTTGCTGGGGAGTAATTTCTCCATGGCTGAGCTATATTTTTCCCAGTTGGCTCTCCTGGGGTTAATATAGTCGGCGGGTTTTGGGTTCTCGAGGGATAGTATCGTCTCGATGTACCTGTGGTCAGAGAAGGAATGGTCCTCTAGGACTTTCCAACCCTTTACTTTGTCTGACAATTTGTGAGATACTAAAGTGAGGTCAATAACCTCCTGTCGGTTTTTTATAATGAATGTCGGATCATCGCCCCGATTACAAATAACTAAGTTAGAGTCCAGGATAAAGCTGAAAAGTGACTCACCCCTTACGTTTGTATCCGAGCTCCCCCATTGGGTGTGGCGCCATTGATAGAGTTGTGGAGCAGAAAGATATTTTGGTGCTTTCTTGCCTTAATGCAGGTACGGGTTTTACTTTCTGTTTGGGGTACAATAAGCTTGTACTCCTTCGTCACTACTCCACAGACCTTGTCTCCTACTATCCAAGGCTACTGGATTAGCACTACATCGGCTCCGCTTGCGTCCAAGCGTAGTGTAAGGGCAGCAAATACTGCTAGAATCGGCATCTAAGTCGTCGGAAACGTCCTCACTACATATTGCCTCAAAGTCTCGCCTAAGTTCAGCGTCTGGCGAGTTGCCTTCCTTGGCCGGCTCCAGCTCGTTGTCGGGTGTTTCGATCTCCCAGGCAACATCCTGCTCGACTGGGTTATCGACAGGATGCGCCTCGGCTGCTGCGTCCGACTTGTACACCTTTATGGTGACCGAGCTGAAGCCGAAGTGCAACTCACATTTGGCTGCCTGTATCGGGGCCAGCGACTCTTTCTTGAGAACGACCACTGCTTGGTTAGTCGGACCCTGTGTCGCCTCAACTTTTACCACCTTCCAATCGGTGGTCGGAAGGCTCGGATTGCACCTCTGCAGCATTTTGAGGATACGTTATGGCTCCTTGAAGTAGCCGGTACCCATATTCTGGCCCTCGGTCTGCTGGGCACCTCGCTGCAGTCCACTGCAACGAGCTTCGCCCCAGCGTAGACCTCTCCGATCTGCGCCACCGCTGCTTTGTAAAGCTTTACGGAGCGCTTGTCTTCGCAGGCAATTACTTTGATGGTCCCATGGAACCACCCCATGTCTTTGCAGACTGGAGGTGGCCCGGGGTCTGTTTCTAGGAGCTCGAAGCAGCGGTCGGCTAATGCCGATTCCATCCACTTTCACTGGCTCCTGGGTATCTTACCCACTGCGCTGCCCTTGTCGAGAACGACAATAAGTGTCCTCTCCTTGGCAATCTGCGCGAAGGAGATGTTTGGCAGGACCCTAGACCTCTTTGCAGCCGAACAAGGTGTCTCCTGCGAGCGCTGCCTCTTCGGGAGGTCATGGTAAAGTTCGGGAGCACCGCCGTAGTCCATTCCACCTTCTTCAGCCAATCGGCTGATGGGCTGGCTTCCGTGCTCGCCTTCTGCCGACGGAGTATGTGCCCTGCACTTCTCTTTTCGGCGTATGTGAATTTTCTGGCTTGGGCACTGGTAGATGGCAACTCTTCTCCCTCCACTTTACCAGCAGGTCGGGAAGCCGCAAGCTGCCTCTCTCGTGTTTTTTGTTTAAATTTTCCATTTGTCATCCCACGAGATGCAGAGAAGGGTAACGGTCAGCCCGGGCAGAGATCCACGTTGCCCGGGTAAGGCATCAATAGAACAGGGGGCTGTCAAGTCCATGAGCTCTTCGTTCGAGACTGGGCTAGTTTTTAGACCGGTCCCACAGCCATGCTGACTCTGGGCACGGGTCGAATGATACCTTAGTCTGGCCCGATGTGAAGTGTGTGTGGGGGTTGGGATGTGGGTAGCTTTTGTGTAGAGAATGTTAGTATGTGGAGGTACTTATACGAGGCGGCACCACAAGCGCATCGTCAGTGTTGCTGCTTCGCGAATACCCGCTGGCTGTCCGAGACTGTTTATTTTCGGTACTCTCCCTGAGGATGCCCGCTTAATCGCAGCTGACCTACCAACTGAGGTAGGCCTTTTGCTATCCGCAATTACAACGAAAATTTAGTTACAATGAAACCAGAGGAGGTATTGATGTTAGGTTTGGAGAAGATATAATCTCGAACCATTACATCCGTAGCCGATTCCATAAGACGCGAGACAAAGATAGATTTTAGAGGAGCGACAGCGAATAGAGTAGATCGGTCAAAAGGGGTCACATGATTGTTGGGTGAGGCAGAGGCGGGTTCTACCCGAGGAGCAGGTCAGGATGGGATAGCGCTGGCTGAGGAGCCAGTGCGAGCCGATGTGGAAGGAACCACTTTAACATCCATTATGACAGCAGTGTCGTCGGCTTCAACAGAGGGCACAGAAGCGCCAACAACGGGATGATCATTAATGTCTGGTTGGACAACCTTGGCAGACACGGGAACGGGTGAGCAGGTGAAGAGCCAGCCGTCCTTTTCGATATAAAAGCATATACATATGTACATCGATTTCCTTAGCGCCAAAATCAATCAAGGCTGGCGAACTGATTGGACGAGCGGGTGTGTCTTTAACTTAAGGAGGATTATGAACACAGGGAAAACTAGGAGTAATCTTTCTTCTCTTTGGAGACTCATTTATAATTTTGAGATTTTCCATTGAGATAAACTTATCCTGTAATTTCCGGAATTCCGAATGGACAGCAGCGAATTCGTTATCAGTCTGTCTCATAGAGGTTCGCATATCGGCTTCAACTGCCCTGCAATCCCAACAAGTCCAGTTGAGACCGCAGCGAGTCTTGATCAGATCGCCAACGCGACCACCGATATGACCAAAACCAGCTCAGCTAGTGTGAGCCGTGTTGTCATACAACCAGCAGAATAAAAAGTTTTGCCGTGTTGCTACCGAACGGTTAACGTCGTAGTGTTTAGCGCAACAGGAGCTCATAATTGAATTTTAGAGAAAAATATATATGAAAAAAAAGAAGGGTAAAAAGTAAGTCGGTGTGAGACAAAGATAGTGACTTTAAGTTTATGTTACACAATTCCTCGCGCAAGAACAAACAAAACAGTCACAATAACACCAAGTGAACTGAGTGACACAGAGAGACAAGCACAGAGCGGCGGCTACTGCTTTATTTTTTTATTTATTTTTTTTAATTCTTATCATTTCTTTTATTTCTTGTTAATGGAACTTACATACTACATATACATATAACTTATCTAAGACAAAATGAACTAAATTATTTATAATTTATTAAGCTAGGGGGGATCGTGGAGAGAAGTAGCTGGAGCCTAGTGTCAAACATAACGCCTAGATAGCGGATGGCTCGTTCGACGCTATAGTCTGGTCTCCCACTCTAATGTGAGCGGTTTCCACGATCGATCGGGTACTGACCAGTACTGCCTCCGTTTTGTGAGCCGCTAACTCCAGCCCCGCCGAGAGAAGCCAGTCCGCGATCCGCTGGAAGAGGGTAGGGAAGAGTCATTCTCGAAGGCATTGCGTAAATGCTGCGATGCTGCCAATTTTACCGCGCCCTCTTCATCCTGCGCACCGCGGAGATGACCTCCTCTGTATATACCGGCTCCACCTCGTCTGGGGGCTGGTGCGTGTCGCCTTCTTGTTCTATGTTATGCGCCTTGTGTGGGAACAGTGTCTCCACGATGTTTCGCAGTTGATCTGGGTCCGAGGGCGCTCCTGCATTACTGGTGTGCAGTTTCTTCATGACCGTCTTGTATGCCCTTCCCCAAGGGTCATGCTCTGCCGAGTCGCAGAGTTGCAGAAAACAGTCTCGCTTGCTATCCTTAATCAGCGTCTTCATCGCCTTTCTGGCATCGCAGTAAGCAGTGTGTAGCTCCGGACAATCGCTGTCATTCGTTTTGCGAGCCCTTTGATATTGCCTTTTGGCTGTTAGGCAGGTGCGCCTAGCTTTCGCGATCCCATCGTTCCACCAGTAGGTCGGCGGCCGCGTGCCCCTGAAAGGTTTTCTCCGGCTCATGCTGGCATCGCATGCACTTTTCAGCTGGTCCGTGAGCTGTGTAGCCATTTGCTGCGCCGATCCTTCGACATTCAGTTCCGCCAACGCCTCCAGGAACCTTGCGAACTGCATGGTTTCGGGCTTGTAGCCCGGTCGCCGTGCGGTCTGAGTCGGTAATCTGTTTCCTCCGCCGATTGAGAACACCAACGGGAAAGGGAACTGGATACAAACGTTAGGTCTATGACTGACCCGGCACCTCCTCGGTTGAACGTATTCTCTGTGCCCTGGTTCAGCAGAGCAACATCGAGCGTCGCGAGCGCTTCCAGCAGGGCTTGCCCTTTTGCGATTGCGTCTGAGCTGCTGCTTTTACTGATGTCACTGCCCCACTCTTGGACCCATGCGTTGAAATCACCAGCGATTATAAATGTCTTGTGATCTCTGGCATCCTTAGCTAAGTCGTGCACGGCTGCAGCAAAGCTCTGGCGACTCAGACTTGGTGAAAGATAGCAACTGTAAGTCCAGAGGCTACCTACTTTTGCCCTGACGAAGTGGCTATATGCGGCACAGCCAGATGGCCGTATCGGCGACCTGCCGCAAGACCAGATCCCTGCTTTACCTATCGAGCTTTGGACCCAGTATCCATCTTCCGGAGAGATGTAGGGCTCGCTGATGATGGCAACATCTATTTTCAGCTCACGCACTGATTGCGTGAGCAAGTCCGAGGCAGCTTCGCAGTGATTCAGATTGATCTGATAGAACCTATGCATGCTTGGGGTTCATTGGCTTAGCGGACCCTTTGGATGCCATAGGGCAGCTGTGGCTCCCTGCTATGTGCTTATGTGGCTTCCCCTTTTCGGCACAGTAAAAGCATTTTGCCTCGTTATGGCAGTCTCTAATCCGGTGATCGGCAGCCCCACAACGGAAGCACCAACCGCTTCTATCAACCGAGCTTTTGCAGTTCGCTGCAATGTGCCCAAACTCTTGGCACTTGGTTAGGAGAGGGCGCTCCCGAATGCGGCAGACCGACCAGGCAACCTTAACCTTCCCCACGGAAAGTATCGTCGACGCTAGGGTAGCCGTGAGGCTGATAATGGCCCGCTGTGTGCCTCCGAAGGATGGGCGCAGACTCTTGATGGCGTCCGCATCAAGTGTGATCCCGGTTTGATCATTAATGTCCTTCTTCAGGTCCTCCGCAGTAGCCATCTCGTCCAGATCGACTACCTCTATCCTCGTCTGCTGGGTGAGTGCTCGCGCCTGCACTTTGCCACTTAGGACAGTGCCGATGCTATCACTGAGCCGCTGCGTTTTCTCCATCGTACAGTTGTCGAGCTCCAGCAGAAGAGAGCCTTTGGCTGTGCATTTCACCCTGCGCACGCACTCTCCCACCCTTTTCATCTCCTCGTTTTTACTGCGAGTGACTAAATTTTGCATCTCCGCAAATGTCATCTTCTCCTTTGCCTCGATGATGATGACATCGGGGCGTGGCCTCGTCTGTCGGACCTGCGACCTGCCCTTGACCTGTGTCCAATCGACTGCTGCGGGAGTAGCTGACTCGGTCCGCCGAGCAGTCTGCTGGTGGGGCTTCTTTTGGGTGGGCCCTTCCGACGGCTTCCTACGCTTAGGTGCGTTTTTTGGTGGCCTCTCCAGTTGCCTTTTTTCCCCGTTCGATGTGGGGCTTAGCGCCACTTGCTCCTCCTTCTCCACTCTCTCCTTCATCCGAGCGTTGGCGTCGAAGCTGAAGAGTGCAGCTTTTTGGAGCCTCACCACTTTCTGCGCCAGGTTCTCCATATCCATGTTTATGTACCTCGCATCCTGCAGCATTTTCGACAGCTCCGTCGACGTTTCCACCAGCGTCTTCAGGATCGAGCGAAGATCTTCTCCTCCCTCCAATCCCGATGAGCTCTTCTTTGTAGTGGCACCGCTGAAGTCAAATGGATTGACTGGGACATCTGCTGGAGCTGATACGGCTCATGTTGGTGCTGACACCTTCAGTATTGGCTGCATCATTCCGTGTGAGGGCTCGGTCAAGGTGGGACCAGTTCCAAGGCCCTGTTGCGTCCGTTTTGCTATAGCCAGCTCCTTGGGCCAGGTTCCCCTGGGCGTATGCCACTGGGGAGCGCTGTAGGCCTGAACGCCGCTCAAAGGCCAGCTTTTTTTCCTCCATGAATCCCGCTCCGAAAAACTTCCAAGTTTTATTTTAAATATTGGCGCCCAACCCAGTTTAACCGGTTGGCCGATCTGGCAGCCCTGTGTCTTACCGCTGCTGTCCGGCAGCTCTGTGGCGTAGCGACCCTGCACGATCAGCTGTTAAGTGACCACGCCAGTCGAAGCGCAAACAGAGGTTGAGTGAAAGTGTTTGTTTTTGCTTTTCCACCAACACCGTGGGCAGTGGAAGGCGCCAAAACAGAGGTTTACCGTTTAGAAAACGCTAATGCAGTGCGTGTGTGTTCGAATGAAAAGAGATAAGCTGTGGGTAGATAAAACAGAGAGCGGTTCAGAGAGAGCAAGTGCACAGTACAAGAGTTGACAGCAACAAACAGCTGCGATTAAGAATGTGCAGAGCAGGTAGGAATGCACAATAGGATTGAAAATTGGAAATAAATACAGAAAAATAGGCTTTATCAGTGCGTAAGCACTTATATCGAACAGGTTGCACGCTCGGTTAGGAACACCAGAAATAAGTAAAACACACAAGCTTAGATAAGAAATCAAAGGCGCGCTCTACGTAGAGAACTGATATATGTGCATATGTGCATTCATGCCTATTTATGTATGTTTTGAGAGTCACAGTGTTAGCATCGTTTCAGTAAAAGTGATAAGTGATTAATGAATCAAACCCACCGAAATAATAAAAATAAATTGAATTTTTAGTTAAAATTACCTCGTGGTACTGAATTGTGTGAGGAAGAAAAGGGAAGGATCAAGTTAATGAAACTAGCCGGCATGATAACTGGTCAAATCGCTTTACTACTGAATCGACATCGAAATACTATTTCGAAATTTTTAAAGGCTCTAGACGCTTACCGCATAAATCGTCGCCTTGGTCCTGTATCAACCATTAGCAACCGTACAAAACGACACATGCGACAGTTAGCAACTGAAGATATGATGAGCTGCAACGAAATCAAAGCAGAACTCGGATTAATAATCACCAGGCAACTTGTGAGCCAAATTTTGCACGAAAATATTAACCTCACATATCAAAAACCAAATCTGTTGCATTGCCTACGCACTGCTCATCGCTTCGTCGCTTTGCTGGATCGTTCGCCGTTCGCCGTGCAAATATCTACTGCTGATCGTCGTGTTCGCTCTGAGGCCTACTCCCTCTCTCAACCTACGCTCTCTCTCTCTCTCTCTGTGCATCTCTTTTGGACCTTGCTCCGCTGTTAAACGGCAAAGCGGGATGTCAAAAACCGCAGCAAAGCGCGTCCGCAGTGACTCGTCGCTGGACTTAAGATCCGGTCGCATCTCAGATACGCTTTCGCCGCAGCTGATCGAGCTAATCAATAATCGATTCGATGAGCAAGCGAAACACATCAGCTGCAGCGTGAGGGAAGCTGAGGAAAGAATTCTGCGTGAGATTACAGATAAGTTTGAGGCTAGACTTCATAGTCTTTCGGAGGAAGTAGAGCTGCTTGGCCGACGAATAGAGAAGCTTGAGGATGGAAGCTGCGAAATTCGTGCGCTATGCAGCAAGGTGGAGGAACTGGAGGCGAAACTCCAAGCCAAAGAGGATGCAGATGCCGAAGCAAGCATTGCAAATGATGTCAGAGTGCATGGGGTGCCCGTACTGGAAGAGGAGAACCTAAAGACTCTCTTCAACAGCCTCTGTTATTCATTAGGCCTCACACCACCACCAAAAGTGAAGGAGATTTTTCGGGTTAAGGTGCGGGACCATGCACAGAATGTCGTTGTAGATCCCGTTGTTATCATAAAGTTTGATAGCAGGCGTGACAAAATCATGCTGCTGCAACGGGCTGGAGAGCATCGACGACAGACCAAGCAGCCACTTAGCTTGGAGTTGTTTGGAATCCAGTCCAAACAACCCTTCTACATCAACGAGCAGCTCTCTAAAATTAACTACGACATCTTCAGAGAGGCAATGAAGATGAAGAAGCGTAATGCTCTGTCGGCTGTCTTCACCCGCCGTGCAATGGTCTACGTTCGGCAGAGTGTTCGCGGCGAATTTGTGTGCCTTAAGAGCATGGCTGAGCTCTGTGCCCTACAGAGAGTGGAAGCTGTTGCTGAGGTGGCGACTCAATCCGCATCTGGAGGAACTGGAACTGGGCGGAGTAATTTTCGATAGAATAGAATTAATTTTTGTCCTCTACTTTATGTCTAACATTAGGTTTAATATTTCTACTCATCTTGTAATAGTCTCTGTTAGGAATTTCACTCTCTTTACATCATCTCCCCGTACTCTTAAAACAGTGGTGTTTGGATTGTCTTCTCTAATTTGTTTTTATTCCAGTGATTATGGATGATAATGCATGGTCGTCCGGCTCGAGCAGCTATACAATGCTAAGAATACTTGGCAATCAAGGGGAAGGTCTGCGTGTATGCCATATTAATGCCCAAAGTCTAACTAAGAAAATCGAGGAACTTAGGTATCTATTTGTCAAGTCCAATATTGATGTCATATGTGTATCAGAAACGTGGTTCTCGTCTCATGTTAGTAATTTGTTAGTAGAGTGTGTACTGGTTATGATTCGTTTCGATCTGATCGAGATAGTCACGCTGGAGGTGTAGCTATATATGTAAGTAAACGTTTAAATGCTAAACTTGTATGTAATCACCCAAGTGAAAGTGCAGTTGAGTGGATATTTGTTCAAGTCACAAGCACAATACATTCTTCCAAAATTTTAATAGGCTGTGTGTATAGACCTCATCGATATATAGAATATCAAAATTTAACTGACGTATTGTCTACCATGTCGCTTGCCTATACAGATGTAATATTAGCTGGGGACTTCAACAGCAATGTCCTGCGAGAAAGGCAATTATCGAACGACATAGAATCTATGGGATTAAAGTTAGTGAACTCGTCTGCACCCACGCATTTCTCAAATCATTGTGATACCTTACATGACGTATTTTTTGTAACCGACTGTCATAAAATTTCTACTTACAGCCAACTATCAATGCCAATGTTTTCGAAACACGACCTAATATTCTTGACCTATAATTTTCATACCGACTTAACTGAAAGCAGAATAGTTTATAGAAATTTTAGAAACATTGACTATGCCTTGTTAAGTGCTGACTTTATTTCATGTGACTGGGACTCTATTTATGACTATGCTAATATTAATTCACAACTGACTGTCCTACAAAATAATATAATGTATCTATACAACAGATCGATTCCGCTAGTGACAAAAACGGTCAACCCTCGTGGAAATCCCTGGTTCAATTCGAACATTAAAATATTAATTAACAAACGTGATATCGCTTTTAAAAAATGGAAGCGGTACAGAACAGCCCACCATGCTGCACAATATAAGATAATTAGGAAAAATGTGATACAGTTAATCAACTCAGAGAAAAAAATACTTTTGTAAGAAATTTAACTTAGCGAGATCAAATCAGCAGAAATGGGCGTATATTAAAGAACTGGGTGTTGGTAAATCCACTACTCCGCGCATCTGTGATATTGATCCTGACGAACTTAATAGAATATTTTTAGACTGTAAAGTACCTGAAGTGACTAAAACTGACTATGTTGAGTGCGTGCCTCAAAATCTCTATAGTAACTGTGATGATGTACACTGCTTCTGTGATAATGGTACCTGTGATAATAGTTTTAGTTTTTCATGTGTAACTGAGTCAGATGTCCTCGAATCGATGTTAAAGATTAAGTCAAATGCCACTGGAATTGATGATATTAATCCGAAATTCATAAAAATGCTTTTGCCAAACATATTGCCGTACATAACCTACATATACAACACAGCGTTGACTCAATCCGTATTTCCTGATTCTTGGAAAGTAGCTAAAATACTTCCAATTCCAAAATCAGTCAATGAATACAGGCCAATTTCCATTCTACCATACTTGTCAAAAATTTTAGAGCGACTTATGGCTAATCAGATGACAAATTACTTGACAACTAAAAAACTTTTGACAAATAAGCAATCAGGTTTTCGAGTGGGCAGAAGTTGTACAACAGCAATAATAAACGTATTTGAACGTATAAGAGAAAAATTGGACTCGGATAATATAACGTTTCTGACCCTTCTAGATTATAGTAAGGCTTTTGACACGGTTAACCACGAAATTCTTTGTTTTAAGCTAAGTCGTCTATGTAATTTTTCGCGTGCAGCAACAAGACTAATTGTTTCGTACTTGAGTAATCGTATGCAGTCTGTGTGTATAAATAATATGTACTCGTCATTACTTTGTGTCAAGCGTGGTGTTCCTCAAGGATCCGTTTTAGGGCCATTACTGTTCTCTATGTATGTAAATGATCTACCGAGTATATTGTCAAGTTGTGACGTTCATATGTATGCCGATGATGTTCAAATGTTTGTTAGTCGTCCTATTAGTAGAGTTAATGACTGTATTCGTGTCTGTAATAGTGAATTGAAAAGTGTAAGTCAGTGGGCTAAAATGAATGGGCTAGGATTAAATCCAAATAAGTCAAAATGTATAGTCATAGGTAAAAGAAAGTTCGACACTAATGCAATACAAAAATTGACTATTGAAAACATCCCCATTGAATATGTAGAACGTGCAAACAACTTAGGTTTTATGTTTAACCAAACTTTGACATGGGATGATCACATAAACAGATCAGTCGGAAAAGCTATTGGGATCCTTAGAAATTTATACCTAACTAAAGATTTTCTCCCAGTGAAAATAAGATAAACAATTGCCAAAATGTAGGGATTGTAGGGAGGGGTTGAACGGAGAGTAAGAGTGAAATTCCTAGAAACTATATTAAAACTAAACTAAATATTATATTATTAAAATGTTAGTATATACAGTGACTCTCAGCCCCAATGATGCAGTGTCAAATAAAAAGTTTAAGGTGCTACAGATTTTAAACTAGAGGAAAAACCAAAAATGTTTAAACGCCAATTTGTTGTATGTTTTATCACATTTAAAAAAGGAACTTTATTTGCTGATTAATTATTGCTCAGTTTTGAAAATAAAATAAAAACTTAAAATATATCTTAAATACAAGTCCCAGCTTGAAAGATGCAGCCACAAAGCAGTTTAATATTAGGCGAATTAAAGGTTTAACAGGTATTTTAATACTTAGTATGTAATCCCCTAACCTTTATTACGGCTTTTAACCTACTATTCATGGAAGAGACCAGCTTCCGAGTGCTTTCCGGGCTTATTTTGCTCCATTCCTCCAGCAGAGCTTTTTTAATGTCGTTTTTGCTAGAAATCCTGTGATTCTGGGTGTTTTTCTCCAGCGCAGCCCACAAATTTTGAATAACATTTAAGTCTGGAGACTGGGCCGGGGGATTCATCATGTGGGGGCAGTTCTCGTTAAGCCAGGCCTGCACAATTTTGGACTTGTGCTTCGGATCATTATCCTGGTAGAACCGGAAATCAAGTCGGATTCCTAGTTTCTGGAAGCTTTGGTGCAAGTTATCGGCCCCAAAACTTACCCAACAGGTAAAGGACAAAATGGGGAAGGAGTGCAGAGTGGAAACTGTGCGCCGGGTTCTGCGCAACCATGACTTCAATGCCCGAGTACACCGAAAGAAGCCCTTCATAAGCCTGAAGAACAAAGGGACAAGGTTGGCGATCGCAAAAACCGACTTTTACAAGGATTTGGTGTTCTGGAATACCGTAATTTGTGCACACGAGACCAAATTCAACCTTTTTGGGTCCGACGGAAGGATCTTTGTGTGGCGAAAACCCAATACTGAGCTGGATCCCAAACACGTAAAAGCGACAGTCAAGCACGGCGGAGGAAGTGTCATGGTATGGGCATGCATGTCGGCAGCCAGCGTCGGAAACTTGGTGTTTATCGAGTCTACGATGGATACACACATGAACCTCAATATTCTCAAGGAAAACTTGCACCAAAGCTCCGAGAAATTTGGATTCCGACATGATTTCCGGTTCTACCAGGATAATGACCCGAAACATTCGTCCGGAATAGTGCAGTCCTGGCTTATCTGGAACTGCCCCCACTTGATGATTCCCCCATCCCAGTCTCCAGACTTAAATGTTATTTAAAATTTGTGGGCTGCGCTGGAGAAAAACACCTAGAATCACAGGTTTTCTAGCAAAAACGACCTTAAAAAGCTCTGCTGGAGAAATGGAGCAAAATAAGCCCGGAAAGCACTCGGAAGCTGGTCTCTTCCATGAATAGTAGGTTAAAAGCCGTAATAAAGGTTAGGGGATTACATACTAAGTATTAAAATACCTGTTTAACCTTTTATTCGACTAATATTTAATTTTTTTGTGGATGGATCATCCTGGCTTTGACCTGTATTTGAGATATATTTTAAGTTTTTATTTTATTTTTAAAACTGAGCAATATTTAATCAGCAAATAAAGTTATTTTTTTAAATGTGATAAAACATACAACAAATTGGCGTTTAAACATTTTTTGTTTTTCCTCTAGTTTAAAATCTGTACCACCTTAAACTTTTTATTTGACACTGCATAGTTTCAGCTTTGAGCCACTGTACACACATTTATGAGCCTACGATTTATGAAATTTATTATATGTTCGCAAAAGGGACGAATTAAATTTTGCGCAAAAAATAATATTTTAATTTTTTAAAAATAAATTAAATTTAATTATTAAGTTACTTTTAGCTGAGTTATCACAGCTGAAAGAATTATTTGGCCTCCCACGTCATTGACTGGTTAACGCCACCTCCTGTTTGTGTTATTAAATAACTTTCTTTGCGTGGTTATATGTTTGATGAATTAGTATGTAAGAATTCTATGCGGTGATGATTTTTATGATGAGAAATTTGTTAGCAGGGTAAGTATGTATGTTTTCTTGCATTACAATTTGATATTAGCGATGCGTATGAAGTCAACAATGTTTTTGTAATGTTTTTTTGGCCTCCCACGTCATTGACTGGTTAACGCCACCTCCTGTTTGTGTTATTAAATAACTTTCTTTGCGTGGTTATATGTTTGATGAATTAGTATGTAAGAATTCTATGCGGTGATGATTTTTATGATGAGAAATTTGTTAGCAGGGTAAGTATGTATGTTTTCTTGCATTACAATTTGATATTAGCGATGCGTATGAAGTCAACAATGTTTTTGTAAGATTCGATAGGTTCTTTCTCAAAAAACCGAAATATATCGTTATAAGAATTTAGTAATGGAAAACGATTACGCTTATCAGAGTAGGCGGGACAATTGAAAATCAGATGTGAGGAATCTTCTGGTATATTACATATATCACATAAATTATTATTTAATACTTTCATTCTTGCCAAAGAAACTTTGTCGATTCCGTGACCACTTAGTAGTCTATTGATTTGTTTAATTTCTATGCAGTTAAGTTTGCAGTTCTTGTTTTTAAACCATGGATTTTCCCTTATATACGGGAAAAGATTAGTGTAGCCTTTGTTTCTTTCTGTGGCGTATTCAATATATTCCCTTTCCCATTCTTCTTTAATATGGTTAAAGAAATATGTAATGGCGTCTTTAAGAGGCCAGAGAGCTACAAAGAATGTACCATTGCTTCTTGCATTTTTAGCAGCCATATCTGCTATTTCGTTTTCCTCTATTTGTACATGGATTGGAATGTAGTGAAATTCCACAGCAAATAGACATGGAGCGTTTTCAATTTTGTGTATTATTTCTTTTGCAATGTAATTATCAGGGTACATTTTTTTAAAATTTAAAATCCCATTGATACTATCCGTTAATATTGCAATTTTATAGAGGTTTTCGGTAATGGCAAAATCAATGGCCCTACTAATGGCTATCAGCTCAGCTGTGAGTGATGATAATTTCTTGTTTGTAAAGAAGCTTCTAACCGATTTAGATTCCTTATGAAAGAAAGCACAACCCACGTAATTGTCTGATACCGATCCATCTGTGAAAATCAAATCAAAATGTTTAGAATATAAGTACGAAAACTTTTCTTTTACTAAAGAGTTTATGAGATCGTTATTCGCAGATCTTTTGTTGGGGCATGAGCCCTTGAAAAAATCTGTATCGGTTGTAACTTTACGGCTTGGACTAGTAACATCTGTGATCGGTACAATTGCATTGAAAATATTCTTAAATTCCTCATAGACTTTGACGTAGCTAGTGTTCCTTGCCACGAAGGAATCGGCCAAAAGCGATGCCGCTGGAAGACCATAGGCAAAAACCTTTGCCAACTCCTTTGCCGCAATGAACTTCAGTCTATATTCAGGTGGAAGCTCGGAAGCCAAATTATATATTATGTTTACTGGAGTAGATTTTATTAATCCAAGTGAACGTCTAAGATAGAAGTTTAAGTGGACTTTGATTTTCTTTGTTACTACGTTTGAAATATTTGCAAAAGAGGAACAGGAGTATTCTAGTTTAGAACGCACGAATGCTTTATAAAAATTTAGAGATTTACTTGGATGTACTCCGAAGTGACATCCACTGAGCATTTGCAGAAACATATTTGACCTGTTAGATTTGGATATTATTTCATCTATGTGCTGTACCGAGGAATTATTGGCAGAAATTATTCTGCCAAGGTAATTAACTTTGTCTACTTCTTTTAGAATTGCATTGTTAATAACTATATTTAATGGACGTCTTCTGTTACTAAAATGAATTACAGTAGATTTCAACGAATTGAAAGTCAAATTGTTAGTATTACACACTTGGTTGAAATCATAAATCTTCTGTTCTAAAATGTTTCTAGCCGTATTGAAATCTTTGTCAAAGCATAAGATAAAAAAATCATCTGCATACTGGAATAAAGTACAGTTTTCATCATTTATAGTGTGAAAGTCAGATGTATAAATATTAAAGAGTATTGGACTTAGGCAGCTACCTTGACACACACCTTTATGAACCGTTTTTTCCTGATTGCCACTCATCAAAAAACTAATTATAAATCGAATAAAGTCCATATCAAACTCCAAATAAATCAGCTTCTGACATAGCAGAGGTATATTGACTGAATCAAATGCCTTGCTAATATCCAGAACAGCCGCCACGACCTGAAAATTTTTAGCTTTGAGATTAGCTACGTTATTTATAACGTCATTAATGCAGTGTGAGTGTGCAGTGCAGTGTGTTTTTATGTAATATTTTATAATTAGATTTAGGAATGATATTAGAAATTTCAACGACTATGGGGAAATGGTTACTGTTCGAAATTTTGCTGTTTTGCACAGACCAATTTATATTTTGATTGGATCTGTTTACAAAAGTTATGTCTAATGCAGAAAAGTAGTTAGGATTTGATGAATACGTTGGAGATCCATTATTTAAGCAGCAAAAACTTGAATTCAGAATATTTCTTTCCAAACAGTTACCTCTTGCGTTCTGACGTGCATTTCCTCGTATGGAAGATTTGGCATTAAGATCACCACCTATCAACGTGAAACCATTTAACAAAGAAACTGCAGAAAAAAGATCCTCGCATCCTGATTCAAAAGTATTTAAATCAATGTTTGGAGGACAGTAAATACTAAAAATATTCATGTTAAGAGATAGATTCTCCGTACTTAATCCGACAACTTCTAAACTAGAATTACATTTCAATATCTTAAAACGAATATCCTTTCTAATATAAATACCAACTCCTCCGTAACCATCCTCCCGTTCCTTACCGATAAAGTTGTAATTTAATAGGCTGCACATTGCGTTATTTTCACCCAAATTTCCGACAAGATTGCAACATCAATATTATTCTGAACTAAGAATATTTATAGTAATTGTTTGTTATTATTAGAAGTTAAACTTTGAATATTATACTGTAATAATTTCATTTGAAATATTTAAAGGAAAGTTCTAGAAAATAAGAAAACAAAAACAAAAAAAAACAGAAAAAAAAAGAAAAAATGAACTAAAAGGAAAGTGTAAGAATAAGTAGAAAAAATAAAAATAAAATTAATAAATATAAATATATTAAAGAAAAACAAAAGAAAAATTAAAATTAATTAATAATTTTATTTAGATCAATTGTGCAATTTGTTTGCGCTATTTCGGAGTTCATTCTTTCTAGGAATTTTCTGGTTTCTAGGTTAATACTATAGTTTTTGGTATCTGTAAGGAAATGAGAGATATTGAAAGAAATTTTGTTAAGTTTGTTAATTTTGTTGTTCTGCTAAATTTTCTGTTGTCTGAGGCTGGGTACTATAAATGGAGTGTGAGGGGATGAACCGTTCACTTGATACGTATTCATGTTCCTTCAATGCGTTTTGCCACTCTTTTATTGTGTTACGAGCATTGGCATTTTCAGTGTTTTGATTTTTAGTATTTTTCACGATTTTGTTATATGGTTTGTAAATATGAATTGTTTCTGCTGTAGATGACATGTTGTTTTGAAGTTCTATATTATTATTAGACGATTTCTGCCAAAAAGGACGAGGGAAAGCTTCGTGGTCAAAAGAATTAAACGAGTCTGTTTTGCCAAACAGAGCCGGATATCTGGCTTTGACTTCCAATCTAGTTAAGTTTTCTACTGTCATGCATTTTTGGATAGCATATGCTTTTTTCCTCGCAGGGCACGAAACGAAGGTAGCAACATGATTTTCCTTACAATTAACACAAATAAGCTCGGTACAGACAACCTCTTTTGAATGGCTATGCGAACATTTAAAACACTTTTGCTCTGCCTGCTTGCAGTGTTGAGCAAAATGACCAAATCTGTAGCACCTATAACATTGGCTAAAGGGAACAAAGTGAATAACAGGAACTTTTGTGTATAAAAAGGAAATTTCAGATGGTATTTGTGCACCCCTAAACAAGAGCTTGACTCTTGAGGTGGGTATCATTATTTTTTTGTTATTTTTATCTCTCGTTTTAATTCTGATGAATTTTTCAATGGGCACTGGAGAATCAATATATTCTGCCAGCATTTCGTCTGAGATCGATGTCGGAATATTTAAGATTAAACCCGTTTTAAAAACAAAATGAGGAAAAATGTTTGGTTCATATCCATGTGTCTTCAAATTACAAATCATAAAATTATTTGCACTCGATGAATTTTTAAATTCAATTTTGCATCTGCCAAAACCTATCTTTGATACAGTCACCACACCATCAACCTTTAATTTCATCAACAAACAGCTAAGCTCAATGGGACTAATCGGGAATCTTTTTGATTCAATTGCATTTTCAATTTCATTTTCTTTTCCTCTTATTTTGTCTTCATAAACTATGTAGGGTCCCTTATGCCTGTCATCGTACTCAATTTTTTCATCCTTCTTTGTTGATTCTTCATTTGCTTTCTTCTCTATATTCGTGTTTTTTCCAGAACTTTCTGTCACTACTGCCGCCATCTTTTTTTCTTCATACATAACCTTAGAATTTTTTTTTGCTACAAAAAATTTTTTTCCAGAATCCGTTTTTAAATCCGGCGTTTCTGTTTCCATCCTTTCTGTTTCTTCATATTCACTGCTGTCTTCACTAATAACAACACGTTTTCCTCTATTATTGGATAGTCTTGCTTTTTTCGCTGTTGTATGTTTTGAATCCGAGGCTAGGAGAGTCTCCTTGGGCAAGGAGGCCATTTTTTGTTTGGGTTTGTACTTTATATTAAAATTTTAATTTTTTGCACACCGAAATGAAAAATGTTCTTTATAAAATATTCGTTATTTGTCTCGAAATATAAAATAACACTGAACACTTTTTTTATATTAGAAAATTTTCGTTTTTTTTTTTTTTTTTTTTTTTTTGCAAGTCAGTCTGAACACTTTGAAGGTTCGATGTCCTTCAAAAAAAAAAAAAAAAAAAAAAAAATTAAGTTTTTGGAATTTTTATACATGTTTCCATTTTTGTTTATATATGCTTTGTATATCTGCGCCTACATTTCTACATGACATGTATAACTACATATTTGAGACGTACAAGTGTTTACGACAGAGAGAGAGAGAGAGGGAATGAGTCAGCGCTTGGCAGGCGTTGCGTAGCCACTGAAATTTAATTTGTTTCTTCTGGCCATAATATTGATCCGATCTAATCCAGATTCGGTAATCTGGTAGATATGGTAATTTTTCATGATTCTGCGTTTTTGGTTTTCATTTATCTTAAAAATTGTGGGTTCCACAGATTTTCGTCTTTTGTGGGGGCGGAAGGGGGCGTGGCAAAATTTTAAAACAAACTTGTGCTGGTTCGGTATCACAGGAGCTTGGATAGAAAGTTTGGTTGCTCTAGCTCTTATAGTCTCTGAGAACTAGGCGCTCATTTATACGAATAAGCAAAGCAGATGGGGCCGCGTGTGAGAGAGAGCGAGAGGGAATGATGACTTTCAAAATGGTTTTCTTCATTGTAGCTATAATAATGCTCCGATCTGATCCAGATTCAACACTCTGATAGAAATGGGCATTTTCTATGACTCTGCGTTTTTAGTTTTCTTGTATCTTCAACATTGTGTACGCCACAGACTTTCGTTCTTTGTGTGGGCGGAAAGGGGCGGTGCGAAATTTTGAATTACATTTGGAGTAGTGTGATCACACAGGAGACTGGATACAAAACTTGGTTGCTCTAGCTTTAATAGTCTCTGAGATATAGGCGCAAATGAAGACGGACGGACAGACGGACAGACGGACGGACGGACGGACGGACAGACAGACATGGCTATATCGACTCGGCTATGGGGTCGGAAACGCTTCCTTCTGTGCGTTACACACAACCGTTATCCCCACAAATCTAATATACCCCTATACTCTTCGAGTACCGGGTATAAAAATACGAACACAAATATCAAAACAAAAATCAAATTGTGGGAAAATCGGTCACAAGGCCAGAGACTGTAGATCGAAAATAAAACTGAAAGAAAACAAAAAGGAATATAGAGATGCCGCTAAAAGCAACACAGCGATTGCATTACAAGCATCTTATGAAGAAGGAGGGTGGTGTCTTAATTCAGGCGCGACATCGCATATGTGCGCTCAAAAAGAACAATTTAAAAACCTAAGAGATGAATTTCAGAGTTTAAAACTCGCAAATAATAAATCTGCTCCAATACTAGGCAGTGGTGAAATACTTCTTGAAACTACGGTTGTGACGGCAAGTCTAGGCGAAACACTCTATGTTCCCGAGCTAAGGTCAAATTTGATGTCAGTGTCAAAAATCACAGATCATAGTTTTGAAGTAAATTTTCGCCGTACAGGTGCGGTAATAATCGACCCAAAGACTGGCAACAAAATTGCGACGGCAAATCGAAAATCAAACCTTTATTATAGAAATCAACCAAACCAATACGGAAATTTTGCACAAAAAGAAACAAAACGAGGGGGAACGTTGTGAGCCGCGGCAAAGGCCGCGGCTCTACCTTATACCCGGTACTCAGTCAGTATATACATACTTACATTTATGAGCCTACGATTTATGAAATTTATTATATGTTCTCAAATAGAACGAATTAATTTTTGGGAAAAAAATAATATTTAAAATAAACGAGGGGGAACGTTGTGAGCCGCGGCAAAGGCCGCGGCTCTACCTTATACCCGGTACTCAGTCAGTATATACATACATAAATACATTATTGAGCTTACGATTTATGAAATTTATTATATGTTCGCAAAAGGAACGAATTAAATTTTGGGCAAAAAATAATATTTAAAATATAAAAAAATGAAGTCAAAACATTTTTGGAATTTTTATACATGTTTCCATATTTGTTTACATATGCTTTTTGCATCTGCTTCTACATTTCTACATGACATGTATAACTACATATTTCAGACTTGGAAGTGTTTGCGAGAGAGAGAGAGGGAATGAGTCAGCGCTTGGCAGGCGTTGCGTAGCCACTGAAATTTAATTTGTTCCTTCTGTCCATAATATTGATCCGATCTGATCCAAATTCTGTAATCTGGTAGATATGGTAATTTTCCATGATTCTGCGTTTTTGGTTTTCATTTATCTTAATAATTGTGGATTCCACAGATTTTCGTCTTTTGTGGGGGCGGAAGGGGGCGTGGCAAAATTTTGAAATAAACTTGTGCTGAATTGATATCACAGGAGTTTGGATAGAAAGTTTGGTTGCTCTAGCTCTTATAGTCTCTCAGAACTAGGCGCTCATTTCGACGAATAAGCAAAACAGACAGGGTGGCGTGTGAGAAAGAGCGAGAGGGAACGATGACTTTCGAAATGGTTTTCTTCATTGTAGCTATAATAACGATCCGATCTGATCCAGATTCAACACTCTGATAGAAATGGTCATTCTCTATGATTCTGCGTTTTTAGTTTTCTCGTATCTTCAAAATTGTGTACGCCACAGACTTTCGTCTTTTGTGGGGGCGGAAAGGGGCGGGGCGAAATTTTGCAACACATTTGGAGTAGTGTGATCACACAGGAGACGGGATATAAAATTTGGTTGCTCTAGCTCTAATAGTCTCTGAGATATAGGCGCTAATGAAGACGGACGGACGGACAGACGGACGGACAGACAGACATGGCTATATCGACTCGGCTATTGATGCTGATCAAAAATATATATACTTTATGGGGTCGGAAACGCTTCCTTCTTGGCGTTACACACATCCGTTATCCCCACAAATCTAATATACCCCTATACTCTTCGAGTACCGGGTATAAAAATGAAGTAAAACCATTTTTTGGAATTTTTATACATGTTTCCATTTTTGTTTACCTATGATTTTTACATCTGCTTCTACATGACATGTATAGCTACATATTTCAGACGTACAAGTGTTTGCGAGAGAGAGAGGGAATGAGTAAGCGCTTGGCAGGCGTTGCGTAGCCACTGAAATTTAATTTGTTCCTTCTGTCCATAATAATGATCCCACCTGATCCATATTCGGCAATCTGATAGATACAGTAATTTTTCATGATTCTGCGTTTTTGGTTTTCTTTTATATTAAAAATTGTGGATTCCACAGATTTTCGTTTTTGGTGGGGGCGGAAGGGGGCGTGGCAAAATTTTGAAATAAACTTGTGCTGAATTGATATCACAGGAGTTTGGATAGAAAGTTTGGTTGCTCTAGCTCTTATAGTCTCTGAGAACTAGGCGCTCATTTAAACGAATAAGCAAAGCAGACAGGGTCGCGTGTGAGAGAGAGAGAGAGGGAACGATGACTTTCGAAATGGTTTTCTTCATTGTAGCTATAATAATGATCCGATCTGATCCAGATTCAACACTCTGATAGAAATGGTCATTTTCTATGATTCTGCGTTTTTAGTTTTCTCGTATCTTGAACATTGTGTAAGCCACAGACTTTCGTCTTTTGTGCGGGCGGAAAGGGGCGGGGCGAAATTTTGCAACACATTTGGAGTAGTGTGATCAAACAGGAGACTGGATACAAAACTTGGTTGCTCTAGCTTAAATGGTCTTTGAGATATAGGCGCAAATGAAGACGGACGGACGGACAGACGGACGGACAGACAGACATGGCTATATCGACTTGGCTATTGATGCTGATCAAGAATATATATACTTTATGGGGTCGGAAACGCTTCCTTCTGGGCGTTACACACAACCGTTATCCCCACAAATCTAATATACCCCTATACTCTTCGAGTACCGGGTATAAAAACTAAATGAGTTACAAAAGTGGCATGAAATTCTAGGTCACATCAATGAAACAGATCTAAAAAGTATGATTCGAAACGAAAAAGTTCTAGGCATAAAAGCTGACATAAGTAAAAATCTTGAAAAATGCGAAGTTTGTATTCAAGGGAAGCAATCACAAAAGCCGTTTTCTCATTCGAACTCAAAATCCGATGAACCACTGGAATTTGTACATTCAGACGTTTGTGGACCAATGCGGGTCCAATTTCATGGACATTCAAGGTATTTGGTCACATTTATCGACGAAAAATCGAAGTGGGGCGAAACATATTTTTTGAAACAGAAAAATGAAGTTTTAGAAAAGTTTAGAGAATACAAATGTATGGCCGAAAAGCAAACAGGCCGAAAAATTAAACGATTGCGGACAGATAACGGAAAGGAATATGTCAATAAAGATTTCTCAAGCTTTCTTAAAAGCGAAGGCATAAAACATGAACTAACTATTGATTACACCCCCCAGCAAAATGGAATAGCGGAACGCAAAAACCGAACGCTGGTCGAGATGGCACGCTGTATGATACTTCAGGGTGGGTTAGCTCCAAATTTTTGGGCTGAAGCAATCTTGACAGCAAATCATGTCAGAAATAGATGCCCATCAAGAAGTCTGAACGGTGAAATTACGTATTCCTTGTGGACTAAGAAGAAATCGATACTGAAGTACTTACAAGTTTTCGGAACAGTAGCATACATGCTGGATAAAACGCCTGGAAAAGGTAAATTCCAATCAAAAAGTAGAAAATGCATATTCATAGGATACGAGCCGCAATCAAAAGGGTATAGACTTTGGTGCCCAAAAGACAGAAAAATCTACAAGAGCCGAGATGTAAAATTCCTTGATAATTTCCAACATGACAACGAATATGAAGACTTTGCTGAAGAACAAATTTCGAAAGGTTCAAATCATGAAATACTGATTCAACTTATGAATGATCAAAAAGGGGAAGAACAAAAAATGTCGGAGGTACAGGTACAGACGACAAGCGATGAAACTCCGCAAGTGGAATCGACTCCGAAGCGCGGTCGAGGGCGCCCAAGAAAACGCAGAATCATTCACGATGCAGATACAGTAGAAGAGGAAGCAAGCAAGCACAGCGCAAACATAGTAGAAGAAAACGATCCAAACGACGCCGACGAAGCACTCACCTGCCCTGAAAGCGAAGAATGGAAAGAAGCTATGCTCCAGGAGTACCAAGCACTAAAAAAGAATGAAACGTGGATTTTGGTAGATCGATCAAACGATGCTGAAATTATAAAAACGGAATTCTGATGGAACAATTGAATGGCGAAAGGCAAGGCTTGTAGCAAAAGGTTTCGCTCAAACACCAGGTATGAGTTATAATGAAACTTTTGCACCAGTGGCACGCATGAGCTCCATTCGAATGCTCATGGCCTTATCTGTTGAACTTGGAATGCAGATAAAGCAATTGGACTTCACCAGCGCATATTTAAAAGGTGAAATAAACGAAGATGTCTACATTGAGATACCGAAAGAATTTGAGAGAATCTTGGACAAAAACGAACGCAGCAAATACACGCCGCAAAAGGTATGCAAAATAAACGAGGGGGAACGTTGTGAGCCGCGGCAAAGACCGCGGCTCTACCTTATACCCGGTACTCAGTCAGTATATACATACATATATGAGCTTGCGATTTATGCAATTTATTATATGTTCGCAAAAGGGACAAATTACATTTTGGGCAAAAAATAATATTTCAAAATATGACGTCAAATCATTTTTGGAATATTATACATGTTTTCAATTTTGTTTGCATATGCTTTTTACATCTGCTTCTTAATTTCTACATGACATGTATAACTACATATTTGAGACGTACAAGTGTTTGCGACAGAGAGAGAGGGAATGAGTCAGCGCTTGGCAGGCGTTGCGTAGCCACTGAAATTTAATTTGTTTCTTCTGGCCATGATATTGATTCGACCTGATCCATATTCGGCAATCTGGTAGATATGGTAATTTTCCATGATTCTGCGTTTTTGGTTTTCTCGTACCTTAAAAATTGTGGATTCCACAGATTTTCGTCTTTTGTGGGGGCGGAAAGGGGCGTGGCAAAATTTTGAAATAAACTTGTGCAGAATTGATATCACAGGAGTTTGGATAGAAAGTTTGGTTGCTCTAGCTTTTATAGTCTCTGAGAACTAGGCGACACAAAATACGAATGGGCAAAGTGGATGGGGTCGCGTGTGAGAGAGAGCGAGAGGGAATGATGACTTTCGAAATGGTTTTCTTCATTGTAGCTATAATAATGATCCGATCTGATCCAGATTCAACACTCTGATAGAAATGGTCTTTCTCTATGATTCTGCGTATTTAGTTTTCTTGTATCTTCAAAATTGTGTGTGCCACAGACTTTCGTCCTTTGTAGGGGCAGAAAGGGGCGGGGCGAAATTTTGAATTACATTTGGAGTAGTGTGATCACACAGGAGACTGGATACAAAACTTGGTTGCTCTAGCTTTAATAGTCTCTGAGATATAGGCGCAAATGAAGACGGACGGACGGACGGACGGACAGACGGACAGACAGACATGGCTATATCGACTCGGCTATTGATGCTGATCAAGAATATATATACTTTATGGGGTCGGAAATGCTTCCTTCTGGGCGTTACAGACAACCGTTATCCCCACAAATCTAATATACCCCTATACTCTTCGAGTACCGGGTATAAAAAGGCGTTATATGGTCTCAAGCAGTCCGGAAGGCAATGGTACCGGAAACTAGATGAAAAACTGAAAGAATTGGGTATGCAACCACTAAGCGCAGACCCATGTGTATATACCATACATAAAAACGAAATACTGGTAATTGTATTGATCTACGTTGACGACCTAATGATTGCATCCAACGATCCAAGAGCACTCGGCGCATTGAAGGATGAGCTAGCCAACATTTTCGACAAGATTTGGGACTTCTAAAGTACTGCCTAGGTATAGAGTTTGAACAGGATCTTGAGAAGAAGGAGATCAAAATGCATCAACGCAAATATGCAAAAGAAGTCATCAAACGTTTTGGTATGGAAAACTCTAACACAGTTACAACACCTTTAGCATCGAACCAAAAATTGACAAAAGACACTAAAGAAGAAGAAACATTCAAAATGGAAGATGTACCATATCAGACCTTATAGGTTCTCTGATGTATCTGGCAGTTTGCACACGACCAGATTTGTCACATGCAGTAAGTTTATTGAGTCAATTTAATTCCAATTTTTCTTAACAGCATTGGACAGCGGCTAAGAGGGTTCTTCGATATCTGAAAGCAAGCAACGACAAAGGGCTAGTATTTAAGAGAACCGGCAAGAATCTCTTCGGCTACACTGACGCCGACTGGGGTTCCAACATCGACGATCGAAGATCATTCACAGGCTACGCATTTATGCTTTCCAACGCAGCAGTCAGTTGGGAGTCACGAAAACAACGCACAGTGGCGCTCTCAATCACCGAAGCTGAATACATGGCGATATCTGACGCATCAAAAGAAGCAATCCACCTGAAAGTTTTCTTGAAGGAAGTGTTAGGCTCCGAGGATGTTGTTGTGATCTTCAACGACAACCAAGGCGCTGGCGAATTAACTAGAAATCCAGTATTCCACAGCCGAACTAAGCACGTGGACATTCGCCATCATTTCATACGTGAGCTAATCGAGAAGAAGGAAATCATCATCAAGTACATTCCAACCGAGAAGATGCGAGCGGATGTGTTAACCAAGGGTCTATCAACGAGCAAACACGATGAATGTATTTTGGGTTTGGGTATGATTTAAAGTATGCAGTTTTTATTTTTATACCCGGTACTCGAAGAGTATAGGGGTATATTAGATTTGTGGGGATAACGGTTGTGTGTAACGCCCAGAAGGAAGCGTTTCCGACCCCATAAAGTATATATATTCTTGATCAGCATCAATAGCCGAGTCGATATAGCCATGTCTGTCTGTCCGTCCGTCCGTCTGTCCGTCCGTCCGTCTGTCCGTCTGTCCGTCTTCATTTGCGCCTATATCTCAGAGACCATTTAAGCTAGAGCAACCAAGTTTTGTATCCAGTCTCCTCTGTGATCACACAACTCAAAGTGTACTTCAAAATTTCGCCCCGCCCCCTTCCGCCTCCACAAAGGACGAAAGTCTGTGGCATACACAATTTTGAAGATACGGGAAAACTAAAAACGCAGAATCATAGAGAATGACCATTTCTATCAGAGTGTTGAATCTGGATCAGATCGGATCATTATTATAGCCACAATGAAGAAAACCATTTAGAAAGTCATCGTTCCCTCTCGCTCTCTCTCACACGCGACCCTGTCTGCTTTGCTTATTCGTTTAAATGAGCGCCTAGATCTCAGAGACTATAAGAGCTAGAGCAACCAAACTTTCTATCCAAGCTCCTGTGATATCAAACCAGCACAAGTGTGTTTCAAAATTTTGCCACGCCCCTTTCCGCCTCCACAAAAGACGAAAATCTGTGGAATCCACAATTTTTAAGATAAATGAAAACCAAAAACGCAAAATCATGGAAAATTACCATATCTACCAGATTGCCGAATATGGATCAGGTCGAATCAATATTATGGCCAGAAGAAACAAATTAAATTTCAGTGGCTACGCAACGCCTGCCAAGCGCTGACTCATTCCTTCTCTCTCTGTCGCAAACACTTGTACGTCTCAAGTATGTAGTTATACATGTCATGTAGAAATTTAGAAGCAGATGTAAAAAGCATATGCAAACAAAATTGAAAACATGTATAATATTCCAAAAATGATTTGACTTCATTTTTTGAAATATTATTTTTTGCCCAAAATTTAATTTGTCCCTTTTGCGAACATATAATAAATTGCATAAATCGCAAGCTCATATATGTATGTACATATGTGTATACGACTGAGTACCGGGTATAAGGTAGAGCCGCGGCCTTTGCCGCGGCTCACAACGTTCCCCCTCGTTTGAAATATTATTTTTTGCCCAAAATTTAATTTGTCCCTTTTGCGAACATATAATAAATTGCATAAATCGCAAGCTCATATATGTATGTACATATGTGTATATTGACTGAGTACCGGGTATAAGGTAGAGCCGCGGCCTTTGCCGCGGCTCACAACGTTCCCCCTCGTTTAAAATGTGTTTTCCCTCACGTTTCGTCAATATTTTAATTTACCCTTTGATACTTATACATTAAGTGACATCTTGTAATAGTAAGAAACTTAAGCAAAGACAACGTTTTGAGCAAACTAACCATTAGATAAAAAAAACAAAACAAAATTTGAATGTTTTTAAAAAGCTACTCTAACTATGTTTGTGTGCTGTTTTATTTTTTTTTGTATCTTTTAAGTATTATTAATCATTATATAATCATTCTGACGTGATTTTTAAAATAAAACTTATAATGATTACGGTCCCTGATTTAAACTATTTTATTGTACAAAATTATGACTTATTTTTACAACTTTTTCCATGCCTTATTTTCCTCAAAATTATTAATATTCGGCTTAAATCTAATGTCGGTCAAATTTCTGCCCTATTTTAATATACTCCTTGCAAAAGTATATCAAATTTTGCCTTGTTTTTCTTGCTAAACGTCAAGCGGTAAAAGAAAATCAATGTAAAGACAAGCGAAAAAAATTACAAAAACAATTCTATGAGCTTGAAAGAGAAAAAACGAGCCTACCGGCAAGCGGGAAGCAAGGTGTCAAAGCAAACGACGAAAATTACACTATGTAGAATTGATGTTACGTTCGGCATTTAGTTTGGTTTTAGCATGTACTCATATACCTTTGAATCCATCTTCGAAAGCACACACATGAACATCCTCATGCTCGGAGTACGAAAAAGAGCGATATTACATATGTACATACTTATCTACATGTCGAGTTGGTGCTTGCAAAAGCGATTTTTTCGCAATTTGCTGGTTCGAGTCTGGGGTCAATAAACTTGGACCCTTCGCTTGGGGCCCCTCAACTTGGGTGCCCATGAGATTGAGGGACCCTGAGCTTGGTGAACCCTGATCTTGGTGGACTCTGAGCTTGGTGGACCCTCAGCCTGGCGGCCCCCTAAGTTCCCCCTAAGCACCGTCTTACACCTACGTAGCTACGCCACTGGTGGGGACACGCAAACAGGCGGTACCAACATTCGCAGCTTGTCTACAAGGTGAAGAGTCTCTAGTCGATAGAACAATGTAGGTACGGGAAGTCGTAAATTAGATCCGTAACTTCGGGATAAGAATTGGCTCTGAAGATTGAGATAGTCGCGCTTGATTGGGAAACAATAAAATGGTTTATTTGCTCGTTCTTGAAAAATAGAGTTTCTATCATTTATGGTAGTTACCTGTCCCCCGGATAGTTGAGCTACGTAGCTAACTGTGGACCTTTCTTGCGGTAACACCAATTAGTTCTTATTAATTATAACGATTATCAATTAAAAATCAATTCAGAACTGGAACAGACTTTGGGAATCCGACTGCCTTATTAAAACAAAGCATTGTGATCCTAGCGGGTGTTGACACAATGTGATTTCTGCCCAGTGCTCTAAATGTCAAAGTTAAGAAAGATATTGTCTGAAGAATAAGCGCAGATGGGGATTTATTCTGCCATTCGTAAGTCGTAAAATGCAGATCAAGGCGACTCAAAACCTCCTCGCGGTATCTCCTGGATGCTATTAGGTCTGGTGAACCCAGCCTAATAGTAACTAATTTGAGCGGCGAAACAGTCCCTGGGGCTGCCACCTCTTGGACAGTTGATTTTGATTGGCGCTAATCATGTTAATGATACGCCTCGGATGCCAAGATTTTTCGGCAGCGCAGTTTGCGATATATTAAAAGTCGACGAGAGTATAGTTTAATACGGTTTATTGTCAGGGATGCATTATTTAGTTTATTGTACAATAGCGAAAGTTGTGAGGATATGATAGCGAAAACGATGGTGAGATTTAGCGATGAAGACGCGGGGGTCGTTTCAAGATGGTGTCGGTTTGACGATCTATTCGATGTGCAATAGGCGAAAGAAGAGATCCGAGATGTGAGTGGTAGACCAAGAGGGCAGGCGGGCCGAATTGCCCGCACCCTAATGCAAGCGAGTAAGCGAGGGATCGAGAGAGCGATAGCGAAGACAAAAGATCGAGAGAGAAATATAAAAGGCGAAAGTAAGAAAGAAGACGCGAGAGAACGGCTGGATAGGCTGCTGCCGTTCGGGAGCTTATGTATGTATATGTACAATGTGGTGCAGTGGGCAGTACAAGCAACAAACAATAATAGGAATTTAATTTACTGCTGCACTACTGGCTACAATGAATGTTTCACTCGGCTAATATTGGGCTGCGTAACCCAACAATTTCTTATTAAGAAGCTAGTAGAGTCGACGCTTTCAAGAAATTTTGACAGAAGGAGAAATATAAGATCAAAATAGAAATGCTAAGGGTAGAAGCTGTTGCTCTCCCAAGAGCATTAGATTCAAAAACCATACGGCGCCGCCCTAGTATAAGCCAGCGAGATCTCTCAGTAACATCACCAAATTTTTTCGGAAACACCCCAACCGAACTGTCGAACTGGGAAATCCTAGCAGCACTACAGGGATATCGCCCTGTAGTGTGCGACGACCAATGGAGAGTTGAAGCTCTACAATCCATCGTAGATGGTGCGGAGGCTTCGGGCAAAGAAATTACTCTTCAGAAAGAAATTACTCTTGTCTAACTACCTTCTGGAAATATTCCCTTTACCGAATGAACGCCCCATTCATGCAAGGCCTTAACGGAGACCTCGCAACGGGAGACAAGGTAGGAGACAGCAGTACGCCCTAACACAACGTAACTGGGACAAGCACAAAGGTCGTTGCATGGAACTGACGAGGCAGCAACTATGCCACACCAGAAGATCATGGTTCCCTATTGAAGACAAGTCATGACAGAACAAAGCCCAAGATACAGTGGTTCAGACACCGCGTTCCGGATGGAACACCCACATGAAGGGGTACGGTCAAACATAACACCCAGAGACCTTGAACAAAGCCCAAGATACAGTGGTTCAGACCCCACGTTCCGGATGGAACACCCACTTGAAGGGGGACAGTCAAACATAACACCCAGAGACCTTGAATCACATAGAGCGTCAATGACGTTCCGGATGGAACACCCACTAGAAGGGGTATGGTCACCTATAACACCCAGAGACCTTAAATTACATAGAGTGTCAATGACGAAATCTCCAGGGCCACATGGAATATCTGCAAAAACTGTCAGGAGTATTCCAACCGGCATTATGCTACGCATAATGAACCTGATACTATGGTGCGGAAAGTTGCCTGTCTCCATCCGACGGGCCCGAACTGTTTTCATTCCGAAGACGGTTAGGGCATCTCGACCGCAAGACTTCCGTCCAATAACGGTACCATCTGTCATGGTTAGGTTACTAAATGCCTCATCAATCAACTGGGATCCGCGTCAGCGAGGGTTCCTACCAACCGACGGATGTGCCGACAATACGACGATAGTCGACTTAATCTTAAGGGATCACCATAAACGATATAAATCATGTTATATCGCCACATTAGATATAAGCAAAGCATTTGACTCGGTGTCTCATGCAGCGGTTTTTAACACCTTAACCGCATATGGTGCCCCTTAAGAATTTGTCGATTACGTACAGAATTGGTACGAAGTCTGTGGCACAACGCTCAATGGGGAAGGCTGGAGATCAGACGAGTTCATCCCTGTCAGAGGTGTCAAACAGGGTGACCCGCTGTCTCCCATTATATTCAATATGATCATAGATCAACTACTCAGATCCTTCCCCAAGGAGATTGGTGCCACTGTCGGAAATGCCATTACAAACGCTGCCGCGTTTGCAGATGATATTGTCTTATTTGCGGAAACTCGATTAGGGCTTCAAACATTGCTGGACACGACTGTCAATTTTCTATCCTCAGTCGGGCTTACCCTTAACCCAGATAAATGTTTTACAGTTGGAATAAAGGGGCAACCTAAGCAGAAATGTACTGTGGTCGAACCACGGCCCTTCAGTATAGGTTCGCGCTCGTGTCCAGCATTGAAGCGAACTGACGAGTGGAAGTATTTAGGATTAAATTTCACTGCAGATGGGAGAGTCAAGTACAGTCCAGCCGAAGACCTTGGTCCAAAGCTGTTGAGATTGACAAGGGCTCCCCTAAAACCTCAACAAAAATTGTTCGCCCTCAGAACTGTCCTTATCCTACAACTCTACCATAAGCTAACATTGGGGAGTGTGATTATAGGCGTTCTAAGAAAGTATGATATACTTGTACGGTCGGTCGTAAGGAAGTGGCTCGGACTTCCTCTGGACGTGTCGACTGCATTCTTCCATGCTCCCCACATATATGGGGGTCTCGGAATCCCTTCAGTTCGTTGGGTAGCTCCAATGCTCCGCATGAAAAGATTGAGCAGTATAAAGTGGCCCCACCTCGAGCAATCAGAGGTAGCCAACTCATTTCTTATTGACGAACTGAGGGGGAGGGGAGAATGAGTTGACAACACGTTTAGAGATCGACACGTACTGGGCGAACAAGTTGTACATGTCTGTTGATGGTAGCGGCTTACGTGATGCGCGACTCTTTCGTCCGCAACACGGGTGGGTACATCAACCCACGCGTTTGCTCACAGGTAAAGATTACCGAAATGGTATCATGTTGCGAATAAATGCCTTACCATCGCGGTCTCGGACCACGAGAGGCAGAGAGGAATTGGAACGGCAATGTCGTGCAGGATGTGATGCTCCCGAAACAACAAACCACATCCTGCAGAATTGCTACCGTATGCATGGGAGGCGGGTAGCAAGCCATAACTGGGTGGTCAACAACCTCAAGAGAATTCTTGAGGAGAAGGGCCATACGGTACGTCGAACCAAGTTTGCAATGTGATACCTCGGTAAATAAACCAGACCTGGTGGCTATCCGACACGATCGCACTTTTGTGATCGATGCGCAGATTGTAACGGATGGACTGTCCCTGGACCATGCAGACGATCGCAAGGTTCAGAGATATAAGAGACCTGAAGTTAAAGCTGCAGTGCAGCGAGATTTTGGTGTGTCCGGCACCGTCGAGGTCCTTTCCGCGACGTTAAACTGGTGAGGGATCTGGAGCAATCAATCCGTTAGAAGATTGATAGCAAAGGGTCTCATAACATCAGGTGACAGCAATGTCGTCAGCGCCAGAGTAGTGACAGGCGGAATATATTGCTTCAGACAGTTCATGTATCTTGCAGGTTATACTCGAGATTGGACTTAGCCTAAACACTATGTTTGGAAAGAAGACGCTTGCTACCTAGGCTCAATGTAAAATTAGGTATAAACATCGCGGTTGTAAAACTTGAGGTAGGTTTTTAGTACGTAGGCGTGATTACTCTACAACTTGTTGGAGAGTGATTATGAATCGTGCATGCTAGTAAGGTTTGGCCCTTACTAGTATCTTTGAAGATTTTCCTTCCTCAGCGATCAAAAAAAAAAAAAAAAAAAAAAAAAATAGCCAAATGCCTTGTCATCTAATTAGTGACGCTCATGAATGGATTAACGAGATTCCTACTGTCCCTATCTACTCAGTTGCGTTCTGACTGCTTCTGGAAGCAGACGTGTTTTTACAAGCGTTCCGCTGTGCCGTCGTTTCGAAAAGTAGTGCGTAACTTTCCCGAGTGGAAACTTACTGAAAATCGCCGCGTGAATGACAGTTTTTGATTCGTGTAATCAGTAGTGATTTTGGTGAGAAATAAGTGTGGCAATTGGCAAATTCATTTTTGCCTAAAAACATTTTTTCGAGCAGCCACGTGTGGTTAGCTCGTAAACAGGTGCGTGTTAGTTCGATAACAAGTTCGAGCTCGAAGCTTCCGTTCGAAGCTTTCGTTCGGAGCTTGAGCTCGAAGCTTTTTCAAGCTTTCAGTGCGGTTTGTGCCTTGGCTGGGTTTGTGTTTTTGCTAGACCAAACAGGTTCGTGTCGTCGCTAGATTCCGTTCGGTTCGAGTCTCCGCTAGAGTTAGTGTCGAGGAACGCCGGATGAGGGAGCCAGCTACCATGGAGGTAGAGGAGGCCGAGGTGAGCGACACGAATGTAGCCAGTGTTGCCAGCGTAGGGGCTAGCTCGACGTCGAGCGTGCCTACCCGCAGGCGAGGCCGGCCTAGGTCGGCTGCCGCGAGAAAAGGCGCGAATAAGATCGGGCTCGAGATGGGGCCAAGTGGGCCGATCCCAGCGGAGAGATCGCCACCACCGTCGCTGGACTACGTGGAGCCTGCCACCCCCGCTGCCACCCCCGCTGCCACCCCCGCTGCCACCCCCGCTGCCACCACCGCTACTGCCACCACCGTTCCCGCTGCACCCACATGCCCAGCGACTGGTATTGTCGCGGCAGGGTACTCGGCCGTTATTGCGGAGATGTCCTCCGTAAGGATGGCCGTGAGCGAGACAGTGCTGAGGGCACAGATGCCAACAGTGGCCTCCATGGCCATACTCGCCGCTGCCAGCAGGTACGACGAGTTGGTCATGGCACTGACTGCAGAGAAAGTGCGCTTGGAGGAGAAGGCACGGATGCCGCCTCCACCGAGACCCGTCGCCCACACGGGCACCACCGCCGTCCCCAACGCTGCGTATGCGGCAGCCTTTCCAGGCTTTCCCGCACCAAGCACCATCGCTGCCCCACCGATCGGCATGCAACGTGACACCAGATCTGCTCTTACACACAGCAAAGACCCGAGGCTCGTACGTAATAGCTGCCCAAACGTCGCGGTCCGAAACCGCAGCACACAGCTGTTGCTATAGAGAATATTCCATTTTAGAGTGAACGAGTCTCCCCAATTGTCGAATGCAGCGACGGCGCAAGCAAAGCACACGAAGACAAGCGTTGGCGTGTCTTCGAAATAGAGCGCAAGCACAAGCATCGACGTCTGATCCAGCAGCAGCCGTGCGAATATCGCAAAAAGCGCAGAGTGAATAAGCGGTATTTTGTTGTTGATCCGCAGAGCAAAGACAATATAAATACTGTCGAAGAAAACACCCATTACTTTAGCATTTATTGGAGATTCTAATGACGCTTGCCCACAATAAAAAAAATGTTATATTTTGTATATCCTTTATATGCTAATTATGTTTAATGTACTATTAGCGAATGTAATGAATGAATTTAAATATGTACAAATGCAAAATGTATATCAGACATGACTTCACATTACATTACTTGTTTGTAGGGTATTCCAATTAGATACATATTTATGTACAAATATAAAAGCGGTAGCAAATTCGAGCGGCTATATTTACTAATGTGTACAATGAAGACCCCTTTTTGCGAAATTATCATAAGCGACGAAAAGTAATAAACGCACTGTTCGGCTTAGCCCACGGCAGCATAAATAGCGCATCTCTCTTAGTTATTTGTTGCTTGCTGTCGCCCTGCACTCTCTATCGCAACATCGCCCTTTCTTCGTCGTTCGTCGTCCAAAAAGAGCTGCGTGGGAGGCACATCTTCGGAGCAGCTTTTACTCAAAATTTGATCGTCGTGCGCAAAAGTCATATCGCCAACTTTCGTATCATATTTTCTTTCGCTAAGAAACCAAATTGAACATAGACATATACACAATATACACACATACATTGAATCCAAACCCCTGTTGTGTTTAATTAAATTTCGCAAAATAAGCTGCTGAAGAAGCTCAGTAGCTCAACATTTTTTGGTGACCCCGACGTGATAAACAATTAAATCAATATAAACAAAAAGCCAATTCTATCGTTCCCTAATTTGCATAAACACAGTTGTTCGGTTCGGCGGTTGTGCACAAACAGTAACGGTTCTCGCGTCATCCGCTTTACCTTCTGCCTGCTGTTGTTTCGTTTCGTTTTAGGTGCACTCAGTGTGTTTGACATTGTTGGTTTTTTTGGCAAATTGCAAGCTCTCGCTGCTGGTCTATGCCCGTGTGTTCGAGCGCTGCGATCGATTTGAAGTTCCGTTAAAACTGTTCGAGGTTATTCACCGGCTGTTGACCTCTGTGTTTGCCGTATCAAATACAAGAAATGGCTTCTGATAGCACACCCTCCCCTAACACTCTCAATTCCCCCGTGTCCCTCAATGCAGACCTTTCTTACTACAAACGTAAGGTTCAAGCTATGCTAAGTGCAGCACGGAGAATTGAAAATGCCGTCGGCAAAGAGAAGATTGGTGAGCTCAAGGAGGAGGAATTGAACGTCCGCTTAAAGTCTGTATTGGATCTTGTCGTGTCTTTCAATGAGCATCATGATGCTCTGGAAAGAATCGATCTTGATGAGATCGGTAGTCCCTTAAGAGAAGAGTTTGACGAGTGCGTGGTTATGCTGGAGATCAGAAATAAGCATGAGTTGAAAAAGCGGCAGCCCACAATGCTCCCTTGCTCGACAATGCGGACGGACCATGTTTCAGAAGCCCCGGCTACAGTTATAATGCAGCATCGGCATCGCCTACCGGAGTTAAAGCTTCCAGAATTCAGTGGGGGCTACTCACAGTACTCCGCCTTTTGGAGCATGTTTTCCTCGATAATCGACAAGGAGCCTGACTTGACAAATGTGGAGAAATTGCAGCATCTACGATCCTGCCTAAAAGGACCGGCTCTAGACACGATGTCGTCGTTGGAATTTTGCCACGCCAGTTATCCCATCGCTTTAGATTTGCTGAACAGACGCTTTAATAATTAACGGTTAATTTTTCAGGCACACGTCAATGACATTCTGGGTGTGCAGCGCGTTGAGGAGTCGTCTGTGTCTCAAATCCGGTTCTTGACAGATACCGCAATTGACAATCTGCGAGCCTTAAAAAGTATTGGGACAAAGGAACAGATTGCTGACTGTATTATAATACACAGCCTGCTGCAGAGGACACTCCGTTACTGGATAGTATACCCACAGCCGAGCAATTCACCGAGTTTCTGGAGCAAAGATGTCAGAAGTTGGAGAATCAGGAGCACACTAGGGCAATGCGCCCGGCATTCAGGTGGGAAAGAATAAAATACATTTAACAACAGTAAGAATTCTTTCGTAGCGACTGAATCGGTAGCTCTTGACTGTGTATTTTGCAATACTACTGGCCATAGTATTTATACCTGCACCTTGTTTTTAAATCTCTCGCCTTCACTGCGCCTACTAGAGGGGAAGAAACTAAGTCTTTGCATGAATTGCCTGAAGCCCGGCCATCAAATTCGCACCTGCAGGTCCTCAACTTGTCGCCACTGTGGGATCAAACATCACACGTTATTGCATTTCAATGACAGACGCTCGCAATCGGAGTCTGCTGTCTCGTCGTCACCGCACCCTGAAGCCCATTCACAGGCTTCAGCACCGCTCTGATAGCTCACAATTCTTGCAATGATGTCGTACTCTTAGCCACTGCAGTGGTTTGTTGAAGGATCGCGCTGGATCTCTCGTGCCATGTCGGGCACTCTTGGATTCCGGGTCACAAATGCACCTCATAACATCTAGTCTCTTCTTTGACCTTCTGTGCGTTGGACAAATCAAATTGGCAACAGGCTTGCCATCGCTTCAGAAGACTCGCCTGGGATGGGTGGTTTCAGGAGGTGGCCAGCAACCTCGTAAAACAGCCTTGTTGGGGTCTCGGTGCTCATCCGACACAGGTCATGAGTCCCTCGATCAAGTGGAAATGCTGCTGAGGCGGTTTTGGGAGATAGAAAGTTCCACGGAAGTTTCGGTAACGGTCAAGCAGGAGGATATTGATTGTGAGGAGCACTTCAAAGCTAATTTCTCGCGCTTGTCATCTGGAGAGTTCGCTGTGAAGTTGCCCATCAAAAGAAGTTTGGATATCTTGGGTGATTCGTATTTGCAAGCATATTGCCGGTTCCTCAACTTGGAGCGGAAACTTGGGCGTCGGCCGCAGCTAAAGGCTCAGTACTCCTCTTTCATCCGCGAGTACCAAGAACTTAATCACATGTCGTTGGTAGAATCCGAACTGTTCAGTCGCTGTCGATATTTTTTGCCACATCATTGCGTGCTTAAGGAAGACAGCACAACTACCAAACTGCGGGTTGTGTTCGATGGATCTGCAACAACTTCAACGGGGTTTTCTCTAAACGAGGTTCTAATGGCTGGGCCTACTATCCAACCAAAGCTTCTACATACATTACTGCGTTTCCGTACGTTCTCAATTGCGCTGACTGGGGACATCTGCAAGATGTACAGGTGTGTCCGGGTAACTGAGCCAGATAATTACCTTCAGTGCATCTTATGGAGAGATTCGCCTCAGGAAAATGTAAAGACGTTTAAACTCGACACAGTCACGTATGGGACCAAGCCAGCTTCCTATCTTGCAATTCGTGCGATGCTCCAATTGGCCGAAGAAGAAAAATCGTCATTCCCTATTGGCTCGGAAGTGTTGGCGTCCAATTTTTATGTCGACGATTTGATGACTGGTGGAGGATCTGTAGACGAAGTGCGTGAGAAGTTGAAGCAGACATCCCAGTTGCTGGCTCGGGGAAACTTCCCAATTCGGAAATGGTGCTCCAACGTTCCTGCCGTGCTTGAAGGAGTTCCTGACAAAGATAAAGAAACGCTGCTGAGTTTCGACGATGGAACCGATTTTACAAAGGCCCTTGGATTGGTTTGGGAGCCTGAATCCGATGAATTTCTCTTTTCCGTAGTACCCGCGCAGTTGTCTTCAAAGCCGACAAAGCGCTCTATGTTGTCAACTATCGCTCGTTTTTATGATCCCCTTGGATTGATTGGGCCTGTCATTGCAAAGGCAAAGATTTTCCTTCAGCTGGTGTGGAAGGAGCGGCTCCAATGGGATGAGAGTCTACCCGAGTCTCTTTCGTCAGCGTGGATCACTTTCTGCGAGAACTTGTCTGCCCCTCAGCGTTTTAGATTTCCTCGCCTCGCATTGTGTCCCAGGTCAAAGGTGGAGGTTCATGGTTTTTGTGATGCCAGTCTAGACGCGTATGGCGCATGTATTTATATCGTCTCAAGGACCAAGAATGGCGCATGCGTGCAACTTTTCTGTGCGAAGTCTCGTGTCGCCCCTGTTAAGGTATTGACGGTGCCCAAGTTGGAGTTATGTGGCGCTGACCTACTTTCTCAATTGATCAGTGAGATACACCAACTTAAATTATTTACTGGAAGCTTCTATTGCTGGTCCGACTCCACAACTGCCTTGTCGTGGATTCGCAATGACCCATCAAGTTTTAACGTCTTCGTTGCAAATCGGGTTTCGGCCATTCAGGAGTGGACTGCTCAGATGGAATGGCGCTACGTTCCAACCGCTCAGAACCCTGCGGATATCTTATCCAGAGGCGCTCTGCCATCTGAACTTTTGGAATCGCATCTTTGGTCCCACGGGCCACTCTTTCTTCGAAATGAAAAACCGATGTGGCCATCGTCATCTACACAAAACCTGCCAACACTGGAGCTTCGTAAGAGAGTCCTCATTGCAGTTTGCCCATTCGTAGACCTTTCTGATGGCCGGAAATTTAACAATTTCTTCGGAAAGCTTCAGCGCACGTTTGCATCCGTCTTCAAATTTGTGAGGCGAAAAAAGTCATCGGGATTAAGAGTGGACGACATCGTTGGTGGCACACGGTTAGTCATTCGTTCGATTCAGAGAGTGCAGTTATGAACTGACTACAAGACTTTGCGGGATGGAGAGCAGGTGCAGCCGTCGAGCTCGATTTCGTCGCTCGCACCATTTCTGGATGAACATGGACTATTACGCGTCGGTGGACGGTTGGCAAACTCATCACTTGATTTCAACGCGCGATCACTTCAGCTGTAATTGTGCATTTTCATGAGCGGAACTTGCACGCTGGACCACGATCATTAATCGCACTAATTCGTCATGAGTATTGGCCAATTGGAGGGCGCAAGACTGTGGTAAATGTCGTAAATCGCTGCACAATGTTTTAAGGCCAAGCCGCGCTTACTTCAGCATATCATGGCTGACCTGCCAAAGGAGCGTGTGAATGCAACTTGCGCCTTTGCTGTTACAGGCGTGGATTTTTGTGGTCCATTCTTTTACAAGAGTGAGGTGCGGACCAGACCACCCATCAAATGCTACATTTGCGTATTTTTTTGTTTTGCCACCAAGGCCGTGCACTTGGGGCTTGTGCAGGATTTGTCAACGCCAGCGTTCATTAGCGCGCTCAAGCGGTTCATTTGTAATCGTGGTCAGCCAAGGGAGATTTGGTCTGACAACGCAACTAACTTCGTTGGAGCTAAGAACGAGTTGGCGGAGCTGAAGAAGCTGTTCCTCTCCGAAAGGCACCAGAAGACAGTGCAGGAGTTTTGCGTCGCAGATCACATCGACTGGCGCTTCATTCCCCCTCGGTCTCCCCACTTTGGCGGTCTCTGGGAGGCAGCGGTGAAGAGAGCCAAGCATCACTTCTACCGTTCCGCTTCCAGTTCCGTACTTTGCTTCGATGAGCTGAGAACCCTCGTATGCCATATAACTGCTATAGTCAACTCAAGACCATTACTTCCCATTTCAGAGCATCCCGACGTCTTCGACGTGCTGCGCATTTCTTGAGTACGGCGCCGATCCTTATGTTTGCAGAGCCAGATGTAACCAGACTAAACTTCAATCGTCTTGATCGCTGGCAGCAGGTCAACTTTCTGCAGCAGACGTTTTGGTCCCGCTGGCGAGAGGAGTACCTCACCCTTCTTCAGGAGAGAGCTAAGTGGAGAACTGGGCAGCCTAGTCTCAGCATCGGCGACGTAGTGCTCGTAAAGAACGAGAACCTGCCTCCCCTCAAGTGGCCATTGGGAAGGGTGACTAAGTTAATCGTCGGGAAGGATGGTGTTCCCAGGGAAGCTGAGCTCAAAACGGCTACTGGGATTGCCACAAGGGCCGTTGCGAAGCTGTGTATGCTGCCAAAGAAGGATGTCGAAGACCCGTACTCTTCAACGGGGGGAGTATGTTCGGCTTAGCGCCGGCCCACGGCAGCATAAAGAGCGCATCTCTCTTAGTTATTTGTTGCTTGCTGTCGCCCTGCACTCTCTATCGCAACATCGCTCTTTCTTCGTCGTTCGTCGTCCAACAAGAGCTGCGTTGGAGGCACATCTTCGGAGCAGCTTTTACTCAAAGTTTGATCGTCGTGCACAAAAGTCATATCGCCAACTTTCGTATCATATTTTCTTTCGCTAAGAAACCAAATTGAACATAGACATATAAACAATATACACACATACATTGAACCCAAACCCCTTTTGTGTTTAATTAAATTTCGCAAAATAAGCTGCTGAAGAAGCTCAGTAGCTCAACACGCACTTTAATATTTTACTGTGTAATGTTAGAATAATATTGCATCAAAAAATCGCAAAATCGGGTTGATTACACTAGTCGACACGACTTTTCCGCTGTCGCCAAAAAATGACTTTTTCCGATAGATTTGGAGTTTTAAATTTTTTTAAAGAATTATGGTTTTTTTTAATGGTGTAAAACCTTTTATGCCATTAAAATGTGCTACAACTTAAGAAATTCCAGATCAAACAGCGGAGCGATGGTTAGGGTTCTTGGTAATCAAAGATAAGGTCTCAAGATGTGCCATAAAAATGGTCAGAGTTTCCTAATTAAAATGGATGAGTTTCGTTATACATGTTTGTAGATTCGAAAGTTTGATGATGTTTGTATATCTGAATCGTGGTTTGCCCCAGAATTACGTGAATGAATGTGAACGTGAATTGAATGTGATGGGTATAATATGTATCGTTCAGAACGTGTTTGTCATGCTGGGGTGTTGCAATATTTCTTACAAAAAGATTGAAATGTAGAGTTTTATATAGGCCATCCATATGACAGCCCCTTAGAATATGTTTTTATTGAAATTATAAACTCCATCTGTGATAATAAACTGCTTATAGGCTGCATTTATAGACCAAACAAGAATATTGACTATTCTAACATGATTGACTTGGTATCAACCATTACGTTAGCATATACTGACATAATATTAACTGGATACCTTAACAGTAACTTATTAAAAGAACATCATCTATCGGACGAAATTCACTCTCTAGGACTGCAGATTTTAAACGACAGATTACCGACGCTCTATACACAGACGACAAACACGCTACTAGACGTAATATTTGTAAATAAAATTGATAACATTTTAATCTATGATCAACTGTCCGTACCTGCTTTCACAAAACATGATCTCATATTTAAAGCTTACAATATGCAACCTGACTACAAGAACTAAAAAGTAACATTCAGGAATTTTTATAATATTAACCACAACGCCTTACACGATGCCTGCCTCAAAATAGATAATAGCTGAAAACTATCAGTAAAGCCAGCAATCAAAGCGTGGTTTAATATTGATATTATTAGTGCAATAAATATGAGAGATGAAGCTTATGACAAATGGAAACGCTACAAGATGGTCTACTTTTATAGACTAATAGACGTAGAGTAAATAACAGCATTAAAACAAAAAAAAAACTATTTTTGCAATAAATTTAACAATACAAAAACAATTAAAGAAAAATGGAAGACCATTACCAACATTAGTATTAGGTGGGATACGGCTCGAAGGACCACAATGTTTGTAGTGGGAGTTCCTGCCAGTAGCTTCTGGATTTTCCGGTGTGGTGGATATGTGTGGTCGGCTCCTTGGGGATGAGAGGTGTTGTCGATTGGTCGTGTATAGGACGACGAAACAAAAAGCGTGAGTTATGATGTAGAATGAGGTGGTTCCTGGATTTGTAGCTCAAGATAGATTGTCACCCGTTTTAACAGAGTTATTAGCCCGTATTCCGTTTGAATTAAGAACGTCCGATTTGGTTTGTGGTTGAATATATTCTGATCTTTATTATATCTTTGTGCAGCTATGGTTTTTACAAATGTGCTGACTCTTTAACTCTAAGTGGCCGAGAATCCGCTGACGTTGGGGTTTGTGTCCGCTGTTGTAATTGGAGCGGATGTGAGTTGGTGGTGTGAGTTAGTATTGCTGATGGTGTCTATATTGTGGCCAGCTCGTAGATGTTTCGGAGGGGGAAGGGTGAGGGTAGGTGCTGAGCTGGTAACTCCTCCCCCCCCAGTCTGAACTATCGACCATAACGGCGTGGTGGTTAAAGTGAGGGTGGTAGTTGGTGCTTCAATGGAATTTGTTGTTGTTGTTGCGTAATTGATCGCCCTTCTCGAGAGCCAAGCAGTGCACACCACTCCTATTAGGAGTACGCCGACCATGGTGTATGTTGTCGCGTTGTGTATCTTCATTCCAGTTCTAATTCTGCCAAGTTCCGTGTTCGTCTTGATGTCCTCCATCTTTAGTTCATGTACCCCTAACTCTTGAGTCGTTCTGTTATTTTTCATCGACTTTATCCGGGAATTTCCAAAACTAATTGTTTTGTGTCCAATTGTTCCATCGCTTCATATTGGATGTTGTTAATTGTTACTCCACATTCTTCGAAGGTTATTATTGCTGACCCGTCGTACGACTTTTCCGGTCCGCAATCCGTCTGTATTCTAACCTTTTCGCCATTAAATATTGCAATGTAGCCTTTCTCCGGTTCGAAGATCTCTCTGCGCAAGCCCACGTCCTTTGTCTCACATTCCGCCGCTTTCTCCTGTATCAGATTCCTCAGGCACACTTCGTTGACCCTATTTACAATTCTATCATGTTTACAGATATACAGTTTTCTTACTTGATTACATTTCTTTGTGTAATAATACATTAATTTATCATTATACTGGTAATTGGTAATGGTAACAATCTTTGTAGTGAATATGTTTCATTAGTAAAAATTGGCACATCTACCGAGAAAATTACATCGGTTTTATTCATTATAGCTTTTAATTGTAATAATTCGTACATGTGTTCTTCAGACGTGATCTGTATTCTTTGTTCTTCCAATTTCTGGGTAATCTTTTGTGCTTCTTCTCTGCTAAGAATAAATTTGGGGATTATTCCTATTCTTGCTAATAATAGACTCTCCGTCAAATCGTTTAGATTTAACGCTATCATATCTATTGTTATTGCAATTCTGTCGATGTATTCTAACCTAAACATTCTCTTATCCTCTTCCACAAATGTTTTGCTTATTCCATTTTTGTAAGTATTTATAAAGGAGGTCACTCTAACTTGCTCCTCGTTAATGTATGTTGTCAAGTTCTTAAACATAGTAATGAACCTATTGTCCATGTTCTCCTGTGTACCTATCTCTTCGTTAATTCTTCTTTCCTCTTCCTGTAACCTCCTAATCTCCCTTTCTAAACGTTCCGCGTCTTCCGCGTCTAAATTTCCCGTGATCGCCTTCACGACCGATCCTAACCCATTAACAAGCCCCCGCCTATTCCTTCTCTTGGGGCTTATCGATTCTATCTTTCTTCTTACTAATTTCAGTTTCTCTCGAAGTGCTTTGATCAGATCATTGGTCTCACCATCTTCCTGAATCACTTTGAGCGTCTGTTCCAAGTGATCGACGCTTTCTATGTACTCCTCTAGGCGAACTATATGTACAAACGTTCTGTACGTTTGTATTATCCTGGCTGGTCCCAATTCTATCTGCGCGATCGGCTGATCCCTTTTTATTTCCCTGATTTCGAACGTTCTCTTCGTCTCCGCCATCTCGACCCATCTGAAATTATCGTTATTCGTTATTTTTTGTCAATCTTCTAATCTTTTCTTTATGGACTTTTTGCGGTTTAGTTGTTGTTACTGTTATATTATTATCTGTCTGTACCTTATGTTTAGTGAATCTGTGTGTTAATTTATCTCTCCTATTTTCTTTCCTAAAATCGTTTCATTTGGTTCCACGCTTACTGGTTCCTGCCTGTTGCTAGCCTTACCATAATATATGGTAGGGTCGATTGTACCCTTCTTGCTCCTAAATATCCTGTTGTTGGTCTGAGGCTCTTTGGGGAAAATTTCCGTCATCCTTTTGGATATTTTGTTACTGCCCGTCCGCTGCTGCCCATCCTCCACCTCTAGTCGAGGTGCCGGGCGCAAACTGATTTCCGAAAGATTGCCTAGCATTGTTCGATTGGAACGACTGTCCGGAGTTATTGGACATCCTAGACATTCTTGTCTGACCGCTTCCATTTGAATCTTGATGTGCCTGAATCGCTAGCTGTCCCTGCCGGCTGTTTTGGCCCCACTGTCGTCCGCGGTTTTGCTGACCGTGGTTCCATGTAGGGTTTCTACACTGCTGGTTCCTGTATGATCCCCTATTGTATCCCATTGAGTTGTTCTGCATAAAGGGGTATCCCATGAAAGGGTTCCCCCCCATTGGGACTCCAAATCCCATACCGGACCACCCGGTTCCATCCAGCACCGGGAAAGGCATTCCAAACGGAACTTGCATATTGCCCCCCCCCCACTGGTATTGGGGCCAGTTACCCAACACCTGCTGTTCCTCCTGTACTACTTCCTCTTTCTTTTCCTGTTCTTGTACTGGGAGTGGCTTCTTCTCGGGTACCTGTACCTCCACTACCTCTTGTTTTTCCACTTTCACTTCTGGCTCTTCCGGAACATAAGCGCTTTTCTCCTTTCTGGCTATGTCATATGCTTGCCCAATATCACTTATTTCCATATTCCTAATCGTCATTCCTATCGGTCCCTTTATTGCCGACTGAAACGCAGTCAGCGCCATGCCTTCGATCCATTTAATCTTCTCTTCCTTTGTTACCGTAGATAACTCACTCGCTTTTACCCCACTAATCATTGCACTCCTCAACTCGAGTACTTTCGCGAACAAAGGTTCCAACTCTAACTTCTTCCCTTTAATATTGGTTAGTTCCATTACCAAGTCCTGTTCCTGTATTTTGTCTAAGAAATGAGCCTTTAACGCCTTTTTCATTTGCTCCCAATCTAAATCCACATTGCTAAGTTCCAGCTTCCTGCTGGCGTCTCCTATAGTCCTACCCCTTATGGCGTTAATGGCTACTCTTCCTATCGTCGACCTATCCTCTTCCTTTATCATGTCTAGGGTCTCTTCTACCGATTTTATAAAATGATCAAGCTTGCCTGTCTCTACTTCATACTTGGGTATGACCGCTACCAGGTCTACGACCCTTATTGCGTCGAGGATGGAGGACGAACTCTTTCCTTGGGCCATTTCTGCCGCTACTTGATCTTCGTTGCAAACTTCTAAGACTGCTCTGTCTACCGGAATGATTCTCTGATTACTGCCTCTCAGTGACATGTACTTCGTATATGTGTCTGTTACTGTATATGTGTGTGTATATATGTATGCGTTAAGTGTAATCTTATATACTATTCTTACTATCTTATATATCGTGTGTGTGTGTTGTCGTGTGCTTAATTTAGTTAATATTAGTTTCCCGGTGTGCCAGTTATTGTTAGATGTGTCTTTATGTAGTGTATTGTGCGAAATGGAGTCTGCAATTATTTAAAAATGAGTATTTCTTCGACATTTAAGGGTTATATAGTGCGGTGTGAAATAGGTTTCTTCTCGTTTTAATTCGTTTTCATTCCTTATTGACTTTTCATTCTTTCTTCTTCCACTACTGTGCACTCTGAAGCTTACTGTTATACTGTGCGTTACAGTATTCACAGCCATACGCGGACAGTGTAACACCTCATGGTATTCTTTTATTTCCTACCTTCCGACGCTATTCTGCACCTGAAGCTAGCTACTATACTGTGCGTTACAGTATTCGCAGCCATACGCGGACAGTGTGTCTTTCATAGCATCGTTCTTCCTCCGACCGCTCCCATACTAGGCGTCTGCACTGTGCGTTACAGTACTTTGCCCTACGTACATATGTGAGTGATCAAGGTTTTCCTCCTGTTTTTTTCGTTCTTGTTCTTGTTTTCACTATTTTCATAACCTTGCCATCCCCTCCATGCTGAGCTTCTACCCTGTGCGTTACAGGTTCTGCTCTATGCATGTGGGCAATAGATCCCCGCACTTCGTTTATTGTATCGTTAATATTTTATGCAGTGACCCCCTTTTTGGGTCCACCAGCGCCCTTTGTTTTCGCGCCGGCCCTGTGTTTATGTGTTGGGCACACATGTATGGGCTCACCGTAAGCCGTCCGCTCACGACCCAACTTGGTTGGGCTCATCTTGCCCCACTCGAACCGTCCTTCCGTCGAACCGTTCGTTCCTATCAAACGATCGATCCAACTTCCGTCCAACACAATGCAACCGCTCGAAGCCGATCGCCTCGCGTCGAACAACGTTCCGAACGCCGCCGCGACCGCTCGTACGCCAAGCCGACCGCCTCTGCCAGCCGCTCGGGTCGACGTCATACCGACCGCAACTGCAACCGTTCGATCCGCTGCTCATCGTGGCAACCTTTACTGCGGTCCCCTTTCGTTTCTCCCCTTTTACTTATTTGTGTAATTAATTCTTTCGTCTTGTTTGGAATGCTTCTGATTGAAGTGATCTCTTTTTTTCCTTTTTGGCACTTTGTTTTGCACATAATTTGTGATTGTATAACTACATTCGTTATTCTAACGATTTTGGTCGGCCAGATCTGCCGCCAACCGTCAATTCTCGCTCCCTATTTCACTACTCACATTTCTTCGACCATTCTGTTCGCTATTTCTTTATTTTCACTTTTCTGTTGTTATTTATTTAATTTCCTCCATTTCACACCAACACTCTACTCACTCTTATTCACATACATATGTATTTATCTCTAATAATAGTGCCGCTACTATAATCCTCCAGAACATCCTTTTAGGTTCTCCTTCGCCTTCTCGTGAACTCTAGGATCTTTTTGGTGTTTTCTACTAGAGTCCCGTTCGTGGACAAAGGTCTCCGACTGCGCCAGTTATGATGTAGAATGAGGTGGTTCCTGGATTTGTAGCTCAAGATAGATTGTCACCCGTTTTAACAGAGTTATTAGCCCGTATTCCGTTTGAATTAAGAACGTCCGATTTGGTTTGTGGTTGAATATATTCTGATCTTTATTATATCTTTGTGCAGCTATGGTTTTTACAAATGTGCTGACTCTTTAACTCTAAGTGGCCGAGAATCCGCTGACGTTGGGGTTTGTGTCCGCTGTTGTAATTGGAGCGGATGTGAGTTGGTGGTGTGAGTTAGTATTGCTGATGGTGTCTATATTGTGGCCAGCTCGTAGATGTTTCGGAGGGGGAAGGGTGAGGGTAGGTGCTGAGCTGGTAACTCGTGCGTGTGTCTTTCTTCACTTTATTGCTAAGACTAATATTTACAAGAAAAGCTTAACTCTAAACACCGCTTCGCCGCTCTGCAACATTGCCCTTGAGCTTTATGTTCGAAGTTGATGTTGGTTCGGGTTTGGGTGGGCGCATGGTGCATGCTTTTCGGCATGAACACTGTGATATGCAATAACGTAGATGTAGATGTTAACGAACTAAACCACAAATTTGTCAACTTAAATGTTCCTGTTTCCATGTATAATCCGTATATAAACGCTGTGCCGTTCAGGAATTGTAGTAATTGTTTTGAGTCCTACACTCATTGCTTGAAATGAAGTCCAATGCCACTGGCCTAGATGCAATAAGTCAGAAATTCATTTAAATTCTTCTACCATACATTATAAGCCATATCAGCATCAACCCTGATAAATGCGCAGTAGTAACGCACACCTTAAGGAGAGGAAGCTGCCCAGGTGTATTCTTGCACGGGGTACTAGTAAACCAACACAAGGAACACAAATACCTCGGCGTTACCTTAGATTCCCGGCTAACGTTCAGAAGCCATATTAAAAGAATTACCGATCAGCTGGTGGCAAAGGCCTACAAAATGAACTGGTTGCTAAACCCCAATAGCAAACTATCACTAAAGAACAAATTACACATTTACAAGGCAATCTTGGCACCAGTCTGGAAGTATGGACTGCAAGTTTACGGCATTGCGGCCAAGACACACATACGAAGGATACAAACGTTCCAGAGCAAAACTCTTCGCAGTATCACTGGAGCTGGGTGGTTTCTGCGAAACAAGGACATTGCCAGAGACCTTGGTTCCCCCCCAGCGGCGATGTTGTGAACGCACAAGCAGAAAAATATATCGCCAAACTCGGAAATCACCCCAACGAGCTAGCGAGGAGACTCGCCAGAGCCTCTCACAGATGACGGCTTCGACGGATCCACCCTATTGACCTACCTGATAGGATTATATAAAGACCTTACAAGTAGCATAGACACCTAAGAAATGAAGACCCAAAGACCGCACCATACCTGGATTATGCTTAATCCTTTCAGTTTAGTTATCCTTCTCTATTGCATAAGTAGTTACAGTAAGCAATAACAAATTATTATTATGTTGTGATATAAATATGAATTATAACCATACTGAGAAAAAACGAGGGGGAACGTTGTGAGCCGCGGCAAAGGCCGCGGCTCTACCTTATACCCGGTACTCAGTCAGTATACACATATTTACATACATATATGTGCTTGCGATTTATGCAATTTATTATATGTTCGCAAAAGGGACAAATTAAATTTTGGGCAAAAAATAATATTTCAAAAAATGAAGTCAAATCATTTTTGGAATATTATACATGTTTTCAATTTTGTTTGCATATGCTTTTTACATCTGCTTCTAAATTTCTACATGACATGTATAACTACATATTTGAGACGTACAAGTGTTTGCGACAGAGAGAGAGGGAATGAGTCAGCGCTTGGCAGGCGTTGCGTAGCCACTGAAATTTAATTTGTTTCTTCTGGCCATAATATTGATTCGACCTGATCCATATTCGGCAATCTGGTAGATATGGTAATTTTCCATGATTCTGCGTTTTTCGTTTTCTCGTACCTTAAAAATTGTGGATTCCACAGATTTTCGTCCTTTGTGGGGGCGGAAGGAGGCATGGCAAAATTTTGAAATACATTTGTGCTGGTTTGATATCACAGGAGCTTGGATAGAAAGTTTGGTTCCTCTAGCTCTTATAGTCTCTGAGAACTAGGCGTCCAAAAATACGAATGGCCAAAGCAGATGGGGTCGCGTGTGAGAGAGACCAAGAGGGAACGATGACTTTCGAAATGGTTTTCTTCATTGTAGCTATAATAATGATCCGATCTGATCCAGATTCAACACTCTGATAGAAATGATCATTCTCTATGATTCTGCGTTTTTAGTTTTCCCGTATTTTCAAAATTGTGTATGCCACAGACTTTCGTCCTTTGTGGGGGCGGAAGAGGGCGGGGCGAAATTTTGAAATACACTTTGAGTAGTGTGATAACACAGGAGACTGGATACAAAACTTGGTTACTCTAGCTTTAACAGTCTCTGAGATATAGGCGCTAATGAAGACGGACGGACAGACGGACAGACGGACGGACGGACAGACATTTAATATATAAAAATAGCACAGGGTTCGACCTAATGTTTTGAAATTTTCCATTTTGGCCAAAATTTAATTCGTCCCTTTTGCGAACATATAATAAATTACATAAAACGTAAGCTCATATATATACTGACAGAGTACCGGGTATAAAGTAGAGCCGCGGCCTTTGCCGCCGCTCACAACGTTCCCTCTCGTTTCAATTTATGTTAATGATCTGCCGAGTGTCCTGTCTAAATGTGAAGTCCAGTGGCGTAACTACCACCGGTCTTACCGGTCTCAGAAACCGGGGCCCCGAGCACCAGGGGGCCCCCAAAAGTGGCAAGAGAGAAAAATTTTTTTCATCTTTATATCAAAAAAATGTTCAATATAAAAAAAATAAAAATGTTGGTGTTCTTTCGTTATAAATATTCGTTGCCAGCTTAATATTATATTTCTATCGTGTTTTTCATTTTTCAAATTTTCGCGCTATTTCATATGAGCATGTTTCATTCCTGCCAATCTTTTTTTTTCTCGCTGTTTTTGCTCAAGCTCACGAAGTTTGTGACACTGAATATCGAGTGAGTAGTGACAAATATGGAACACAAACAAACTTGCTTCAACAATCCTTGCTGTTGCATATATTATCATATTTTCAAATCGAAATCATAAGGCTTTGCGTATCAGCAATTCGAAAACCGAGCGAAATGAAGCAACCTATCTACGCCAAGTGATGGAAAATTTCGAATTTGTTTTTCAAGTCATTTTGCACACAAAAGTTCTGACAACAACAAACATGGTTACAAAAGCTCTCCAAAAGCCAGATGTCGATCTTTCCCAAGCAAATGTTTTACTCGAGCAAGCGTATCAAAAACTACGAGAATTCCGAAATGACTACGAGGGAGCAAAATCACAGGCCATCAAACTAAGTGCGGATTGGAAAGTCAAGGTTGAGTTTCAGAACAAGCGGATCAAGAAAACCAACAAATATAATATTTCGAAGAATTGTGCCAGGACGAAAGACTGTCTGATGGAGAGGCACGATTCCGTGTAAATATTTTCCATGGATGTCTCGATATCATTTGCAATCAATTACTAAATCGGTTTGAAAGTTTGAAGAACGTGATCAAAACTTTTCGAGTACTCCAACCTAAGGAATTGACAAAAATGACGGACCAAGAACTGCGCAGGGAAGCTGTGAAACTTGCAGAAACTTATGGTGAAGACATCGGCGACAAATTTCCTGAACAGTTGCTATCTCTTCGATCATGTCTCAAAAAACAAATTGAAAAACTCAGTTCTGTCAAGCAACTTGCAAATTTGTTAATTATTGAAAATGCTGCTTTATCTTCGAGTTTTCAAGAAGTTTGCACAGCTTTGATTTTATTTTTAACTATTCCAGTTACAATTGCTACAGCTGAAAGATCCTTTTGGGGGTGGAGTGAGAAAAGTTTAAATGATTTAAAGAATTCTTCTGATAAGGGCCCCTTAATGAAAATCTGACTGGGGCCTCCATTTCTATAGTTACGCCACTGGTGAAGTCCATATGTATGCCTATGATGTTTAAATGTACATACTATGTGAGTCGTCCTATTAGCCAAGTAAATGAATGTATTCTAGTGTGCAATTATGAACTGTTTTATGTATGTGAGTGGGCTAAGAAAAATAGTTTGTGTATTGACCCTTCTAAATCTAAGTGCCTAGTTATATACAAAAAGTACCTGTGAACTGCAAATTTCACCAAGCTAAGTATAGATAGTAGGAGCATCAATTTTTTTAATAAGGGCTGAAAATCTAGGCATAACTTTCAATAACACCTTGACGTGGAACGATCAGGTTAACAAAGCAGTTGGAAAAATGTATGGAGTTCTTAGAAAACTATCATTAACTCAAAAATATTTGCCTTTTAACAATAAAACAATGATCGCAAAAAGAATAGTAGCACCAATTCTGTTATATGGGATTGAAATTTATGGCAAATTCGATTCAGCAAGCCTAAATAAAATTAAGGTTGCTTTCAACAATATTGTTAGATATGTTTTTAACTTAAAACGAACTGACCACGAATCGAGCTTCGCTCATAAGTTTTTTTACCTGGATCTCGTAGATATAATTAACCTTAAAATAACCTTAACTTTAACCTTAAAATAATTTACAGTAAAAATCCTGACTACATGTATGACCTCTTAAGATTTACTGCGTCACAGAGAGTAAATAACCTTGTCAGTCTATGAACCAAACTCGCCAGTTCTGATAGACAGTTTTACTACTTTGCTGTTCGTTTTTGGAACCAGTTGCCATTTAAAATTCTTATAAACGACGTCTAATTAATGTGTCTATCTAAAACCAAAAATCAAGGCATTCAAATATTTTTTTGATCTTTTTGGTGTTTTCTACTAGAGTCCCGTTCGTGGACAAAGGTCTCCGACTGCGCCAGTTATGATGTAGAATGAGGTGGTTCCTGGATTTGTAGCTCAAGATAGATTGTCACCCGTTTTAACAGAGTTATTAGCCCGTATTCCGTTTGAATTAAGAACGTCCGATTTGGTTTGTGGTTGAATATATTCTGATCTTTATTATATCTTTGTGCAGCTATGGTTTTTACAAATGTGCTGACTCTTTAACTCTAAGTGGCCGAGAATCCGCTGACGTTGGGGTTTGTGTCCGCTGTTGTAATTGGAGCGGATGTGAGTTGGTGGTGTGAGTTAGTATTGCTGATGGTGTCTATATTGTGGCCAGCTCGTAGATGTTTCGGAGGGGGAAGGGTGAGGGTAGGTGCTGAGCTGGTAACTCGTGCGTGTGTCTTTCTTCACTTTATTGCTAAGACTAATATTTACAAGAAAAGCTTAACTCTAAACACCGCTTCGCCGCTCTGCAACATTGCCCTTGAGCTTTATGTTCGAAGTTGATGTTGGTTCGGGTTTGGGTGGGCGCATGGTGCATGCTTTTCGGCATGAACACTGTGATATGCAATAACGTAGATGTAGATGTTAACGAACTAAACCACAAATTTGTCAACTTAAATGTTCCTGTTTCCATGTATAATCCGTATATAAACGCTGTGCCGTTCAGGAATTGTAGTAATTGTTTTGAGTCCTACACTCATTGCTTGAAATGAAGTCCAATGCCACTGGCCTAGATGCAATAAGTCAGAAATTCATTTAAATTCTTCTACCATACATTATAAGCCATATCAGCATCAACCCTGATAAATGCGCAGTAGTAACGCACACCTTAAGGAGAGGAAGCTGCCCAGGTGTATTCTTGCACGGGGTACTAGTAAACCAACACAAGGAACACAAATACCTCGGCGTTACCTTAGATTCCCGGCTAACGTTCAGAAGCCATATTAAAAGAATTACCGATCAGCTGGTGGCAAAGGCCTACAAAATGAACTGGTTGCTAAACCCCAATAGCAAACTATCACTAAAGAACAAATTACACATTTACAAGGCAATCTTGGCACCAGTCTGGAAGTATGGACTGCAAGTTTACGGCATTGCGGCCAAGACACACATACGAAGGATACAAACGTTCCAGAGCAAAACTCTTCGCAGTATCACTGGAGCTGGGTGGTTTCTGCGAAACAAGGACATTGCCAGAGACCTTGGTGCCCCCCCCAGCGGCGATGTTGTGAACGCACAAGCAGAAAAATATATCGCCAAACTCGGAAATCACCCCAACGAGCTAGCGAGGAGACTCGCCAGAGCCTCTCACAGATGACGGCTTCGACGGATCCACCCTATTGACCTACCTGATAGGATTATATAAAGACCTTACAAGTAGCATAGACACCTAAGAAATGAAGACCCAAAGACCGCACCATACCTGGATTATGCTTAATCCTTTCAGTTTAGTTATCCTTCTCTATTGCATAAGTAGTTACAGTAAGCAATAACAAATTATTATTATGTTGTGATATAAATATGAATTATAACCATACTGAGAAAAAACGAGGGGGAACGTTGTGAGCCGCGGCAAAGGCCGCGGCTCTACCTTATACCCGGTACTCAGTCAGTATACACATATTTACATACATATATGTGCTTGCGATTTATGCAATTTATTATATGTTCGCAAAAGGGACAAATTAAATTTTGGGCAAAAAATAATATTTCAAAAAATGAAGTCAAATCATTTTTGGAATATTATACATGTTTTCAATTTTGTTTGCATATGCTTTTTACATCTGCTTCTAAATTTCTACATGACATGTATAACTACATATTTGAGACGTACAAGTGTTTGCGACAGAGAGAGAGGGAATGAGTCAGCGCTTGGCAGGCGTTGCGTAGCCACTGAAATTTAATTTGTTTCTTCTGGCCATAATATTGATTCGACCTGATCCATATTCGGCAATCTGGTAGATATGGTAATTTTCCATGATTCTGCGTTTTTCGTTTTCTCGTACCTTAAAAATTGTGGATTCCACAGATTTTCGTCCTTTGTGGGGCGGAAGGAGGCATGGCAAAATTTTGAAATACATTTGTGCTGGTTTGATATCACAGGAGCTTGGATAGAAAGTTTGGTTCCTCTAGCTCTTATAGTCTCTGAGAACTAGGCGTCCAAAAATACGAATGGCCAAAGCAGATGGGGTCGCGTGTGAGAGAGAGCAAGAGGGAACGATGACTTTCGAAATGGTTTTCTTCATTGTAGCTATAATAATGATCCGATCTGATCCAGATTCAACACTCTGATAGAAATGATCATTCTCTATGATTCTGCGTTTTTAGTTTTCCCGTATTTTCAAAATTGTGTATGCCACAGACTTTCGTCCTTTGTGGGGCGGAAGAGGGCGGGGCGAAATTTTGAAATACACTTTGAGTAGTGTGATAACACAGGAGACTGGATACAAAACTTGGTTACTCTAGCTTTAACAGTCTCTGAGATATAGGCGCTAATGAAGACGGACGGACAGACGGACAGACGGACGGACGGACAGACATTTAATATATAAAAATAGCACAGGGTTCGACCTAATGTTTTGAAATTTTCCATTTTGGCCAAAATTTAATTCGTCCCTTTTGCGAACATATAATAAATTACATAAAACGTAAGCTCATATATGTATGTAAATATGTGTATACTGACTGAGTACCGGGTATAAAGTAGAGCCGCGGCCTTTGCCGCCGCTCACAACGTTCCCTCTCGTTTCAATTTATGTTAATGATCTGCCGAGTGTCCTGTCTAAATGTGAAGTCCAGTGGCGTAACTACCACCGGTCTTACCGGTCTCAGAAACCGGGGCCCCGAGCACCAGGGGGCCCCCAAAAGTGGCAAGAGAGAAAAATTTTTTTCATCTTTATATCAAAAAAATGTTCAATATAAAAAAAATAAAAATGTTGGTGTTCTTTCGTTATAAATATTCGTTGCCAGCTTAATATTATATTTCTATCGTGTTTTTCATTTTTCAAATTTTCGCGCTATTTCATATGAGCATGTTTCATTCCTGCCAATCTTTTTTTTCTCGCTGTTTTTGCTCAAGCTCACGAAGTTTGTGACACTGAATATCGAGTGAGTAGTGACAAATATGGAACACAAACAAACTTGCTTCAACAATCCTTGCTGTTGCATATATTATCATATTTTCAAATCGAAATCATAAGGCTTTGCGTATCAGCAATTCGAAAACCGAGCGAAATGAAGCAACCTATCTACGCCAAGTGATGGAAAATTTCGAATTTGTTTTTCAAGTCATTTTGCACACAAAAGTTCTGACAACAACAAACATGGTTACAAAAGCTCTCCAAAAGCCAGATGTCGATCTTTCCCAAGCAAATGTTTTACTCGAGCAAGCGTATCAAAAACTACGAGAATTCCGAAATGACTACGAGGGAGCAAAATCACAGGCCATCAAACTAAGTGCGGATTGGAAAGTCAAGGTTGAGTTTCAGAACAAGCGGATCAAGAAAACCAACAAATATAATATTTCGAAGAATTGTGCCAGGACGAAAGACTGTCTGATGGAGAGGCACGATTCCGTGTAAATATTTTCCATGGATGTCTCGATATCATTTGCAATCAATTACTAAATCGGTTTGAAAGTTTGAAGAACGTGATCAAAACTTTTCGAGTACTCCAACCTAAGGAATTGACAAAAATGACGGACCAAGAACTGCGCAGGGAAGCTGTGAAACTTGCAGAAACTTATGGTGAAGACATCGGCGACAAATTTCCTGAACAGTGGCTATCTCTTCGATCATGTCTCAAAAAACAAATTGAAAAACTCAGTTCTGTCAAGCAACTTGCAAATTTGTTAATTATTGAAAATGCTGCTTTATCTTCGAGTTTTCAAGAAGTTTGCACAGCTTTGATTTTATTTTTAACTATTCCAGTTACAATTGCTACAGCTGAAAGATCCTTTTGGGGGTGGAGTGAGAAAAGTTTAAATGATTTAAAGAATTCTTCTGATAAGGGCCCCTTAATGAAAATCTGACTGGGGCCTCCATTTCTATAGTTACGCCACTGGTGAAGTCCATATGTATGCCTATGATGTTTAAATGTACATACTATGTGAGTCGTCCTATTAGCCAAGTAAATGAATGTATTCTAGTGTGCAATTATGAACTGTTTTATGTATGTGAGTGGGCTAAGAAAAATAGTTTGTGTATTGACCCTTCTAAATCTAAGTGCCTAGTTATATACAAAAAGTACCTGTGAACTGCAAATTTCACCAAGCTAAATATAGATAGTAGGAGCATCAATTTTTTTAATAAGGGCTGAAAATCTAGGCATAACTTTCAATAACACCTTGACGTGGAACGATCAGGTTAACAAAGCAGTTGGAAAAATGTATGGAGTTCTTAGAAAACTATCATTAACTCAAAAATATTTGCCTTTTAACAATAAAACAATGATCGCAAAAAGAATAGTAGCACCAATTCTGTTATATGGGATTGAAATTTATGGCAAATTCGATTCAGCAAGCCTAAATAAAATTAAGGTTGCTTTCAACAATATTGTTAGATATGTTTTTAACTTAAAACGAACTGACCACGAATCGAGCTTCGCTCATAAGTTTTTTTACCTGGATCTCGTAGATATAATTAACCTTAAAATAACCTTAACTTTAACCTTAAAATAATTTACAGTAAAAATCCTGACTACATGTATGACCTCTTAAGATTTACTGCGTCACAGAGAGTAAATAACCTTGTCAGTCTATGAACCAAACTCGCCAGTTCTGATAGACAGTTTTACTACTTTGCTGTTCGTTTTTGGAACCAGTTGCCATTTAAAATTCTTATAAACGACGTCTAATTAATGTGTCATATAAAACCAAAAATCAAGGCATTCAAATATTTTTTTTTCGACTTTTCCTGAGCATTCAAAGTCAAAATTTCGGGGAAGAGTACCGAAAAAAATTATGAAATTTCAATTTGGAAGCTTAATATCTTCCTGACGTTAAGTTGCAGCTACAAAGTGTCTGAGTCGGATTTATTGCTGCATTTGTCAGCTTTTTTTAACTGCAAAGTTCAATAAAACCAGTTGTAGGAAACTTAAGTTATGTGAAAAATAGAAGCACTATCTTTGACAAAAACTACCAAATTTTTTAAAAACTCTTTAAAAAAAGCTACACCATGAAAAAAAAACCATAATTCTTTAAAAAAATTTTAAAACTCCAAATCTTTCAGAAAAAGTCATTTTTGGCGACAGCGGAAAAAAAAAGTTGAATTTTGTCGAGTAGTGTAATCTGTCCATTACTGTCAGGGTATGGTATTACAAGGTTCTACTTGCGAAACGAATAGGCTTGTTATCTTGCTCCTATGGAAAAATTACTGTCATCAGTGGTGACTCGGAATGTCTTTGTAAAATTTGGTCGTCATTCATAATAAAAATTTAAAATTTTTCAAATTTTTTATGTCAATTTTATATCCTTTCTTTAAAAAAAGAGTCATGGGCTTTGCGACTTTTGCAAAGTCTGGAATGAACTTACGGTAATAGCCACATATACCTAAGAATGATTTGATTTCTTTTGAAACCTTTGGTATGGGAAATTCTTCGATTGCTCTAAGTTTTAATTTATTGGGTTGTATGTCTTTTGGACTTATGGTATGACCTAAAAAATCAGTTTCCTTTTTAAGAAACTCACATTTATCCAATTGAAGTTATAGATTAGCTTTTTTCCGTGTGAGGAACCGTGTACCTCACAGAAAAGATAGGGCTGACAGGCCGGATAAAGCTGACGGACCGGATAAGGATGACGGTTCGGTCGCCACGGAGGGAGCGATCAGAGAGCCCGATGGAAAATCACCGGCGGCGGAGGTCGCGTTAGGTTCGGCCTATATAAGGAGGCCGGCACCTACAGCGGGCCTCTTTTACGCACGTGAGTCAGTTACGGAAAACGGGATTCGAGGGCAGTCAGTGGGGCATCAAGAGAAGGGCGAACCGTTGAGTGTGAGTTCAGAGTGGCGGATCAGAGCAGTGGCCGAGATCATTGGCCCCTGAGCTTTAGTACCGACGCCGCTACGCCTGGAAATAACCACGCGGCTGACGGAACCCCGAAGCCCCTAGCCATAAGCCCTAGCCTTTAACGTAGCCCTAAGAGTAGCTTAAGACTAGAATAAACCAACATTACAACAAAAACCCGTCTTGTTACTTGTCGTTGGGGCAACACATATACATTCGTTGCACTGAGCCCAGTGACTGCTGAGCGAGCCCAGCTGCCGCAAGCGGACACAGAAAACGGTTCGTTACAACTGGCGCCAAACGTGGGGCCTCACGACAAGTAATATATACGGAAGGAAGGGTAATAAGAGTCTTAAGCAGTAATGGGAAGGGGACAATGGGTACACCGCTTGAAGAAGGAGGAGCTGGTCCAATGCGGCCAGGCCTTCGGAGTGCGGTTGGAGGGCAGCTTGGATGAGATGCGGAGAGCATTCAAAGAATGGGTGAAAGTCCACGGAGAGGAGCCCAGGACAGAGGACAGAATGTATCTGATCTCACAGATTTATTTAACGTGGCATATTCCACAGGTAGGGATTAAAACCACGGTGTCTATTATATAAAATATAAACACAGGAATCTGGTACAATGCGCCAATTAACGCCCTAGAATAAGGAGCTATAGCTATGTACATAGCGACTCATCCTAGTACCAATTGATTGTATGTTTTGTCGGACATACAATCCCCCTTGGTAGGGGCAAGGTGTACCTAACACCTCTTCCGATCTATGGGTCTCGGCACCCGGTTGAGAGCGCAACTCCACGACGGACCTAACGGTTCTACCCGCGTATATTTGGGTTTCAAGCCACAGCCACCACGAACTCCCACAAGGGGGCCTACCTCAATGGGCAGCCTTGGACCACTGCCCAACCCGTGGACGAAATTAAGGGATCGATCGCCCTCCCTTTTGGCCCCGACAAGCACCGGATAGGGAATCCATGGGGTGTCAGTTTTGACTCAACTAGTCCGGGACTGACGGCCCATGCGCCGCCATAGGGTCCAGCAGTTGTCGCTTCCTGGAGAACGCCTCTCCTGCGAATCGATCCAGCAACTGCATTCTCTCCTGAGTAGCCACCACTTCGGAAAAGTTCCATTCGCCATCTGTGTGCTGCACTCCAAGTCCATCGAGGTCTCGCAAATTTGCATAGAGGGGACAGTCACATAAGAAGTGCTGCCAATCCTCGCGCTCTGCGCCGCATAGACATGCAGGCGTGTCGCTTAGCCTTCTCTGATGCAGAAATGCATTGAGCGATCCATGGCCAGTCAGCAGGAATCCAGCGCGCAGCGTGAAGCCAAACCTTCGCTCGCTGTAGACGAAGCTTACGTTCGGGATGAAGCGGTGCGTCACCCGTCCTGGGGAGCTACCATCATCCCATCTGCGTTGCCACTCGCATAGCAGGCATTCGTCTAGTCGCGTCATCTTCTGATTCCAGCTAAGATTTGCCAGATCTTCGCCGTACAGCCAATCGCTCTCCTCCGACGGGTAGTCACGCTTTAGTTTGAATCTGATTGCCAGACGTCTGGCGACCAGATCAAACGGGGGCCTCCAGCAAGTACTTGCAGTGCCACGGAGGACACTGTTCATCATACCGGTAGGCATCCAATCAGGATGGCTCTTTGGCACGCAATCAGCTTCGTGATCGCTTGCGCCGTCATGGCGACTGACCAAACCGAGGCACCAAATAGTGCACATGGCACCATGAGTCCGGCATATATTGTTCGCTTTGCGCGGGGACTGAGTCCCCAGTCGACCCGCAGCACGCGCGACAATGCCCCTACGACTCCAGTCAGCTTATCGCGTAGGCCAGCGATGTGCGGGAGAAAACTCAACCGTTCGCCGACCGTGATGCCCAGGTACCGATACTTACGCCTGTATGGCAGGCTTGCTCCAGCAAACGGCCACGCCGACTTCAACTCCCCAAGCGCCTACGATGGACATCAGGTCTGCTCCTTTATGCTCCAGCTCTGAGCGGGCATTTCCCTCGATGAGGAGGAGCAAATCATCAGCATACGCGCTGAGCGCACCAAGTGGCTCCAAGCGCTGAAGTAGCACGTCCATCAAGATGTTCCATATGAATCGACCACCTATGGACCCCTGTGGGCAACCTCTTGTCACCGGAACAGTGGCTTTTTCATACCTGCTGACGATGCTCGCACTCCGGCCGGAGAAGAAACTTCGCCACAAGCTTGCTTCTCGGCATCCGAGCTCAAGGAGACGGTGTAATGCAGCATTCCACTCAGCGTTGTCGAAGGCTCCCTTGAAGTCCACGAATATCCCGAGCACATATTTCGACCGGCTGGCCGAGACTGTACTCGTGACGTGGTTCCAAGCATCCTCGACACAGCGTCCTTGGCGAAATCCAAATTGCCATCTGCAGCCATCCGGTATGGTATCCTTCAGACGATTCACCATGGTCCCCTCTAGCACTTTGCCCAACACTGGCAACAGACAGATACCCCGATATGAGGTAGGATCGGTCCGGTCCTTATTGGGTCCCTTCAAGAGTGGAACCACACGAGGATGCTTCCATCTCCTAGGAAAGTATCCTGTCTCCAGGCAGCGGGAATACAACGCTGTTATGTGCTGAGGGATGGCACGCCACACTGCCTTGCAAATGGCACCTGTGATGCCGTCCATGCCGGGAGAGCGCCTGCTCTTCAACCTGGCGACGCATACATCAACCTCGAAAGCTTCGAGGGCCGGTGGAGCCTCGGACTCAATGGCAATGTGAGCATTCGACTCCGCAACAGGGAAAAAGTTGCGGATGAGCTCACTCGCACAGTCACGCCATGTTGTGACCAGCTCACCATCTATCCGGAGGCCTCCAATCTCCGTGCTCTTTTTGCGGCCTCAGCAAATCCTGTAGACGTGCCCCCATGGATCATCTCTGTTCTCTCCCACGAAGCATCGCCAGTTGTCCTCCTTCGTCGTCAGGATGAGCTTCTTGTATTACGCTGAGGAGATCCTCAACGCAACCACGAGCTGCTCCGCGTCATCGGTCTCGTGCCGACGAGCGTTCTGGAGCTGTCGCCTCAGTCTCCTGACCTCTTGGCGTTTGGATTGTAGTTCGGCGGTCCACCAAACTACTTTCCTGACGGCTCTTGGCGTACTGCGTCCCAGCACTCTGTCGCACACTCTGTGCACTAAGGAGTGCAGTGCAGTCACCTGGTCATCCAGCGGCGATTCGGCGATGTTTTCCGGCAATTCGGCTGTCTCCCTTGTCACTTCGTCCTCGAACAATCGCCAGCGCGCTTTGGAAAGCTTCCAGGACGGCACAGGAGCAATGTGCTCGACTGCATCGGTAACACCAGGCGTGACTTCAACATGTATCATGTTGTGGTCACTGGTGTCCCATTCCCTCACTTCCCAATCGTATGTGGCCCACATAGTCGCGGCTTGGTTGACGATTGTTACGTCGATGTCGCTTTGGCCTCTGCGGTTATCGAACGTAAACACCCGACTGGCTAGATTGAGCACGCCGGCTCGGTTCTCCAGTATCCACTCAGACAGCAGCTCACCCCGCGCATAGCTAGCTTGCCTCCGAGCTTGCTCAGAGAGTTTGCTAAACCACGCCGGGGATACTGCATTCGCGTCTAGCCCAAAGATGACGGGAGTGCGGCTGCCTAGCAGCAGCACCGCATCTAAGTACCTGAGGTACGGCGCCAAGTCGGTGTCGAATTGGCAGTATGCGGTGCATAGAAAGATTGAGCCGAATCTTCCCGTAACTCTGACGCATACTCCAAAATCCGTGACAAGGGGTTCCATTGGCATGCAGATGGCTTCCGGTTCGTCGACGATGATAGCAGCTTTCCCGCGGCGGTCCTGGAATACTCGCATTCCATATAGAAGGCCAGTAATCCGCCCTGCTCCATCGCCGTACGGCTCCTGGACCAGCGTGAACAGACGGCCGGAGCTGCGCATGATGGATCCGAGTTCCATCACGGACGCTCGGCCACGGCCACAATTTGCTTGAATGAAGCTAAACATTAATGTCTAGCTTGCACCCTCGCCAATACCGCAGCGTAGACGGGGCAAGCCGCTGACAGCATGGAGTGTGCTGACGGGTATCCCTTGAAGCGGCAGTTCCGGCAGTCCACCGGGTTTGGGCAACGCGCAACATTGTGGCCGTTCTGTCCACACCGGTGGCACACGTTCTCCTTAAGGCGACACTGCGACACCTTATAGTCGAAACCCGCACACCTGTGACAGGCGTACGTTCTCACCAAGGAACGGCAGCGGCATCGGAACCACTTGATATAGACACATTCTCGCAGTGCCTCTTGCGCCTTCGCATCGACCTCCAGCGTCACGTTGACCGTGGCGCCGTCGGTGACCGACCAGGGTTTGCTGCCCAGATGAACCGACTTTTTGAACTCCGCTACGGTCATAGTATCCTCCAGGTTCTTCAAGTAGAGCTCCTCCATAAACTCCACAGGCGTGATCGACGTGTCCACGTCGTAGACCACTACCTGCGGCTTGGTCTCCGGGCTCTTCCTGACCTCGAGGCCTGCTTCTGAGAATTTGCTGCTGGCCACTACCTTTTTAAGTTCGCTAACTGAGGGGGTGCGAATGATCGCTCCTCCGCTCTTCAGCCCGCGAACCTCGTGCACTCGTACACCGAGCTTGGGCACCACGGTCTTCTTCACCCGATCCACGATCTGCTTACCCGTTTCCTCCGGGTCCTTGCTCTGGATCAGAGCTGACCATGTGTCGCGTGGCTTGGCGATCGGTGGGGCAGCGATGGCGCTCGGTGCCGGCAAGCCTGGAAAGGCTGCCGCATACGCAGCGTTGGGGACGGCGGTGGTGCCCGTGTGGGCGACGGGTCTCGGTGGAGGCGGCATCCGTGCCTTCTCCTCCAGGCGCACTTTCTCTCCAGCCAGTGCCATGACCAACTCGTCGTACCTGCTGGCAGCGGCGAGTATGGCCATGGAGGCCACCGTTGGCATCTGTGCCCTCAGCACTGCCTCGCTCACGGCCATCCTTACGGAGGACATCTCCGCGATAACAGCCGAGTACCCTGACGCGACAATACTAGCCGCTGGGCATGTGGGTGCAGCGGGAACGGCGGTGGCAGCAGCGGTGGCAGCAGCGGTGGCAGCTGTGGCGGCAGCGAGGGTGGCAGCGGCAGGGGCAGCGGCGGGGGCTGGCTCCACATAGTCCAGCGACGGTGGCGGCGATCTCTCCGCTGGGATCGGCCCACTTGGCCCCATCCCGAGCCCGATCTTCTTTGCGCTTTTCTTGGACCCAGGGGGCCGGCTTCGCCTACGGTTTGGCACCCTAAACGTCGAGCTTGCCCCAACACTAGCCAGGCTAGTGTCGCTGGCGTCAGTCTCAACCTCCATGATGTCTGGCTCCTCGGCGTGTTCCTCGACACTAATAACACTAGTGAAGACTCGACCCGACGCAAGCAAAGACACAAACCTTCCGAAAATCTAGCCAAGACACCAACCGACAAGTTTATCGGAGACACGAAACCGACAGAAAGTTCTAGAAACTTCTAGAAACTTCCAGAAAATTCCACTTCTAATTCGAACTCGAAGCCAAAAAACAGCACAAAAAGTTAGTTTTAGCAAATGAAATTAAATTTGCCTATAACTTCACTGTTTGTTCACCAAAATCACTCCCGATCACACAAAAGAACACTCGCACTCTCGCGGCGATTTTTATACAATTTCCACTCGGGAAAGTTACACACAACTTTTCGAAAATGACGGCACAGCGGAACGCTTGAAAAAACACGTCTGCTTCCAGAAGCAGTCAGAACGGAGGCTGCAGGGGAGCGGCTGACGCTGCCACCCGACGCAAAGGCAGCTGCCTTGTGGAGATCGCCAGCGGTGATTCAGCGTGAGCTGATTGCGAGCCTGTCGGTGCCAACACGGGACTATTCGTCCACCGCCACACCAGGGAAATCGCGAGAGGCCGAGAGGGAGAGGCGCGACACGCAGGTTCCACGGCAGGCACGCAGAGGGATTGCCCGGGACCTTAGCCCAGAGGCTGAACGAGAACGACTCGATCCACGGACCATGCGGTCAGCGATGATGGACGACGATAGGAGCCGTGCTCGAGAGGAGGGACGCAGGCAAGAACCACACGCCACGAGGCCGGCACACCAAGATTACGCCAAAGTGGCGAAACAGGTGTGGAAGTGGTCGTTCCGATTCGACGGGACGACGAAACCTCTCGAGTTCTTGGAACAGGTCGAGTGGTCCACCGAGACGTATGGGCTGGATCCAGATCTCATTCCAAGGGCGATGCCCGAGCTCCTGAAAGGGAGGGCGTTGATGTGGTTTGTCGCCAACAATCGTCAGTAGAGGACATGGGAAGATTTCTCCATCAGCTTCCAGGCGTACTTCCTGCCGCAGGGGCATTTTGATAAGCTGCGCCAGAAAGTGCGAATGCGGAAGCAGAGATGGGGGGAGCCCTTTAAAGAGTGTATGGTGGACATGCAGACTTTGATGCGGCCCCTGAAATGTTCCCAGGATGAGCAAACGGAACTGATCAAGAATAACAGCATGCCGGACCTGAGGGCGTACATGCGGCCGTCGAGAGTGCAGCGAGCGCCCGATCACATATTGTTGGATGTGTGGAAAGGTGGGGGTCTCGTCGTGGCAGTGTTGCCGAAAGACGGGAAACGTCCCGCGACCCAAGCCGCGGAGGGCCGTGCCGGCGTCGCAAGAAGCCGGCCCTCAAGCCTAGTCGGCCAGCTGACGAGTGAGGAGAAGCAGCTGTCCGCAGTGGTGCGGATTGCTGGTGAAGAGTTGCGGGCCACGGTAGACACTGGGGCCACTAGCAGCTTCGTCAGCTGCACCCTAGCGGGCCGGCTGGGAGGCGCCGGGAGAGAGGTGGGTGTACGGAAGCAGGTGCACATGGCAGACGGCCATGCGCAAGTGGTGGCGAGCCTGCTCGAAGTGGGAGTGGCTTTTGGAGATAAGGAGGTCCTGATGTCGCTGCTCGTACTGCCGGGTGTGATCGACGAGTTGGTTCTGGGGTGGGACTTCCTCCGAGCGGGCGGAGCTGAGGTGACCTGTGCGGGGCACAGGGTTATGATCCACCCCGAAGATCAGAAGGAGGGATCCGGGAAGAGAGGCTGTCGGTGGCGAGAGTCGAGAGCACGGATGGGGCACCAGAACTGGATGAGGCGGCAGGGATTATCTCAGCGGAAGCCGAGGTCGAGAACCCCATGGGAGAAGAGCCTGCGGCGGAATTTCTGGCCCGGGAGCTGGAAGAATTCGCCAAGATGCAGGGAGTATCAAACGTGGCAGTGCATACAATCACTATGAGGCCGATAAAGCAGAGATACTACCCGAAGCATCCCAAGATGCAGGCCGATATAAATCAGAAGGTGGACGAGCTGCTGGAAATGGGGTGCATCGAGCCATCAAAGAGTCCGTACAGCTCACCGATGGTGATGGTGAGGAAGAAGTGCGGCAAGTGGAGGCTGTGCGTGGACTTTCGGTGGTGAATGCGAAGTCCATAAAAGACGCGTATCCGATGCCGAGGATCGACTAAATTCTCGACCAGTTGCGGGAGGCACGATTCATCAGCAGCCTCGACTTGAAGGACGGGTATTGGCAAATTCCTCTGGAGGAGAGCAGTAGGGCGGTCACGGCATTCACGGTGCCGGGTAAGGGGCTATACCAGTGGAAGTCGATGCCTGTCGGGCTGCACTCGGCCTCGGCTACCTTCCAGCGAGCACTAGACCAGGTGATTGGCCCGGAGATGATGTCTCACGCCTTCGCATACCAAGACGACATTATCGTCATTGGAAGAACCCAGAAGGAACACAGGGAAAACTGGAAGGAGGTGTTCCGCCGCCTGCGGGAAGCTAACTTGAGGCTAAACGCCGTTAAGTGTCAGTTCTTGCGGAAGGAGCTGCGATATCTGGGCCACAAGGTGACGGGCGAAGGAATTAGCACGGACCCCGAGAAGGTCGCTGCGATCGCCGAATTGAAACCACCGAAAAACATAAAAGAATTGCGGCAGTATCTGGGGGTGGCCTCGGCGGTTTGTACCAGGGTTTGCGACCTTGGTACAACCACTCACCGCGCTAATGAAGAAGAAGGCGGAGTGGGTGTGGACTCCGTAGCGGCAGAGCGCGTTCGAGGCGGTGGGGGACCGCTTGGTGGCGGACCCAGTGCTGACGTGTCCCGATTTCTCGAAAAAGTTCGTGCTCCAAACGGACGCCAGCGACTATGGGCTGGGAGCAATCCTCACGCAGGAGACGGACAGGGGAGAAAGGGTGATATCATATGGCAGCAGGTCACTGAATGGGGCCGAGAAGAATTACTCGGCTGCCGAGAAGGAGTGTCTGGCCATAGTGTGGGCCGTGAGGAAGTTGAAGCCTTACTTGGAGGGATATCGCTTCAAGGTGATCACCGACCACATGGCTCTAAAGCAGGGGTCGGCACGCAATACACTCACATGTTTTGTGCGCTTGTGTGCGCAGACAAGAGACACGAAGGCAAAACGTTTCTTGCTTTGCACTGAAAGAAATGAATCCAGATAAGGAGAAATGTTTTACGCCAAACAAAAGAAAAAATAACAAGGGGAAAAAATCGTAGTAATAAAAAAACAAAAAAACAGCATCATAAACAGCTAAAAACACGAAAAAAAAACATTACTCCCCGCCATCCATATTTTCTAAAAAGATAAAATCATGTTCCCACATTATATTGAACATTTTTGTCAGTGTACAATTTAATTTGCGCAGCGTGGTCTTCACCATTTGACTTCTGAACGCAAACTGATTCATCTCTGTTCTCGCAACGCTGACGATCAGAATACCGAAACAGCATGTGCATAGGCCCGAAGACACACGACTCCATTTTCTCTGCCGCCGCGGGACCCGAGCAGTAAAGCCGATGGTACTCGAAGTTTTTACGCTATGCGTGTGCCGACTGCGCTTCCCCGAGACGTTTTTGCTATGCACATGGGATAGGACGCTGCCGACCCCTGCTCTAAAGTGCCTGAACAGCATAGAAAGCCCGTCAGGCAGGGTGGCCCGGTGAGCGTTGGAGCTGCAACAGTATGACTTCGAGGTGTCGTATCGAAAAGGGCAGCTTAACGTCGTGGCGGACGCCCTCTCTCGACAACCTCTGGAGGAGAAGTGCCTAAGGACCAAAAGTGGAGAGGAAGGCGAAGGAAAGGCGGAGTCGCCATGTAAGTGGCTCCAACAATTATAAGAAAGGGTCAAGAAGGAGCCACAAAAATATCCGGACTACGTGGAAAAGGGAGCGAGCCTGTATCGCCATATCCCGCATCAGGCGGGAAGCGAGGAGATCGCCTCCTGGAAGCTGTGCGTTTCGAGGGAGTCACGGGAGAGAGTGCTACGAGAGAATCACGATGAACCAGGAGCGGGTCATGCCGGTGGGAGGAGGACGGCAGCCCGGGTCGCAGCACTGTATTACTGGCCGGGAATGCATAGGGATGTAAGGAGGTATGTTCGGAAGTGCGAGCAGTGCCTACGCAACAAGCCGAGTCAGCTGCAGGCCGCGGGGAAGATGCTGACACGAATCCCTGAGGAGCCGTGGGCAACAGTGCACAGTGGTTCCCTCCATAGGCCAAAATTCAAAAAATGCGTGCAAAAAAAAAATTACAAAAAGTACACAAACTGTCTCTAAAATGTCCAAACTTTTTAATGGCAAACCGGTTTTTTCTGGAAATCTTACGGGACTTTCTAAAAATAGCATTGAAGATGTGAACACGTGTTCATTTTTAAAGCGCTGCTGCACGCATTACGAAAATTTCACAGCAAAAGCGCACTTCAATCAGTTCAGTCACTTAGTACAGTTTATGAATTTGTGTTATTTAAAATGGATTTTAAAGTTGAAGGTATTTATTTTATGTTCTTAAATTGAAAAAATACTAATTTGTGTTGTAGTTGTTTTAAAATTAATGTTTTAGTTTACCCTGTTTTTGTACATTTTGTGTGCGTCTTTTTTGTGTTTACTTAAAGTTTTAGTTGTGTTCCCCCACGATTCCCCCATTCTGTTTTTTTTCAGTGTATTTGTGTGCGTCTTAAGGTAATAAGAGAGTTTATTTTAGCTGCAGATATTTGCAGATGTGTGCATAATCTACAAAATACTAACGCCGTCTTTTTTTTCAAGGTTAAATTTTCCCTGCAAAGCGGCTGCTGTCTTGTTGTTGTGCTTTGTCTGTGTTTTCGTCTTTAGTGTTTTGTGTTCTTATTGAGTTAAAATTATATTTATTAATGTTATTTTTCAAATTTGGTATTAAAGGTGGCTCTTATCGCTGTGTCTTTCCACGATTATACATTTTCAATCGTTGGTGCACAGAAATAGGTACCAATGCAGAAAAGTTACAGAAGGCTGTGGATCATGTACAAAGCAATATTGAAAATATCGGCTATGTGCCCGAGATGAGCGAGCTTACGAAATGTATTGGATACATATGTAAAAAAGTTGCATCATTTTGGATTCAATACAAACGTAAAAAAGCAACCGTTCTTCAAAATAAATCGGATTGGTTAAATGCAAACGAAACTATTTCAATAGAACGCACCGAAAGTAGATCTCAAGAAATGGGTAAAAGTGCCAAGCGTGGACGTCCGAAAGGTGATTTTGGTGATTCATCCAAAAGAACAAAGCGACGAAGAATTGGTGAGGTATCAAAAGCCGATGAATCTGCTGCATCTGCTTTACGATCGTCTAACATTCCAACAAATCAAATGTGTACCAAAGCTGATGTCGATGAGGTCTTAGCACTGTTCATAGAAGCAAAAATGAGCAAACATCAATATCTGCTAATACAAAGCTTTATAAATTCCAAATTGTCATTCAATTTTTTACCAAGCTACAAGCTATTGCTAAAAGCGAAAGCATTCAGCTACCCCGACAAAATTAGTGTGAGGGAATCACAAGCTGAAGTCGAGCTGCAGAGCTTGCTCGATCACACGGCGTCGCGGATTGTAAGACTTCAGCGTGATGTTTTTGGCAGTCTTACAAATGATTTTGTTGACAACCTAGTTTTAATTGGAAAATGGGGATTTGACGGCAGCACTGGATATTCAGAATATAAGCAAAAAGTCCTCAATAACGATATGAACGATTCCAGCCTTTTTGTGACATCATATGTGCCATTGCAACTTTTAACAATAGCAGATGATCCTAAGCACCGCCAGATAATTTGGAAAAATCCGCGGCCTTCATCAACACGTTACTGCCGACCACTGAGATTTCAGTTTAAAAAAGAAACTACTCAGTTAGCTCTAAATGAAGAGAAATATTACAAAACCAAAATTGAGCTGTTACAGCCAACAAAATGTTCAATATCTGCAAAACAAATTCAAATTGAACATCGTTTGCAGTTAACCATGGTTGATGGCAAAATTTGTAGTGCCCTTAGCAGCACATCATCTTCTAAGAGATGAATAATTTGGAAAAGTGTTTGACAAAGAAGGTTGATGAAACACGTTTCGAATTTGGATTATCGCCATTGCATTCATACATTAGATTCTTTGAATATTTTTTGCACGTCTCCTACAGACTTGATTTGAAAAGTTGGCGAATTAGTACTGCAGAAGGAAAAGAAGCCATGCTGAATAGAAAAGCCCAAATGCAAAAAGATTTTCGTTTAAAAATGGGTCTATTGGTGGACATACCCAGAAGTGGAGGAAGTGGCACTTCAAATGATGGCAATACGGCCAGAGCATTTTTCAATAACCCGAAAATAGCAGCCGAAATTACAGGAATCAATGAAAATGTTATAGTCCGGTGTGCAACATTGCTGCAATGTATGGCATCTGGTTATAAGATCAACGCAAACAAATTTGGAGAATTTGCACTTGACACTGCCAAAGAACTTATTAAGTTGTATCCCTGGTACTATCTTCCACCCTTAATACACAAAAGTAGCTATTATATAGGCACATTTCTATGGGACAGTGTTAGGTACACAAAGGAGGAATATAAATTATAGAGAAAGTAGAAAGGTTCAAGAGCATCCAAACCGTTTTTCAGGAAACACTTAAAAAATACCTCTAAACTATCACATTAGATTAATTTCAAAGGGATGACCTACCTGTTTGAGGGTTGTTTGAATCGCAACATGGAACCAATCGTAAAAAAACGGGTTCATTGTCAGTAAGAGGGAGGAGAGAGAATATAAATGAGCGAAGGATTGATTTCGATTTGAGAGGATTTTATATGAGTGAGAAAGAGCATTGAGATCGAAGTTAGTTTACATTATCGCCGATAGGGGGCGCCACCAAGTAGTAAGGAAAAGGGACGGTCGTATATTTACTATAAGTAGCATTATTTAATTTTAATAATTAATGTCTTCCTATTATAATTTTATTCTTTGTGTGCTCCTGTATATATCTCCATTAATTATGTGTTTTTCTTATTATTCAACCCTCTATACGGTCATCTAGAAAACCAGTCCCTTACTATGTTTTTGTATAGTATGCAAATATCAGAAACTTCAACCATTTGTTTCCCAATTCAATGTTAATAAAATATCGTATAATTATTTATTTAACATGATCACGTAATAACATAGCAACACGATTCACACTTACAATCAACATGTTGCCAAGCTGTACATGCTTAAGCACATGCTGCAGCAACATGTTGCGAATTTGGTAATCCAGTCTAAAACTCGATACGACCGTCCCTTTTCCTTACTACTTGGTGGCGCCCCCTATCGGCGGTAATGTAAACTAACTTCGATCTCAATGCTCTTTCTCACTCATATAAAATCCTCTCAAATCGAAATCAATCCTTCGCTCATTTATATTCTCTCTCCTCCCTCTTACTGACAATGAACCTGTTTTTTTACGATTGGTTCCATGTTGCGATTCAAACAACTCTCAAACGGGTAGGTCATCCCTTTGAAATTGATCTGATGTGATAGTTTAGAGGTATTTTTTAAGTGTTTCCTGAAAAACGGTTTGGATGCTCTTGAACCTTTCTACTTTCTCTATAATTTATATTCCTCCTTTGTGTACCTAACACTGTCCCATAGCAATGTGCCTATATAATAGCTACTCACAAAATTTTGGTTCATGCTCAAGATGTAATAAATTATGCACTTTTGCCAATCGGGGAGTTATCTGAAAAAGCTGCAGAATCAAAAAATAAGGACATTAAAATGTTCAGAAAGCAGCACACTCGGAAGATGTCACGCATTGCTACAAATACGGACTTGATAAATATATTGCTTCTGAGCTCAGATCCATTTCTTACTGGCCAAAGAAAACTCCCATGCACAAAAAAGTCAGTTTTATTAAAATCAGCATTTGATCTTTTAGATGGGACAAATTTATTCGATTATATTTATATTAATATGTTATTATCCATTTTTAAGTTTTTTTTTTATACCCGGTACTCGAAGAGTTTAAGGGTATATTAGATTTGTGGGGATAACGGTTGTGTGTAACGCCCAGAAGGAAGCGTTTCCGACCCCATAAAGTATATATATTGTTGATCAGCATCAATAGCCGAGTCGATATAGCCATGTTTGTCTGACCGTCTGTCTGTCCGTCCGTCTGTCCGTCCGTCTGTCCGTCCGTCCGTCTGTCCGTCTTCATTAGCGCCTATATCTCAGAGACTATAAAAGCTAGAGCAACCAAGTTTTGTATTCAGTCTCCTCTGTGATCACACTACTCCAAATGTATTTCAAAATTTCGCCCCGCCTCCTTCCTCCCCCACAAAGGACGAAAGTCTGTGGCGTATACAATGTTAAAGATACGAGAAAACTAAAAACGCAGAATTATAGCGAATGATCATTTCTATCAGAGTGTTGAATCTGGATCAGATCGGATCATTATTATAGCTACAATGAAGAAAACCATTTCGAAAGTCATCGTTCCCTCTCGCTCTCTCTCACACGCGACCCTGTCTGCTTTGCTTATTCGTTTAAATGAGCGCCTAGATCTCAGAGACTATAAGAGCTAGAAAAACCAAACTTTCTATCCAAGCTCCTGTGATATCAAACCAGCACAAGTGTATTTCAAAATTTTGCCACGCCCCTTTCCGCCCCCACAAAGGACAAAAATCTGTGCAATCCAGAATTTTTAAGAAAAATTAAAACCAAAAACGCAGAATCATGGAAAGTTACCATATCTACCAGATTGCCGAATATGGATCAGGTCAAATCAATATTATGGCCAGAAGAAACAAATTAAATTTCAGTGGCTACGCAACGCCTGCCAAGCGCTGACTCATTCCCTCTCTCTCTCGCAAACAGTTGTACGTCTCGAATATGTAGTTATACATGTCATGTAGAAATGTAGAAGCAGATGCAAAAAGCAGATGCAAAAAGCATATGCAAACAAAATTGAAAACATGTATAATATTCCTAAAATGATTTGACTTCATGTTTTTGAAATATTATTTTTTGCCCAAAATTTAATTTGTCCCTTTTGCGAACATTGCTCATATATGTATGTATGTGTATACTGACTGAGTACCGGGTATAAGGTAGAGCCGCGGCCTTTGCCGCGGCTCACAACGTTCCCCCTCGTTTTCCATAATTATGTGATCACTAGTTTCTTTTACAAATTGAATTTTAAGGGGCCTGCAAAATCGAATAGACTGCGGTGTTCTGTTAACCCAGATGTTTCGCTGAAATGAGTCAATCATTTTAATGGGTATAACAGAAGTAACAAACAAAGAGTGATCTGAAAGCTGTACGTCAGGTGTTTCTATTTCAAACTTCTGCTTGTATGCACTTTGTCCAGTTGACCCATCAAAGCCATAACTGCAAATTAATTTGAGTTCAGAACTATCAGGAAATTGTATGAAAACATCGGACTGCATTTTAATTAGTCGCTGTGCAGTATGATTCAAAAGGTTTTGTAGTGAAACTTGAGCAGAAGTTTCTGTAACTTCAATACCCATTGGTCGACACTGCATTTTAGCTTCTAGCACTTGATTGTAACTCGGATAAATGTCGCTGTGATGATTTATGTTCAAAGCCCTAGTGTTGACATATTGCTGTTTGGTTAATGAATTTTCCAAGATGTAGGCTAGAGCTTCATTTGGTGTAAGTTGACTCGGTTTTTGCAATTGAAGTTGCTTTCTTAATTCCGTTGTGTATTCAGGTGCTTTTATCGTTTCTTTAAGGACCAGGGCCACGTTCGTATTACATTGTCTCTTAGCGGAAACTGCTGCAGCATGCATAAGCAAATTTGTATTGTGATCTTTCGCATTTGCTAGTTCAGATGCCAATTTCCTTTTCAATCTTGGGCCTGCGTTTGTATACGACAACGTTGGGCGTCCAGGTTGTTGTGGTATCTTACAGCTTTCTTTTAATGAAATTGATATTTTTGACGACATCCATTTAGCATGCTTTGATTTAAAACGTTCGACCATATAGTTACATTTTTGAAGTTTTCCTTTTATAAAGGATTCAAAATAACTTATTTTTTTATTTATGTCTACTCTTTCCTCATCTTCTATGTGGTATTTGCTTAGTTTTTCGTAAATCCAATCAGACACAAATGATATTTTACGATTGTTGCTGCGCCAAATATCGAAGAGATCGCTATTGCGAAACTCGAACGTCCCTGAATATTGTGGAATTGTAAGAAAAGGGGGACGAACGGGGAAAATGTGTTAATTAGCGCTGAAAAACGACATTTATGTGATCAAACTGACGTTGTTAGTTTTTGTCGGCAGACGTTGGGTCGTTTTTTTCATTCCACGAAACACAGGGGACGCATGTTAATTTTCTACAAAAATACACATAAATTGGATATTACACAACACTCAAAGACTAAAACTACACATAAATGTATAATATACAGTGAATACTACACACCTTGATCTTCAATTTCCATTATTAACTTAAGTTGGTTCGGACAGATAATTTTTATTTTCGCGCACAAACGTAAACAAAATAATTTGACGTCAATTTCTTATTCCTAAGCAGCTGATCGATTGCGTTATTTGAAAGCTCATAAAAAGCTTCAGTGAAGCTTTTAAAGCTTTATTATTTAAGTTCTTATAAGTATGATTTATTAACTTTAAGAATTTAAAATCAAAAATACAAAACATTAACATAAAAATTTCGACTTTATGCCAAAAAATCGGCCTCTTGGACCATAGTGCAAGGGTGAAAATGTAAGTGCCAACGATGCGATAAAAATGATGTTTAGCTTCTTTAACAGCCGCCTCCCACAAGCCCCCAAAGTGAGGCGATCGAGGGGGGATGAACTTCCAATCGATCCCACTGGAAACGCATAAATTTGATACAGCCGACGTATGAGGATCGCTGAGGAACAGCTGCCGAAGTTTCAAAAGCTCATTCTTTGCTCCTACAAAATTTGTCGCATTATCTGACCAGATGATCCGAGGTTTTGGACGCCGACTTATGAATCGCCTTAATGCCGCCAAAAAAGATGCTGTGGACAAATCCCGAACAACTTCCAAATGAGCCGCCTTGGTGCTGAAACATACGAAGACAGCTATATAGCATCTGATGGGAGGCCTGCTTCTGACTTCCGACTTGTGATAAAAGGGTCCGCAAAAATCCACGCCCGTTGTTTGAAATGCTGGATTAGCCCTTACGCGATCCTCAGGCAAACTTCCCATGATATGCTCCCTCAGCACTGGCTTCAATCGAAAACAACGAACATTTGCGGATGATGCCTGCCACATATTTACGCCCGCCAATAGGCCAGATTGACGAAGCAATCCGAGCAATCCTTGCGCTCCTGCGTGTAGAAATTTTTAATGGAAAAAAACGATAATAGAGACGGTGACAGGATGTTCCTTGGGAAGCAAAATTGGGCGCCTTGCGTCATAGTCCAATTAGGAATTTTGGAGCCGGCCTCCAACCTGAATCAATCCAAAACCGTCCAGAAATGATAAAACCTGCCTTCTGGTGAGGGCTCTTATCTCTTCCGAAAATTGCTGCTGCTGTATTGCCCTTATGAGTAGGTGCGTGCCATTTTTGACGTCATTTACGGTAAGTTGACCTTTCGCCCGCAGCAAGCCTTTATCCTTGAGGCTGTAAAAACGATAGATATAAGCAAAGACACGCGCATTGATCCGAATGAGTTTTGAAATTTGCAATCGTACGATATATCCCTATCCTTTGAAACAATCAATGATACATGACGACGTTCTGGCACTTCAGCCGGCAATGGCGAGCCTGTAGGCCAATCAGAGCTCCCATGAAGCAAAAATGGTGAACCAGAAATCCAAAGGTTGTTATCCATTAAATCAGTAGGCGTTGAACCACGCGATATGATGTCGGCCGGGTTCAACTTCGTGAGCACGTGACGCCAAGTCATTCCAGCAGTGAGCTCCTGAATCCGCTCAACTCGATTAGAGACAAATATATTAAAATTCAAGGGCGATTCCCGAATCCAAGCAAGGGCTATGGAAGAATCCGACCAGCAATGCACTTGGCATGGAACTGATAATCTTTTAACTATGGTGGAAACCAGCTCAGCTAATACGAGGGCAGCCGATAGCTCAAGCTTTGGGATAGTAATCTTTTTCAAGGGTGCGACTCTGGACTTGGAGCATAAGAGATGGCTCTGCACACTACCACCAGCTTCAGACCGCATGTAAACACACGCACCATATGCTGACTGACTCGCATCACAAAACGCATGAATTTCCACTCTGGATTTCTGACAAAGCACGTAACGTGGAAATTTGAAATTCCTAACCATCGACAGCTGCGAGGTCAGCTCGGTCCACGACGTATGAAGATCCTGGGGCAGACTTTCGTCCCAGTCCAACTTGAGGTTTTCGTTCCATAACGACTGCATAAATATTTTTGCCTTTGTGATAATGGGAGAAATGAGTCCTAAAGGATCGTAGAACCTGGCTATTGTGGACAGAACCGAATGCTTCGATATTGGACCCGCAGCGGCCGCGACATGAACGAAATTGAACAGAAGATTGTCCGTGGTGGGATCCCAAACTAGGCCAAGAGCCTTAGTTACCTCTGTCCCGTCGTGAAAAGTAAAGCACTTCTCGAGGTCCGCCTCAGATTCGCCTTCTAAAGCAGCGACTTCATTCGAACACCATTTACGTATGGGAAAACATCCTTTCGAGAGTAGCTTTTTCACCTGATGACGAATCTCGATGACCGAATCTATGCTGTCGCCTCCTGATATGAGATCATCGACATAAAAATCTCTTCGAACGGTATCGGCACCAAGCGGAAACAATGACTCTTCATCATTTGCCAATTGATGCATAGCACGAATTGCCAAAAAGGCGGCAGGCTTGGTCCCGTAAGTAACTGTCTTCAACTTGAACACCTGAACTTCTTCCTTTGGGTCGTTGCGCCATAGGATGCATTGCACATGCTGATCGGGATGGGAAACGCGTACGCAGCGGTACATTTTGCAGATGTCGCCACACAAGGCGACTTTGAAAAGACGGAAACGAAGTAGTGCTATCAGAATTCATTTAATGATATCCCAGACGCTGTTTTGGCAGAACCATCGAACACTACACGTAGCTTGGTGGTTGTACTGTCCAGCTTATGGACGCAATGGTGAGGCAGGAAGTACTGAGGGAGGTCTGACTGACGTGTAGTTGGCGACATGTGTCCCAAATCCAGATACTCCTGAAGAAATTTCGCATATTTTGTCTTAAGTTCCGGATTTTTTGCTAGCCTTCTCTCCAAATTTAGAAATCTACTCCAAACTGATTCTAGTTGGCAACCGTACGGAATAAGCTCCGGAATTTAGGCGAACGTAGTTCGCAACAAAATGCTGTTCACACTGAACATCCTCCTCCGAAATTGATGAGGGCGAATAATCTCCGTCTACTTCCCAAAACCGTCTTACGATTTCGCACAAATTGGCCTCATCAGCGAAGATGCTAGGGGAACTTTCAACAACTGCTAGCGCCGCACGACTATTCCCGCTGCTATTAATGCTTCCTGACACTATCCAGCCAAGTTTCGTCTTCTGCAATGTTGGTAATTGGTCCGACAGTCGAATCTGCCCGACGCACATTAACTCGAAAAACAAACCAGCACCTATCAACAGATCGACCCGCTGGAGCTTAGAGAAGTTGGGGTCCGCCAGCTTGACATTATTCGGCATTGGCCAATCCTTTGCGTCTAGTCCGAAGTTAGGCTGCATTCCTGTGATTGAGGAGGTTATAATCGCAGAGAGAGAACCGCGATACTTTGCGTCTTGAGATTGCAGAACGATATTTACAGCCTTGTTCGAAGGTAGAATTGATTCTCCAATGCCGACAATTTGAACATGCGACGGATGAGGATCCAACTGGAGCTGATTTGCGAGCCTCGATGTTACAAAGTTAACCTGAGAAGCGGAATCCAAAATGGCACGACATGGGATAAACGATCCACAACGTCCTTTGATGTATACGATTGCGGTAGCTAGCAACACATGTTGGCTAGGCAGAGAGTTGGAGCTTGAGGGGCGAGGGCTGGAAGATTTGCTTGCTACTAGGGCACTTGCAGGATCATTCTCGTTCGATACCACGGTCGGTGACGGCAACTCAGCATCAGCGCCTGATTGCATGTGGAGCAGTGTGTGATGCTTGGCCTGACACTGCCTACATGTCCCCGACCTGCAACGCTGCAATGGATGACCTTTTTTGAGGCAGTTTAGACATAAGTGGCTCTTCTTTGCCTCCTTGTATCGCGAAAAAACAGGGAGATTTAGAAAAGCTTGACATCGGGATATGGAATGATCGGAGGATTTGCAATAATTGCATGCGGCGTTAGTATGGTCTTTAATGGAGGTGATAAGGGTGATAGGTTTGTTTTCTCCCACCTGCTGGCTCTGATTTGTTACCATAGCCGATTCCAGATTTTCCAACATCCGACACTTCTTCTCCAAGAATGAGGACATGTCCGACCAGAGAGGCAATCTTGAGGTCGAAGGCTCTCCTCCCATTTCACCTGCGTCTTGTGATCCAATTTCCTGCTTACGATGCAAACGAGCAATCCATCCGAGATTTCCTGAGGTGTTGCCAAAGTCCGAAGGGCACGTAAATGCGCGTTGATTTTGTCGCTGAGCGCACGCAGACCGTTGGCCGAGCCCTTCTCCACCCCTTGCAGCCCGAAAATAGCCTTTATGTGTGCCTGAAAATGCATAAGCTTATTATCGAATCGCAACTTTAATAAATTTAACGCCTCTTCATAATTTTCCTGAGAAAGACCCAAAGAACGAATCGTATCCAGCGCAGCTCCATCTAGGCATCCACGCAAATATTGGAATTTCTCGATGACTGGTATACGTGAATCATTGTGCACCATTGTCGTAAACATCGAGTGGAATTCTGGCCAGTCCATATAGTCCCCACCAAATCGCGGGAGCTGCAACTCAGGCAGCCGAGAACGGCCAATAACGTCATAGGCAAACGCAGATGAATGCTCCTCGAGAGGGTGCCGCGCCGTGGAATGCGCAGCATTAACCGTGCGAGAAACCGCCAACTCCCGTGACAGCTTGGACCTGACCTTGATGTAAATATTGGCGAAGTCCAGTCGGGCGTCATTGGCTAACTGCAGTAAGTCTAGCCTTTCAAGGCTCGTTTGAGCGGCACCAAAATCCGCATTCATTTGCTCGATCTGCTCTAGGCGAGCTTGAAGCTCCGTTTCATCCAGATCAGCCAGCTCTTCCTTGGTGAGAAACCTGTCCATGGCATTTAATTGACGCGCGATTGCCTCCGCCTTTTGCCTATAAAAATCAATTTCACTAGGCATGACCGCGTTCGCGACATTATTTGGCTCAGGTTCTGCCATGTTGGGGCTTTTCAAGTCACGAGAGAAAAGACACCCTGTATACGTATAAAACGAAAACCGCGAACCCCGCAAGCAAAGGGATTACAGCTAACCGATGTAGCTGTGCGAGCTGTCCGATTCCGCTTTGTGCTGCGTTTGTATGTGTTGGTTAGTTCACTGCACTGCCCAATGCACTGCACTGAACTGCCGCGACGAAAAACTGTAAAGCCAGCAACGGTGTAAACAAAGACAATATAAACACTAAGATGTCCAGCGCTCATACAATTCTGTTGTGTAGGGAGGGTTGTTTTTAAGAAGAGAGCTATCTCGCTCGCACGAACTCCAGTGCGCTCGCAAATCTAAAAATAGAATGAGCTTGCTTGTATAAGTACACACGGAACTGTAAGTACACATGTGTGTGTACGTGTGCCGAGCTGCCGAAATTGCCAGCAAAATACTTTTGAGAAGATTTCTTGAGACACAAATTTATTTGCTGAGTGTTGCTTGTTGACGTGTTGACGCGACGAACTAATACCCTATAGACAATTAATATAATTTGATGTTATATCTGATATTTTATTTTTATTTATTTGATGTGGCTTGCAAAGCCAAGTCCGGCATGAGATCTTATATAGTGCTAGCTGCGGGGGCCATCGACTACAGAGTTAATTGGGTGTGTATAAGTTTTAAAGTTAAGATATGTACAGATATATATTATGTTTTAAATTTGTTTAAGTTTAGATTTCGTGATATACATTTGTTTCTTTTAAATATTCTATTATTAGTTTGATGTTTTCTTTGGATGGGTTAGTTAGATACTGGGTGATATTTGGATTTTTAAATATTTTTAGTTTAATTTGTGTAGTTGCAGGGCATAGGTTGAGGATGTGCTCCATGGTTGCTGGAGTATGTGACTGGCAGATCGGGCAGTTTCGTGACGCTGTGGGATCCAGGTAGTGTTTGTGTGTAAGTTTTGCGTGACCCAGTCGGAGTCTGGTGAATTTTATTTGGTCGAGTCGCTTTGTTTGTTGCTGTATTAAGTTTGAGTAATGGGATGTGCGTGTGTTGTTGGTGTTAATGTTTCGGTACCAACTGTTGCATTTCGAGACAAGGTTTTTTGTGTTTTGGGCTAGTTGTTCTTTTAAAAATCTGTTAATATCTGTAGTATTAAGGTTGTCGGTGTAAATTAGTGGCATTTTTAAGGCTGATTTTGCTGTTTTGTCTGCCAGTTCATTTCCTTTGATGTTACTGTGTCCTGGTGTCCACAGAATTTTTATTTTTGGATTGTGTGCTATGAGGATTGATCGGATGGTGGCTGGGTATGTGTTGTTGTTGCTTGTGTTGGCTATTGCCTCGATTGCACCAAGGGAGTCTGAGCAGATTACAAACTTGCCCCTTTTTTTTGCTGTTAATTTTGCTGCTTCAAGTATGCTTATAATTTCGGCTGTTTGTATTGAAGAGTATGTTGGTAGACTTCCGTATTTTAATATGTCTGTTTCTGAGGTGACTGCAAACGTTGTAATAGAGTTTTGTTGGGATCCGTCGGTGTAAATAAATTTGTTGTTGTTTAGTTTGTGTTTTAGTTCGTGAAATAGTTTTCGGTATATATCGGGTGGTGTGTTATTTTTTTTGTGGATGTGCAATGATGTGTCTATTAAGTTTTTTGGTAACTGCCATGGTGGTTTTAGTTTGAGGATTTTTTGGGGACGGTAGGGTATGTTATGATATTGGCATACTTTTATTGCACGCTGTATTGTTGAGGTCCATTTTTTTTGTAAGTTTTCGCTTTTATGAATTTATGTATTGGGGTGTCTTTGGAATGTATTAGAGATTTAAAGAGTTTTGCTGTTAAGTGATCTCGTTTTTGTTCTATTGTTGGTGTGTTGGTTTCGTACAATAGGTTGTAGATCGGTGTGGTGTGAAACGCTCCTAGTGTAGTCCGGATGGCTGAGTTAAAGGTGGTTTTTAGATTGTTTAGGTTGTTTTTTGGTGTGTGTCCGTAAATGTGTAGTCCGTAGTCGATTTTCGCGATTAATAATGCTCTTGTTACATTAAGGAGAGTGTGGGTGTTGCAGTTGAAACGTGGGCTGGCTAGACATTTTATAATGTTTAATTTGTTGGAGAGTGCTGGGATGAGGGCGTTAATGTGTGAGTTCCAGTTATATTTATTGTTGATCCACAGTCCGAGTATTTTGAGTGATGTTGTGTTGTTTATGTTGGTGTTATTGTTGCAGGTAACTACACAGTTACAGTTCCGCTTTCTGCATATGTGTAAATGTTGACATTTTGTTGGTGAGAGGGATGCTCCTGAGTAGGTGCACCAATTTTCTATGTCTGTGAAGAGTGGTTGTAGGTTGAAATTTGTATTTTTTATTTTTCTTAGGTTTAGGATTAAAAAGAAATCATCTGCGTATGCGCTGAAGTTAATTTCCTTGTGAAGTGCGATGATATTGGTCAACCTATTGTATGCTATAAGAAATAGAACGACAGATATAGGAGAGCCCTGTGGTATTCCGTTTTCAAGAGGGTGTATAGCCGATGTGTTTTTTCCTGTTTTCACTGTAATTTTTCTGTTATTCTTTTTCTGGAAACTTAAACAATTTAATTCTTGGAAAATCGCGCCTAGATTTTTGGCAGTGGGAAAGGCTGCACCGTTGTCCACCGAACTTTTCCCTTTTTTTCTCTGCCATAGTCAAAAAAGCCTTCAAAGAGGCTATGAAAAATGTTTGTAATGGATATATAGGATAGAGCGGTCTCCCCCAAAGGAAAAACTCAAAGATCAATAGAAATTTAATTGAAAATAATAAAATTGGGAAAAGTTCAAGGAAATAATAATAAAATAATAAAACCAATGTTCAAACCAATCAATAAGCAGCAGCAACACGTAAAATTGGCGCGCACAAATTACAAATTAATGAGAAAACACAACCAAATGAATTTTTGGCAGAAAACTTTACTGTTTTAGCACTAAAAAGCACAATTAAAACACGCTCTTATTGTTTTATATGTCACTGATGCAACTGATCAACTTTTAATCAATGGGAAAACGTTTAAATATTAAAAAAGTTACAAAATCTAACACTCGGCAGCTCAATTCAATTGTGTGCTTTCAGCAAACGCAAGAAAAGAAAACAAAAGGGAGAACGGAAAATTTGGCGCGCTTTTTTCCGCAAAATGGAGTGCGCGCAAAAGAATAAAATTCGAACAGCACAAAATCATGTAGCTAATATTTTATTTATTATCAAATTTTATCAAATCAAACACTAAAAATGGGTAAAATATATAATATATTATTACATATATCTAATAAATAAAAAAGTTCATATATAAATACATATTTACATACATAAATCTGTTATTGCTTATTGACGCGACGAACTAATACCCTATAGACAATTAATATAATTTGATGTTATATCTGATATACATTTTGCGTTTGTATATATTTACATTCGTTCATTATATTCGTTTATAGTACATTAAACAAAATTAGCATATAAAGGATATACAAAATATACAATTTTTTATATTTTGGGCATGCGTCATCGGAAAATCATAATCTCCATTCAATTCTAAAGTAATGGGTATTTTCTTCGACAGCGGCGTCGTCAACAACCAATACAAACAAGCAGCCATACAATATGTGCACACATACAGTTAAAGCTCAGCCTCACGTACAGAACGTGTGAAACTAAAGCGCTCTCTGTCTCTCCGTCGATCTGTCTCTCTCTAATTTACGCTGGAACATTTGAAAATTCCAGCCAGTCAGGAATTGAGCTCAAAATTTTGTATGGCGCGGCATATCTTAGTGTTTATATTGTCTTTGGTGTAAATGTGTATATATGAATGTATGCTTTGGCACCGAATTGTGCGCAAGACACCGAAAATTTTGCTGAGGCTTTCGAACTCCTATCTGACTCCGCTATCCAGACGATCACGTTGGGGTCACCAAATTTTATGTGCGGATAATGCTTTTTATCCCCGATCGGCCGAATAATTATTTCAAATAAATAAAACGCGGCGCAGAAATAAAATTACGAATGTTCTTTAATGATGTGTGAACGGCGAGTGGCCCTTGCTTGCCCTTCTCATTTCGAGCATTGCTGCTCCGATCGCTGGGAGCAGCTTCGCTTCGCTCGGCAAACATAGATAACATAGATAAAAGAGCAGAGCGAGCTTTGAGAGAGCGTTTAGTAGGGCAAGCAAGCGCAAGAATTTACAATAACAATTTTGTTTATTTGCGGCTATTTGGCAAGCCACTATTCGGCGGGGGTCTGCTCCGAACAGTAGCTATAATAATGATCCGATCTGATCCAGATTCAACATTCTGATAGAAATGACCATTCTCTATGATTCTGCGTTTTTAGTTTTCTCGTATCTTCAAAATTGTGTACGCCACAGACTTTCGTCCTTTGTGCGGGCGGAAAGGGGCGGGGCGAAATTTTGAAATACACTTGGAGTAGTGTGATAACACAAGAGACTGGATACAAAACTTGGTTGCTCTAGCTTTAATAGTCTCTGAGATATAGGCGCTAATGAAGACGGACAGACGGACGGACGGACAGACGGACGGACAGACGGACGGACAGACAGACATGGCTATATCGACTCGGCTATTGATGCTGATCAAGAATATATATACTTTATGGGGTCAGAAACGCTTCCTTCTGGGCGTTACACACAACCGTTATCACCACAAATCTAACCCCTATACTCTTCGGGTACCGGGTATAATTATTGTTTATTGTTTATTGTTTATTTTGTTTAAAGTTTAACAATGTACAGTTAAACTGTAAGGGTAAAATGACATATCAACTAATTAAACTAAAGGGCCAATGCTAATACTCAGACCCGGTGGGGCTGATTATCGGCTCAGTAGTCGATAAGATCCCACCAACAGCCAAATTTAGGTAAGAGAAGAGCCGGTAGCCGAACAATTCCCAATTAAAGCAATTTAAATTAAATTAAGTTATTGATTAAGATAATTTTGACCATATTAGAACTAGTATCAAAGGAAAACAGATGGAAAAATTGGTTATAGTTACGGCAAAGGCTACGGAAAGATTCATAATCCGAGTAGTTAGAAAGACAGAGTTGGAGATGAAGAGGGAAGTAATGCCTAGTCGGGCGGAAAGGAACAGCAATACTAATAAGGTTGATGAGGGCAGTTGATTCGACCTCACCAGAGAGAAGCTTATGGAGGAAGAGAACACCTTGGCAGGTTCTACGGGATTTAAGAGAGTGGAGATTAATTAGGCGCAACCTACTTTCATAAGAAGGGAGATGGATCGAAGGGTCCCAATGGAGTCCCCGGAGGGCAAAGATGAGGAACTGTTTTTGTACTGATTCGAGCATATCCTGAAATTTTTGGTAATGAGGAGACCAGACACAAGAACCATATTCCAAGATAGGCCGGACCAGAGAAACATACAGAAGTTTTGTAGTATACGGGTCGGTAAATTCCTTAGACCATCTTTTGACAAATCCAAGGACTCCTTTGGCTTTGTTAGAGATAGTAGAGATATGAGAGTTGAAACATAGGTTAGGTACAAAGGTAATGCCCAAGTCGTTAACTTTGAAAAGGCGTTGAAGGATAGAGTTATTGATAGAGTAGTCGAAAAGGTATGGCTTATTGCGGTGAAAAGTCATTATATAGCATTTAGAAATGTTAAGAGGTAGAATGTTGATTAGGCACCAGTTGTTAAGGGCATCAAGATCAGATTGCAAAGATAGTGGGGACAAGGGGTCACTGTAGGAAAAACATAGCTTAACGTCATCAGCATACATTAGGACACGGGAATGAGATAACATTTGTGGAAGATCGTTAATAAATAGGTTAAATAGCAAGGGACCCAGATGGCTACCTTGAGGAACCCCCGATGAGACAATAACAGGTTTAGAGAGAGAGGAGTTAAAGCAGACACGTTGTGAGCGGTTACAAAGGTAGGAATTAGTCCAATATAGAAGCTTAGTCGGGAACCCTAGAAGAGACAGTTTATGAATAAGTAGATTATGATTGACAGAGTCGAAGGCTTTACTAAAGTCAGTATAAACGACATCAGTTTGACACTGTTTAGCAAAACCCGAAGTTACAAAGGTGGAAAATTCAAGGAGATTAGTGGAAACTGAGCGACGTTTAATGAATCCATGCTGAGATTCAGAGAATACAGAACTACAAAAATGTTGCAGCTGAGAAGTGATGATTTTTTCAAAGAGTTTAGGAATGGCAGATAAATTGGAAATACAGCGGTAGTTAGAGACATCAGATTTAGATCCCTTCTTATGAAAGGGTACTATATAGGATTCTTTCCAGACGGTGGGAAAGTCACCAGTCTTGAGAGACAAGTTGAAAAGTTTTAGGAGAGGCACACAAAGAGATTCAGCACAAAGTTTTAGAACAGCACTCGGAACCGAGTCTGGCCCAGTGGAGAACGAAAACTTGCACGATTTTAAATTTGTTAGGAGACCATCATAGTCGATGAAGGGGGGAAGGATACAGTTAGAACTATTTATAGGGATAGGATAAGAGTAACTACTACTAAAGTCGTTCGATGAGGCTAGGATAGAGGGAGAGTTAGTGGAAGGGACAGAGTAGCAACGTTGGAAGAAGGAAGCGAACAGGTCAGCAATATCACAATCCTTATCAGCATAAGTACCATTTAAGTGTAGAGAAGAAGGAAATCGGGAAGATTTACGTTTAGAATTTACAAACCTGAAGAATTGTTTAGGGTCAAACCATTTTTGGAATTTTTATATACATATGATTCCATTTTTGTTTACATATGATTTTTACATCTACTTCCACATTTCGTAATGTACATGTATAACTACATATTCGAGACGTACAAGTGTTTGCGAGAGAGAGAGGTAATGAGAAGCGCTTGGCAGGCGTTGCGTAGCGACTGAAATTTAATTTGTTCCTTCTGTCCATAATAATGATTCGACCTGATCCAGATTCGGCAGTCTGGTTGACACGTTTTTGGTTTTCTCTTACCTTAAAAATGGTGGATTCTACAGATTTTCATCCTTTGTGGGGGCGGAAGGGGGTGTGGCAATAATTTGAAATAAACTCGTGCTGGTTGGATATCACAGGAGTTTGGATAGAAAGTTTGGTTGCTCTAGCTCTTATAGTCTCTAAAAACTAGGCGTCAAAAAATACGAATGGGCAAAGCAGTCGGGGTCGCGTGTGAGAGAGAGCGAGAGGGAACGATGACTTTCGAAATGGTTTTCTTTATTGTAGCTATAATAATGATCCGATCTGATCCAGATTAAACACTCTTATAGAAATGGCCATTCTCTATGATTCTGCGTTTTTAGTTTTCTCGTATCTTCAAAATTGTGTACGCCACAGACTTTCGTTCTTTGTGCGGGCGGAAAGGGGCGGGGCGAAATTTTGAAATACACTTGGAGTAGTGTGATCACACAGGAGACTGGATACAAAACTTGGTTGCTCTAGCTTAAATGGTCTCTGAGATATAGGCGCAAATGAAGACGGACAGACGGACGGACGGACGGACAGACGGACGGACAGACAGACATGGCTATATCGACTCGGCTATTGATGCTGATCAAGAATATATATACATTATGGGGTCGGAAATGCTTCTTTCTGGACGTTACACACAACCGTTATCACCACAAATCTAACCCCTATACTCTTCGGGTACCGGGTATAATTAAGTCAAACCATTTTTGGAATTTTTATATACATATGTTTCCATTTTTGTTTAACTATGATTTTTACATCTGCTTCTACATTTCTACATGACATGTATAACTACATATTTGAGACGTATAAGTGTTTGCGAGAGAGAGAGGGAATGAGTAAGCGCTTGGCAGGCGTTGCGTAGCCACTGAAATTTAATTTGTTCCTTCTGTCCATAATAATGATTCGACCTGATCCAGATTCGGCAATCTGTTAGACACGGCCATTTCCCATGATTCTGCGTTTTTCGTTTTCTCTTACCTTAAAAATTGTGGATTCCACATATTTTCGTCGTTTGTGGGGGCGGAAGGGGGCGTGTCAAAATTTTGAAATACACTTGTGCTGAATTGATATCACAGGAGTTTGGATAGAAACTTTGGTTGCTCTAGCTCTTATAGTCTCTGAGATCTAGGCGCTCATTTAAACGAATAAGCAAAGCAGACAGGGTGGCGTGTGAGAGAGAGCGAGAGGGAACGATGACTTTCGAAATGGTTTTCTTCATTGTAGCTATAATAATGATCCGATCTGATCCAGATTCAACACTCTGATAGAAATGGTCATTCTCTATGATTCTGCGTTTTTAGTTTTTTCGTATCTTCAAAATTGTGTACGCCACAGACTTTCGTTCTTTGTGCGGGCGGAAAGGGGCGGGGCGAAATTTTGCAACACATTTGGAGTAGTGTGATCACACAGGAGACTGGATACAAAACTTGGTTGCTCTAGCTTAAATGGTCTCTGAGATATAGGCGCAAATGAAGACGGACAGACGGACGGACGGACAGACGGACGGACAGACAGACATGGCTATATCGACTCGGCTATTGATGCTGATCAAGAATATATATACATTATGGGGTCGGAAATGCTTCTTTCTGGACGTTACACACAACCGCTATCACCACAAATCTAATATACCCTTATAATCTTCGAGTACCGGGTATAAAAACTGAAGCATTAATCAATTCGGAGATGCCCAACATAGAGGATGACAATATGTCACAAGTCTCTGGCGATACTCAACAGAGCCAGCCATCCATGTCAGAAACTATGCAGCAGTCGATAGTTGATGCAATTAGAGTAGCTATGGTAGAGCAGACCCGAATTCTGGCAACCAGCATGGCTGTTCAAACTAACCGGCTAGTTCGAGCCATCTCTGATGGACTTCAAAGTACATCTTCAGTACCTGCTGCAAACGTAGCTACAGCTCGGATGCAGCCTGTAGCTGAAATAGAGCAACAGACGATGGAGCAACATTTCCGTCTATCCACTAGTGAACAGTTACCAGTGGCAGGGTTTAGTCAAGCGGTAAATAATTCGTCACCGGTTATACCCGGAGTACCGAACTTGGGGCAGATTCGAAATGTTGGTTCAGGGATTTCCAGAGTTTTAGCAGCTTCATCCCTTCGTGCAGATCAGGTTAGCCAGAAATTATCCAAGTGGAAATTAAGATTTACAGGAAAGGCTAGAATGTCCATTGAGGACTTCATTTATCGCATTGAAGCGTTAACAAAGCAAACTTTGGACGGTAACATTGATATAACAGCCCGATACGCTAGTAACCTATTTGATGGGAGAGCCAGTGAATGGGTTTGGCGCTACCACAAAAGCGTCCCTGAAGTTCGTTGGAAAGATTTATGCGTAGCCTTGAGAGGACAATTTAAAGACGATAGAACAGATAGAAATAGCCGAACAGAGATAGAGTTAAGAAAGCAGCGGCCAAACGAATTATTTGATTTTTACGGTGCTATTGCAGCCTTGGCAGATAAACTGTCTGAACCCATGTCTGAGGCAACCTTGGTTGAGACGTTGCGAGCAAATCTTGTGGCTGATATTCAACATGAGATTTTGTATGAGTCTGCTGCGACTGTGGAATCCTTACGTCACCTTGTCCGAACGCGAGAAATTTTCATGAAGTCCGTAGCTAAGTCAAAGCTTTCCCTTGCTGCTCCACGAGCTTTACCACGCCGCCAAGTGAATGCTAGACGGATCCATAAACCCAAATATTGAAGAATTATCTGAAAAAGAGGATCTTGATATTTTGGCAATAGAGTTGGTTTGTTGGAATTGTGGTGGCAAAGGCCATCGGTATCAAGAATGCATGGCAGAACGCAGGATATTTTGCTATGGCTGTGGCAGGGCAGATACTTTTAGGCCCAGTTGTAGAAAATGCAACCCCAACATTGCAAAAAACTCGATATCGCGTGCACCACCGAAAAATGCACGCAAACACCTGGTCAACCAAGCGACCAATACTGAATAAGTGATTGTCCCCTTTCCACGGAACCTATTATACCAGATGTACCAAACAGCGTATCCGCTGATCCCCTTGATAGACCCCTAAACCAATCCCAGCGTCGCAGAACAGAATTTAAGAAAAAAACGAGTGGGAACGTTGTGATCCGCGGCAAAGGCCGCGGCTCTACCTTATACCCGGTACTCAGTCAGTATATACATACATACATATATGAGCCTACGATTTATGAAATTTATTATATGTTCTCAAAAGGAACAAAAATAATTTTTAAAAATAAAAAAATGAATTTTTTTGAATTTTTTTACATGTTTCCATTTTTGTTTACATATGCTTTTTACATCTGCTTCTAAATTTCTACATGACATGTATAACTACATATTTGACACGTACAAGTGTTTGCGACAGAGAGAGAGGGAATGAGTCAGCGCTTGGCAGGCGTTGCGTAGTCACTGAAATTTAATTTGTTTCTTCTGGCCATAATATTGATCCGACCTGATCCATATTCGGCAATCTGGTAGATATGGTAATTTCCCATGATTCTACGTTTTTGGTTTTGATTTTTCTTAAAAATTGTGGATTCCACAGATTTTCGTCTTTTGTGGGGGCGGAAAGGGGCGTGGCAAAATTTTAAAACAAACTCGTGCTGGTTTGGTATCACAGGAGCTTGGATAGAAAGTTTGGTTGCTCTAGATTTTATAGTCTCTGAGAACTAGGCGACACAAAATACGAATGGGCAAAGTGGATGGGGTCGCGTGTGAGAGAGAGCGAGAGGGAATGATGACTTTCGAAATGGTTTTCTTCATTGTAGCTATAATAATGATCCGATCTGATCCAGATTCAACACTCTGATAGAAATGGTCTTTCTCTACGATTCTGCGTATTTAGTTTTCTTGTATCTTCAAAATTGTGTGTGCCACAGACTTTCGTTCTTTGTGGGGGCGGAAAGGGGCGGGGCGAAATTTTGAATTACATTTGGAGTAGTGTGATCACACAGGAGACTGGATACAAAACTTGGTTGCTCTAGCTTTAATAGTCTCTGAGATATAGGCGCAAATGAAGACGGACGGACGGACGGACGGACAGACGGACAGACAGACATGGCTATATCGACTCGGCTATTGATGCTGATCAAGAATATATATACTTTATGGGGTCGGAAACGCTTCCTTCTGTGCGTTACACACAACCGTTATCCCCACAAATCTAATATACCCTTAAACTCTTCGAGTACCGGGTATAATTAGACTTGAAAGGAGTCTGCTGTGGAATCCAAGGAACTCCGCTTCTATATTGTACCTTCTCTGACGGGGGATCTCTACCTAGGAATTGATTTTTGGACAATTTTCGACATGTTACTTTTTACACCTGATGAAACAAATTTAGATTAAAATTTCATACTCTAAGCATGGTTTAGGAAAGACCTCTGTTATTACTCACGCTATAGATGTGGGCGATGCAAAACCGGTCAAACAACGCCACTACGCATTGTCGCCAGCAACTGAGAAATTAATGTACGAAGAGTTAGACCGTATGATCAACATGGGAGTAGTACAAGAGTCAAACAGCTCGTGGTCTTCGCCCGTAGTATTGGTTAAAAAGCCTGGCAAGGTTAGGTTGTGTATCGATTGCAGAAAAGTAAACTCATTTACAGTTAAGGATGCTTATCCAATGCCTCTTATAGACGGAATTCTGAGTAGACTACCAAATGCTGAGTTCGTCACAAGCATTGATCTAAAGGATGCATTTTGGCAAATACCTCTTGATCGAAACTCTCGTGACAAGACAGCGTTAACCGTCCCTAGCTAGATGATCCTAGAAAATCCTAGAAATTCCCTAGAAAATGATCTGATTTTTCGAAAGACTCAGGCGATATTATTATTGGCCAAACTTGGCTGCAGATGTAATTCATAATTCATAAATAATTGCCATATCTGTAAAGCCACAAAGCATTCAAATCAACCCTTAAAACCTCCGATGGAAAATACGGGACTGCCTTCTAGGTGCTATCAAAAACTGTTTGTAGATTTCTTAGGACCTTATCCGAGAAGCAGGTCTGGCAAAAACAGGTCTGTTCCGAAAACTCCCGAAGCCTTTTAGGAGATGGCGAATCCACTCTCTTGAGCCCAAGAATTTTCTTGATTTGTGCCTGAAAAACAAGTCATTTGTTATTAAAACGGTTATTAAGTATATCCAGAGCCACATGAAAATTGGCACTGGTAAGTTCCAACGATCGAATCGAATCCAAAGCCAAATCAGAAAGGCTAGAGCGAAGGTGTTGGGACTTCTCGATGTCGCTGCCGCATCCGCGTCAATGACCGAATTGAACATGGGCATAAAGTCCATCCACCGGAAAACGTAGGTCTCTTTAGCTCAGGAAATCGCTGCTTGTTAGCCATGATGATGGTACTATGTATGTCCAGAATGGTTTGGTAGGGTAATCGAATTGGCAGCAGCGCGTTGTATCGCAAGTGACCGTCACAATATTTCCGCAAGCGCCTGTATTCGGATCGCTGTCCATGCTTAACGGTGTGAAATGCAACAAAACAGCGGAGCATAGATAACCGTACAAAAGCGAAAGAGAGTGAAGTGCCTGCGGCTGAACATAGAATAAGAGATTCGACGATTAAACTGACGGAATCTCAGACGCCCGTACTCTCGCTGAATTTGCACATAAGCTGCTTTTTATTCTGCACCAAATTTTTTTTTTGTGGTTGAACTGCACAGAATCGAGTATATTGTCCAATTTATATGTTTTTAAATCAACCGCGATCAGACAATGCCCATAATCACGTCGCGGTCAATTTTTGAGATGCCAAGCTTTTTGTTACCTATTTTTATCCAAAATAATGACAAAAAATGTTTCAACTTAAAATGTTTCTTTATACCGGCGGTTAGCGGAATTTCTTGAAGTTTGCCCGGCCAGATAAATGTTCGAGAGATGATATGCAACCATTGCGCAGAGAGATTAGCAAAGAACTATCTAGCAACGTTGGCAAATATGAAGCTAGAGCCGAAACGGCGTCTGCAGATCACCCTTTTACAAGAGAGCGCAGAACCGCTGCCAAACGATAGCGTGTATAATACATAAAATAGTTATGTTAACAATCATGGTTTTATGATATGATTATGCTTCAGCGGCTGGCCTTAACAAAACCATTAAAATAAAAACATTTTTCAAAAATATTTATAAACGAGGGGGAACGTTGTGAGCCGCGGCACAGGCCGCTGCTCTACTTTATACCCAGTACTCAGTCAGTATATTCATACATATATGAGCTTACGATTTATGCAATTTATTATATATTCGCAAAAGGGACGAATTAAATTTTGGGCAAAAAATAATATTTCAAAAAATGAAGTCAAACCATTTTTGGAATTTTTATACATGTTTCCATTTTTTTTTACATATGCTTTTTACATCTGCTTCTACATTTCATAATGTACATGTATAACTACATATTCGAGACGTACAAGTGTGTACGAGAGAGAGAGGGAATGAGAAGCGCTTGGCAGGCGTTGCGTAGCGACTGAAATTTAATTTGTTCCTTCTGTCCATAATAATGATTCGACCTGATCCAGATTCGGCAGTCTGGTTGACACGGTCATTTTCCATGACTCCGCGTTTTTGGTTTTCTTTTATCTTAAAAATTGTGGATTCCACAGATTTTCGTCCTTTGTGGGGACGGAAGGGGGCGTGGCAAAATTTTGAAATAAACTTGTGCTGAATTGATATGACAGGAGTTTGGATGGAAAGTTTGGTTGCTCCATCTCTTATAGTCTCTGAGAACTAGGCGCTCATTTGGACGAATAAGCAAAACAGACAGGGTCGCGTGTGAGAGAGAGCGAGAGGGAACGATGACTTTCGAAATGGTTTTCTTCATTGTAGCTATAATATTGATGATGCGATCTGATCCAGATTGAACACTCTGATAGAAATGACCATTCTCTATGATTTTGCGTTTTTAGTTTTCTCGTATCTTTAAAATTGTGTACGCCACAGACTTTCGTTCTTTGTGAGGGCGGAAGGGGGCGGGGCGAAAAGTTGACACATTTGGAGTAGTGTGATCACACAGGAAACTGGATACAAAATTTGGTTGCTCTAGCTTTTATAGTCTCTGAGATATAGGCGCAAATGAAGACGGACAGACGGACAGACGGACGGACGGACGGACGGACAGACAGACATGGCTATATCGACTCGGCTATTGATGCTGATCAAGAATATATATACTTTATGGGGTCGGAAACGCTTCCTTCTGGGCGTTACACACAACCGTTATCCCCACAAATCTAATATACCCTTATACTCTTCGAGTACCGGGTATAAAAATGCCACATTTTGCCACATTTCTTGAAATTTGACTTAATAGATTATAACCTCAAATGTATCAAATTTTAATTTGAAAGCCTAATAATTTCCAGACGGTAAGCTGAAGCTACAAAGTGTTTAGGTCCGATTTATAGATGCACCTATGTGCTTTTCAGAATTGCACAGTTGAATGCAACCAGATGTGAGACACTTAAGTTATGTTAATAAAAGAAGGCCTACCTCTGAAAAAATCTAAAAATAACACTAAAATAAAATTTCAGATTTTAAAAATTAAAGAAAAAAAGAAATATAATTCTTTAAAGATTTTAAAAGCTCCAAATCTATAAAAATAACTCTTTTGGTTCACAGCGGAAATAAAAAGTTCACTTTTGTTCACTAATGCCCTTTAAATATGCCTTAATAAAAAAAAGGCGGTGCCACACCAATTTTTTTTTTGCAAATCCACTTCCTGTTGATTACATATATCCAACAAAAAAAAACCAAATAAAAAAATATCATTCCGTTCGCGAGTTATTAATTTTGGCCAACAAAAGTGGTCTCTGGGACCATAGTGCAGTGGCGGCAAATATTACAGTGCAAAGTGCAAACATAAATGAAGTAATTAGTGATGCCAATAATAAAGAAAATGAAATCTCAGGTACTTCAAATATTGTGTCGTTGGCAAATTTTTTTAAGGAAAGGAATGAAAGGGAGATTATCCTATTCAATGAAAATCATGTCGGCGAAGCTGCAGTCTTAGTTTCTACCAAAGAATGTGAGGCTTTTCAAAATAAAAGGGCTAAAAATGGACTTATTCTTTTTAAAAAAATAAGTCACCTGAAAATCACAGGTTTTAAAGAAATTGTGGCTCTAGCGGCGACCTTATATAAAATCTATTTTACAAAGCCAAGTGATGCCAATAAACTAGTTAAAAATGAGGAATAAAAAAAAAGGAAATTAATAGCCTTCAAGAAATTTTGTGGAAACTTTTGGTGTAATTAGGGGTGTCCCTTAGTTTTTCTGAGGATGAAATCAAAGAAAATATTATTACGGACTTAAAGGTAAGTTCAGTTGAAAGATTATGTAGACGAGAAAGATTTTGTGATGATAAAAACAAAATGGAAATAAAATATGTGCCAACTGAGACGGCTAAAATTGGTTTTGAGGGGTCGGATATTCCCGAAAAGGTATCAATTTTCGGAGTATGCTCGATGAGGGTTACCCACTACTTCCCCAAGGTTAGACAATGCTTCAACTGTGGAAGATTGGGACACACATCTGCACGTTGTCGCTCGCCTAGTAGATGCAATAAGTGCGGTGTGCAGGAATGCGATGGTTTGTGTAACATTTTAAAATGTATCCTGTGTAATGGGAGGGATCATACAGCTAGAGATAGGGAAAGATGTCCTGTATGGGAAAAAGAAACAGACATAACAAAAATAATGACAATTAAAAAAATTGATTGTAGGGAAGTCTTAAGTACATATTCAGTGCAACAAAACTACAACAATTTGACTAATTATGAAAAAAATTACCCAGAACTTAACAAAAGCTTTCATGAAAGGCAAAACAAGGACAACAAAGTAAACGATGTGTTAAAAAAGCACAGTAATGCTAGTAGATTATTTGAAAAACCAAGGATTCCAAAACAAATACCGCATTTTCAGCTTGAGCCCTATACTAATGCTTCAAGTGACCATACTCCTATTTTTCCACCGAAAATGGGTGTTGAAAATTAAACGATAGAACGAGTAATTAAAATACTCATGCAGATGAACGGATCACCAATGAACAATGAAACTGGACAATTTAAAAAGAAAGCAACACAAAAAGAAACTCTAGGGAATAAGGACTTTTCAAGTCAAGACATAACTAAAGAGATTCATATTTTGTAATGGGAATGAAAATACTTCAGCTAAATATTCAATCATTGAAAGCCAATAAAAATTACCTAGAATTTTTCTTAAATTCAAACAGTTTTGACGTAGCAATACTCTCAGAAGTGATTTTTCATGACCTTAGCTTTAGGAAAATAGCAAATTTTGAACTTTTAGAAAAACATAGGGATGATGGCTATGGTGGAGTAGCTATAGCCTGTAGGAAAAATATTAGACTTAAAAAAATTCAATATAACTCGCAGTCTGACATTGTTCTGGCGAAATCCACGAAAAAGGATCAAAATGTGACCTTTGTGTCGATCTATTTTGAGCCTCAGATGACAATAATTGATTTTAAAAGGGAAATAGATAGATCTTTGATAGAGCATTTAGACAACTCGGAAAAGGTAATTCTTGCTGGTGATTTTAATGCCAAAAGTAAGGCTTTTGGCGATAGAACGACAAATGGCAAAGGAAGTTATTTGAAAGAAAAAATGGAGAGTGCTGATTTCAGACTAGCAAATGATGGCAGTAAAACCTTCAAAAGGAACATAGATTCGACAACTGGATCGGTGCTAGATCTAACCTTTGCAAAAGGATGTGAGATAAGGAAGTGGAAGTGTAACAGCTTTTTCCTAGGTGGAAGTCATCACCACCCAATATGTTTTGAAATTTTAAACACTTTAGGCAAACCAAGTATGATTCTCTCGAAAAGCAGGCATATGACCAACATAAAAAAAACTGATACATGTAAGGACATTGAAACCTTAACTAAAGATATAAAAAAAGGAATTAAATCTGCCACGTATAAAATAAAAGAAAATCGTACTCCAAAACTTTGGTGGGATAATAGTTTAAAGACCCTTTTCAAGGAGTTCACTGAAGCTCAACATAAAGCCTCTAATAAACCATCTTTCGAAAATTATTGTTTAGCGTTTATTTATTAGTCTAAATGACCTTGATGTAGTATTAGGTAAGGGTAAAAAAACTGCTGGTGGGATAGACCAAATCACGTATGATATGCTAAATTCTTTAAAGCCTGGTGTTAAGAAAGAGTTATTAAATTTCTATAATGCCAAAGTGAAAAACTGTGATATTCCTGCTGAATGGCGAGCAATCAAAGTGACCCCGATACCAAAAAAAAATAGAGACTTGACCAACATTAAAAATTTCAGACCATTTCTCTTATATATGTGATAGCAAAAACAATAAATAGTATGATTAAGGTTAGGCTAGAACAATATATAAATGACAACAAAATACTCCCATAGGTCATATGCCTACCAGAAAAACAAGTCTGCGGCTATGTGTATAAACGACTTGCGTATAAACTGTACATGGTGGTATTCCTCAGGGGTCCTGTCTGTCACCCTTATTGTTTAATATGTACACAAAAAGGTTACATCAAATAAATGACAGCAAAACTCATGTTCTGCAATTTGCAGATGATTTTACAATTATTTCCTATGGATATGATTTAAAAAAAGCCAATAAAAATCTTCAAAGTAAAATAAACGACTTTAACTTAATATGTAAGGATTTAGGTTTTAGTTTTAATCCAAGTAAGTCTGCGGTTTTGAATATGGCTAAGGAAAAAAAGCAACCTATATGTTAAAAAGTTGACAACATAGGCAGAGTTATAAATGCCAATATGTCAAACGTAACTCATATAAAAGAAGTAAAAAAATTCTCAAGACAAAGTGGAAGAATTATACAGCTAGCAACGACAATAAAATCCGGACTAAAACCTAGAGTAAGCACAAATATTTTCAAATCCTTTGTACGAACGAAACAAGAATATGCTATGACCACTTTTGCAGACATGGGAATAGGTGCAACAAAGGATATGGACATTGCACAGGCGGGGGTGCTAAGAAGATGTGTAGGGGTACCTCCTGACACGAGCAAACATGAAATCTTTGCGTTAGCAGGAGTAATGCCACCGTCTTTTAGGGCGAAATGGCTTACAGCCAAATAACTGTTTGAAATAAAAACTTTCAACCCTGAGTTCTTTGAAAGATACCTCAACTTTAAGGGAATTTAGATATTTTTTTAGTAACACGAGTATCTGTTACAATTACAAAGCTAGCGGAAAAATTAATATAAAAGAAAAACTTTTAAAGCAAAATAAAAATGAATATGCTGACGAAGAAATTAGAGCCAGGTTTTATGAAATTTTAATAAAATATAAAAGAGAAGGGTGGAATATAATCTCCACAGATACATCTGTCACCTCAAATGGCAGTGGTATAGGAATTTTCGAAATGCCGAGTAGGAAAACACACATGTACAAAGCGGAAATACCATTTTCATCGGGGGGGCAGAGCTAGTTGGAATCAAGCTAGCATGTGATATAGTTAAAAAAGAAAAATACAAAAAACCGTAATTAGGTGTGATGGGTTAGGTGCGATAAAGTTAGTATGTAAGTATGAAAAATACAGACTCATATATAGTGAAAGAAATTCATGACATAGTTGAGCAATCAGAAATAGATATTTTGGACATTTTATGGTTTTCTGGACACAAAGGAATCGATATAAATGAAAAAGCTGATAGTTTAGCGAAAGAAGATGTAAAAAGAGGAGAATATGTATGTGTACACCTTAGCGTAAAAGAGGCATTAAGATAAATAAATAATAAAATAAAGGAAGGCTGGAACGATGATTACACTAGTCGACACGACTTTTCCGCTGTCGCCAAAAATGACTTTTTCTGATACATTTGGATGTTTAAAATTTTTTAAAGCCTGTTTTTTTTTTTTTTTCATGGAGTAGTTTTTTTTTAAAGAATTTTTAAAAAAATTTGTGTTTTTTGTCATAGGTAGTGCTTCTATTTTTTACATAACTTAAGTTTCCTACAACTGGTTGTATTGAACTTTGCAGTTAAAAAAAGCTGACAAATGCAGCTATAAATCCGACTCAGACACTTTGTAGCTGCAACTTAACGTCTGGAAGATATTAAGCTTCCAAATTGAAATTTTTAATTTTTTTCGGTATTTTTCCCCGAAATTTTGACTTTGAAAGCTCAGGAAAAGTCGAAAAGAAAATATTTGAATGCCTTGATTTTTGGTTTTAGATAGACACATTAATTAGGCGTCATTTAAGGTATCGCTTATAAAAATATAAAAATAAACGGATAAGTTATAGCCGTTTGACCAAAACTTCATATGCCGAATTTCACCGATAAATTCCGTTAGCCGACGTGTAACTGTTTTTTTTTCCTACAAAAATACCAAAAATCTGTGTTTGTAACAGTTTTTAACGGTAAAATGGCATTTGGAATAGTGACAAACACTATCTAGATTATCATTGCGTTTCTTGCACATGATTTTCGAGATTCTGCAGGTGGTGGTGTTCTTCCACCTGCAATCTGTCCTCATTTTGGCCTGCTTCTCCAGGTCGCTTTGTAGCGTCCTTAGGGAGACCGGCACGCTTTCTGTCATATCGTTTGCCAGCCCGACGCCTTCCTTAGCCAGAACGTCCGCCTCTTCGTTTCCTTCGATGCCCTGGTGACTGGGAACCCAATAGATCTGCACTGACTTAGTCGTGCTTAGTGATTCTAGTGCCTCCCTGCTTGCCAGGACACTTCTAGAACTGACCGCGGATGACTGCATGGATTTTATCGCTGCTTGGCTGTCAACGAATATGTTAACCGTATTGTGTGGTCGCTCTGTGAGCTGAGCGACCTCTGCTGCCTTCTTGATGGCGAAGACTTCCGCCTGGAATATGCTGCATCGGTCGGGTAACTTATACGACGCCCTTATTTCAGGGTTTGTACAGTATAGGCCTGCTCCTACTCCTTCATTCATCTTGGAGCCGTCGGTGTATATGTTGAGGTGTTGAGTCTGGTCCCGTCCCGCTTTCCAGTCTTCGGGTCCCATGAGGAGGTTTGTTTTTAATTCAAGGCACGTTTGGGGATCATGTAGTCGGTTGAACTGATCATGTCCGTTCCAATTGAACTATGCCCGAATCTTTGAGGAGACATGTTCCCCGACGCAATCAAGCGCTGTGCCGCCTTGCTTGCAGTCAGCCTAGCGTAGATGTCGAGGGGGTCGATTCCGAGTATTGTTTCGAGTGCTTTGGTTGGCGTTGACCTCAGCGCTCCCGTTATACAGAGCAAAGCCTGCCGCTGGGTTCGTTCCATTAGCTTGTGGTACGTCTTCTTTTCAGTGGCTTTCCACCACACTAGGACTCCATACAGCAGAGTTGGTCGCACTACCGAGATGTAGATCCAGTGCATCAGAGCGGGCGACAGGCCGTGCATTGGTTGCATTGGTTGCCTTTTTCACCCGCTCTACTACATTGGGTCTCCATGCCAGCTTACTGTCCAGTACTGTGCCGAGGTATTTGACCTGTGCTTTTGGGGTTAGCCTTGTTTGGATGACTTTCGGGGGGACCCATGTTCGTACCTTGTATCTCTTGGTGAAGAGGATGAGGTCCGTTTTGTCCGCGTTGATACTGAGTCCTACTCCATCTGCCCACTCACATATCTCCCTGAGTGTTCGTTCCATTATGGAGCTGAGAGTCGATGGACATACACCCGTGATAAGTACGCTTATATCGTCTGCATAAGCTGTTATTTTTGGTGCTTTCCTTTCGAATCTCTTGATGAGGTTGTCGACCACCAGGTTCCATAGCAGGGGTGACAGGACTCCACCCTGGGGTGTGCCCCTGTGTGCACCTCTGACCATGGAGGCGGTGCCCCACTCTGATTGCACCCGTCTACAACTTAGAAGGTTTTTTATCCAGAGGTTGATTGACGGGTGGGTGCTGGTAGCTTCTAGGCAGTCCATTATTGCTTCTGTAGCGACGTTGTTGAATGCTCCGGATATGTCTACGAATACTCCAAGTGCATATTTCTTAGTGTTGAGGGCTTTCTCGACGGTAGCTACTAGCGAGTGCAGTGCCGTTTCCACCGATTTTCCCTTGGTGTAGGCGTGCTGGTTGGTTGACATTAGTCCGCTTACTTTGGTTCTAATATGTAGATCCAGCAGCTTTTCTAATGTTTTCAGTAAGAAAGAGGTTAGGCTTATCGGTCTGTAATCCTTGGAACTCACATGGCTGCACTTTCCTGCTTTTGGAGGAAGACAACTCTAGAGGTTCTCCATTGGATCGGGATATAGCCTGTTCTTAGGCATGCTGCGTATATCGCGAGAAGCCATGGGGTGATCACTTCTTTGGTCACTTGCAGCATGGCTGGGAATATTCCGTCCAGTCCAGGTGCCTTTATGCCCGTGAAGGAATCTATAGCCCATTGGATTTTCTTTGGGGTTATCAGATCTGTTGGGGGTGTTTGTTCCTCAGTTGCTAGGTCCTGATGCGTTTCGGCATCGGTGACCTCGGTGCATCCTGGGAAGTGGGCCTCCATTAGTGCCGTTAGGGCTTCTTTGCTGCCCTCCGACCACTGTCCGTTGTCTAGTTTGAGTTGGCTCTGTACTGTGGGTTGCTTTGACAGCAGCTTCCTCAGCCTAGCCGTTTCAGACACTTTCTCAATGCTGGAGCAGAAGTTTCTCCATGAGCTACGCCGTGCCTTACGTATCTCCTTCTTGTATTCCCTTAATAGGGTCTTGTATTCCTCATTGATGTTCTCGTCGTTCGCTAGTTTAGCGAGCTTGAAAAATTCCATGAGGTTATTTCTTTGCAGAGAGAGGTCTCGATTCCACCAGAGTAGTTTGGACTTCTTCCTTGTTCTAGATGGTGGGCATGCTGTGTGGTATGCCTGTAGCAGTTCCGTAGATAGGGTCTCTAAGGACTTCTCTATATCCTCCGCGGATTTCACTGAGCCCGGGCTCGCGAGTTTCGAGGTGACTGTCTTTCTAAACTTCTCCCAGTTTGTGTTCCGGGGGTTTCTATAGACTATCACTTTCGGAGTGTATTCAAATTCGCACTTGAATTGAATGTACCTGTGGTCTGAGAAGGAAGGTCTTTCGAGGACCTTCCATCCAGATATGTTGGTACTCTTTCCCGTTGCGAGAGTTAGATCTAGCACGTTTGACGAGGTGGGACCCACGTAGGTGTATTCCTCCCCCACGTTTGCTACATCTATGTTATTTGTTAGTATAAAGTCTAGGAGTGACTCACCTCGGTCGTTAATATCAGGGCTTCCCCACACACTATGGTGGGCATTAGCATCTGTGCCAACGATCAGTTGGTAGTCTTTGGAGTCGGCTTCTTCCACCAGACTCCTTAATTCTTCTGGCGGTGCGGACCTGTCGTGCGCCATGTAGCAGGAGGCTACCAGAAGGCGCTTCTCCTCACTTTCCAGCATAACTACTGTCAGGTCGTCTGTGCTGTAATGAGACATAAGGTAAGCGTGGATTCCTTTCCGTACTAGTACGGCAGTTCTATTCCTGCTTACCGGTGTTGAGTAGAGTGTGTTGTAATTTGAGAGCTTTAGCCCGGCCACCGAATTGCCTGATGCAATCCAGGGCTCCTGGACCAAAGCTATGTCAGCGGGCCCTTGCTCCATGGCAGTGTGGAGCTCCGCTGATGCTGTCTTGCTCTTATGCAAGTTGAGCTGCAGCACACTCAGTTTCATGAGCAGCTGGCTCCCCTGCATACGACGGGTTGACTACTACGGTCAGGTCACCGTCCTCTTCTTCGAGCGTGTCGTCCAACGCCATACCCTGGGCGGCCTCTACGATGGTATCCAGACCGAGGTCCTTCTCCACTTCGCCTGCCTGCAGGGTGTGTGCGTCCTTATCGCTGGGCTGACGCTTTTTGAGGCGCAGGTAAACGCTCCCCATACCCCACGCCATTTTCCCGTACTTGGGGTAAAGTTGATCCTCCGCTGCTTTGTTGATCTGGAGGATCACATGCTGGCCCCCCTCGTTGGGTAATGGGCTACCAGCATGCAATACCTTCCAGTCAGCGGTCGGTATCTCAGGGTTCTGTCGCTGAAGGAGCTTCAGCGCACGGTCCCCTTGGATTGCGATGGGGAAGAGCACCTTCGCCTTTGGTATGGACGGGATTAGCTCCCTGTCCACCACCTCCAGCTTGGCCCCCTCCCACATCGCTTCCAGTTGGCAGACCGTTTGCGTCAGCCACTTCAGCGTCGGGTCGTCCTTACATTTCAGGATTTTGACCCCATTCAGCCACCCAGCACCATCGAAGGTGGGCATGCGAGCTGTTGGGTTCTCATCCATCCTTGTAAACAGGGAGTCTACCAGCCGCGCGTGGACCATTTTCCACTGCGCTGCTGTTATCCTCCCATTCTCATCACGTCTGTCGATGAGTGCTACAATCAGGTGTCTCTTGGACACATCGCTGATCTTCTCGCCTGACCCCTGCTTTGCCGGTTTAGGTGGAGGTTCCGCTCTCTTGGGTCCACGCTGCCGCTTGCTCGCCGGAGTGACGGCACTGTCGGTCGAGCGCTGCCTTTTGGTAGCCAGCAACTCTTCCACCTTGTTGGCGTGCTGGCTCGTCGGTGCCTTCATCTGTGGCACCTGCGCGTAGTACTTACGGCCCTCCTCTACTTTCAGCTCGGCCCAAGCTAGCTTGGATTTCTCCTCCTGGGAAGTATCCGCCTTGCCTTGGAGCCTGCCTACTATCTTGAGGGCCGCCTTGTATTGGGCTTTGGCCTTCATCCCCTCCCTCGAACGCTTCGGCCCTTCCCTGCGCAGGGAGCTGGTACCTGGTTCAGGCGAGCGAAGAAGGCTGTCCTCTTCTGTTTTACTGATGGACAGCACGCTCTCCAGGTCCGAGTCTGCCTCGACAACGGCACCTGCGCGGCTCATCCGGGTGGTTGTGGCAGTAGTGTTGCAACTGACGTGACCTGCTCCCGTCACGTCCGAGGTGTGGCCACTGGCGACACGCAGAGAGGATTGCTCCTCCCGTGCCCGCCGGTGGTAGCAGCCACGCTTCCCACCGACGTTTGGGTTGACATCCCAACCCGTGTTTCTTCCTCTTTCCGCTCCATACTTGGCCCGAAGGTCCATACGTGGTTAATGTTTTTCGGGGGGACCACCCCCTAGCGTTTTAGGCCTACCCGCCAGGCACCTCTAGCCATGGCCCTGACCCCGCTCCCCCGACTCGAGGTCGAGAAGACGCAGGGCCATTGCCTTAGCTAGACACTGCATTGCCTCGGACGGAGCAAGCGACAATGCATTACCCTTGTCCGGGATAATGCAGTGCCCATTGCCCAGCCGGCACCCTCGTGGAGGGTTCAGCTAGAGGATTTTCGCCAGCCACAAAAAACACAAAATTTTTTAAAAATTCTTAAAAAAAAAACTACTCCATGAAAAAAAAACCATAATTCTTTAAAAAAATTTAAATCTCCAAATCTATCAGAAAAAGTCATTTTTGGCCACAGCGGAAAAAAAAAGTTGAATTTTGTCGAGTAGTATTATTTAAGCAAATGCCATGCTAGAGGCTCGACACTTTTTAAATATTTTCCGAATTTACCAAAAAAACCATGGCATCACAATTTAAAATGGAAAGCAAAAAGCATCAAAGTTATAAATAGACTAATGACAGACCACACATATGACAAGGTTTTCCTGCATCGCATCAAAGCATGCGATACAAATATCTGTGAATCATGTAATGTAGCTGAACATCTCATATTTAATTGCCAAAAACTTACTAATATCAGGAAAAATTTTAAAATCTTTAAATACTACCAGAATTTATATCGAATTCTCTTAAAAAAATAACATCTACATTTGAGGGAGCTTGCCAAATTTATAGGTGCAGCTGAATTTTCCTTTTAAGAACCACTGGTCTTTGTAACACAAAACACTAACTTTCACTTTTAAAATATTCTATATAATAACAATTTCTCTTTTCCACTTTTTGACTGCCACAAACCCACGTTTAAACTCTACCAACGGAAGTCCTCTACAGTAGCTATTATATAGGCAATCAACTATAGGACAGTGTCAGATATACAAAAAACAGACAAAGAAAAAGAAAGTGAAAAAATGATTCAAGGACATTGTGACCCTTTTACAAGAAGTTCATTAAAAAAACTACCTTTAAACTATTACCAGATTCATTTCAAATGGATGAAACACCTGTGTTAGAGGTAGATATCGAATATCTGACCTGTATTCCAATATTTAAATTAATAAGGCACTAGTTTGGGTTTACTAAAATTCATCAAGTAATGCTTTATTGTTTGTTGGTGATCGGAGCTGCACTGGCCTTCTTCATCATCGCGGCCCCGCTGCAGCGGCCGAAAGCTCTGATCTCAAGAAAGAGCGCAAGCAGATAAACTCAGAGTGCGAGCTTTAGCGGGGAGAGCGCTTATGGAGGCAGATAACATAGAAGGCAAAACAAACAAACAATTGTGCTCGATGGCATTTACTTTAATTTAATTTACGTCGTTCTGCTCCGAACATCCTTCTCCCGTTGAAAGAACATGGCTTTCAATTGATCCAATATCGACGGGCAGGACGGCTAGCTTGGCAACGGCTCTCTTCATTAGACCCGTCGCTGTTCGAACCATTGCGACTCTGATGATTCCATCCTTGCCTGGTATGGCCTCCTCGACACGGCCAAGCAGCCATTTGAGGGGTGGCAAGTTTTCATCCTTTAAAAGGACAACACTTCCAATCCTTATGTTTGACGTAGAGTCTCTCCACTTGGTCCTCTCTTGCAACAAAAACAGATACTCCATGCTCCACTTTCGCCAGAAGTTTTGTTGCATTTGAGACACCTGCTGCCAACGATTTAGACGGCTAGCGTTGAGATGTGTGATGTCCGGTTCTGGAAACGTTGTGAAGCTCGAGCCTTTTAGAAAGTGAGCTGGAGTAAGCACATCTAGACTGTCAGGGTCTTCTGAAATTGGATAAAGTGGTCGAGAGTTAAGAATGGCAGAAATCTCATATACGAGAGTGCGAAGCTCTTCAAGAGTCAGCACTGTTGCGCCAACGACTCGATAGAAGTGGTGTTTTGCCGACTTGACAGCCGCCTCCCATAGCCCGCCAAAGTGAGGAGAACGAGGAGGGATAAATTTCCAGTCGATTCCATCGTTTAGGCAAGATGAAGCGATGACGGAGACGGTTGGCTCGCTGTTGAAAAGCTCCTTGAGCTCCAGTAGCTCATTTCTTGCACCCACGAAATTGGTTGCGTTATCCGTCCACAAGGTTCGCGGCTTGCCCCTTAGGCTGATGAAGCGTCTTAATGCTGCGATGAATGAGGCTGTAGTTAGATCCTTGACGACCTCCAAATGCGTGGCCTTTGTTGAAAAACAAACAAATATTGCAATGTAGCATTTGCAGGGTGGCCTGTTTCGAACATCAGCCTTATGATAGAAAGGCCCACAAAAATCGATTCCAGTCGTGTGGAATGCGGGGTTCGGTCGGACGCGATCCGTTGGCAAGTCTCCCATCACGTGCTCAGCCAAGCTTGGCTTTGCCCGAAAGCACCGTACGCATTTGCTTGTGACGCTTGCAACTAGTTTTCGCCCTCCAACGGGCCAATATTTTTGACGAAGCGATGCAAGTAAAGCCTGTGGACCAGCATGCAAAAACCTTTCATGATAGAAAGTTATAATTGCCTTCGTAACCGGATGACCCTTTGGCAGCAATATTGGATGCTTTGCATCGTAAACCATATTTGAATTTTGTAGCCTTCCGCCTACACGAAGCAGTCCGTCACCACCGAGCATCGGGCGCAACGAAAGCAACTTGCTCTTGGCAGGAAGTGCCCTGTTGGCTTTGAGTGCAGCGAGCTCCTCCGCGAAATTAACTTGCTGGATACTCTTTATCAAAAGACGAGTGCCGCCGGTAAGGTCCTGCACAGTGAGCCTGGCACCAGATCGAACGTACTCCTTGCTTCGAAGGGAGATAAAACGATAAATATATCCAAAGACACGTTGTAGCTTGCCAAACGAGTTTGTGTACTTGCTGTCACATGAGAGGTCCTTTACACATGATCCAACCAATGCATTCTGTCGGCGCTCCGGTAGGTCTACAATTTGTGGAGCTTGGGTAGGCCATTCTGAGGAGTCCGATAAAAGGTATGATGGTCCATTAAGCCACAATTCCAAATCCAAGAGCTCCTCTGGAGAGCATCCCCTCGACACGACATCTGCTGGGTTAAGATCCGTTGGAACGTGATGCCACTTCATTTCCTTGGTCAATTCCTGGATCTGCGCAATTCTGTTGGAGACAAAAACGTTAAAGTTTGATGGGGCCTCACGTATCCAAGACAACACAATAGTTGAATCTGACCAACAATGGATATCACAGGAAGATGCGAGATTTTGCTTAATGCTTGCGACGAGCTCAGCCAAGAGCAACGCCGCGCACAATTCCAGCTTGGGTATGGTTAGTGTTTTTAAAGGCGCTACCTTAGACTTTGAGCAAAGCAAGCGAGATGCTACATTCTCATGGATATTCGATCTTATGTAAACGCAAGCTCCATATGCGGCCATGCTAGCATCACAGAACGCGTGCAATTGGATGGATGAGTTTTGCAGCATGACATAACGAGGAAACTGAAAATTTTGCACGATGCGTAATTGCGACATCAAGTCCGTCCACACTGCCGACAGAGGCTCAGGCAGAGCATCATCCCATCCTAAGTCCACCTTCCACAAACTCTGCAAGAATATTTTGCCCTTGCCAAGAATAGGTGCTATCAAACCGATCGGATCATAAAATCTGGCTATAGAAGACAGGACAGTACGCTTGGTGGGTGGGCCTTCTGGCATGATCCTCGAAAAATTGAACAGTAGGTTATCCGAGTTGGGATCCCATACGAGTCCCAAGGCCTTCGCTATGTCTGTTCCATCATGGAACATAAGCAGCTTTTCCCTGTCCTCCGCAGACTCCTCTTCAAGCACTCCAGGCTCATTGGAGCACCATTTGCGTATAGGAAATTGTCCTCTTTGCAGAAGCCCTTTTACTTGACGACGGATCACATTAACTTCCTCAATGGTGTCCCCGCCGGATATGAGATCGTCTACGTAGAAATCCCTTCTCACTCCTCATCGTACGATAGTTGGTGCATGGCACGAATTGCCAAAAAAGCAGCGGGCTTTGTTCCATACGTAACGGTCTCTAGCTTGTAAATCTGGATTTCATCAGTAGGCCTTTCGCGCCACAGAATGCATTGCAAATATTCATCCGGGTGTGAAATCCGTACACAGCGATACATCTTGCAGATGTCTCCACAAAGTGCAATCCTGAAGAACCTAAATCGAAGCAGAATGTTAAATATTTTTGGCTGAATCGTTGGGCCAGCCAGCAATAAGTCATTGAGGGAGCGCCAAGATGTGGTCTTTGCAGATCCATCAAAAACAACACGTAGTTTCGTACTGCTGCTGTCGAGTTTTTGCACGCAATGATGCGGCAAGAAAAACTGTGGCAACTTTATGGTTCTGGAAGCCAATGACATGTGCCCTAAATCCAGATATTCTTGAAGGAACGCGCTATATTGAGCCTTCAGCGGGAGGTTTTTTGACAGCCTTTTCTCCAGACCTTTGAAACGACGAAGAGCGAGACAGAATGATTCGCCAAGGGCCTCAAACCCACCAGTAGCTAAGAGTCGAACGGAAAATTGACCATTTTCCAAACGAGAGGAGTTTTCCTTGAATAAACGCTCGCAAAGTAGGTCCTCACTCGATGCAGCTGCCTCTGATGAGTAACAATTTTCAAGCTCCCAAAAACGCTTTACAGCATCCGACAAAAAATCCTCGTCTTCCTTTGGTGCGTGGGTTCCTGTTGCCGTTGCCAGAGCGACTCGATTGTTAGTGGTGTGAGCCATCCCTCCAGAGACAATCCAACCAAGTTTGGTGTTCTGGAGCGATGGCAGCGTATCAGCCAAATGCAGTTGCCCAGCACTCAGCAAATCAAAAAATATACCAGCACCTAACAGCATATCGATTCGCTGAGATCTAAAAAACCAAGGGTCAGCTAAATTTATATTCTTCGGTACGTCCCATTCTGCAGCATTAATATCGTAGTGCGGCTGATAGTCAGTGATGACCCTAGTTACGACCGCCGTGAATGAGGAACTGTAGCTGCCATACTGAGACTGCATGACGACTTCCACAGCCTTATTCGAACTAAGAGAAGATTCTCCAATGCCAGATATCGAAATAGGCGAGTGCCGATGTTTTAGCTGCAAATGACCAGCCAAACGAGACGTAATAAAATTGAGCTGCGATGCGGAATCCAATATTGCCCGACATGGGACGAGCGTTCCAACACGATTTTTAACCAAAACGATGGCTGTAGCTAGCAACACGTAGTCATTCGAGATATTGGGAATAGGTGGAGGGTACGGTGGAGAGGCTGAGCATGAAACTAACGCTGATGATTGCGATGGCGGGAGGTTCACGTCTGCAGCAATGACTGCGGATGGAACCGGGCTTTGAGTCTTGTGGAGCAAAGTATGATGTTTCATACGACACTGCTTGCAACTTCCAGATTTGCACTGCTGCAAGCCGTGACCCTTGCGCAAACAATTGAGGCAGAGATGCATTCTCTTTGCTTCCTTATAGCGCAAAGTAGGGGACAAATTTAGGAACATGCCGCAATTGGTTATGACGTGGTCCCTTCCGCCGCAAAATCTACATCCAGAAATAATTTCATTATTATTAGGAGAAGCAATGAGGACATTCTGACTACGCTTGTGCGGTTTTTCTCCCACCTGATGGCTTGGTGTTTCGATTACCAAGTCATTTTCCTGGTTCTCCATCATCCTGCATCGCTTCTCCAGAAACGAAGCAAGGGATTTCCATGTCAACAGCTTGTGGGACGGCAAGTCTTCTTCCCATTTTTCCCGGGTCCTGGTGTCCAGCCTATGCGTCACAATGTGAATGAGAAATCCATCCAAAATTTCCTCAGTTGATGCCAAAGTCCGAATCGCTCGCAGGTGAGCATTTATCTTGTCGCTGAGTTGCCGAAGACTCCTCGCAGATCCCATCTCAACACCTTGCAACCCAAATATCGCCTTTACGTGTGCCTGAAAATGATGGTATTTATTGTCGAAACGATTAGTGAGCAGTTCTAACGCAATCCCATAGTTCAAATCAGACAGTTCGATTGAACGTATGGTTTCTAGTGCTACGCCGTCTAGGCTAGCACGAAGATACGGGAACTTTTCCAAGCTACTTAGCTCTTGCTCATTGTCCACCACCGTCTTAAACATCGCGATGAAGTTTGGCCAGTCTGCGTAGTCTCCTCCAAAACGAGCCAATTGTATATGCGGCAGCCTCGACCTCCGAGTTGATGTGCTGAGCGAACCTTCTCCAGCGAATTGATAAGGCATGCTGGTTGAGTTCGCGCTGATCACCTTCTGCTGTGCTGCTAGCTCGCGATTTAGTTTCGCATCGATCTGCAGGAAAACGTTCGCGAACTCGGACCGCGCGTCACCGTCGCGTACCGTGAGATCGAGCCTTTCCAAGTTGCTCTGTGCAGCAATGTACACGCGCAATGAAACCGTTTCTTGGTGGGGCTCTTTTACTCAGTTATGAGACCGATTTTGTCTGCATATAAACACATATATGAAACGAACTTTGCACCCGAATGCCGGCAATGCACAATGTCACTGGATATCACTGCAGTACGTTTGCATGTATGTATTTGTTGTGTTTGTTTTATGTGTTTGGCACCAATATCTTGCACAAACAGCTTGACCGAATAATAAATTGCCCGAACGATATCGACAATTTAATTATTAAATCGCGGTACAGGCTCCAGATCACGTCGGGGTCACCAAAATGTTAGAGGTAGATATCGAATATATCACCTGTATTCCAATATTTAAATTAATAAGGCACTAGTTTGGGTTTACTAAAATTCATCAAGTAATGCTTTATTATTTGTTGGTGATCGGAGCTGCACTGGCCTTCTTCATCATCGCGGCCCCGCTGCAGCGGCCGAAAGCTCTGTTTGAGCTCTGTTTCCTGTCTATATATGTTTCACTCTTAAACCTCTTACTCAAACCTCTTTACGGATATTTTTTCTTAAAAAATTTATTTTTCATAATACAATGTAAATAAAATTTTCAATACTACTTGGGTGGCGCCCCCCATCGGCGAAAATGTGAACTAACTTTAATCTCAGTCCTCTTTCACTCGTGTCTAAATATACTCTCAAATAGATCTCGATCCTTTCACTTATACTCTCTCTCCTCCCTCTTATTTATTTTGCCTCTCATTTATACTCTCTCCTCCCTCATATTTATTATGGACCGGTTTCATGTTGCGATTCAAACAACCCTCAAACAGGTTTTTCATACTCTCAAATAGATCTCTCTCCTCCCTCTTATTTATTTTGCCTCTCACTTATACTTTCTCCTCCCTCATATTTATTATGGACCGGTTTTCCTCGATTGGTTTCGTGTGGCGATTCAAACAACCTTCAAACAGGTGTTTCATCCATTTGAAATGAATCTGGTAATAGTTTAGAGGTAGTTTTTTTAATGAACTTCTTGTAAAAGGGTCACAATGTCCTTGAATCATTTTTTCACTTTCTTTTTCTTTGTCTGTTTTTTGTATATCTGACACTGTCCTATAGTTGATTGCCTATATAATAGCTACTCTCTACTAATCTATTCTTTTCTCTATTCTTCACTTTTTGTATTCTATTATTTTCTATTCTATCCTATTCTATTCTATTCTATTCTATCCTCTCTTTTCTCCTTTTTTCTAATCTTTACTCTTAAAATAAAAAGGAAAAAAAGGAAAAAAAAAAAGAAAACATAAAAAATAACAATTAAAAATAAAATAATAATAATAATAATAACAACGAGGGGGAACGTTGTGAACCCGGTACTCAGTCAGTATACACATACATACATATATGAGCAATGTTCGCAAAAGGGACAAATTAAATTTTGGGCAAAAAATAATATTTCAAAAAAATGAAGTCAAATCATTTTTGGAATATAATACATGTTTTCAATTTTGTTTGCATATGCTTTTTACAACTGCTTCTAAATTTCTACATGACATGTATAACTACATATTTGAGACGTACAAGTGTTTGCGACAGAGAGAGAGGGAATGAGTCAGCGCTTGGCAGGCGTTGCGTAGCCACTGAAATTTAATTTGTTTCTTCTGGCCATAATATTGATTCGACCTGATCCATATTCGGCAATCTGGTAGATATGGTAATTTTCCAAGATTCTGCGTTTTTGGTTTTCATTTATCTTAAAAATTGTGGATTCCACAGATTTTCGTCCTTTGTGGGGGCGGACAAGGCATACTAAGCAAGGTAGGCTTATCGGCTCTCTCGCTCTCTGTTTAACTCCATAAATTTCAGTCTGCCTGCAGCAGTTGTCAGCGAAGCATCTCCGCGGACAATTTTTTCTTGTTCCCTTTGATTTTGTTTTCCTTTACAATGGCGCCGCCATATTGGCGAGGAGGACAAGGAGAACTCTTCATTTAGTTACGTCGACCAAGTTTCGGCGGGATATTTAAGAAAGCCATCATGTGAATTTAAGGATAAAATATTAAAATTAGAGAAAATTTTCCTGCATACTAATTATGACAACAAAATATCTTTAAAAAAGAATGTTATCAATTTATTAGTAAATAAGTCACATGATATTTGTTTGCAAAAAAAAACCAAAGAATTTTTCTTTAAAACAAGAATATTTTTTAGAATTAAGCATTTAAATAAAACGAGGGGGAACGTTGTGAGCCGCGGCAAAGAACGCGGCTCTACCTTATACCCGGTACTCAGTCAATATACACATATGTACATACATATATGAGCTTGCGATTTATGCAATTTATTATATGTTCGCAAAAGGGACAAATTAAATTTTGGGCAAAAAATAATATTTCAAAAAATGAAGCCAAATCATTTTTGGAATATTACACATGTTTTCAATTTTGTTTGCATATGCTTTTTACATCTGCTTCTAAATTTCTACATGACATGTATAACTACATATTTGAGACGTACAAGTGTTTGCGACAGAGAGAGAGGGAAGGAGTCAGCGCTTGGCAGGCGTTGCGTAGCCACTGAAATTTAATTTGTTTCTTCTGGCCATAATATTGATTTGACCTGATCCATATTCGGCAATCTGGTAGATATGGTAATTTTCCATGATTCTGCGTTTTTGGTTTTCATTTATCTTAAAAATTGTGGATTCCACAGATTTTCGTTCTTTGTGGGGGCGGAAAGGGGCGTGGCAAAATTTTGAAATACACTTGTGCTGGTTCGATATCACAGGAGCTTGGATAGAAAGTTTGGTTGCTCTAGCTCTTATAGTCTCTGAGAACTAGGCGCTCATTTAGACGAATAGGCAAAACAGACAGGGTCGCGTGTGAGAGAGAGCGAGAGGGAATGATGACTTTCGAAATGGTTTTCTTCATTGTAGCTATAATAATGATCCGATCTGATCCAGATTCAACACTCTGATAGAAATGGTCATTTTCTATGATTCTGCGTATTTAGTTTTCTTGTATCTTCAACATTGTGTACGCCACAGACTTTCGTCTTTTGTGCGGGCGGAAAGGGGCGGGGCGAAATTTTGCAACACATTTGGAGTAGTGTGATCACACAGGAGACTGGATACAAAACTTGGTTGCTCTAGCATAAATGGTCTCTGAGATATAGGCGCAAATGAAGACGGACGGACGGACAGACGGACAGACGGACGGACAGACAGACATGGCTATATCGACTCGGCTATTGATGCTGATCAAGAATATATATACTTTATGGGGTCGGAAACGCTTCCTTCTGGGCGTTACACACAACCGTTATCCCCACAAATCTAATATACCCTTAAACTCTTCGAGTACCGGGTATAAAAATGAAGCTTCAAAAGCAGAAACAAAAAATAATGGGCAACAAAAAATGGTTAAAAATTATCTTATAAAAGAAAAAAAATAAACATAAATTACAATATACTTATACTATACTTATTAAATCATTCCGGTCTTATTTGCAGCACAAAACTCATATTCATATGTACATACATTTGCATGTATGTATGTACATATGTACGTACAAATTTCTTTGTTTTGACACAAGCGAGCAAACGCATTACTCCTTTGAGACTCTTTCTCACAACGCATTTGTGAGTCTCTCTCTCTCTCTCTCTGCTGTCATTTTGAACAACTCCATATTCCTCTCTATAAGCCTACCTTGCTTAGTATGCCTTGGGGGCGGAAGGAGGCGTGGCAAACTTTTGAAACAAACTCATGCTGGTTTGATATCACAGGAGCTTGGATAGAAAGTTTGGTTTCTCTAGCTCTTATAGTCTCTGAGATATAGGCGCTCATTTAAACGAATAAGCAAAGCAGACAGGGTCGCGTGTGAGAGAGAGCGAGAGGGAACGATGACGTTCGAAATGGTTTTCTTCATTGTAGCTATAATAATGATCCGATCTGATCCAGATTCAACACTCTTATAGAAATGGCCATTCTCTATGATTCTGGGTATTTAGTTATCTCGTATCTTCAAAATTGTGTATGCCACAGACTTTCGTTCTTTGTGAGGGCGGAAGGGGGCGGGGCGAAATTTTGAAATACACTTTGAGTAGTGTGATAACACAGGAGACTGGATACAAAATTTGGTTGCCTTAGCTTTAATAGTCTCTGAGATATAGGCGCTAATGAGGACGGACAGACGGACGGACGGACAGACAGACGGACGGACGGACGGACGGACAGACAGACAGACATGGCTATATCGACTCGGCTATTGATGCTGATCAAGAATATATATACTTTATGGGGTCGGAAACGCTTCCTTCTGGGCGTTACACACATCCGTTATCACCACAAATCTAATATACTCCTATACTCTTCGAGTACCGGGTATAAAAAGCTTGTAAAGTCTGAACACCTTGAGCAAGTTGGAAACCTGCTCATGTATCTGGTCAAAGCAACCTCTTAGTTGCGACCAAAACACAATTCATCTATCGTGTTGTGTCTGAGTACGGAGAAAACGTTGTGTTCATGATGAGAACTAGCATAGAACTGACTTTATTTGAAGAGAGAAGGCATACATACATTCGGGTGTAATAGTGTTAGTGTATGTGTGTATACAATAAAAATGGCTAATTTTGCTTATTGCTTATTTCTTATTTCTTTAATACATAACACATCTCTCCCCTTAACTTACGGTTTGTTAGTAATTTTCTTCTTCCTGTGATCCTGAGGAGAGTAGCGACTGGTTGCTCGGCGTTCGCGAGTGCTGCTACGGATGGGGATACTCGAACGGCGTTGCTGGGGTGGCTGAAGAACCTCTTGCTGAGATGATCCCGGGTCTTCGTTGAACCCAGAATTGGATTGAGAATTCTGGATCGGATTCGATGACGGTTCTTCTTCTTGGGCTAGTGTTGTTGGACTTGTAGGCGGACTTGAGAATTCAGGTGTCCACCAAATCTGATTGTTGTTGTCGTTGGAGCTGGAACTGCAGTCATCAGGCTCAGATCTTGGCTTTATCTGATTTATGTGGCGCTTGATGAAACCTGTGGATGTACGAAGGATAAATAACATACGACCGATGGGCCGATCAATGATAGCTTTTATCCATTTTTCTCCCCTTGCATAGTTTTTGGCAAAAACCGTCTGGTTCGGAGAATATTTTGCGGGCTGTTTCTGCTTGCTTTCAGTTTGCTTCTCGAGGAGTTGACTTAGGATCGTGCGAACCGGACGACCATGAAGAAGTTCTGCTGGTGTTTTGCCTTCTGAATTAGGTGTGAAACGATACGAACTGAGGTAATTTGTTACGGCTGTGTTGACTTGATATCCATCCTTTATATTTTTGCTGACGGACGTTTTGAATGTTTGGACGAAACGCTCCGTTTGATGCTGGATGAAATGGTGCTGTTGTCATGTGGTTTATTCCATGTTGCTGACAAAATTGGTTGAAAGAGTCTGAAGTGAGTTGAGGCCCATTATCGCTGACTAAAGTCTTCGGATAACCCTCAATAGAAAATATGGCTGAAAGTGCGGCTATAGTGTTTCCAGTTGTTGTCGATGTCATTTGTACTACGAACGGGAACTGAGAATGTGCATCGACACAGATTAACCACATGGAGTCAAATATAGGACCGGCGAAGTCGATGTGTATCCTTTCCCAGGCGGATGTCGCTTTTGGCCAGCTCTCGAATTGCTTTACTGGGGCTGGATTTCCTATCTTGCACACGCTACAATTCTTTGCAATTGTGGCGATCTCCTCGTCGATACCTGGCCACCACACATGTTGTCGTGCCAGTTGTTTCATTCGTACTATTCCCCAATGACCCTCGTGGAGGAGATTGAGAATATTATTCCGTAGTGCTGCAGGAATAATGATTCTATTCACATCAGAATGGAGACATAGTAGGTTGTTGTTAATCGTCAGGGCAAATCTACGATTAAAATATGGCAATATGTCGAGATCATGCTGTTGTTCTGGCCAGCCAGTAGATACAAATTGATAGACCTTGTGCAAAATACGGTCGCTGTTTAGCTTTTGGCTGATTATGTCGGCATTTATGGGACATGACATCTCAACGACATTGTAGCATGCCTCTTCTGTGTCAAACTTTTCATCTGAGCTGATAGGAAGACGTGAGAGTGCGTCTGCATTTCCATGAGCTGTAGTGCTGCGATATTTAATTTCAAAGTTGTAGGCCATCAAAATTGTAGCCCAACGCTGAAGTCTGTTAGAAGTCATTGTTGGCAGATGCTTGCTTGGATTGAATATGGTGACCAATGGCTTATGATCAGTAATGAGAATGAACTTCCTGCCGTAAAGGTACTGATGAAATTTCTTTACTCCAAATATAATCGAAAGTGCTTCCTTTTCTATTTGGCTGTATCGAACTTGATGGACATCTAATGTTTTTCATGCGAATGCTATTGGCCTTTCCTTCCCATCTGCTTGAATGTTTGACAAGACTACACCAATGCCATATGAAGATGCATCGGTGGCTAGAACAAGCGGTCAATGCTCGTTGAAATGTGCTAGCTCTGTAGCATTGAGAATGTGCGTTTTTAATGCTGTGAAAGCCTGCTGCTGATCGGGGCCGAATTTGAAGACTACGTTTTTCCTCCGAAGCTGATTGAGCGGAGACGCTAACTGAGAAAAGTTAGGGATGAAATTGCAGTAGTAGTTGACTTTTCTCATGAAAGCATCCAGCTGCTGTAGATTAGTGGAAGGCTTCAATTGTTTGACAGCCTCTAGACCCGTGGTATCCGGGAGGATGCCCTTGATGCTTACTCTTCTGCCGAGATATTCAATTTCGTTTCTCAAGAAAAAACACTTCTCCCTCTTACATTTGATGCCATTCTCTTTTAGAATGCATAGAACTTGTTCGAGGCGAGCAAGGTGTTGTTTAACTGTTTTTAGGAGCCGAATGTAGAGAAACGTTAGAGAGCATCACTGATGGATCAAGTTCTATTTCGATAAAGAATAAAGGCGCCGAGCTATAATTAAACTTCGAAAGTGGATCGTAAGCTGTAAGCTTTTCGACAAGCTTTAGAAAGAGAGTCGCTGCATTGCTCATGCATTTAAGCGAAACGCCGTTGCGATGCACTGCTAGGAGAGCTAAAGAGAGCATAGATCGAAGCTTGGTCGAGGTTTCACTCAAATTAGCTAAAAGATCATACGAGTATACCGTTAAAGCTCACAAATATCACCCGATTATACAGTTAAAGCTCCAAGCATCATCTTATCTTTGAGCTTTATGTTGGTAGGGCTTAAGGGTTATTGCAAGGTTTTGCTAGAACTATTAGCAAAGAACCAGGGCATAAGAACAGACGTGATTGTGGCGCATTGATGATTACATATATATCCAACCAACGACTGTACTCTTTCTTACGCAATACCTCGTGGCTGATAGAAAATTGTTCGGATTTTGTTTGTGTCTAATAAACCAAAGTGCTCGGGGTAATATGTATATATTAATTTTTGTGCTATAGGACTGTGGTCGAAAGCCTTCTTCCGTACCCCAAGTACCAGCTTAAGCTGCGTTGTGTACAAATATACATTTATATATATACATATATATATAAACGGCACTTCGAGAGGTGTGTGACTAGATTAAGCGAAAAGCCAAGCGGCACACCTCCACCGTTTTCTTTGGGGACACGGATTAACAAACCGTAATCGTGCATTAGCAGCTGGGAGCAGCCACAACCTTCTGGAAGTACAGACTAACAGCGGCGCCTCGGAACATTTCCTTGCGTAATCAAAAAGCCGTTTTTATATTGCATGGGTATGAGAGTATAGCTTTTTATTTGAGATTTCAAAATCGTACGGATCAGTACGCTAGTGTGCATATATATTAACTTTATTTTCCTCCGCAGAAACATTCACCTACGTCATCCTTGAGCTCAACGATCACGAAAGGAGTAAGTGTTAATGAAACATCCAAAACGCTGTGAGTTATTAATTGCAACAATGTGTATGCACAAAGACAAAAAGTAACCTGCGTGTTACGCTATTGAATTTTATTCTATAACAATACCCGTATATATTGCTGTATCTCATCCAATCTTTCTAATAACTATATATTACTCGCGAAACCATATCTTTACCCATCTTTTATATCTTATTAAATTCATATTAATACTTTAAGTTGTTAAGAACAGAAATGAATTTGGAGTATAGGATTACGAAACCATTGAAATATATATAATGTCATTAATTCTGAAGCAAAATTCTAAAATGTCGTAAATTCAGGCGTCCGTCCTCAGACAGGCATGATCAGGGCGGTCATATGAAGACAGTATGAGTTTATAGGGTCTATACGGTTCAATATACCTGTATAGCATAGGTTGGGAGGGTAGAGAAGAGAGAGATACTCGATGCCACCTGAGTCTCTCACAACTTGAGTGGAGTAGTTAAGATGAAGGTTTTCACAAAACAACAAATTATTAAATCCATTGTTATTTCCCCCAACTTCAGTTTAACCTCGGTTCTTGTTTTCATTTTTTTTTTGTTTCTAGTAAATGTGTACCTAAAACATTATGCGAGTGTGTGTCAGTATGAGATAGGAGAGAGTAGAACGAACCCCGACAATCCGGCGAGCTTAGTCAGAGCATAGCTAGAGGTACACACGAAATCTCTTCATACTAGTTTGGGTAAAAGACAGCTGTCCCACACCTGCACGCTACATGTTGGAGCTGAAATAATGATGTCGTCTAGATAATTTCCACAACCTTCTATGCCACTGAGAAGTTGTTCCAAATGACGTTGGAATATAGCTGGGGCGCTCGCTATTCCATATGGTAAACGTTGGTACTGGAAGAGGCCCAACGGCGTGTTGACGACCATAATTTCTTTTGCTGCATCATCTAACTCCATTTGTAGATATGCGTCTTTCAGATCGATTTTGGAGAAATGAGTGCCGTGACGGATTGTATGTAATAAAGACTCACGTGTTGGCAGCGGATATTGTTCGATGTCCAATTGGGAATTGACACCTTGTTTAAAGTCGCCACAGATCCGTAGTGCTCCACCTGGCTTGGGTGCTATTACTATGGCCGATGCCCAGTTGCTGAATTTGACTGCTTTCAAAATACCGGCATCTGTGAGACGCTTTATTTCCTCCTTAAACTGTTCCATTTGAGCAAATGGAATTTGTCTGCTTTTGTAGAATTTTGGCACGAAATTTTGC